>OY971419.1:11990000-13240000 GCA_963853865.1 Helleia helle
CCATATCCAGAATGATTATGATTATATTTGTAGCCTAAGTTACTCCTTATAATATCACCTATCTGCCAGTGAAAGTCCCGTCAAAATCGGCCCGGCCGTTTTAGAGATTAGCCGGAAGTCGGAACAAACAGACAGATAAAAATTATAAAAAATGTTATTTTGGTATATGTGCTGTCTATACATCCATATGCATTTAATAAAAAACGGTTATTTTAATATTACAAACAGACACTTTAATTTTATTTATCTTTATAGATTTTTGTCTGTCTGTCTGTTTGTTCCGGCTAATCTCCGAAACGGCTGAGCCGATTTTGATGGCATTTTCACTGGCAGATAGTTGATGTTATAAGAAGTAACTTAGGCTATAAAAATAATCATCGTCAATCCGGGTACGGCTGTAAATCAAATTTAACGCGGACGAAGCTGCGGGCACAGCTAGTAGACTAAGATCTCCGTGCGGTTCCTTTTGGATGCGAGGGGCAAGGGACCGGCCGTCTTGGCATTCATTGAGGGAGGCCTATGTTTAGCATTGGCCGGATAGAGGCTGATGATGATAGACTATAAATACATTAGTCAGATCAAATCGCGCTCCCGGCTGCATGGGTACCACCATCTTGCTTGTTTCTCCCGTGAAACAGCTTTGCTGTGTTTCGGAGAGAAGGGCAAGACAGGCTGTGTAATTACTGGCACCGAGACTTAACATCTTATGTCTCAGGATAGGCAACACATAAATGAGTTGCCTGGGGTCGTTTCAGGTATACTAGTTTATGTTCATGGGCGACGTCGACCACTTACCATCAGGTGGTACGTTTGCCAGTTTGCCTATCCAACTAACAATAAAAAAAAAACAAAAAAAAAAATGTTTTACACTCATAGGCGAGCAAGGTCTAGAAATAGCCAGAATAAAAAACGAGTTCATCTAGATTAAAATGAGTGAGTGATGTTACATTTTTTATTACTTATTAGCAATCATGTTGAATCAGAAACCGGTATAACGCTGCACGGCATAATGGACACAGGTAACACAATTATATGCGATATTTCCTGAAATCATTAAACGAAGTCTTTTCTCACGTATTTTGGCAACTCATTTAGTTACAGTAGTGTTTTTAAAAGATGCACTCATCAGTAAACCGTTATATAGGTAGTTCTATATAATATAGTACCTATAAACTACTATTATATTAGTTTTTTTAATATTTAAATATCAAAGCCATATAAGCAGATAAAGGCTACTAGGGAAACATTCCGTAGATTATCCAAATGACCCTCTACGTCACGATAAAGATGAGTGTAGTGTGGACAGTTTTATTAGTAAATGATATTGGACATCTCCTGCGAGCGCAGGTGAACGGCAGAGGTCAAGGCCCCAACGTCTAACGGCCACGTACGCCATACGAGCTCTTAAAACCGGACATTCTTGCATGTTCTGTTACTTTTAATATACGGATTCGGATGTATCAAAACAAAAGAATACCATTAAAGACTTTTTGCCGCCTTACAAAATAATTTATCATTAAATGAAGGATTATGTATTTCGGAAACAAGTCAGGAGACTAGATAAAGCTGCAAGTTGTAATTAATACAATTGGTCTGATACAAATTTTAGGCACAAAATGAGTTTATTTTTTTTCTTTAACGCCTGGAAATGCTCTGAGGCATCCCGCGGGAGAGTGGGTCTTCCCAGGCGGGATTGTGGGACTCACTACGCTCAAAAGTCTGTAAGTGGACGCAACTCTACCCACTAAAACCCGGCGAGTGCCACCAATGCCGCCATTGGTGAGATTCGCCGGATGTCCGTTGAGCAAATAGTGCCAGTCAGCCCCACAGGGGACCGACGCCACCTCCACAGAGGGATTGTCCCGCACCACAGAACAACCCCTCCCAACGTCGGACAGTACAATGGGGTGAGGTTCCCGTCCTTGCCCCTTGCCCCCTGCTCTTTGGTCCCCTCTTCTTATAAGAGGGGGTACAAAGAGCCCCCTCGGTTCAATTCGCTTCGCCCAAGGTGCTGGGCTCTCCCTAGGCTACTGAGCCCCACGGCCACGACAAGGCCTGAACCATGGTGGGGACTACAATCTGGCCTACCTAGATGCCAGTGTTTTAAAGATTTAAAAAGAGCATGAGAATAGCAAAGCAATAAAAGCCTTATTGCTTCTTTGCTATGCCTTATACATCCAATATTATTGTATGTTCAAAAGAGCTAATTATAGGATCTATATAACCTAAATTAAAAAAAATAACAAAAAAGTCATATTCTAGTAATTGAAATTGAAAATGCAGCAAATTAAACTCAAAGCCAAAACAAGATACTGAAAATGCAGCAAATGAAACTCAAAATTCTAAACAAATTACAAAATACTGAAAAAGCAGGGCCATAACAAGTCATAGTCTTAAATAAGAAATTTGCACTTACTGTTAAGAATAAATGCATTATGTAAATTTGTACCTCTTTGAGTGTGTCATACATAATAACATTCTCACTGCCACTGTTGTGTATTGTGATTTGTGTTCATACACACAAGACAATGAGTATTGAATATATGGGTTTAGAGTCGCTTTGCCAGAAGTATTGAATATTGTAATGCCTGGAAGCATAATTTTAAATGAAAAGTATATTTTAAGTATATGGTAAACATTTAAGGCGCTTCACATGGAAAATTTTGAAAAGATAAAACACTTAGAGTGATATTTGAAACAGTAAAGGCGATCAAAATATAATATTAACAACCGATAGTCCTAGGCAAATTACTGGTTAGATGATATTCAGCCGTGGTAGGATATAAGTGCCAATGGATCAGCTGTTATATCTTTTACTTATAGGATTACTGATTAGGTGAACTTCATAGCACTTACCTCTTAATTTCAGATCCGGTAGCTTTATAAAGGCTCAGTACAGTAGCCTAAACTTATGGGCTTAGGGGGTGGAAAGAGGGGGCAAATCACGCACACATACACATGTCCAGGAAAATGATCATAATTATTTTGCATGTCACATTATAGATACAATGTTACAAAGTTTATACAAAAATGAATTGCATTCTGTCACCATTCAATTCAGCATTATTAGAGCATGAAAACAGCATTATCTGATACTGTTTATAGTATAATAGGATATATTATAGGATTATATTATGTAAATTGCTTTTTATAATTAATATAAAAGCCTCGGAAAGTATACACGCAAATAGCTCCTGAATGTATTTTGATGAAACTTTACAATAAAATAACTTACTTATATTATATCAGAATAACATATAGGCTATAATTTATCCCTGTACTCCCATGGGAATGGGAAGTATGCTGGTGAAACCATGGGGTGCTGTTAGTTTATAATAAAAATAGAAAATTTTATAAATATATTTGAATAGACGTGGCAATAACCTACCACTTCAACTGGCCATCTTAACATTTATTGAAGGAGGCCTATGTCCTGCGGTAGATGAATAGAGGTGGTAATGAAACATATTAACATTATTGGAATTATACACAAAACCACAAAATAATAATTACTCATATACAGAAATGGTGTTAGAGCATTATAATTTCTAAGACTTATGACTAACATAAATGCAAAAAATCATTTTTCTGGCAATAATTGACTCATTAATATGTGTTTCTAAGTGGTTTCTAATAAAGCATATATTTTTTTATTCAAGACTAAATAAACTTTTCTTTCGTAAAGAAAGAGACAAGAAATAAAAAAAATTCAAATCAGTGCTCTTAAATGTTCCTCAGTTTGAGGTCAACCACACAATAAATTAATGTGATATGATGATTGTGATCAACACATGTGAAGAGGAAAACATTCATAAAATGTAATTTGATACAGATAAACATAATCAGCTACATTTATTTTTAAACTGCGGAATCCTAATAAACGTTTAGAAAACTAGTTAGTTCTCTATAAAAACTCCAAGCTTTATGCATTTCTTTTGAATAAGAAATTTTAAACATAAATTACAAATAAAGACAGTATAATAACACAAATGCATGTTATCACATCATAATGTATTCATACTAATATTACTACTATTTTATGCTATAAATGTAAATTCTCTTTTTTATATAAAAGAGGGGGCCAATGGATAATCAGTTCATCTGGTGGTAAGTGAAAAGCAACATCCATAGACACCCGCTACACCAGAGTATTGGTAGACACATTGCCAGCCTTTCAAATATGAGTATGCTCTTTTCTTGAAGGACCCTAAGTCATCTCGAACCGTACATTATTACTAAAACTTCAGATTTCAACAAAATTTTATGTACTAAGTATATAATTTCAACAATCTCCAAGCAGTGGATGGTCTGTGTTGAATGCGAGTGACAAGGAATCGGTTTTCTTGGCGCTTACTGAAGAAGGCCTATGTTCAACAGTGGACGGATAGAGGCTGATGATGATGATACAATTTGAGGTAGGACACAGGATATTAAAATATGTTATCTGGACAAAACAATATACCTATATATCTAAATGAAAGTTTAAACTACATGCATACAATATTATATTACCTGCTATAGACATATTTTTTCTTAGAATTCTTATAGAATTGTATATTATAGTGATTTATTTATCACACAAAAACATATTTAATGATAGATCTACCTAAGATATATATTTCTGAATAAGAAAGACCAATATTGTATTGATAAAATTTGTATCACTGCAGACTTACTTATATTGGTTATATTGGTTTCAATGATGGGTATTAAGAGCCAATTCACTATGAAGGCTTATTTATTTTAAATAGTTACTGTTCTGTTGAACAGATAAAGAATATATTGTTTTCTAATGTTTGCGCGAATTTCACTCATTATAATGAAACAATTTTACGGATTTTATGGTCCTCCCGAGACCATGGTTGCTGTAAAGTATCCGAAACGTCGGGCTTGGAAAAATCTTAATAAACCGCGATAAAATCCGTAAAATTGTTTCATTATAATAGATAAAGAATACGTAAAATAAGCCCTCAAATGAAGCTGTTACTTACAAAATTTATTGGCCTTTTTGGCTTATTGACGGTATATGGTAATAGTAGCCCTTTTATTAAAAAGTAATTGGAATATGCGATACCATTCCAATTTTTTTCTGCATACATCTAAGAAGTATCTTTTTCGACTTATACCCATAACTTTTTCGTAGGCTTAACCCAAAAGTCAATATTCTGGTAATTTACTTAAATCTATACGTAAAATATGATGCTCATAATTATTTTTTTAGAACTTACCATGACAATAAATACTATTGTAGATACAATGGGTGAACAGTTGAAAAACTAAGTAAAATGTCTTTTCATTGACAATTTATTTCTTGCAGAATATTAAACATGAATAATCTTTATACGCGTGTAACATCCGATTTTGTATAAATCACCATAGTTAATACTAAAACTGAACTTAAACTTAAAAGCTCTACTACCACCCAAATCAATGACAAGTTTAACATTAAGAAAATTTGAAGTTCCAACTTCCAACTTACAAATGTCATTTGTCAATAGACTTTATCAATCACTGACAAACCATCAAATTTGACAGCGGAGATTTTTTTTATGGCTGTAAATTGGTATATTTGCCACTGTCAAGATTTAGCCTAAAACTATATTATTCGCATGCATGTTTTTTATTATAATTTATAGTTTTCTCTCCTTGTGTTTATAAGTTATATATTGTGCAATAATTATCAAATCTAGAACACATTGTGTTGTATTTTGTCTTGTATTTAAAAAGAATACAAGAACATGTGTTGCACTATCCTTACTAATATGTAATAAAAATCTGAATGTGAGTTTGTTTGTTTCTTGCTCTTTCAGAACAAAGTGACTGAACAGATTTGACTGAAAGTTAAAATAGAATGATGGCTTATATCTTGGATTAGGACATAGGCTATATTAATTTATCCGAAAATGCAAAATTCCTACGAGAATTAAATAAATATTTTGCTTTTAGGTGCGGCTCCACAAGACACCGTGGCGCACAAGGAGGATACGCACATGTAGGGTAAGCAGTAGTAATCTTGGCCCCCTCTCAATCATTGGCATTTTGAAAGTTAAATCATTAAATTATGGCATGTAGTTACCGAGGACCTGAGAGATGATGCTGACATGGAAAGGGAACGGAGAGCGTTGTCTGTCCGGTGCAATATGTTGGCCCGCAGATTTGCACGTTGTACACCAGATATAAAAATAACCCTTTTTAGGGCTTTTTGTCAATCATTGTACACGTGTACTCTGTGGGTGCGATATACGCAGCGGACATACAACGCCCTCAGAATTCAATATAATAATGCCTTCAGGATGTTATTGGGGCTTCCACGTTACTGCAGTGCATCAGGAATGTTTGCCGAAGCCCATACCTATTGATGGTTTCAATGCCATCCTACGAACAAGAATTGCGTCCATGATGCGCCGGGTGCGTGGAAGCGTCAATGGCATTCTGAGGGTCATTAGTGATAAGCCTTATTGTCCCATTATGACGCATTGGATGCATGTGCATGTAGCCGGTGCGTCAGGTGGGGGCAACAAATATATGAATTAAAACAGTTTCATTATTACTAACATAGTTTTAAGTAGTGTGTATTACTAACATCAATTATGGATCTGTGGTCTGAATTAAAGTATTTTATTTATTTATTACGATAGGACATACGAAGAAAATATATTATATTTTTCTTTGTTGACTATACTCTTAAACGTAAATGATAGTTTTCAAATTGAACGCCTAACAAAAAATACTTTCCTAGTGACTACATACAAGAAGTGTGCGGTTTGTTACGAAAATTGTAAGAAGTATGTAAGCACTTTTACATTATTATTTTACTATTTGGTTGCTATTCAAATGGCGCGATATGCGCTCAGTTAATTAATTACTGTTCAATTTCGGCTTACATAGCATAATTCATGCAAAAACTCTCAGGATAATCTAAAAATGAGTAGGCCAAAGTCAGTACCTATGGCTTATATGGAAGTATAATTGATTAGCATCTATGCCAGAAATAGTAATTGGTGTTTTAAATTTCGCCACTTTTTAAACCTTTGAATAGGTAAATGTTATTATTCAATTCTTAATTAGTAATTTTAGTGTAAATGTAAATAGTATCGCAGGATCTAGATTTTGGCCCGGTCAATCATTATACTTTTACGTCATTGGACATGCTAATCATTATACTTTTCCCTATGTCAATCTTTGTACAAAGAGATCATAAATACGTAGTGATGTACGAATGTCGATTATATTAGGTAGGTACCTACCTACGAATAGCAATACTGGGGTACACCTCATATTATATCTTTGAGGGGACAAAAGAGCCGGGGGTTAAGGGGCGAGGATGGGAACTACACCCCATTGCACTGTCCCGATGTTGGGAGGGGTTGTTCTGTGGTGCAGGACAACCCCTCTGTGGAGGTGGCGTCGGTCCCTTGAGGAACTGACTAGCGGTCGAGGTGCCCGGTTTCTCAATAGATCCGGGGCACCTCACCAAAGACGGCATTGGTGGCACTCGCCGGGTTTTAGTGGGTAGAGCCACTCCGTCCACTTTACCACCTTTCGGGCGTAGCGAGTCCCACATACCCGCCTCGGGAGACCCAGAGCATTTCCCGGCGTAAAAGAAAAAAAGGTTGCGCTGCCTGCCTTATCAACATAATAAATATAATGATTTTCGCAAATTTACGCATCCCTTGCGAAGAAGGCCGTCAATCAAGGACGCTGTCACGTCTTTTGCCACATTGGCAAAATGACAAGTGAAATGATGAACAATGAGCATGTACATCATGTATCTAATAATTTATATAAATTAAATAAGTATTAACAATAACTATTATAAGTACCTATGTAAAAAATTATAAGAAAAGTTTGGAAAATCCAAAAGTGCACGTCTCAATGTCATTTTCACATAACAATTGATTATTTGTAAAAGCCTGTCAGATGCTTAGCAACGAATAAACAGTCTCATATAAATGCACATTTGTTATTGGTCGTACCTTAGTTTTTATAAATAACTATTAACTAGCTATTGCCCGCAGCTTCGCCCGCGTTAATTTAAATTACGGCCGTATCCGGAGCGTTGATGATTATTTTTGTGGCCTAAGTTACTCCTTATAACATCAGCTATCTGCTAGTGAAAGTCCCGTCAAAATCGGCCCAGCCTATATAGAGATACAAACAAAAATTATTAATTTGGTATATGTACCTACCGTGTTTAAAAAGCGATTATTTTAATATTACAAACAGACACTCCAATTTTATTAGTCTGTATAGGTTATACGTCAGGTGATTGAACACTCATAATAGTTTAGAATTTAGAAAATAAAAACGAATATTCCTGTATTCGACAATTTTCAAAAACACGGACGTCCATATAAGATTATTTTTAATGTTATTATTAATTATTATTATGTTAAAAACGTTATTGAAATATATTATTTATGTGCCGGGCAGATTATTTGACTTGACCTATGTGCACTCATAGTGCGATTTAAAAAACAAAAAATAATAATTTTATATTTTGAGAAAACTGCTTTTTTACATATCGAGAGTAGAGCACTCTCAACGCTACGCTTATTAGGCGTGCAATACTTGGAATTTTGGAAGGTACACAAAGTAGGTAAATGGAGCCAAATACAATTTTTAAAACTCTCCATACGTTTGTTTAATCAAATGTTTATGTACCGTGATAATTATAGGTACAATGAAACCTCTGTTCGTGAAGTAAAAAAAGGTAGATGACGCACGGCCTTTGCTAATACTGAAGCCACAAAACTAAGCTCCTTCATGTAAATATACGCGCTCACGCACACAGATACACCAAAACTAAGCTCATTTTTGTTAGTATCTTACGAGTCGTCGTGCAGTAAGTTTGCCAAAAAAATACCGTTCTGTGTAATTAAATGGTGTAAAAACAATACAAAAGTGACCAAAGAGTCTAAAGAAATATCGTTTCACACATAAATAAACACAAGACTATATTCTTATAAGATATTTTAACACTATTTTGAGGATAATCAACATAAATAATATTATTGCCCCGAAATGACGTATCGGAAGAGTGTTGCCAGAAGTTAGTATTTCTAATAGCCCAATAGTGGGTAAGTCAATTGCAGGCAAAGCCATAGCAAAATAATTAAGTACAGAGGTGACATAATTATTATTTTATTATTTGATCGCTAAATGACTGAATCGAAATGACCTCGTATAACCTATGTTGTATCTTTTTTGGGACTCACGTACCCACAGCAGGACTATGTATTTAATTATTTATAAATTCAAAGATTTACCATTTAATAAATTTAAAAAAATGTAACAGTGTGGCTTGCAGAGAAATGTTTTTATAATTTAAATGTTTTTTTTAATGGAAAACTATTATTATGTATTTAATTTAAATTGTGTATTGATAAAATGTGACTTTCTAATTACTATTATAATCAATTATTTTGAAACTGTTATTCTCTGACAATGATTTTAAGGACATGTTGTATTTATCAAGTTTATTTAATTGTAACTATTTTTTCCTGTTGATTTATATTAATTGTTTATTTATGTAAAGTTTTATTTTCACACACCATGTTATGGTAGAATGTATAGAACTTGTTTATTTTTTTTTAATATCACCTATGTATTTACTACATTCATAGGAATAAATAAATAAATAAAACAATTGTGTCAATAAGATATCTATTGAGACAGTTTATAAAGTGATCCTACACGCCTCCTACATATTCGTAATATTATTGTATTTTATAAAAATATTCACTGTCGCATTCACTTATTACCTATTTTTATTAATATACAATTTTAAGGGATATTTTAAAAAATGGCAACCCTTCATTCACTCACACATACTTAAAAAAGTGGCTTCACTTTCTTGTTCCAAGTGCGCTATCTACCTTTTTTTACTTCATCTGAGAGGTACAATGAAACCTCTGTTCGTGACAGAAAAAGGTCTGGCCGTCCACGTAGTATTCGTACGAAAAGGCGATCAAAGCAGTAAGGAAAATAATTCGAAGAAATCATTATTTAGATTTCTGTGGAAGAAATCCTGTCCGAAAGCAAAAGATTTCATCGCGGGAGATGAAGATAGCACCTAGAACCATGTCGCGTATTTAAAAAAATAACTTAATACTTACAGCCTATAAGAGACGCACTGGTCATTTCGTAACTGATAATTTAAAAAAGAATAGGGTGGTAAAATCAAAACAACTACCTTACTCTCAAGCGGTACGCAAAGGGACACTTCCCTTTGCGTAAACAGATTTTTTTTGTTTACGGATAAGTTTTTTTTTTTACAATTGAGTAATATTTTAAGAAACAAAATGATCGCATTTATGCTCTAAGCTATATGATACTCTTTTAAACTTATTAGTTATTACATAATATTAGAGTCACTACACTACAACCACAAAACGCTCATGACCCAAGCTTTGATTATATATACGACCTCAGATGAAGTAAAAAAAGGTAGATAGCGCACTTGGAACAAGAAAGTGAAGCCACTTTTTTAAGTATGTGTGAGTGAATGAAGGGTTGCCATTTTTTAAAATATCCCTTAAAATTGTATATTAATAAAAATAGGTAATAAGTGAATGCGACAGTGAATATTTTTATAAAATACAATAATATTACGAATATGTAGGAGGCGTGTAGGATCACTTTATAAACTGTCTCAATAGATATCTTATTGACACAATTGTATTATTTATTTATTTATTCCCATGAATGTAGTAAATACATAGGTGATATTAAAAAAAAACAAGTTTTATACATTCTACCATAACATGGTGTGTGAAAGTAAAACTTTACATAAATAAACAATTAATATAAATTAACAGGAAAAAATAGTTACAATTAAATAAACTTGATAAATACAACATGTCCTTAAAATCATTGTCAGAGAATAACAGTTTCGAAATAATTGATTATAATAGTAATTAGAAAGTCACATTTTATCAATACACAATTTAAATTAAATAAATACATAATATGTCGTTTTCCATTAAAAAACATTTAAATTATAAAAACATTTCTCTGCAAGCCACACTGTTACATTTTTTTAAATTTATTAAATGTTAAATCTTTGAATTTATAAATAATTAAATACATAGTCCTGCTGTGGGTACGTGAGTCCCAAAAAAAATACAACATAGGTTATACGAGGTCATTTCGATTCAGTCATATAGCGATCAAATAATAAAATAATAATTATGTCACCTCTGTACTTAATTATTTTGCTTGGCTTTGCCTGCAATTGACTTACCCACTATTGGGCTATTAGAAATACTAACTTCTGGCAACACTCTTCCGATACGTCATTTCGGGGCAATAATATTATTTACGTTGATTAACCTCAAAATAGTGTTAAAATATCTTAAAAGAATATAGTCTTGTGTTTATTTATGTGTGAAACTATATTTCTTTAGACTCTTTGGTCACTTTTGTATTGTTTTTACACCATTTAATTACACAGAACGGTATTTTTTTGGCAAACTTACTGCACGACGACTCGTAAGATACTAACAGAAATGAGCTTAGTTTTGGTGTATCTGTGTGCGTGAGCGCGTGTATTTACATGAAGGAGCTTAGTTTGTGGCTTCAGTATTAGCAAAGGCCGTGCGTCATCTACCTTTTTTTACTTCATCTGAGTATACGACGTATATATAATCAAAGGACCCAAGCTCATGACATATTAAAAAGTTTACTAAAATGTGTGTATTATTTTTAGTAAAAATATGATATCTTTACTTATCTTTTATTTTTTGAATTAGAATTAAGATTTTCTAGAATAATATTATTGTAATTTTACATTGAATTCAAAAGCTTTTGCGATATTAGATTTGATAAAAATTAAATACGTACATCTTTTATGATTGATCAATTAAGAGAAGAACGATATTTATAACAACTTTACTATGTATTTATAAAAAAGTCATTTTTTTATGATCTGCCAGATGCGTGAAGTTAGCAGATCATTTTGTTAATTTTTCAAGTGTATTTTTTGTGGTTAAAACACCAGAACTATTTATAAAAAGTATCAGTAACTATAGAACTCAGCTGCATGCGAAGAGGACTCCAATTTATTTGTGATCTGCTCGACAATAATCAGCTAAGTTCACGGACATTAGTTATTTTGTGTTTTTTATTTTATTAATAATTATTATACACTTAAGTGGCAGTGAGCTGGCCACACACTCAGCTGAGAACGGATGACCGATGGGCCAATAAGGTAAGAGTGGAGGCCACGTGTAGACGAAGTGTTGGTCGCCCAGGTGGGAAGACCATCTCCGTGCAGTGGCCGGTCCGTATTGGATGCGAGTGGCGACTTGGAGGATCGGTCATCTTGGCGTTCATTGAAGGAGGCCTATGTTCAGCATTGGACGGATAAAGGCTGATGATGATGAATTATCTTTATTTATTTTTTATTAAAAAGGAACCTAATTAATTCATTATGTAAATATTTATTTTATATAATTTAGATTTTAATGAAATTAGTACGTACTATTAAAACGATATTATAAATCTAAGTAAATGTAATTCATACATAGTAAAATTAATATTAATAAAATAATTAGTTTATTATGTAAATAGTTGTATAATTTAAATTATATTCTTTTTTTTTTCAGTCCTGTATATTATTGTCAGTAACACATTTTTTTCTCACGGCCACTACGCGTTGGACCTACATACAAGTAATAAAAAATTATAAACCTATTGCTTCATATGTGAATGACGTTCTAAAATAACTTAACTATTATGTGTTGTATGTTCCCTAATGTATGATATATTTAATAAATAATTATAAGCCGTAAATTTCGATATTTTTTTTACAGTCGTATTCTCCCCTAATATATTATTTTCCTGTCTTGTTTCTATGCCCAGAACACACCTTGACGGTTTAACTTTAGAATTAAGCAGAATCGTCAAAGCCGTATATGTATATTCTTATTATATTTTATTTATATATTTATTCTATACATTTTTCTCTCTGTAGCACTTCATATGTAACGTAAAAAGGATATAAAAGGAAAAGAGCCTCTAACACATATTCTTAAGTGTTGCCATAACAATAGTTTTCATTTAAAATGTCAGAATCGTTAGTGGTGCCGATAGGTAAGTATATGTTGACTTTTTTTCTTTTATGGATTTACCATCTTTCGGGCGCAGCGAGTCCCACATACAGCAGCTCTACCCACTAAAACTCGGCGAGTGCCACCAATGCCGCCCTGGTGAGGTTCTCCGGATCTTTTAAGCTAACAGGGCACAAGTATATTATGTTGACTATATACTATACATATGATAAAGGTTTTTTTTTCTTTTTCGCCGGGAAATGCTCTGAGGCATCCCGCGGGGAGTGGGTCTCCCCACGCGGGTATGTGGGACTCGCTGCGCCCGAAAAGCTGGTAAGTGGACGCAGCTCTACCCACTAAAACTCTGCGAGTGCCAACAATTCCACCTTTGGTGAGGTGCTCCGGACCTGTTGAGCAACAGGGCCCCTCGACGGCTATTGAGTCCCCCAAGGGACCGAGTCCACCTCCACAGAGGGGTTGCCTCGCACCACGGACCAACCCCTTCCAACGTCGAGACATTGCAATGGGGTGAGGTTTTTTATAAGAGGGGTTAGGTACCCGTCTTATAAAAAAAGCAGCTTACAAAAATAACAGCTCTCTAGGTTCAATTGGCTTCGCCCAAGGCTTGAATGGTAGGGAGACGTTCCCATTCCAAATTTTAAAGTAAGTGTATCATATAAAAGAAGCTGACTTTAATATTTATCGATTTCTTTTAGGTGAAAATGAAAAGAAATATAAACCAATGCATAAAGTATACGGCATTACAATGTTCTTTCTGGCTTTCGTTGGGATGTATCCTAATGATAATTATGATCACATAAGAAAGAAAACAATTGGTAGGATTTTTTTTTAAGAATCCCTTTATAATTCTCTTCAGCTATCCGACGAAATGGTTCAATTTTTATATTGTAAGCAATACCCGTCAGTAGCTGTAAAAGTTTTCGAAATAGGTAGAGAAACAGCGAAGATAGAGGTAACTGTTTTAGCTTTGCCTATTTATAAATAGATTTCCTATATTTCGCTTATATTTACGCTTGGCTCTATAATGATTTATTTGAATATCTTAAATGAACCATATTTTAGATTTTCCAGCGTTTGTTTATAAATATTTAGAAACAGTATCCGCACATGTATATTAGACGAAGGTGTTCTTCGTTTGTCAGCTCTAGAAATTTTTGTTAAAGTGATTTCGTTTGCAAAGGGTTTTTTTAAAATTTGGACTTAGTTTGCCAGTGACAATGATTTAGATGATAAAAGCATTACTCGTGAAATCGTGAGAAAATCTGAATGGAGGTTCTGAATTTCGACGATCCGCACAGGCGTGCCATGGTAGACCCTTCTTATGTAATTTCAAGAAGAGGAATCGCATCCAGTAGTGTGACGAATAAGGGCCGCTTATGTTTATGTTTACTATACTACCTACTAGGCTCTAGAGTTAGTTAATTTTATTATCATTATGTTATTTTTTGTAGTTGTCCTCATCTTTTTCATGATTCCGGGCCTTGTAGTTATGAGCGTTGATGCCCGAAAGCGTTTTTACGAAAAGGACTTTGAAAATATATCCAGGCAAATTATTGCCATGGTTTCTATCGTCTTCACTTCTATAAAGGTATGCAAGATCGTATATAACAGCTACTTATGGATATACCACAAGTAGCAAGTAATATGTACAAAAGAAGATGAGAATCGCTGAAGGAAAAAGGCAGTGTGAGAATTTCTCTACTGAGCTCCCACAGCTTTCCGACTTACTAAATGATGTTAGTATGTAACTTAGTGATTTATTTAGGACTGTTTTCAAGCCTGTTGTGTGTGAGAAAGACAGACTGACATACGTATTTATAGGAGATACATTTTATAGCGAAATTGAAAAAAGCTTTACTTGATTAAATTGTCAGTTGGTATTCGTCTGCTACTACTTAAATCTTTAAGTACCTAAACATCAACACGGCTGATATATTGTGAAAAAAGGACGTGCTCATTCTTAACTTCAGGCTAAACAATGGATGGTATCTATATTGGAAAATAATATAAACGCTTTATGCACTTCTTCTCCGAATAAAAATTAGCTATACCTAATATTGCATACGTTTTTCGTGTCATCATCATCATCGTCATCATCAGCCTTTATCCGTCTACTGCTGAACATAGGCCTCAATGACAACCTATATAATATAAGCTTCTTATATTTATTTATTCACCACAAGTTTTTACGTATATAACGGGAGTCGGGCTTTGATTAAAATTGTGACTTAAAAAAATTCTTATAGATGATATGTAGCGTATTAATGAAGGTAGAGCTCAGGGCTGTGATCGACCGAGTGAACACCGATTACGAGAACTTCAACAACATGCCGGAAGATTACCGCAAGATCGTTGACGATACAATACAACTAACACGCAAGGTGGACAAGATTTGGCACGCCGTGCTCTATGCGACCGCGGTTTCGTATCCAGCATTGGCAGTGGTATCCACTATCTATTCCCAGCTATTTAGCGACAACCCCCAACGGTACATGTTTCATGAGGTCAGCTACTGGTGGATTGATAAGGAGAAACAATATGAAACGCCGTATTTTGAATACGGTCTACTCTATGAGCTTTATATTGTTTTCATTGTTACTTTCGGATTTTTGGGTAAGTTTAAATAGGTTAAAATTATTAGATTTTGATTACTATTTTTTCTGAGTCATATTGCTTATTTGGCAGAAGCCAAAATCGATAAAGAAACGCTATCGAAAATAGTCTCTTTTTTATACGAGTTGGATAGGCAAATTGGCAGACGTGCCACCTGGTGGTAAGTGGTTAACGTCGCCCATGAAAATAAACTAGTTTACCTGGAACTAGCCCTGAGACATAAGGTAGCAAGTCTCTGTGCTAGTAATTACACTGTCTGTCTGGCCCTTCTCTCTGAAAAACAGCAAAGCTGTTTCACGGGAGGAACAAGCAAGATGTTGGTACCCATGCAGCCGGGAGCGCGGCACAGCGCATTCCCTGTATAGTATCTAAGAAAGTTCAATACATATATTGCCTATGGAAGAATATAGCTTTTGTTTCAGGCTACGACGGCTCATTTATTATATTCATGTTTCATGCTGCACTTAAATTAAAGCTAATTTCTCAAGATTTATTAAACCTCCTGGATAATGTCAGCGATGTAAGGTTAATCAAGTCGAAAATAGCCAAGTTTGTGAAGGATCACCGGGAGTGTCGCACGTACTTGCCTTACTATCTTATTTAATACTAATTACCTACTGTTCTGGTGGACGAGTAGGTATGTGCTATGTGAGGCTATGCCTTTGAACATCAGTGCCACATGGGCCAGTGCCCTTATGGTATACATGGTGGTACTGTTTGTAAGAAAATCCTGCTTATCAACAGCTTTACTGGATTTTTTCAGCAAACTAGTCCAAAGTCTGCCGATACGGCACAGGGTCTAATATAATTATTATTCACACCCACACCTGTCATCTTTTGTCCAACGGTACACTGGCCTTTTTTTCCGCCGGTAAATGCTCTTAGACATCTCGCGGGGGGTCTCCCCAGGCGGGTATATGTGGGACTCGCTACTCCCAAAACATACACAGGCCTGGCATAGAATGAATCAGCTGTTGTTTACCACAAATCTACAACAACTAGATTTTTACTCGACGCTCAAGAAAAGAGCATACCTATATTTTAAACGCCGGCAATGCACCTGCTAATCCTCTGGTATGGCTGGTGTCTATAGATGATATTAGCACTTTAACCACACGAACCGACTGTCCGTTTGCCCCCTTTTCTATTAAAAGAAAGAAAAAAAATCTTCAGGTGGTTAGTCTACCACTTTGCCTATCATTAAAAATATCATCAGCTAACTTTAGCCCACTGCTGTATAAATTGCAGACGATGTTGTTTGTAAATCCAATAATAACGTATATTTTTTCCAAAAAATCATAATATTTAACCAATGAAGTATAAAGAAACTCTTTTTATTAAGATAGAGATTATACGAAAGAATTTCTTTTTTTTATGTTAGTTAAATATATTAGTGGCACCGACAGACGTTGTCCTGTACAAAATATTTTTTTTTGTGAATATAAACCATCCTCGAATCCCCTTGAACTCACACAAAAAATTTCATCAAAATCGGTCCAGCCGTCTAGGAGGTGTTGAGTGACATACACACGCACACAAGAAATATATATATATATATATATATATATATATATATATATAAAGATATAAAGAAACTCACTATAAACTTAAAAATTATACAGGTTTATCGAAAATATACAAAAGAGCTTTGAAGTATGGCTGGCTGGTATATTCTGTCACGGGATTCTTCAACTGGGACTGGCTCTAACTCAAACAACTTCTAAAGAATCTGTAAGCTATATTAATAAGTAACTTTCAAGGAAGTTATCATTCAATTTCTATACTAATATAAAAGAAAATGACGAGTTTATTTATTTGAACACGCTAATCGCCAGAATTATCGGTAAATTATTGAAGATAGGCTATTTATTTGGAGGAAAAATATTTTTAAAGTTTTGGGACATTTAAAAACCACAATCAACAGCTAGTATAACTGCAGAGATATGCATATCATAGTATCCAGATGACATATTATATTATAATATACTAGTGGCACCGACAGACGTTGCCCTGTCATTTTTTTGTGAATCTAAACCATTCTCGAATCCACTTGAACACGCACAAAAAACTCATCAAGATCGGTCCAGCCGCTCAGGAGGAGTTCAGTGACACACGTACAGAAGAATGATACCTATATATATAAAGAACATTATTATCAATATCTCCGTAATTCTACTATGGCCAGTGAACTATGGCAGTAAAATTATAGTTATCTTTCCACTCTTAATATTACAAGCCCTTGGCGTCAAACATCGAGTACCTATAACCGGAATAGAACGGTAAAGTTAGGGGCGTCCATTGATTATGTGATGTTTTTCTGGGGGGAGGCGAAGTTGTCGAAACTTAAAACCCCTTGGGAGCCCTCAGTCCCCTATATTGGATGTACAATGGATAAGTACCAGGCTATTTAAGAGCCAGTACCTATAATAATAAAATGTATATTTTTTGTGAGTCCTTTTTGAGACGGAGGGGATAAGTACTATAATAATAATAATACTGGGCACGGGTCTCCTCCTCGAAATCAGGCGAGGGTTTTGGGCCATAGTTCACCGATGCGCTGGCCCAATGCGGGTTGGTGAACTTCACACACCTTCAAAGACTTTCAATCTCATCAGAGATGCAGGTTTCCTCACGATGTTTCCTTCACCGGTGATCTAACGGTCTCATGTTCAGGTACACATAGAGATTTCGTAAAACCCATTTCTAGGCATCACAGGGGTCTGGATCGAACCCGGACCTCTCGGCTCTCATTCAAGAGGCGGACCGCATACCCACTAGACCATTGTCGCTCACTATAGGTACTATAATTTATTTCTATTCTAGTAAACAATTAAATCTTACAGGAAAACAATAGATAGGATAGAAGGATAGTGCTAAAATATTTTTAAAAGGCTCTCATTAGATATTTTTATCCTAGGAGGAAAACTTAGCAAATTATGCTTATGGCTGCTCATGGGAGGATGTTCCGGACAAGGGTGTGAGGAGTTCAATCGTCATGATCATCAACAGAGCTCAAATACCAAATAATTTCACAGCCGTCGGAATGATTACTTTTAATATGGAACTTTTTGTTTCGGTAAGATATTTTAATAGAATCGAGGAAAACATATTTTATACCCGTACATGTGATGACAAGCAAGAATTTCCCTTAAGTGGATAACAATATGGTTTCAGTGGGCCTCCCCAGGTGGGTATGTGGGACTCGCTGCGCCCGAAAGATGGTAAATGAACGCAGCTCTACCCACTAAAACCCGGCGAGTGCCACCAATGCCGCCTTGGTGAGGTGCCCCGGATCTGTTAAGCTAACAGGGCACCTCCACGGCTAGTCAGTCCCGCAAGGGATCGACGCCACCTCCACAGAGGGGTTGTCCCGCACCACAGAACCACCCCTCCCAACGTCGGGACAGTACAATGGGGTGAGGTTCCCATCCTCTCCCCTTGCCCCCTGCTCTTTTGTCCCCTCTTCTTATAAGAGGGGCACAAAGAGCCCCCTCGGCCCAATTAGCTTCGCCCAAGGTGCTGGGCTTACCCTAGGCTACTGAGCCCCACTGCCACGTCAAGGCCTGAACCATGGTGGGAAATAATTGTATCCAATTTAACAAAAATATGGCGAAGAAATCTAAATCCTACCAGAAAAGTTTACTAGCCATTCTAATGCAAGAAACCTCTAGCGAAAGAGACACACGCCTAATGTGGAGTATATCCGTAGCTGGATATACTCCACATTAGGCGTGTGTCTCTTTACTGATATGACTCACTGTTTCGAAACATTATACTGTTCCGAATGTTCGAATTCCTATTGTCAAATATTCCTTTTTTTATGTCATCACGGACAAACGAGCAGTCGGAGTGTTACGCCGCCGACACCCATACACATCCGCTCAGCCGAGGTCACGCAAATGCGCCGCCCTCTTTTTCCCTATCCCTACAATGGGCCACGGGAAACTCACAAAACGCACGAAATGCGACAGCGTAGCCTTCACTTGACGCCGGTGTTATGTGAGCGAGAGGTACCACCCCGGTTGTGCGGGCCCAGTTCGGCTGCAATGCAGCATGGCACTACCTCTTATTCCTAATGTTCCAAATGAAACAACAATGTTTTGGAACATCAGTGATGCAGATGCAAATGTTCCAATCTCAAAGATACATTTTGCCCACCTCTGTTCCACAAATCCAAGTATTTCCGGGGATAGGCAAACTGGCAGATAATCTATTTATAAATAATTATAATAAAGTATTATACATAATAATAATGATTATGAACCATTTTCTCTTTTGCGCCGGGAAATGCTCTTACGCGGGGAAGGGGGACTCTCTAGGCGGGTATGCGAGACTCGTTATCCAAAAGATGGTAAGTGTACGCACTCTACCCACTAAAACCCGGCGAGTGCCACCAATGCCGCCTTTTGTGAGGTGCCCCGATCTGTTGAGCAACACCGACGTCACCTCCACAATAGGGTTGTCCCGCACCACAGAACAACCCCTCCAAACTCTGGGACAGTGCAATGCTGCTCCCTGCTCCCTTGTATCCCTCTTCTTATAAGAGGGGTACAAGGAGTCGCCCTCTCGGTTTAATTGGCTTCATCCAAGGTGCAGTTCAGCTTAGGTTACTTAGCCCCACCGCCACAACAAGGCTTGAACCATGGTTGGGGATAATAATCTGTCGCATGTAAACATCGTACCACAATTGTACGGTGATTTCAAAATGCTGCTTAACTTAATACATTTACTTCCTGCCCCTGTATCCATTGCACAGCAAGTTGAGGTACCCTTAGCAGAAATAACTGCAGACAGGACAAAACCTTCACTAACAATTTTCTATTGTGTAATTTCTTAGAATCATTGTAATATATAGAAATACGAGCTCTACATTTTCTCGTGACCTTTTCGTTATCCACGGATCATATAACCCGAGGGTCGGGATTGCAATATGAACCCACGTCCCAAAGTCGAATGTTTTAGATCACCTGTGTCTCTTATGATCCTATTGCTTTTTGACAAATACAATCAGTGAAACAAATTCTCTCGTAAGAGCTTGCTTTTCTTTCCTATCCTATTTTTCTTTATTTTCTCCTGTAGGGTCGGGATTCCAACTGAAACTATTCTCACGTTCAGAGCTGAGTCGTATTCTAGATGAAACCTGGCATGATTTTTTTGAATTTGCCAGAAGACTTTCTTTCCTTCATAGAATCTTTTTTTTATGTCATAGGAGGCAACCTAGCAGTCGGAGCCATAGTGACTACCGACGCTCATAGACATCTGCACAACCAGAGATTATGCAGATGCGTTGCTCTCCTTAGCTGTCACTAGACGCCGGTGTTATGTGAGCGAGAGGTAACACCTCGGTCGTGCCGGCCCAATTTGGCTGCAAAGCAGCATGGCACTACCTCTTATACAAATCTTTTTTACAGGTTCTTCAGACAAGCTACTCCATGTACACGCTTCTAAGAAACTAGAAACCCAAAGCTTTGCACAAGCTATACAAATTACAAATTTTAACTCTGTTATAGTTAGTAGGTACTTAGTCCTATGGTAATAATAAATATAGACAAGTTAAAAAAGGATTGTGTGGTTTTATGAAACCATGGTAAAAGTGAAACTTTTTTCACATTATAGACATTTAACTAAAATTTTTTGAATAATATTCCATTAAGGGTATAAAAATCGCTTTATCAATCTTAATTTTATACTTGGAGAACTTGGCGGTCGACCGTCACGCGACACGCAACACACAGACGAAAAAGTTTGAGACGATGTAATAAAAGTTTCAGTTTAAAAAATGTTCTATTTAGAACATAATAATATTATACTTAATTGTTTTTTTTAATTGTGGCTATGCAACTGATTATGTGTAAATCGCCGCAAACAATCATTTTTTTAAGATATTTCTTTCGAATGGCGGATGAAACTTTCTTTTCATGTGTTCCGACTTCAAAAAGGAGGAGGTTATCATTCGTCGGAATCTTTTTTTTTTATTTTTTTTTATGTATGTTACCTGATTACTCGAAGATGGCTAGACCGATTTGAAAAAATCTTTTTTTGTTCTAAAGGGTATACTTCCCAAATGGTCCCATGATAAGGAAACCAGGATCTGATGATGGCATCCCAGAGAAATTGGGGGAACTTTCGAAAATCGTAGGGGCGATTAGTGCGTTTGATATTTTTATTATTAAGTGTTTTGAAGGACTACAATTCAATGAAGGTCTGGAGTCGATCTGATGCTGGAGCCGAAAGACAATCGAGGGAACTCCTCAACGATTTACATCAGTAACCTTGTGTTTAGGCTTGATTAATTTATGATGACGAGAACTTTACACCTAGATGAGTTATGACTGTCATTAGGGGTCTGATGATGAAGACAAAGGACAGTTAAGGGAACTCCTCAACAGTTTACAGTAGCTACCTTGTGTTTGGACTTAATTAATTTAAATTGAAGAGAACTTTGTACCCATATGGGTTATAAGCGCCATTACAGGTGTGATGATGGAGACCATACACAGTCGAGGGGAATCCTCGACGATTTACAGTTTTTATTGGGCTTACTTCATACGGTAAATAATATTATGCTAAAATCATGTAATTTTATTACTTGTCGTTGTTAAATGAACAAAAAAATTAAAACCGACTTCAAATTTAAAAAAAACTAAAAAGTAATAAAATAATTTACTTAATTTTTGTGCCTACAAATTATAATCAACTTGTTCTTCTACTAATATACAATCTTTGCGTTTACCACGTCATTATTGTTACTTTTGGAGTCGGTGTCAGCCAAGGTAGGTAGGTTAGGAGGTAGGTACATCAGCAAATAGGACACCGGCTTTAAATTATTTTATTGCTTTTTAGTTTTTTTTTTTTAATTTAAAGTCGGTTTTAATTTTTGTTTTTATATATCATAATTATATTTTTATCAACCAACAGATATTTCTTCTTAATAACTCCTGCCCCTTGAGGGAATTTATTATTCTATAAAACACGTATTTGTATATTATTAAGAACAATAAATGGTTGCTACAAAAATCGTTATAAATTCCCTTACTATTGTTCCTTAAACACTCGTTCCTGACACAATGGTTACCTAAATGACGAGATCCGTTGAGTTTGGTTGCATATGGACATAGAGCGGTGGAAAGTCATCTAGGGAAAGTACTGAACATGTGATGAACGGCAAATTAGCCGACATCTTTTCTTTTTTTAGTATGTGGACGCATCTCTAACCACTAAAACTCGGCGAGTGCCACCAATGCCGCCTTTGGTAAGGTGCCCCGGATCTAATAAACAAATAGGGCACCTCGACGGCTAATCAGTCGCCCAATGGACCGACGCCATCTCCACAGACGGTTGTCCCACACCACAGAACAACCCCCCCCCCAACGTCGGGACAATAAAATGGGGTGAGGTTTCCGTCCTCAACCATTGCCCTCCTGCTCTTTTGTCCCCTCTTCTTATAAGAGGGTTAGAAAGAGCAGCTGCGTCGGCTCAATTTGCTTCACCCAAGATGCTGGGTTCTCTTTAGGCTACAGAGCCACGAAAAGGCTTAAAACATGGTCGGCAAGTTGAATAGGCAAACTAGCCGACATCTGATAGCAACGTCAGCGTCACCCATAAACATATACGAGTTCATCCCTGACTCAGCGTGGCAAGTAATTAATTCGTTATTTATCCTGAGACGTAAGTGATAAGTAGTAGACGACCTCTGTAGCTCAGTGGTAAGCGCGTTGGCGCTCAAGCCGGAGGTTACGGGTTCGAATCCCGCCAGGGAACAAAAAATATTTTCTGTGTTCCTGGGTCATGGATGTGTATTAAATATGTCCATTGTCTGGTACCCGTAACACAAGTTCTTCGAGAACTTACCACGGGACCAGATTGACGTCATGTGAAAGCGTCCATAGATATTATTATATTAAGTCTTAGTGGCAGGAGTTATACGTCATGTATTCTTATTTCGAAACCATCGAGCATATAACCGGATAGAGTAGTAATGCGAGCCATCAAATTCCGAAACTGGTCACTGGCGTAATAGTAAATCAACTAACCAATGATCTGTATGTACGTCCCATCGGCCTATCAGAGGGCAGAATTGACGCAGCGACACAGCACAAATTTGGCCGAATTTCTTTTCATACAAGACACATAACATTACTGCTCTTATTCCGGTTATATGCTAGATGTTCGAAACAGCAACCAATCCTCTGTCGCTCAGTCATGGTAAGCATGTTGGCATTCAAACCGGAGGTCGCGGGTTCGAATCCCGCCAGGGAACATAAATATTTTCTGAGTTCCTGGGTCATGGATGTGTATTAACTTTGTGTATTATATAATAAAAATCTTAAATATATATAATTAAGTATAAAAGTATTAATAGTCCATTGAAAAGTTACATTTGGGGTAGCGTTTTTTAGAGGACGCAATTTTATTTTTTTGATGTATAGGGGAGGTCAGTGTAAAGCTAAAACCAAGTTTGTGGGGTCGTCACCCTTGTCCCACGGCCGCCATCTTGAAAATAGGGGTAGAAATGGTTTTTACGATATATCTCTTAAACTATTTATTTCATAAAAAAAATTGATAACATTTTTTGTTGCAAATTAAATTCTCTACAACTTTGGTCCAGTAACTTTTTGTCGTAGTTCGAATAATTTTAGACACGATTTTAACTTCAGTGAACACTATTTTTTTTGATTAGCAATTAGACTTTTTCTGAAAATTTTCTCTTATAACTTTTTTATTTATAGTTCTACGACAAAAAGTTACAGGACCAAAGTTGTAGAGAATTTAATTTGCAACAAAAAATGTTAACAATTTTTTTTTATGAAATAAATAGTTTTAGAGATATATCGTAAAAACCATTTTCAAGATGGCGGTCGTGGGACAAGGGTGGCGACCCCACAAACTTGGTTTTAGCTTTACACTGACCCCCCCTACACACCAAAAAAATAAAATTGCGTCCTCTAAAAAACGCAAGGTAAGGCCTAAAAATGTTACATTTCAATGGACTATTATATTTCTGTTGTCTGGTGACTGGTACCCGTAACACAAGTTCTTCGAGAACTTACCACGGGACCAGATTGACGTGATGTGAAAGCGTCCATAGATATTATTATTATCCTGCGATTTAAGTAATTAAAAAAAAACTTCGTGTCCGTAATTACACTGCCTGTCCTGCTTTTATTTAATAAGCATATTAATTAGTATAATAAGCATACCGTTGTGAGATGAATGAGAATTAAAATTCCTCTTAAATAGCCCTACCATCAAAGCAAGAAACAATCGTGTTATTTTGACCTATGAGTTACACGTGCATACAAGTGGCAATTAGTCTTTGAACTGCGTTGTATAAAGTCCGTACGAAACATGACTATATTCTTATAAAAACCAGCTATTTTAACATTTAATTAATTTAGAATATTAGAAAAGCAAAAGAAAATATCAAGATTTAGAAATACACATGAAATGCACATGCAATGTTTCCTGAGGTTCAACGAATTTAATTTTTTTTTTAACGCCGGGAAATGCTCTGAGGCATCCCGAGGGGGAGTGGGTCTCCCCAGTGTTATCAAAACGATATATCCGTAAATAAACCATTTATTAATACTTTTTATCTTTTACAATCCTTATTATCCGTCCTTCGCAAATATATGTCAATTGTCAAATTATATTTCCAAATTGCATTTCTGAAAAAGACGCCAAGAAGTTCTCTTTTATTAAAAAACGTTCATCTATATCCTTCTTCAAAATGCTGCCAACACCAGGCGGGTATGTAGGACTCGCTGTGCCCGAAAGCTGGTAAGTGGACGAAGCTCTAACCACCAATGCCGCCTTTGGTGAGGTACCCCGGATGCCCGTTGAGCAAGTCAGCCCCTCAGTGGACCGACGCCACCTCCACAGAGGGATTGTCCCGCACCACAGAACAACCCGTCCCAACGTCGGGACAGTAGAAGTGAGCTGCTCGTCCTCGCCCCTTGCCCCCTGCTCTTTTCTCCCTCTTCTTATAAGAGTGGTACATAGAGCCCCCTCGGCTCAACAAGCTTCGCCCAAGGTCTGATGGGGACACGAATTTAATATATTACAATAGCTGCATGGTTAGTATAATTCTTACTTTCCCGATGTTTATGATGCTTTACGGCAACCATGGTCAAGGGAGGATAGGAACCAAATGTTGGTAAAAGAAAATAATATTATGTCGTTATATTATACTCGAACACTATATTGTACCTACACATGAATTTGAAAACTTCGTCTGCCAAAATTTCACGAAACTCAAAGGTCTAAATAAATGTGTGAAGTTAATGAACTATGACCGATCTTGATCACATAATTTTCAATAAAAAAGGGTAAGGCAAATTATAATCTGCATTTCAATTATGTCGACCGATTTTTTGCGACTAGGTACTTTACTTAACCCTTTTCTTTCGAAGTATACAAGTTATTCTCAGGCTAGCTAAGTCTCCCCACCATGGTTCAGGCCTTGTCGTGGCGGTGGGGCTCAGTAGCCTAGGGTGAGCCGCTGCACTTTAGACGAAGCGAATTGAGCCCAGTACTCTTTGTCCTGTTATAAGAAGAGGGGACAAAAGAAAAGGGGCAAGGGGCAAGGAGGGGAACTTCACCCCATTGTACTGACCCGACGTTGGGAGGGGTTGTTCTGTGGTGCGGGAGAACCCCTATGTGGAGGTCGCGTCGGTCCCTTGAGGGACTGACTAGCCGTCGAGGTGCCCTGTTTACTCAACAGATCCGGGGCACCTCACAAAGGCGGCATTGGTGGAACTCACCGGGTTTTAGTGGGTAGGGCTGCGTCTATTTACCAGCCTTCTGGCGTAGCGAGTCTCACATACCCGCCTGGAGAGACCCGCTCCCCCCGCGGGATGCCTCAAAGCATTTCCCGGCGTAAAATAAAATAAAAAATAAAAAAAGGCTATCTAATTAGTCTAGTCTTATGAACCATTATTATCAACACTAGCTATCGTTACTAATCTTATTTCATTTCAACACATGGAGGCTTTTGTTCTCCTTTATTGCCATTTAAAATAATAGGGATAGTGACAGTATTCATTTAAAAATGTAATTTTGATATGAAATGCTAGTTTCTTTATAGAATTCTGGAAAAAAAGAATATTTTTTATTTTTTTATTTATTATTTAATAAACAAATGTATCAAAATTTTAAATAAGTCACGTAACTCTTTGTAGTAATTAGTTACTGTTGACAGCTGAGACACAGCGACTGTCCTGGCTGTATCGCGCTGACTCCAGTCGTCAAGCGACATGATTATACATACAGCTTGAATAATACATTTTATATTGAACACTATCAATATGGTTTATATATCCACTTAAATGACAGATTAGAAATAAAAGCAAAATTAAAGGCAGAAATTTTGTAGTTTCATCTTCGAAAGTCACCCTTTTTCAAATATGAATTTTTATGACAACTTTACAAATTACAAGAAGTTTTAATAATTTCATTTGATGAATATTTACACAATTTAATTCATTAAGCTAGCATTCTTACTCTCGAGTGTTTTAAGAACGTTTCAGGCGTTTCGATGGTGGTAATTACATAATATGCACCGCACAATATTTATAAAACTTAGAAGCCATTATTATCAATAAAACTAGTCATCATAACAGTTTCACGATGTTTACCAACATATGACGTCACGTGACAAGTGTCAGCTTTTGGAACGAAATTTATAATGCATTTTAAAATGAAAGATTCTTTATGTATAAGACGTTAAAGTTTTACGTCTTTTTATAAACGATTTTAAAACATTCCCATTGTTTAATCGTTTGTATTATACTTTAGTACGTATGTATATTGCAAACGGTATAAATACATCTCATTTATTAGTTAATTACATTAGTCTTAACGCGCAGTCAAGTTGACACATAACAAAACGTTATGATTTTACCCTACGCCTTAATTGTATTAGCATTACTAATAATTATATTCTACGAGCCATGGAGATCAAGAAAATTATTAGCACTAAGCAAATTATTGAAGAGTGATTATGTTTATTTACCTTTAATTGGACATGGACATATATTTAAAGGAAGTGGTTTTGGTAAATATATACATTTTAATTATAATTTAGCCTGTAGACAAATGAAAATGGATCTAAGTATTCCTTATTTAAAAATGTAAGAAAGTAAAATATGTGGCGAAAATTTAAAACATGGTAGTATGGTACACAAAATAAATACTAACATAGTATTTAGTATTATATTATGTTATAATAAAACAATTTTTACGGATTTTATCGTGGTTTATTAAGATTTTTACAAGCCCGACGTTTCGGATACTTTACAGCAACCATGGTCACGGGAGGACCATGGTTGCTGTAAAGTATCCTTAGTATATTCTTAATAAACCGCGATAAAATCCGTTAAAATTGTTTTATTATAATGAGTGAAATTCGCGTAAACATTAGAAAACAGTAGGTATGTGTGTTACATCTTATTTATTAGCAATTTTGAATACAGTCCAGTTGTACCTTCAAATTTTAAGACTTTAGACTAAGTATATCTTAAAATCATATATTATACCTAAAGGATATAAAAGAAATTAACCTGATCCTTTACCAGTCGGGCGATTTAATCCTTTTTTGGCCACCCGACAGAGGTACGCACCGAAACAATCGTGGTAAGCACCTGTGTCAGGCGGAAGGCGCCATATTGCGGAAAATTTCGGAACTAATTTCTGTATGGACTATACTATGTCTTGCCCAGTGGCGACACCAATGCAGGATTTATATATTTCTGGTCAGGCTATACTAGTATTAGCTATTTACCTTACGACATATTCACCTTATCAATAACTTTTCAGAGAGAATGCAGTGTATAAACAGTATGGCTCTCCAATGTTATCAAAGAGATGCTGGATCGATTGCCATATGGCTCGGCCCTTACTTGTTTGTTAGTAAGTGAAACATCAAAATATTTTTATTAAGTATACATGAAATATATTATCTACTTTTTATATATTATTTATTTGTGCCAATTACTTCATTTATTAAATAGCAACTATTTTGGAGTAATACAATACGGTGTAGTCATGCACAAAAAAAAAAACGATACTTACTACAAAATAAAATAAATATTGTAAAACCAAAAATACTTATATGTCATGCTCAAATGTGTATAATTGTGAAAAAAGCCCCTGATCTACTCTTGATCTTGTTACACCTTCACGCTAAACTACTGAATATATTTTAATGAAACTTTACAATAACATAGCTTATAATAATAATAATAATAATAAATAGTTTATTTAACTGTAAGGTATACACGTTACACAAAAAGAACAGTGATTCCCACACTAGGCAATGCCTGTGTCGTGGGATTCAATAACACAAATAATTACCAGACATGGTGCGGCCTATGAAGGTAAAAATACATATATGTAGAAACATGAATTACAATACAATATATTTAAATTGCTTGTGAATTGATTAAGCATAGCTATAGTGAGCCAGAACTTTATTGGTAGCAATAAGATTAACAGTCAAATCATGGAAAACTTAACTTAAAAGTTTCAAACAGAGACTATTTGCAATATTATATTCTATTTATAACATATTATAGGCTATAATTTAACCCTACGTCTACGGGAATGGGAAGTACGCGGGTGAAACCGCGAAACACTGCTAGTAAAATATAATTTCAGGTGTAGCCGATGCTGACATAGCCAGTGCTATTCTAAATGATAAGCAATGTCTGGAAAAACCAGCTGTCGTGTCGAGATTCGCCAATGAAATAATAGGGAACGCTTCCATCTTTGCTTCGGGTAAGTCAACAATGATATTGAGAAAATAAATATCATAAATTGCAGTTTTCATATAATTAGAAAATTATATGAAAACTGCAATTCACATATCGGCAGAGGAGAAACTTCAGAGAGACTACGAGAGAATGAGATTTCAAATAATATATGAAACACTAATGTCATCTACCGGTACCGGTACTTTCATAATATTCAACGCTATCTTTTTTTTATGACATAGAAGGGCAATGAGCAGTTGAAGCCGTTTGGCGACTACCGACGCCTAAACACATCCGCTCAACCAAAGATTATGCAGATGCGTTGCCCTCCTTTTCCTTAACCCCCACAATAGGCCACCGGAAGCTCACAAACCGCACGAAACGCAACAGCATGGCTGTCACTTGACGCCGGTGTTACGTGAGCGAGAGGTACCACCCCGGTTGTGCCGGCCTAATTCGGCTGCTAAGCAGCATGACACTTCCTGGATGCCAGTAGGTCTATATGCGTCTGTAACCCATTAAGTAGGTATAGCATTTTTTTCTGGAAATATATTTTTTTATGTAAATTCTTGTGTTTTAGTCCATGACTGGCGTCCTCGTCGCAAAACATTAGTGCCACTGTTTTCATTAAAAAACCTGAGGAATTTCGTGAAAGTTTTCGAATACAAAAGCAATGTATTGGTTGGTAATATGGCAAAAGTGGCGGGCTCTGGAGATGTGTGTATCTGGAACTTCGTCAGCGCCTACTCTATGGATGCTGCTTGTGGTATGTAACATACATCTCTACATATGTAAATTATTTTTAGTGCGTGTGTCTATCCATGAACTCAACGGCTAGACCGATTTTGATAACAACTTTTGTGTGTGTTGAAGTGGATTCGAGAATGGTTTACTTTCAGGAGGGAGAGAGTGATTGAGACCGACCGAGACAGAGCGAACGTCGCGTCGCAAGTATCGGTATTTTAAAGCTTTAGATTAGTATAAATATAAACGAGATTTAAAAATTAGTTTGCCAAATAAGTTTCACTACTGACATGTTTATTTTGTACGCACGCACTTTTTTATTGCTATAAATAAAACAGAAAATAGTTGGCCGTCACGGGATGGCTGGCGATTGTGAAATATCTATTTGAATGTTAGAATTAATAATCAATAAATATGTTTTTATGTTAGTTGGATAGGCAAACAGGCAAACGAGCCACATAATAGTAAGTGATCAGCGTCGCCCATGAGCATAAACAAAGAGGTTTTTACCTACTTCGAAAAGAGCACACTCGTATTTGAAAGGCCGGTAGCGCACCTGCTAATAATGTACCGGGTGTCTATAAATGCCGCTTATCACTTACCACCGGGTGAAACGACTATCCGTTTGCTTCCTCTTCTATAAAAACTAGCCCCGTTAAGTCATTTACATGTTGTCTATCTTGAGACGTAAGATGCGAATTACACTGCCTGTCCTGTTAGTAATAAGCTGGATGGTGGTACCCATGCAGACGGAAAGGCATCCCTCCCACCAGTATAACGAAAGAGGGAACCAAATACAGATATACGCGTGTATACACGCACATGAGTCGTGAGTGAGAGCGGCGTAGTGGAGGCATCACGACTTGGCAATGTCATGCTGTGTGCCGTCACGGCATTCACTGCTAAGGCTCGCCAATAGATGTTTCAAATCAGAAAATAATAATAAGAGAAATATAGGTTTCATTTCTATAAGTTTTCTAATGTTTCACATAGGTATTTAAATACTTCGTAACCTGTACTCATGTTAGGCATTACTCTAAATTCAATTGCAGAGACAACTTTGGGCTTGTCCGTTAATATTCTGGAACAATCGAATCATCCATTTTGTGATTCCATGAATGAATGTATGAAGGCTGCTGCGGATCGCATATTTCAGCCCTGGCTGCATTCCGATCAGGTCTACCGCCTGTTACCTGGTTACAAAAAGCAAGTACAAAACCTCCATGTGATTCATAATTTTGTAAATGAAGTAAGTGTTTTTAAGTTATTTTTAATTTATTTAAGCTAAGCTAATATCATAATCATCAGGTGCCATCTTCATAATGAAGTTCGGAGGTCAGTTGGCAAAATTTTCTGCGATCCCATGCGGCTTCCTTCAGTTGCGTGTAGCTATGTTTGGTCCAGTCTTTAATGTTGTCTAGCCACTTTCTCCTCTGACGGCCTGGGCTTCGCCTCCCTGGGATCTTGCCTTCGAGGATCAACCTAGGAAATTCATAGAGGGATCCTCTCTGCATGTGCCCAAAAAAGGCAACTTTTCGTCTCATGATAGACGACATCAACTCTCTCTTGCGGTTTGCTTCTTTAAGTACTCTGACGTTTGAAGTAAAACTGGTCCAAGGAATATTTAACATTCTACGTAGAGTCCACATTTCAAACGCCAGTATCCGATCCCGTATTTCCTTTAGTAAGACCCATGTTTCACATCCATACAAGAGAGTGGACCAAACATAGCATCTCAAGATGCGGTGTCTTTGTATAAAATTAATTTTGAGGTCGCATAGGACTTTGGACATTTTGTTTATTATATAATATAATATTATTATAATATGTTGTGACACAACACACGGCCATCTGATCCTAAACTAGGCAGAGCCTGTTATTATGGTAACCAGACAATTGATATATTATATTATATTATATTTCTAAATACATACTGTATATTATAGATAAACTACACCCAGACACTATTAAATAATAGTTTAAGCTATTTAATGTCTAAAGTCTTTTGCGTATAATAAAATTTACCATAATGTGAAAACTATTTCGCCATTTGACTAAAAATGTACATTCATCTATATCTATATATCTATACATAGTACATACAGATAAATAAATTTGGATTTGTAATATTAAAATAACCGCTTTTTACTAAATGCATTTGGGTATATACACGGTACCTACATAATATACCAAAATAGCATTTTTTACTATTTTTGTCTGTCTGTCTGTTAGTCTGTTTGTTCCGGCTAATCTCTGATTGATGCTGATTTTGTAGGAATTTTCACTGGTAGATAGCTGAGTTATAAGTAGTAACTTAGGCTATAAAAATAATCATCATCAATCCGGATATGGCTGTAAACCTAAGTTAACGCGGGCGAAGTTGCGGGCAACTGCTAGTTTAACAATAAACATAGACCCTTGGATGTTTTTATTTCTTAAATACAATTAAAGCAAAATATTTTACAATTACAACTTACAATAATTGTTACAGGTAATAACGAAGAAAAAATCTAAATTAAGTAAAAAAAAGAAGCAACCTGAAATCGTGAATGGTAAATTTTATTTTATTTACAAAATATGCTTAAATCATTCAATGTATAGATTAGAATATACACATTTCTTTGATACCTGCACGGTATCGGGTTGACATATGAGAAAAATGTGTAAAAGCCTTTTTACTCTAACCTCGCTGTAATATCTATAAATATAATAATTATCTACTTATTGTATAGCGTACCAATTTCAATCTTTCATTAATAAAATAATATTATTTTTTACGTAATTATAGGTTATAAATTAAAAACAATTGACAATTTATACACGCGGAATCAAGTCTGCTACAGTTATCTGATGCTCGCAGGCATACAGGATTCCTCATAATCTTTCCTTCACCGGTGGGCAAGTGACGGTCTCATGTTCAGGTGCACATAGAAATTTAGAAAAACCCGATTGAGCGACGGCGCTCTAGTGGGTATGGGCTCCCCACCATGGTTCAGACCTTGTCGTGGCGGTGGGGCTCAGTAACCTAGGGTGAGCGGCTGCACCTTGGGCGAAGCTAATTGGGCCGAGGGGGCTCTTTGTACCCCTCTTATAAGAAGAGGGGACAAGAGGCGAGGATGGGAACCTCACCCCATTGTACTGTCCCGACGTTGGGAGGGGTTGTTCTGTGGTGCGGGACAACCCCTCTGTGGAGGTGGCGTCGGTCCCTTGCGGGACTGACTAGCCGTCGAGGTGCCTTGTTTGTTTACTAGATCTGGGGCACCTCACCAAAGGCGTCATTGGTAGCACTCGCCGGGTTTTAGTGGGTAGAGCTGTGTCTGCTTACCTGCTGTCGGGCGCAGCGAGTTCCACATACCCGCGTGGGGAGACCCACTCCCCCGCGGAATGCCTCAGAGCATTTCCCGGCGTTAAAGAAAAAAAATGGGCTCGGCCTCTTGGGTGAGAGACCCTGACCCCCCTTTAGCTTTATTTACCGGGTGTATTTGGAACGCTTGCGAAGATTAAACCCTAATAATATACTAATTATATACTATGTAATGCATATAACCATTTATCTCAGAAACGTTTTATAAAGAAAATTTTAGGACTTATGTATTTTGCAAACCAGCAATGTATTAGTAAAAACTAAAACGATGAACGACTAAAGCGATAAATCGCGCTGAAGACGCGCGTGGTGCGGGAGTTCGTTCACCTCGTGCATGCGGCGAACGCTATCAGCTGATTCAGTCCGCTAGCCGTTTATTTCAGTTAAGTTTATTACTGTTTTTTTCAAAAAACCATTATTTTAAAGCATTATCATCAAATTCCTGTAACATTATGTTTATTAAACCGGATTATACAAAAAAAAAACGCGTTTTTTTTCACTTGTATCATGTCAGGCTATGCCAACACTATCATACCTCTTCGTTTTCGCAAGCGATCCAAATACACCCGGTGTATAGGTATTTCATTCTTCTGTGCGTGTGTCTCAAACTCTCAACTCAACTTCTCATAAAGCACACAGCCAGTGGAGCCAGCACCGATTTTGATATTTTTGTATTTTGTGTGTATCCAAGTGGATTCGAGGATGGTTCAGATTTACAATTGGGTTCATTATAAAACGTTTTGTACAGAATAGCGTCGGTCAGGTCCGCTAGTTCTCCTAAAAAAATAGACTTACGTTATAATTTTGTAAGAGGTACATGTTGCTTTCCAGCCGAATTGGGCCGGCACGACCGTGGAGGTCTTACCTACCACTCGCTCACATAACACTGGCGTCAAGTGATAGCTATGCTGTCGGGTATCGTGCGGTTTGTGAGTTTCCGGTGCCCATTAGGGGGGATAGGGAAAAAGAGGGCAACGCTTCTGCATAACTTTTGGTTGTGCTGATGTCTACGGGCGTCGGTAGTCACCAAACAAATAACCAAAAAAAAAACTTCAAGTTTTGAGTGTGCGTTTTACGTATTTTGCGGAAATTCACTCCGACCTTACTCGTAAGTCGTAGCTAGCTTCGGTCTCTACCTCTTACTACACAGAGGTAAAATTTTCAATCTGGCCAAACCGAATCTCTTTATACACGAATCTCTATATAACCGAATCTCTTTATACACGAATCTCTTTATACACGAATCTCTTTATACACGAATCTCTGTACACGAATCTCTTTATAACCGAATCTCTTTATACACGAATCTCTTTATACACGAATCTCTTTATACACGAATCTCTTTATACACGAATCTCTTTATAACCGAATCTCTTTATACACGAATCTCTTTATAACCGAATCTCTTTATACACGAATCTCTTTATAACCGAATCTCTTTATACACGAATCTCTTCATAACCGAATCTCTTTATACACGAATCTCTTTATAATCGAATCTCTTTATACACGAATCTCTTTATAACCGATTCTCTTTATACACGAATCTCTTTATAATCGAATCTCTTTATACACGAATCTCTTTATAACCGATTCTCTTTATACACGAATCTCTTTATAACCGAATCTCTTTATATACAGACACGGACGATTACAAGACTGTTGTTGAGCTGATGCTTGAGTCAGAAGGATACACAGACATAGAAGTTCGGGAGGAAGCACTTCTGATGATCATTGCCGGCACGGATACTTCAGCTGTGAACGTCTGCTTCGTTCTCATGTTATTAGCTCTGCACCCTGAAGTACAAGAAAAAGTTTTCAAAGAGCAAGTATTCCTAAATTAAATCTTGGCGGTATAATTAATGGTGTTTGTTGTAAATCTATGTCCATTTAGGTCAATCTGTGAGCCCCATTATGGTTCAGGCCTTGACTTGAGAATTTCACTTATTGTAATTATCAACAACTTTTTGCGGATTTCATCGCAGCAACGGATTTTATTGTTGTAAAGTGACTGATTTTATTGTTTTACCGTTAACCAGATGAGAAGTCGTCTTAGCGTTCATTTTTTTTTCTTTTCGGAGGGATCTATGCTAATGGCCCGAAGGCCCTAATGCTTCATCGGATTAGTGTGAGCCCATTCGGCTCACTTTTGATTCATAAAGTGGGGGTTTGCCCCCCGCCTACCGTGCAGTCTGCGACCACACGGCCTCCTGGCGTCGGTTGAAGGAGGCGTATGTTCAGCTAAATGCTGCTGATGATGGTGATGATGATGATGATGAAAGTGTCCGAAACGTCGTCACTGAAAAGTTTTAATAAACAGCGATAGAAAAAGGTTTCATTACACATAACAAGATTATATTTTTCAGGATTCACAGCGTGTTCAAGGATGACGCTGTTTCATATGATAAGTTGGGCGAACTAAAGTACACTGAGGCCGTCATTAAAGAGACGCTACGACTTTATCCTCCTCTACCAATAATTGCAAGGAGAGTTGAGAGGGACATCAATATTAGTACGTGATTTTATTGACAATTAATTAATTATAATTTAGGAACAAAATAAGTCCGGCTTAACGTGAGATTAACTCACAAGCGAGAGTTATCTTAAACTCCAGTCAATATTTAGATTGAAGTACAACCTTTACTTATTAGTTAATATAACTAAACATTAACTAACAATCACATATCGTTACCATAATTCCGTGCGAAGCCCATAAAACTGAAATAAATACATCAAAAGTATATCTATACTAATAATATAATCTATACTTAATAATATAAAGCTGAAGAGTTTATTTGTTTGAACGCGCTAATCTCAGGAACTACTGGTCCGAAAAAATTCTTTCAGTGTTCGATACTATATAGTATATAGTAGGCTATATAACATCACGCTGTAACTAATAGAGGTTAAGTTAAGTAAGTTAACGCGGGCGAAGCTGCGGGCAACAGCTAGTTATTAATATTTGTGTAGTTATACTAGTAGCCAATTATTGTTACAACCACGATATAATTGCAATCTTGTACTGTCCCCCGCTTTAACCGTTGAGGGAAACTTCAAATATTTCCTCCCCTTCCGGATTTTTTTTCTGATTAAATTCATTGCGTGTCCTGAGACAATTTTAACGTATCCCTCGGGCTCCCTGAGATCGTATCAAAGGGTCATTTAGTGGTTACCGCTGTCGATCCTGGCTATACAGGAGTAGCAGCGGTGGGAACGAGTGGTGGGCCTAGCCTGTTTTTATACTAGTATATGAAGTTTATTTATATTACAAATTATTTGCGCTTAGTGGGATTCGACCATGTAGTGTTTAGTCCTCAGACCTGAGCCTGACCACAAAAAAGTTCTTTGATATTTTGGTATATGATACGCTCAATTCTCAAACTGTAAATTGATTGTGATGACTCAAGAAAAGTGCACACTCCTGTTTGAAAGGAGGGCAACGCATTTACAGACCCTCCCGTGAAGCGACCGGCGGGTGTCTATAATCATAATAGTAATAATAATATCTATGGACGCTTTTACACCACGTCAATCTGGTCCCGTGGCAAGTTCTGGAAGAACTTGTGTTACGGGTACCAGACAACGGCAATATATTTAATACTATATATATTTAAAATTTTTATTATATAATACCCATCCATGACCCAGGAACATAAAAAACGTTTTATTCCCTGGCGGGATTCGAATCCGCTACCTCCAGCTTTAGCGCCAACGCGCTAACCATTGTTACACAGAGGTCGTCATTCATGGATATCGATAATAGCTACCGAGTATACTGATTGTCCGTTTGTTAAAGCTTTTAATATATTTCCAGGCCCTGGTGTAACGCTGCTAACAGGCACGAACGTGTTCATGAACATCTGGGGTATAATGCGCAATCCTCGCTACTGGGGTGCGAAGCCCGGCGAATTCAATCCTGATCGTTTTCTCAATGGAACAAATATCAACAAAAACGCTTTTCCTCCTTTCAGTCTTGGAGTTAGGAGCTGTCTTGGTAATTTTATATAATAACAAATATTTATACTAAAGTTAAACAGATCGATCGACCTTTGGTTTATAGGGATATTTAGGGATATATATTTAGGGATATGTTTATAGGGATATTTAGTTGGATTGGCAAACTGGCAGACCTGCTGACTGATGGTAAGTGGTCGACATCGCCCATGAACATACTAGTTTACCTGGAACTAGCCCAAACAGCATTAATGTATTGCCTATCCTGAGACATAAGATGTTAAGTCTCGGTGCCAGTAATTACACTGCCTGTCTTGCCCTTCTCTCCGCAACAAAGCAAATCTGTGTACCCCAATCTACGGGCAACAGTTTAACACGAGAGGCAGTCAGCAGGAAACTTAAGTCATATCGTTTTTATAAGCGTCTGTCAACTTTTTAATGAAGATCTATATTCTAGTACTTTTCAATCAATTAGTTTTTAGATGTTGTATTTTTTCAGGTGGTACTTATGTTATGTTATCAGCGAAAACAGCCTTATCGAACATTATACGACGTTTCGTTTTCGAACCAGCAAACAATATGACGAAAATCAACGTGGAAGACTTGAAATATGACATAACATTAAAACATGCTGATTTTTTATTAAGACTTAAGCAGCGCAAACAAATATAAGTTAAAAAAAAGTATGATAAAGATGTAGATTATTTATTATACCATTTTGGTGGATGATCACAAAAGTTGACAGAAAATCATTACTTAATGATTAGTAATCAGTACCTTCTTATTATATTAGTTTATGTAATAAACAAATTTTCGACTATTTATGTTTCATTTTCAAGACAATGACGAAAAATACTTATTTTACATTAAATTTTCACAATGGCTACGGCCACTTAAACCTGTCAAGGCATGAAGGTTTCAAATAACATGTGGCCTTTTCTCTTACTTTCTGGTAGCATTTTCTATAGAATTTATGAGAACTTACTCTTTTTTTCCTTTGAAGTATTTATTAATAGCTATTGTCAGAGACATACGACATAATAGATTACATACATATAGCATATTAGTTTTAGGGTTCCCTTGAAATTGATATACTTATAATGTGTTTATTCTTCCGATTAACCTTAAAACGGTACCGCCATATTTTCAAATATTAATAGAAGTTTAGTACCCAGCAGCTATAAAATATGTGTGACTGATTGAAAAAAGGTTCAATTTAAGGAGATACGAGCGTTTTGTTAGGTTTAAATATTTGTACTAGGGATGTTGCGAATATTCGCATCCGTATCCGCAAATCCGCGGAGCTTCCACGTGGATTATATTATAATAATAATAAGCAATATAATAATTTCCGGGCAAGGTGTCACATTTTCTCATATAAATTGAACCATTGCACTGGAGTGCTAGTCTTACACTTGGCTGGTTTTATCACGCACGGTCATATACCTAATTATTATGTTTGGTTCTTTATTATATGACGTCATTGAAATGACACCGAAAATTACAACATACATTTACAAAAATGAAAGAATACAAAATAAAGTATTTTACTAAGTTTATTTTTACGTATTCAATTAGACTTTGAACATTGGATTTTTTATATAACCTACAAATCCCACCTCAAAGTATAAGCATATTATATTTTTATGTTGATGACATTAACCAAAGGCAATTAAATTAAGGCATTAACCGGGGGGAGGTTGCGTAGTGCCGTGCTACCGCCTGCTTGAGCCACCATCTTGATTGTATCTCCCGTGAACCAGCTTTGCTGTGTTTCGGAGAGAATGGACAGACACGGATACTTAACATCTTGTCTCATGATACGCAACACATGAATGAGTCGTCTGGGTTAGTCTCAGGTTAACTTGTTTATGGTCTATGGGTGACGTTTACCACTGTCCACTTACCATCACCTGGCTCGTATGTCCGTTTGCCTATCCAACTAACGTAAAAAATGTATATTGTTTTCTAATGTTTACGCGAATTTCACTCATTATTACGGGAGGACAGTCCTCCCGTGACCATGGTTGCTGTAATGTATCCGAAACGTCGGGCTTGTAAAAATCTTAATAAACCGCGATAAAATCCGTAAAAAAGTGTTTCATTATAATGAGTAAAAAATGTATATAAATTTGAGATTAATAATGGTGTATTTATTGACATTGCTAATTTCATAGACGTAACATTTAGGATTTTAGGAAATCCTTGTAGTTATGTGTGTAATTTAGTAACACCGGAAAGAGAGGGATTTGCTTGTGGCCAGCTCTTGTCTGCATGAGTACCACCATCCTGCTTGTTTTTTTCGTGATACAACTTTGCTGTTTCACAAAGACATGCAGAACTAGTGGTGTAAATACTAGCGAAACTTACCATCTTGCGTTTCAGGATAGGCAAAATATAAATGAGATACCAGGGCTAGTTTCATTTTAACTTGTTAATTTTCATGGGCTACGCTGACCACATACCATCATGTGGCTCATCTGTCCGTTTGCCTATTCACCTACCATGAAACATGCCTTTAACCGGTGGGAGGGAAGCGCTGTGCCCCACTCCCGGCTGCATGGGTACCAACATCTTCCTTGTTTCTCCATCTTGTGTCTGCATCTTATGTCTCAGGATAGGCAACACATAAATGAATTGCCTGGGCTCGTTCTAGGTATACTAGTTTATGTTCATGGGCGACGTCGACCACTTACCATCAGGTGGTACGTTTGCCAGTTTGCCTATCCAACTAACATATAAAAAAAAACATTAAAAAGTACATAAAACTACAAACTTTCCCGATTATAGGATAGTGTAATTACGTTTACAAAAAACCTTAGCAAACAATCCGGCACATAATGACACTGGGACTGTATATTTGTATGTGTATTTAAATGTTTATCTTGATCAATACTTTGTTGCTTTTAATATAGACGTCGAAGTAAACTAGCATTAATATTCCTTGGCTCCTGCGGCGTCGGTACTAGTTACTGGCTTAGTTTTAAGCTGTAAAATATTTGAACAGGTCAAGTACCTACTTTTTCACAATATTTTAAGTCTTTATTTGCCTTCATTTGTTTAGTTTTCCAAAGAAATGCGGAGGTAGTGCCATGCTGCTTGTAAGTGGTAGTACCATGCTGCTTGTAAGAGGTAGTGCCATGCTGCGATGCGTCGGTAGTCACTATAAGGCTCCGACTGCTCGGTTGCCTCCTTATGACATGACATAAGAAAAGAAGGATCACCTTAAAATATTTTTTTCAGGGTTCCGTGTGTAATGCTGTAAGCTGTTCTTAACGATACACATTAGCATCATTAGTGTGCAAAATGACACTTCGACAGGAGATTGGAATATTAACACTCCTTCTGGGTTTAACCGGCATTGGCCCATTCCCGGTCCATTCTAAAAATAAAAACGTAGCAAAACTTTTCATTTTGTACGGACGACTGCTTTGTGTTACTATGGGTATGTACTAAAGACAATAACTGTCTATGTCTGTTTGTTTGTGTACCCGCTAATCTCCGAAACTAACGTAAATTTTTTTGTCTGTTATATTTGTAAATTCTTGATCTTATCTTTTCATTTGATAGATCAATTATTATTGAGGAGCGTTACCAATTTGGAGAATAGTTAGAAAACTAATAATTATTATGTAAAACTTCTTCATATTCCTAATGGGACGCCATATACAATCGGTAATAAGTAACTAATGTTATATAAAATTTAGCATTACTTTATATTTATATGGAGATGCCCAATTCTGGCGTGAAAAGGTCAAACAAGAAAAAAAAACACATTTGTATCAATCAATCAACGAAAAACGAAACAAAAAAAAATTTTAATACTAAGTAGTTGGTAGAAAATACAGTAGAACCTCGTTAAGTCGAACCTCTATAAGGGGCCATCCATAAAGTACGTCACACGAATTTTAGGACTTTTGAACCCCTCCCCCCGTCCTTGTCACAGGTTTTGTCACATTTTTATAACCCCCCCCCTCTTGATGTGACGTCACACATTTTTTAAATTTATGTATATATTTAAAAATTATCGAGAGAAAACAGCAATTTTTTTACTTATTTTTATTAAATAATAATCTATTAAAATCAACATAAAGTCCAACATTTCGTAAAACCGAAAAAACAAACGACTAGTTAGAAAATAATAAACGATTAATTATATTAATTAAAGATAAAAAACTTAATTATCGAGTGTCCATGGACTTTGGATCCACCCTTTTATATCAGCTATTACTGGTAAATCAGGCACTTCATTTTCGTTCTGAATTTGAACGTCAGGAACATCCTTAGTGTCGACATCATTCTCTTCCATCCATAAAGCATCGTCATCATTCATTATATCATAACAGAGAATTGCTAAATTATTAATAAATATAGATAAAGTTCGTAATTTTTTTAAATTTTCAATTCACATCCAAACTTTGCGTTTTAGTATTATAAATTTTAACATGTGACGTCACAAAACTATTGACCCCCCCATGCCCCTTGTCACACGATGTCACACTTCGGTGATACCCTCCCTCCCCATTAACGTGTGACGTACTTTATGGATGGCCCCTAAGTTGAAAATTTCCTCATCTCGAAAAAATGTTTTGTTTCCTTCCCTTCAAACACCAAAACCTCCATTACTCGAAATCTGAACCCTCTATAAGTCGAAATAATCAGTGAGTCCCTCCAAGCCATTTTGGTACTTACATATTTTCCCTCCATAACTCGAAAAATTAAATTTTACTTCTGTATGTATGTCGAACATAGCAATGTTTTATTTTACAACCCCTTACTTATTACCTCTATAGTTCGAACTTCGAAGACAAATAAGTTACCGACATTAGAATTTCGCCAACAGTGTAAACAGTACACCATTGTTTCTTAGAAAGCAATTTATACCTTAGACAATGCCATAGATAGAGAACAACCGAATTATCTAAAGCAAAATAAAAAATACTGACTTTTTAAGGATGTTTTGAAATAATGTTGATTTATAATAAAATAAAATATGTGTGTCACCTCTGCTATTTAAATTTTTATTTATTTTAGCTGTCTAACTCAAAATTTATAAGAATTAATCTCAACCTCTTTAAGTCGAATCAAAATCCACCTAAGTCGAAATTCTCTATAACTCGAATTGTTTGGCATCTCCCTTGATATTCGACTTATAGAGGTTCTACTGTATAAACATTCGAATAAAAAAATTTTACGCTCATAAAATGAAAAAACTTTAATCGACTTCACTGTTTCAGATATCGCGATTGTCAGCTTGATTATGGCCTATGTGGTTTCGTTCAATTCTGTTGTGCGCCCTTCGTTAATGCTGTTAATAATCAATATTATAATTTTAACAAGTATGTATACAATGTGCAGTTTTCAGGCACCTGCTAGGCAGATCCGAATGAACAAATGTCATAGGTTGTTAAAAGAGGTAATAATTTAATGTATCAAATGTTTAATTAAAAATTATTTCGTTCGAGTGGTCAGGCCACAGCACGCTTTACGCAGAGGCTATTTTTCCCCACCATGGTTCAAGCCTTGTCGTGGCGGTGGGGCTCAGTAGCCTAAGGTGAACCCAGCACCTTGGGTGAAGCAAATTGAGTCGAGGGAGCTGCTCTTTGTACCTCTCTTATAAGATGAGGGAACAAAAGAGCATGGGTGACAAGGGGCGAGGATGGAAACCCCACCCCAATGAACTGTCCCGTTGGGCGGGGTTGTTCTGTGGTGCGGGACAACCCCTCTGTGGAGGTGGCGTCGGTCCATTGAGGTGCCCTGTTTGCTGAATAGATCCGGGGCACATTACCAAAGGCGGCATTGTTGGCACTCGTCGGGTTTTAGTGGGTAGAGCTGCGTCCTTACAAGCTTTCGGGCGCAGAGAGCCCCAGAGGAGTCCCCACTTCTCCGCGGGATGCCTCAGAGCATTTCGCGCCGTAAAAGAAAAAAAGGCAGCGAGTTTGAATTTCAAGTGTGGGCATCGAGCATATAACCCAATATAACCCGAATAAAGAACATTACTCATGTGTTTTGTGTGACAACAAATTCCGTCAAATTTGGGCTACGACGCTGCGCTGGTTCTGCGCTCTGATTGGCCGACTGCTAGCCATTGATGGGTGATTGGCCAATGACACGTACACACAGATTACTAGTTAGTTGAATTGTTATTACGTCAGTGACAAGCCACTGACCAGTTTCGGAATTTTATTCCTCATTACCTACTACTCTATCCGGTTATTTATTCGATGAGTGTGGGTAATAATTTGTATGATGAATTTGTCACCATCGGGTCATGGACGTGTATACGGGGTTATATAAAAACACCAGTAACCTCGCAGGGATAGGTAACATCATATTTAAGCAACAACGTTTTTTTACGACTTCGACACTACATTTTTATTTGTGTACTTTGTAGATTCACGATCGATTCCCATACAATGGTTTTGGTATGAAAAAGTGTATTTGCATTTTATCATACATTTTATGTGAGTCCATTTTAAATTGTATCTGCATCACATTTAATTATAATCATCGAATAGGAAGAAGTAAGTTCTTAAACATTTATTTTTAACTTAAAATATTTAAAAGCATAATTCTTTAAGAAATAAAAGAGACTTCATAGTCAATGCTCATTAAGGCAAAATGAAGGCCCCACCATGATTCAGGCCTTGACGTGGCGGTGGGGCTTAGTAGCCTAAGGTGAGCCCAGCACCTTGGGCGAATCTAATTGAGCCGAGGGGGCTCTTTGTACCCCTCTTATAAGAAGAGGGGACAAAAGAGCAGGGGGCAAGGGGGGAGGGTGGGAACCTCACCCCATTTTACTGTCCCGACGTTGGGAGGGGTTATTCTGTGGTGCGGGACAACCCCTCTGTGGAGGTGGCGTCGGTCCCTTGCAGGACTGACTAGCTGTCGAGGTGCCCTGTTAGCTTAACAGATCCGGGGTACCTCACCAAGGCGACACCGGTGGCACTCGCCGGGTTTTAGTGGGTAGAGCTGCGTCCACTTACCATCTTTCGGACGCAGTGAGTCCCACATACCCACCCACTCCCCAGGCGGGATGCCTCAGAGCATTTCCCTTCGTAAAAGAAAAAAAAAATGAACGCCAGAGCTACTCTTGAGCAAATGATTTATGTTCAAGTGACGTTAGCCACTTACCAGAAGGCTAGTAGCAGCAGTCCAGCATAAAGCATCTGTCTATTTCGCTATCAACTATCATCATAAAAACCGTGTGAACTCTCGTGACAATATTGAGTAATCTTACTTTGGTAACTTTAAGTCTCTTTTACATTTTCTTTATAATTATTTTCCGGTCACAACTACATATCGGGTAGCCAAGTATAAACAGGTAAATCTATACCGGACCGGAAAGAATAGGCAACTTAACGTTTGCATATTCTATGGGCTTCATACTTTCGATTGGTATAGAATTTATCCAATAATACCAGTGAAATGTTTATTTTTTTTTAATTATAAATTAAACATACCCTGGACTAAAATTTGTTAGGCAACCCATATGCAATATATTTATTGACATATTAAATTAAATATAAAATACGTTTCATCAAATAAACATCTCGGTGAAGATCGTTTTATATCCGTATCCTATACTAATACTGTTTGTTATATTTTAGTGAAATAGTTAGGTATCTAATTTACCTATACATATATCTTTTCAGTTCAGTGGATAGGTTACGCGTCCGTCATTCATTTAGTACAACAATATATTATTATTTTACGTATGACACAGTTTCTATGTTTCTTACGAAATATCTATGAGGCACTGTTGGTGTTAAATTTTAATCTTAAAAGGATTCGTGGAATTTACTGCGATCGTAAGTTTTTATAAATCATTTGCCTATCACCATATCTTTTATTTTATCACAATATTCTCTGCATCTCTCTTAGTGATAGCCAGTCAAATCTTATCAATAGCAAAAATCTATTTTTTACATTTAAAAGTGCTTCCAAATTCCAAAGTAAATTATGGAACGTCAAATTAAAGCTCCTGTCAGTTACAAAACCAGTCCTCAAGAATCAACGATAAAAAGTTTAGTGGTACAATCTTTTACATAATTTACAATTTATGAAAATATAAAATGAAACCTTATCGATCATTATACGACCGACTGCGGGCCTCTGCTTGGTATCAGTCTATCAGAGTGGCAGTGTCGACTGTCGTAGTTAGCCTATGTGACTTCTGAGAGTTCTGAGCATGCCCCGCATTAATCACGTAGGAAGAGTAGCAATTGCTTCGGCCCCCTCGAGAATAGGGCCCGCGAGAAAGAGGGCCCCGCATATTTAAACCCAATCATCTCTGCCCAAGCGTCATTTTATATTGAATTTACTTGATGTCACAAAAACGTGAAATGTTACAAGTTTTCATTCCTAGACAATCCACGTCAGACACTCGGTAACCGACTATTTCCTTGGCGTAAATAAAACACACCTGTAAAAGCACAGAACACTATTTCTCTGAGTAAAAGTATAGAATTTCAGTCGGCCTGATAATTAGCTCTACAAAAAGTCTGACTTTGACGTATGCAAGCACTCTTATCACTTATATAAGCCATGCACATTACGATCTACCGGAGACAGTGTACAGGTTTGCCTGCGCAGGTCAACCGAACGTCGGTAGGTACAAAAACTGCACAGGTCTATTACCACAGTCGTTCCGGTATAAATGTGCAGATACACCTGCGCAGGTAGACCTCTCCGGTAAACCGTAACGTGTGTGGCAACCCTAGTGTGAATGTGTCTAGAAATCGAAATTATTCGACTTAAATTGTTAAAATTATCTATTTAAAAGATTCCCCACCATGGTTCAGGCCTTGACGTGGCGGTGGGGCTCAGTAGTCTAGGGTGAGCCCAGCACATTGGGCGAAGCTAATTGAGCCGAGGGGATAAAAGAGCAGAGGGCAATGGGTGAGGACGGAAACCTCACCCCATTGTATTGTTCCGACGTTGGGAGGGGTTGTTCTGTGGTGTGGTACAACCGCCTGTGGAGGTGGCGTCGGTCCATTGGGCGACTGACTAGCCGTCGAGGTGCCCTGTTTGTTTATTAGATCCGGGGCACCTAACTAAAGGCGGCATTGGTGGCACTCGCCGAGTTTTAGTGGGTAGAGATGCGTCCACATACCAGCTTTCGGGCGCAGCGAGTCCCACATACCCGCGTGGGGAGACCCACTCTCCCGCGGGATCACTCAAAAAAAAATCTATTTAAAAAATTTACATTCTATTTTTTTATTAAGTATATAGTATTATAAATATAAAGTACTTTACAAATTAAAAATATTTTATTAAGTACTTTAAGAAAGATGTACCTTAAATTGAAATTTTCATAACTATTTCGTAATCCGGATATAGTAATATCATTACCAAATAAATAGCGATGCATAAAATAAACTATTTCCAGAATCCATTAGAAATTTAAACTCCAGTCGCGAGTCTCATGCGTGTTTTTTTTACCGAAAAGTGTTGTAAGTTATAACACTTTTCGGTAAAAAAGCTTTTAATAATTATTATATTTCGCAGGAAACTCAATTCTCGACTAGACAACCCGTAGCTCTCCTCGTAAAAAAAAAATCTTTGTTACCATGGAACATAATAATAAAAATTACCATTGTACATTGGGATTATATATGTAACTATTGCAGCGAAGCTTCTACGGACGTTCTGGCCACTCGCATATTAATAGGTGTATTTAATTTACCTATGAAATTGCCGTTCTGCAGTACTGACCATTTCAAAGCAAAATAATTTTTGTTTGGCTAAGAATTCTAATTTCAAATTAATTTTATTTTAAAAACATGGAATTCTTTTTCCAAAAGTAGTAATTTGTTTATTGATTAGTGTTACATTTTCATCGCCTTTCAATCTTTTTCGTCATCATGGATACGTTAAAAATTCGAGTAATTATGGAACATGAGTACCGTCATGGCAGCAACGCGGCACAAGCGGCACGCAACATCAACGCCGTTTACAGAGTTAACACTACAAACCAACGCACCACCTGTTATTGGTTTGCTCGCTTCCGTTCTGGAAATTTCGACCTAAAACGTCGTCGTCCGAAGACTTTGGTCGACAATGATGAATTAAAGGCGATTGTGGAAGCTGATGACACACAATCTACGGCTGAATTAGCAGCAGCTTTCAACGTTAGCGTCAAAACAATATTGGCCCATTAGCGGCAAATTGGCAAGGTAAAAAAGCTAGACAAATGCCTTTGAAGAATTTGTTGCCTCCCGTCCAGCTGATTTCTTTAAGAAGGGCATCAATAAACTGCCACAGCGTTGGCAAAGATGCATTGATTGCATGGGTGATTACTTCGATGAATACAAATAAAAAATACATGAAAAAATTGGTTTAAATTTTTTCATACAAAACGGCAATTTCATAGGTAAAGACCTAATATTTACGTATATATTGGCGCGCGTGCGGCATTTTTAATGCTTAGTTCCTTCACTTCCTACGCTTATATAATAAAGCTTCAGGCGACCCTAGATAGGACTGGTTTTTTTTCTTCTCTCCCTGCAGTAATTGAGAATGATTTAACATGCATTGTTTAGCTTCAGTTTTTTATGTTTCAAATTTTTACTTCTTATTTTCCTTCCAATTCGAACGTATTTGCCAGTGACAATCTTTTTTATTCGAGTCTTTTTGCACTGAGAAACAAATTAATTTCACTATAATCAAACTTAAATACTTATCAAGTTATAAATTCTTGTTTATTCCAAAGTACTTCGTCATGCTTTTAGGTACTTAATAGTTTTTGAAACTAATCATGAATTATTTTTTTACCACTTTGTAGAGTTTATGAACTCACAGTAGATCAAAGGCCCTTTGAAAGAATTTACTACGGGCCCCGCGCTTGCTTATTCCGGAACTTGACTTCTGAGCCAATGCGAGTTCGCGAACTTTGTTAAAAACTTTCAGTCTTATCAGAAATGAAACATTTCAGCATAACGTTTTTGCCAATCAACAAACGTTGTCAACATAATAATTGTGGTCCACGAAAAATATTAAGATTTTTTTTTCCATCGAGAGATCCGAGTGAGGTGCTGTAGTTTTTGTTTGGAGTTTATTTTTATTCGGTTATTTTTATAGTATCTAAATATTTATGCTATTAATTTATTAATAACGTTGCAGGCATCATTATCAATACATTTTTGTCCCAAACAAATCCAAAGAAATTAAAAACTGGTGCTGTTCAAAACAAAATATGTTCGACTTGTAAGTATTAAAAATCTGTTATAGTTTTCACATATTATAGGGTCTACTGCAATTGTAAAAGACTACATGTCCGGTAGTACTTCATTCTTCTACAAAACTTTACATTACAAAATATTATGTCTTACTGCATATAATGGGATAATCTAATATATAAAATTTCCATGTCACAATGTTAGTTACCGTACTCCTCCGAAACGGCTTTACCGATTTTTACCAAATTTTATATGCGTATTCAGTAGGTCTGAGAATCGGCTGCTATCTATTTTTCATACCCCTAAGTGATAAGGGTGGTCAACCCCTCAAATTTTAAAAGTTAACGCGGGCGAAGCTGCGGGCAACAGCTAGTTATTATATAGAAAAACTTGATAATATAATCTATACCGGGTGTATTTTGAACGCTTGCAAAAACGAAGAGGTATGATAGTGTTGGCATAGCCTGACATGATACAAGTGAAAAAAACGCGTTTCTTTTTTTTTGGCAAAAAGTGTCGTTACTTTTCGTCTTAATTTTTTCCGTCCGAGAACGGAGAACCGTTGCTCGCATCTCGCATACAATTTGGGATCGGTCGTTTCGACATTCATTAACCGAGGTCTCGTTCATGTCCAGCGGTGGGAGAAAAATCTTTATCAAAAGTATGATTTTATTAAAGCCAGTCAAAACTTTAGCTCGCATCTACTCAACTCTGTATTCACTGCTTATTATAATACACACTTTTTTTTTTTCAGCTTGGTATCACAGAAACGAAGCGTCTCTAGAGCACACTATTCGACATATAGCTGTATCGTATCTAAAACTATGTAAAATATTACGTTGCACGAACACTAATGATGGAACATTTCTTTGGTGGCTAACAACTTTCTTATGCATTTACATTTTATTGGGTGGATACAATTTGCTGCTAGAAATAACTAATCTCGGTAAATATAATAATAATATAAAATAGTAATATCAAGCCTATATTTGTCCATTTGCTGGGCACGGATCTCCTCCTCGAAACCAGGCGAGGAGGGTGTTAGGCTTTAATAGTTCACCGACGCGCTGGTCCAATGCGGGTTGGTTGTTCCGGTGTTGGTTGTTGACTCCTTCAAAGACATTTAATCTCATCGGACATGCAGGTTTCCTAAGGATGTGTCCTTCACCGGTGAGCAAGCGATGATCTCATGTTCAGATGCACGTAAACACGTTCACAGGGGTCGGGATCGAACCCGGACCTCTCTCGTCAAGAGGCCCAACTCATACCCAATAGGCCATTGTGGCTGGGTAAATATATTATTATGTTTATAATAATTTAATTTATGAATTATTAAAGCTGGTGAAAAGAGGATATATAACATGTTCTTCACTTTTCTGTCGCAGAGCTCGATATTTCATTCTCGTTAACAAGACATTCGAAGACAAGTCCGAAATATATCTCATTATGCTTCGATTTGAATTAATATATTTATTGTTTGTTGCATATAAAGAAAATGCAAATAATATCGTGATAATTATACCAATATTGTGGACAATCTCATCAGTGGGCCGGCTCATCCTTTTAGGAGACCAATGTCATCGCATACACGACCAGGTAAAGCTTTTGTAGATTTTTTGAAGTGAAAACTTATTTATTTATTAATTTAATTATTTACTATTCATAATTCACATAACAAAGATACCTAGATAATAAATTAGGCGCCTTGAGCACTTTTTGGGTATCGGCAGCTCGGAACAATAACAGATCGGCAGTTACTACGACTGCCATTCTTTTTTAGGGTTGATGAAAAAAAAATATTTTGAGTTTCAATTCTAAGTATGGGGACCCTCAAAAGTTTTTGTTTTTTTTTCTACTTTTGTGTCAAAATATTAATGCGGTTCACAGAATACATCTACTTACCAAGTTTCAACAGTATAGATCTTATAGTTTCGGAAAAAAGTGGCTGTGACATACGGACGGACAGACGGACAGACTGACAGACAGACATTGTCATGGCGTCATATTTATTTTATTAGAGATTAGAGAAATAATGAAATGAAATAAAATGCTGTAATAATACATGATTCTGTATCTGTATTATTTAATTCCATAACTTTTGTTGTTCATTTTACTTCCGTAATTAGTGCATTTCTAGGAACAAGTATCATATGGAATTGACATTCGCGTATACCCGAAAGGGACAGGCATATTTTACAGGGATACCACATTCATAACATCAAGTCTACTTATTTTCTTGAAAAGTGTATTTAAAATAATAAAAAAACTGGAAAAGATTGATAGACTGATAGCTTTAGCCCTACCCAAACATTTATTGTAATTTTAGACTGCTGCATTTTTCCGGATTATCGAAAATATGTAATGACTAATAACAAACCGCTAAAAACATAAATAATAAAAAAGAAGGCTAACGTCCTCTTAATATGTATGATCTAGTCTATATAATTTATTATACATACATATATATAGACTCCAAAAGTAACTATAATGACGTGGTAAACGCAAAGTTTGTACATTAGTAGAAGATTAAGTTGATTATATGTTGTAAGCACAAACATTAAAGAAACTGTTATTTTATTACTTTTTAGTTTAGTATTTTTGAAGTCGGTTTTAATTTTTTGTAAAATGTTTTTATTTCTTAATTTTTAGTGATTCCGAAATTCGTCGTCTTGGCGTTCATTGAAGGAGGCATGTTCAGCAGTGGATGGATAAAGGATGATGATGATGATGATGATGATGATGATGATGATGATGGTGATGGTGATGATGATGATGATTACGATGACCGCGACATACTATGGTGTGCTACCAAAGCATCCTATACAATTGTTACATCAACACGTAATAAAAAAATCATATCATCAAGGTAAACAAAACCAACCAAATAGGCATTATTGGGAATAACTAAAAAACGGCTTGTCAGATCTTAATAAAATTAATATGGGACCAAATTGGAAACACCAGCTTTCAAACAAAAAAATAACCATCGAAATCCATTCACAAACGGCGGAGATATCGTGTCACATACATACAAAAAAAAAAAAAAAAAAAAAAAAACATACAGACGAATTGAGAATCTCCTTTTTTTTTGAAGTCGGTTAAAAATGAAAGAAACACAGTTATTTTATTACTTTTTAGTATTGTATTTTTGAAGTCGGTTTTAATTTTTTGTAAAAAAAATTATACATATAATACCATTGGCTACTATTCATATTTTTAATGAACAAACACACCTGACAACATTTCAAAAATAAGAAGTAACTAAAATAAAAATGCAATTTCTTTATTTTTACTAGATACTGGAGAAAAAAAATATACATAATATTATAATGAAAAGAACGTGTAAAGACGTCACTTGTACGGCAGAAGAAGGTGATTAGGTACCTTTGTTCAAAAATAATAAAGTTAAAGAAGTATGATAGATTGCTATTATATAATTTCTTTAACTTTATTATGTTTGAGCAAATATAATCATCATGTAGGTACATTCATCAATAATAACATGTTTGTTTGTGTCAGAATATTATGTAAGACCGGCTTTAGCGGCTTCACTCTGCTCTAATTGTAATCGATTATCTACACCTGGATTTATTTGATATTTTGCAAATGAATCCTGGAATGAACTATACACATCATTGAAGGATCGCATCTAGGATCGTATCACATACTACTTAGATATTATATACTCGGTATATAGATGGATCGTATTGTTAATTGTATAAAATCTAGGAACAAGTATCAAATGCTATGATGATTGACCCTAGTAATAATAAAAATACTTGATATTTTGATAGATGTCATAGTCACATACGAAACCATGAAGTTAGGAAATAAGAGGAGATGCCCCTTTCTTTAAACTTACAGCTGTAAGTGAGTGCCTGATCCGCCATCTTGAGTGCCCTTTTCATAGTGGTATCACAGTAAAAGAAGTCATACAGTAGGCCAACGGACGCGCCTCTGCTGCCGTCGTGCGACTACCATCGGCGGACAACGTCGACGTGCAGCACTGCTTCAGTCCCCAGCACCGGAATCACAGCGCTCCGCTCGCCTCGCTTATTCGTCTATTTGCTTGTCGCTTGCTGTTGTCGCTCTGTGTTTCGTTGCGTACTTGTCTTATGTTGTCACCCATCAAATCGGCCTCAAAGCCAAACAATTTTCCCTTTCGTGTTATTTCTTTGCTTCCGCTTGCTACTTTAGTTCGCTCCCGCCGCCGTCGTGCCGTCTACTCAACCGGAACTGACAGCGGCACTGCCTCTCCGCACCAGCACCGGATTCACAACGCGTTTGCTCGCCTCGCTCATCGTTTGTGCTTGTCGTTTTCGCTTTGTGTTTCGTTTTCGTTTGTGTACCGGTTTCACATTGTCGCTCGCTCTCGTCGTGATTGTTTGTGTCTTGTGACTTGCCCTTGTGTTTGCTCTAAAACCAACCTTGCTTCCATCGTTCCAACTTGCCTTCTCCTGTCCGGGCCCTAAAAAGGAAACCAAAGTCTACAATCAATAAATACCATACCATCAACCAAGGACTTCACCACCACCAGTTCACCTCATCTCATCTGATCACCAGACTACCACCACCATTAACCATCGCATCAGCTGGCGGGCGTCGCAATTTATCTCTGCCGGAAAGCGCCCCATGTCGCTGGTCGCTCTCTGCCGGGCTTTCACCTCGGTGATTTTACTCGGTAGGGGCTGACCACCTGGGGTGCCACCTGGCGGAGTTTGTGACGCGCCCCCCATGCCGTTGAAGAACTAGCACACAGGCCAAATGGCCACCCCAAGGACCGCCCCATATTGATGGGGCGCGATTGACGCCGCTGTCAGGGGGCCCACAAGCCCCGATACAACATCCTCCGAGCCCCTTGTGGGGCTCGAAGAAGACTTACGGGTCAACGGACGCGTCTAGACAGAGCAATCGTGCGGGGTTTGCGGGATGAGGGAGGGGCGGGTGTCTCCCGAACTGCCATACACTCGTTCGGGAGCTGTCAGCCAGGGCTGTCTCTTTTTATTTTGTATGCTTATGTGTTTCGTTACTTATATTTTTTTGAAGATGCTTTTGATTATAGAGTATTTTATTCTTTGTATGATTTTTTAATGAAATCAAAAATATTAACCCAGCGATATTACTTTAAATAATGCGTAGGTATTATTGTTTACTAGATTTTGGTCCTTTCTTAGAAGGATTTTCGGGGGTGCCGGGTTACGAATATGACTATGTATTTCGAGGTTCAAGATGGCGGACAATAATTAAAAACAAAATAACATTGGTATCGTTTTCGTGGTTATCAGGGGTGCCGTTTACGAATATGACGATATATTTCGAGATACAAGATGGCGGACGAGAACTTTTAAATAAAAATAATATGGGTATTATTTCCATGGTTTTCGGGGATGCCGATTACGAATATGAAGTAGTGATATATCTGCACGACCTGATTCAACTATAAGCACACTATTATACACACACACATTACTAATATAAAATACTTAATTTAAAAGGAAAAAAGAAAAGAAAAAAATACTCAGAGCTACAAAAAAAACTAATGTTAATATTGTGACAGCCCTAGAGGAATAAAGAATGTACATGTATGAACAAAAGCGGCATTTCGCGTGACTTCAAACGCGTTGAACCACTTTATGTATTTACACTATGGTAGTATTCTCTATATAGTTTGTGGTTTTGCTGTCAAAACCTAAGATCAAGAATCAATAGATTTGACAAGCTAATAATAATACCGTATTGGAACGAGATAACAACATACGAAAAACTCCAAGAGTGACAGAGACATAAACACTTTCTTTTGTCTTTGTCAGAATATCACTCTTCGTTTGTTGGGCACAACAATGATGTGCCCAACAAAAAATTATCGACTAAATTTGAAAGCCATACAAACATTCTCACTCACGAACAGTTTGTCAAATATGTCCGCCATTTTGTACTACTTTTTAATTTGGTCGGTTTATAAAATATGGTGATACCAGTTTTGTTATAGGCAGATTACCCAAGAATATGGTATTAAATAAACACAATAAAAACAAATATGTTTATTGCTATACTAAAATAAAATTACAATAAATGTTTGGGTAGGGCTGATTCTTATAGTTATCTATCAACTTTTTCCAGTTTTTTTATTATTTTAAATACACTTATTTCAAGAAAATAAGTAGACTTGTTATTATGAGTGTGGTATCCCTGTAAAATATGCCTGTCCCTTTCGGGTATACGCGAATGTCAATTCCATATAAAACCCTAGCAATGGTAGCCATGTTAAGTGCCGATTTGAGTTGTAGATATAAACCTTTTTTTCGTAGGTATGCCCATAGACTCAGAATATACATATCTATATATTATATTAAATGTTTATGGGTATGCCTATGCATACGATATATTATTATGCTTTTTTGTCGGGTCACTAAAAAGCAAAGGTGTAACATCATTCAGCCGTATAAATGATGTCATTTGGCACTTACGTCTATTTAGAATAGGAAGGATTTCAAAAGTAAATTTAAATGAATGAAGTTCAAGTTAAAATAAACAATTCGGGTATCCTATTTTTCAATTTAGTTTCAATTAAAAATATTTTAATTATTGAATTATTTTGTTATAAAAATGAAATTTTGTCAATTAAATTTAAGATGGAGAACGTTCAACGTTGGATTACATTACTGAAGTGTTCATACAGTTTGACAAATATGGCAGTATGTAATGAGTTGGAGCTGTTTCAACGCCTCGTAGTGTTAAACAGACCGACGTTGTCGCCGCAAGACAAATTTACCCTTTCCAGAACATTCGCTGCAAAGGTTGGTAATAAAAGTGTTTTATTGTCACCTGAATTACATTTATTTAATTAAATACGTCTATTGATACATTGCGATAAAAACCTATAGGTATTAGATGATGCTTGTGAATATTTATTTTAAATATTTTTTACGAAAGTAAAGACAATAGAAAACATTTATTTTATTGATCTCCCTACAAAGCTTTCTTCAAAAAATTGCACATAAATATATTATGCCCAACACTAAAAACTTGTAACACATTAATTATGCTTAGTTTTTCACTGATAATTTAATTTTTTGCAGGTTATAGGAGCTATCATTACATTATTAGTTATTATAATATCATATGGAAAGGAGGTAAAAAATGTTTAAAACGCTTGATGACCTGTGGTGTTAAATTGTCTATCTAATTCAGTCCTTAATAGTTTTTTGTGTGGACTGTATATTATGTAATCAGAGCGTTTTATAATATCTAATATCTAATAATATCTATGGACGCTTTTTATACTACGTCAATCTGGTGCCGCGGTAAGTTCTCGAAAAACTTGTGTTACGGGTAGCAGACAATGGAAATATAATAAGTCTATCTATACCTATGAAATTGCCGTTCTGCAGTACTGCCATTTCAAATCAAAATAATTTTTGTTTGGATAAGAATTCTAATTTCAAATTAATTTTATTTTAAAAACATGGAATTCTTTTTCCAAAAGAAGTCATATTATGTTTATTGATTAGTGTTACATTTTCATCGCATTTCAATCTTTTTCGTCATCATGGATACGTTAAAAATTCGAGTAATTATGGAATATGAGTACCGCCGTGGCCGTGGCAGCAACGCGGCACATGCGGCACGTAACATCAACGACGTTTACGGAGCTAAACACTATAAACCAACGCACCAACTGTTATTGGTTTGCTCGCTTACGTTCTGGAAATTTTGACCTGAAAAATGAACCTCGCGGTCGTCCGAAGACTTTGTTCGACAATGACGAATTAAAGGCGATTGTGGAAGCTCATGATACACACGACGTTAACGTCAAAGCAATATTGGTCCATTTGCGTCAAAGTGGCAAGGTAAAAAAGCTTGACAAATGGGTGCCCTACGAACTCAATGATCGCCAGCGCGAAGTACGCGTCGAGACGTGTCTTGCACTGATTAACAGACACACAAATGAAGGAACTTTGAACCGCATTGTTACCTGTGATGAAAAATGGATTCTGTTTTATAACCGCAAGCGCTCAGCAAGTTGGTTGGATCCTGGTTCAGCACCTAAACAATGCCCTAAACGAAAACTTACCCCTAGAAAAGTGATGGTCACTGTTTGGTGGTCTAGCGCCGGTGTGATTCATCACAGCTTCTTACCGAACGGGGTGAGCATTACTGAAGATGTGTACTGTGAAGAACTGAACACAATGATGGAGAAGCTGGCACACCTCCAATCAGCATTGGTCAATCGCTCGTCTCCGCTGCTCCTGCACGACAACGCGCGACCTCATACTGCAGAGCAGACGGTCTCCAAGTTGCAAGAACTGAGGTTGGAAGCTCTCCGTCATCCGCCCTACTCACCAGACCTTGCGCCTACAGACTACTACTTTTTACGGAATTTGGATAACTTCTTGGCGGGAAAAAAATTCAATACCCCAGTGGCAGTACAAAATGCCTTGGAAGAATTTGTTGCCTCTCGTCCAGCTGATTTCTTTAAGAAGGGCATCAAAAAACTGCCACTGCGTTGGCATGATGCATTGCAGATGCATTGATTGCATGGGTGATAGCTTCGATTAATACAAATAAAAAACTAAAGAGAGGTGTCAAGGGACACCCGGATGGAACGAAGTTCCTTTCCACTAATTAGTAAAGGAATTGTAATAAATAAAGACCTATTACTAAAACACATTACCATCAATTTTTGCAAGTCATATTAAGTCAACTGTAGGTCCGTCGAATGTGTTATAATGAAAACTACATACATATCTAATTTTTAAAATATTTTTAAATTGTATAATTCTTAAAGCATTTTTGTAAATCTGCCAATAGATGGCGTGGTACATTATATGTAATTTTTAAACGTTTTCGTGAATTTACCAATAGATGGCGTTGTTTAGTAATTGCATCGCGCTATTGGTGATATGATGTTATTTGATAAGGTTTCAAACTTTTATAATAAACACACACACATATGTGTATGTGTGTTTATACACACACACTATAGCAAAAAGTGTCGTGCCAACTTTTCGTCTTAACTATTTCCGTCTAGCCCCCTTTCGCAACGCGCGATATGTAACTACGTTCCAAAAATACACGAAAAAAAATCGTTTAATTTTTTTTATACAAAACGGCAATTTCATAGGTAAAGACTTAATATTTGATACTATACACATATTTAAAATTTTTATTATAAATTTAATAGGTACACATAATATTTAATATAAATTCATGACCCAGGAACACGGAAAACTTTTTGTTCCCTGGCGGGATTCGAACCCGCTACCTCCAGCTGGAGCGCCAACGCGCTAACCATTGTGCCACAGAGGTCGTCAAACTTTGTAGTCTTTTGTAGGATAATTAGGTACCTACATAGTGTAAGTTTGTTTTTATCTGAAATAAAATATATGTCTGACTAGATGTTCATGATCCAGCTTATGGAATTAAAAAATAAAAATGGTTTTTGCAGTGTAAATTTATTTTAGAGCGGTACGCATATTTTTAGATGAGATAATATCTCTGAACTCACGTCACCGCACACGAAACGCTGGAGACACAGTTTAACGTTTGATTTATTTATATAAGATTATGCAATACATATTTGTTTTGCAAATCGTGTTGCTTCTAAATTGTCATGTGGCCATTTTGTGCGCCGTTTAAATTGTATAGGTTGTCATATTCTCTTACAACATGTATTATAGGTATTTATATTTAGAGAACACTAGGTTCAAAATATTATCATCAATTACCGATGGTTTATTTTCAAGCGGATTTAGTTTTTTAGATTTTCAATAGATGTCAAAAGTAAATATTAATTATTATCGGTCTCAGTACTTTTATGATAAACTTTGTTTCTTAATTTTACCCGTTTTTTTGTGTTTCGTTTTTAAAATATCTTGTATATCTATATGTGAGACGTTGTACCATAATATAATTTATACAGTATCCTTTCTGCATTTTTGTGCTTTAAATTTCTTTATTTGCTCATCACATTGTAAGTCTTTTGGTAAATCACAATTTATGGGAAGAACTGATAAAGAAATAAGTCGATAACTCGACATTGTTTGCCAACCCCTGAACAATACTAGGTGTTGGCAACCTCTTTTCTGCTGGAGGACGAGAGGAGATGCCGTGGAGGAGGAGGTCTCGGATGATACGAGGCCGAAAGAGGGGAGAGATGGCGGACGCGCCTGAGATATAGTGTTCTCCCCGAGAGGAAAGAGCAGCTGGCGAATTGCCCAGCTTAGGCGGAGGCACACTCACGGGCCGACACGGACCTATCGCTCCCTGTGGTCTTCCGAGAAATGACCGTCTGTAGTAAATTTAGTAAATAGATCATTACAGGCGGTCCTCTCGTTTTCCGAGGCAGTGATGTCGCAGAAGGAGAAGGCGGAGCGAAGGAGGGAGCGCATTGGCGTCTCTTTCCGCAGACGAGCGTGGCGGCGACAGGAGGTTGTACCGCCGTGAGGGCACCAATTCGCGGCGAATCTGAGGATCCACGGCGCTTGCATAAGGTCCGGGCTATAAAACACCCTTATGTGTTCAGGGTGCCTTAACCGGAGTAGACAGAAGGGACGCCAATCCCCTGCCTTCATAGGAGAGTGGCTCCAGGCACACCGTCGCTAGTGCATATGACCATAGTTTCCGCACGACGGGGAGAACACCGCCGGGTTTAGTGGGTAGAGCTGCGACCACCTTACCATCTTTCGGGCGCAGCTAGTCCCACATTTCTGCCAGGGGAATCCCCCTCCCCGCGGGATACCTAAAAGCATCTCCCGGCGAGAAAAAGGGGTTAACAACCTGCCGCTCCTTCGATGTGAAGTTGTGGTTCTAGTTCTATACGCACATATTTAATTTTTTATTAAGAAAACCTTAAAAAACGTGCAATGGATGTAAAAGTGAGTAGGTACCATATGTACCTCTCAGCCACTTGGATGTGTGAAGTCAGAGACTTAAAAGAAGAGTCGGAGATATTATAAATGCATTCATGTCACGCAGCAAAAGAGGACAGCATTAAAAGTAATGCCCTGCTCAAATAGTTGAGGTACTCATATTGGGCGTATGAAATAGTCTTCTAGATCGCTACAGTGAGTTGAGGAAGTTGGCATTTGGAGTTCCGACGTTCTTTGGATTGACATATTTGTACTGGCAGGAGTTCTTTTGTAGGAATATAATAAAGAAAACCAGACAAGAGGAAATCTGAATCGTGCGCTGAGGATTTGGAAAACAATATATAATAATAGGTAGTAATGTTTTTCAGGTGTATGTATGTAGATTTCTATGTTCCCTGGAACAGCCTGAATAGTTGGAAGGATTTTAACGTATTAGGTGTTGTTAGAATTATCTTGATAGCGCAAGTGACACTAGGTAGGGAGCCGGCAACTGTATGTCACGATTGTGGCGCGGCGGTGGACTCGGCCCAGCACACTCTAGAGGTGTGCCCGAGATGGGCGGCGCTGCGTCACGATCTGACGTCAGTTATCGGAGGGGACTTGTCTTTGCCGAGCATCATCACCGCGATGCTCCGCAATGATGAGTCCTGGACGGCGATGGTCTCCTTCTGTGAGGCAGTAATGTCCCAGAAGGAGGCCGATGAGCGGGTGAGAGAGGAGGCCGCCGACGAGGCCTCCCACCGCAGGCGACGAACAGGGGTGCGTAGGAGGCGCTACTTAATGCGCCTCCAGTAACGCCCCTGTGCTCGTGTCGGGCCGAGGCTGGGGTTAACCTGGGTCCAGATAGGCACGACGTCGTCGGGGACTGTTAAAAGTATCGTGAAAACGAACGGCCGAGCAGTCCCCCCTTTCGAGGAAGAGTCTGGCCTCTCGCCGGGGTCAGCCTGTCGCCGAGGGTCCTGTGTTGCCTGCAAGATCCGGGATCCTCAAAAAGGCGGCGGAGGGCGCTTGCAGCGGTTTTAGTGGGTAACGACACTGCCCAAGTGCGAACCCCACACACGGCTAGGTTTAAAACCAACCCCGGTCCTAGTTATGGTTTGGGCTGCAAATTTCCGCTGCAGACAAAAAAAAAAAAAAAAAAAAAGTGACACTAGGTATTTAAAGAAAAAAAAATTGCAGATTTCGGTTGCCATAATGTGAAGTTAATTTCTTTTTACCAAATCCATAGAGTGGGGTATCAAAAATTTTTTTAAATAAAAATTATAACCGACTTCAAAAAATTAAGTAACTAAAATGTTATAAAATAATCGCGTGTACAATCTTTGCGTTTACCACGTCATTATTGTTACTTTTGGAGTCGGTGTCAGCTAAGTTAAATAGGTACCTACAGCAACAAATACGTCACCATTGTCGTATTTGTTGCTCTAGATACCTACCTATCTACCTCCCTAAGAAAGGGGACCGCTCAGACCCGTCCAACTACAGACCAATAGCTATAACTACCTTGTTCTCAAAGATTATGGAATCCATAATCAACTGCCAGCTCCGGCGATATTTGGAGGAGCACCAGCTGATTAGCGATCGCCAATATGGCTTTCAACGGAATCGCTCAGCTGGTGATCTTCTAATATTCCTAACGCAACGATGGGCGGAGGCAATTGAGAGCAAGGGGGAGGCGCTGGCGGTTAGTTTGGACATAACGAAGGCCTTTGATCGGGTGTGGCATAAAGCACTTCTTGCAAAGCTACTATCTTATGGGCTTCCCGAGAAATTATGTAGGTGGATCACCAGTTTTTTGGCAGACAGGAGCATTAAGGTCGTTGTCGACGGTGCATGCTCGGACCTCAAGTCTGTTAATGCTGGTGTTCCCCAAGGTTGTGTACTATCTCCAACCGTTTCTTCTGCATATCAATGTTATATGCTGAAAACCAGCGGCATTCATTGCTATGCGGATGACAGCACTGGAGATTTATACACTGGCCGCACATTTCTCGGGAACAAGTCGGTGAGTGTCGGAACAAACTTGTGTCTGAAATCGAGTCTCTGCTGGCCAAAGTCTCGGAATGGGGGCGACTTAACCTAGTCCAATTTAACCCCAACAAGACACAAGTTTGCGCGTTTACCGCTAAAAAATCACCCTTCGTCGTTCCTCTACAATTCGAAGGCACTTCCCTAACCGCCTCAGCCAGCATTGGGATACTTGGCGTCGATGTATCGAGAGATGTGCAGTTTCGTGGTCATTTGGAAGGAAAGGCTAAACTAGCCTCGAAGAAACTCGGCGTGCTCAATAGGGCGAAGCAGTATTTCATGCCTTCACACCGCCTTCAATTATACAAGGCGCAGATCCGGCCTCACATGGAATACTGCTCTCACCTCTGGGCTGGAGCGCCCCAATATCAGCTCCTTCCATTTTACCGAATTCAACGCCGGGCGGCTCGAATCGTCGACGACAATGTTATCTCCAATCGGCTTGATTCTTTGGCGCTGCGTAGAGATGTCGGATCGCTCTGCATCTTCTACCGCATCTACCACGGGGAGTGCTCTGAGGAATTGTTCGGACTAATACCTGCAGCAGAATTCCACCACCGGACATCGCGGAAAAACTCCAAATTTCACCCTCACCATCTCGATGTCCGGAAATCCACAACAACTCGATTTTTACGGCATTTCCTGCCTCGCACGACTAATATATGGAATCAGCTGCCTCCTATGGTGTTTCCGAACCGATACGACTTAGGGACCTTCAAGAAAAGAGCATACTCATACCTGAAAGGCCGGCAACGCACCTGCTAATCCACTGGTGTAGCGGGTGTCTGTGGATATCGCTCTTCACTTACCATCAGGTGAACCGACTATCCGTTTGCCCCCTCTTCTATAAAAAAAAAAAATACCAAATGGCAAGTATATTCAAACAAAAAAAGAATTTTGAAAATCGGTCCACAATTGACGGAGAAATCGGTGTACATACATTAAAAAAAAATACCGGCCGAGTTGAGAACCTCCTCCTTTTTGTTGAAGTCGGTTAATGAAGGGTTTTAACGGACAAATAACATTTTTAATACATTGAAATATACCTATTATTTATGCAAGTATCGAATAAATATACTGTATACATATCTACTCTTCAAATTGTAAACCTTGTTTTTCCCTTTTTTGTTATTTTTGCAATCAGATTTTTTTGTTTTATTACTATTATTTTTTTACTTTATAATATCGATCGTCTATTATTTTCAATGGGAGCCCTTTGTATCCGCGGGGCCCTGGGCTGAAGCCCTAAAAGCCCATAGGTAGATCCGGCCCTGGCATCAAGTGACAGCTAGGCTGTCGAGTTTCGTGTGGTTTGCGAGTTTCCGGTGGCCCATTGGGGGTATAGGGAAAAGGAGGGCAACGCATCTGCATAGCCTCTGGTTGTGCGGATGTGTATGGTTGTCGGTATCATAAGGTTCCGTCTGCTCGTTTGCACCCTTATGACATAAAAATAACACGGACCGGCCAATGCACAGAGATCGTCTTCCCACCTGGTTAATGACCTGTTCAAAACCTCAAAATACTATTATTATTTATTTAAAATTAAAAACACAGTTTTTTTCATCTTCCTCGTTCTCGGAGTCAGTTGAGCTTCCATTAGAGCTACTGCTACCGACGCGATGGATTTGGTTCCAGTGGTACTTCAGGAACTGTTACAAGAGACAAAATCAAATTAGTTGTGTACTAGCTGATGCCCACGACTGTGCCTGAGCAGGATTAAATTTTGTACAATTCATGGAAGAGGAACAAACATCCATCCGTTTATAATATTTGTAGTATTATATTTTTAACCGACTTCTAAAAAGGAGGAGGTTATCAATTCGGATGTTTGTATGTTTTTTTTATGTTTGTTCGGACATAACTACTGTTATTTAACAACCGATTGGAAAAATTATTTTTTCATTAAGTATTTTAAAGCACTTCATTTTGATGAAGGTCTAGATTCGATGTGATAATGGAGTCGAAAAACAAGTGAGGGAACTCTTTAACGATTTACAGCAGTTATCTAATATCTTGTGTTTGGGCTTGGTTAATTTGTGTTTTTTTTTATGTTAGTTGGATAGGCAATCTGGCAAACGTGCCACCTGATGGTAAGTGGTCGACGTCGCCCATGAACATAAACTAGTTTACCTGGGCCGAGTCCAGGCAACTCATCAATGTGTTGTCTCTCCTGAGACATGAGATGTTAAGTCTCGGTGCCAGTAATTACACTGCCGTCTTGCCCTTCTCTCCGAAAAGCAGCAAAGCTGTTTCACGGGAGAAACAAGCAAGATGGTGGACCCATGCAGACGGGAGCGCAGCACAGCGCTTCCCTCCCACTGGTGAAGGTTGTGCTTATGAGAACTTTATACCTAGATGGATTTTGGCTGTCATAAGGGGTCTGATGATAAAGACGAAAGACTATTAAGGGAACTCTTCGAGCAATTACAGTAGCAAACTTGGGTCTAAACTTTATATTGACGTATGCTTTGCACCCATGTGGGTGCGGTGCCATTAGAGACCTGATGATGGGGACCATAGACAGTTACTGAACTCCTCAACGATTTACAGCAGTTACCTTGTGTTTGGACTTGATTCATTTGTATTGATGAGAATTTTACACCTAGATTGGTTGTAAGTGTCATTAAGGATCTGATGATACCCACCAATATTCAACCTTCGTGGCGCTGGGGCTCAGTAGCTTAAGGTGAACTCAGCACCATGTGCGAAGCAAATTGAACCAAGGGAGCCGCTCTTTGAACCCCTCATTTAAGAAGTGGGGCGAGGATGGGAACCTCACCCCATTGCACTGTCCCGACGTTGGGAGGGGCTGTACTGTGGTGCGGGACAACCCCTCTGTGGAGGAGGCGTCGGTCCGTTGAGGAACTGACTAGCCGTCGAGGTGCCCTGTTTGCTCATTAGATCCAGGGCACTTCACAAAAGGCGCCATTGGTAGCACTCGTCGGGTTTACTGGGTAGAGCTGCGTCTACTTACCAGCTTTCGGGCGCAGAGTCCCACATACCCGCCAGGGGAGTCTCTCCTTCCCCAGCAAGATGCCTCGGGGCATTTTCGGGCCTAAACAAAAAAAAGAGGTCTGATGATGAAGACGAAGGACAGTTAAGGGAACTCCTCAACGGTTTTCAATAGCTACCTTGTGTTTGAAGTTTGAACTTAATTCATTTATATTAAGGAGAACTTTGCAGCCATATGGGTTATAAGTGCGATTGCACTGATGATGGAGAGTGGAGACCATAGACAGTCGAGGGAATTCCATAATGATTTACAGCAGCTAAAGGTTTGTCGGTGTTAGCCAAGTTACATAGGTAGGTACAAATACGACACCGACTCCAAAAGTAAAAATAATGAAGTGGTAAACGCAAAGATTGTACATTAGTAGAAGAACAAGTTGATTAAAAGTTGTAGGCACAAAAATAAAAAAAAACAGATTATATTATTACTTTTCAGTTTTTTTAAGTCGGTTTAAATATTCGTTTATTTTTTTGTTCTTGGTGTTAAAAATTAAATAATTTAAACATTCCAATAAATCTTCTATATCTATAATTATGAATATCATTTTCATACCTTTTGGTTTAGATTTTTCGGTGGTCGGAGCAAATCTGAAATTTTTGTTCTAACGTGATCTTCGCATGTGTCCCTCTCCATGTATCTGAAAAATTACGTTTATAATGATTAAGTACACTTAATAAAGTACGAATTGCTCCAAATATGGTTATTTTACTTTTTAATACTATGGTTATCACTTGTAATAAAATTTTAGGCTCTCTCATATAAATTATTTTATAATTTCATTTTGAGATCGTGTACACCCGGGAACGAGGCTATAAGGAGGCAGCGCGGCTGGCCAAGATCGGGCTCAACCTCATGATCAACCGTATAGAGGTTAGAGGTTCGGGTCAGACTGAGAAGATTGAAGCCCTCCGCGGGACCGGGCGGAAATGACTCCCACTGGGGGCTGTCCTCCAGGTCGGAGGGGTCAGGATGAGCCATATCAAACATCTGGGGCTCATTCTTGACAGAGGTTTCCAATGTTGGGGACCCGAAGGAAGTGAAGGCGGCAAAGGCAAACTCCTCTCGAACCTCGGAGGACCCAAAGAGGACAAAAGAGCAGAAAGGATAAGGGGCGAGGATGGGAACCTCACCCCATTGCCATTACACTGTTCCGACGCAGGGAGGGGGTTGTTCTGTAGTGCGGGGCAAACAAGCAGTTGAAGCTTTAAACTACCGACGCCCATACACATTTGCGCAACCAGAGATTATGTAGATGTGTTGCCCTCCCTTGCCCAATCCTCCCAATGGGCCACCGGAAACTCACAAATCGCACGAAATGCGACAGCATATACTGTCACTTGACGCTGGTGTTACGTGAGCGAGAGGTACCATCCCGGTCGTGCCAGCCCGAGTCGGTTGTACTCTGCTACATCTTATTACTTTTTTTTTCTTTAATGCCGGGAAATGCTCTGAGGCATCCCACGGAGGTGGGTCTCCCCACGCGGGTATGTGGGACTCGCTGCGCCCGAAAGTGGACGCAGCTCTACCCACTAAAACCTGGCGGGTGACACCAATGCTACCTTTTGGTGAGGTGCTCCGGATCTAATGAGCAAACAGGGCACCTCGACGGCTAGTCAGTTCCTCAACGGACCGACGCCTCCTCCACAGAGGGGTTGTCCCGCAACACAGTCGGGACAGTACAATGGGGTGAGGTTCCCGTCCTCGCCCCTTGCCCCCTGCTCTTTTATCCCCTCATTTTATAAGAGGGATACAAAGAGCCACCTCGGCTCAATTGGCTTCGCCCAAGGTGCAGCGGCTCACCCTAGCCTGAGCCCCAACGCCACGTCAAGGCCTGAACCATGGTGGGATCTCTTACTACCTGGACTAGTTCCAAATAAACTTATTAATGTTTATGGCCACCACTTACCTTGGCACGTCTGCCAGTTTGCCTATCCAACTAACATAAAACACATGCGTAAAAAGCATTTCCCTGCGATAGCAAAAAAAACATTGCATCAATATAATAATCTTATTTTTAAAGATTTTTTTTTTTGTTACTTGGATAAGCAACCTGGAAAACGTGCCACCTGATAGTAAGTGGTCGACGTCGCCCATGAACATAAACTAGTTTACCTGGAACGACCCCAGGCAACTCATCTAGTATGTGTTGCCTATCCTGAGACATAAGATGTTAAGTCTCGGTGCCAGTAATTACACTGCCTGTCTTGCCCTTCTCTCCGAAACACAGCAAAGCTGTTTCACGGGAGAAACAAGCAAGATGGTGGTACCCATGCAGCCGGGAGCGTGGCACAGCGCTTCCCTCCCACCGGTAGTTAATTATATGTGGTCAGCCCTGTCCGATGGACACATAAAAATAGGGGGTTGTACTGAGGAGGAAAAAGCCTCCCAGAAGCCTAGAGCCCCTAAGGCTACAATAGCACTGAAAAAATTTAATATCTAGTAAACGAAGCCCCTCCTACGAAAACTGTACCTACATGACAAAAGTTGTTCATAATGATCAGCCGGGGAAATTTTACTATACTTAGTTCTAATATTTTTTTCTCACGACCTTTTTTTTAGTTCTTTAAGTTCAATTTTTAAAAAATCACGAAATTGTGAAAAAACGGCAATTTTTGCGGTATATCAACATAAATTCTACCTTAAAACTAAAAATATATAATTAAAATGCAATTGCAAACGAATCTAAGCTAGACTAAGCATGAATAACGTATAACTCAACATTCGTATTCTTATTTATAGCCTGACCAAAAATTTATAACAGTAACAAAGTATAGTCCATACGGAAATTTTACGCAATATGGTGAGGTGTGTGTCTTTTTTTCTTTTTTGGTTAGGCTTTACCACTGATTTTCCCTTTCTCTTCCCCTCTGGACCCTAATTTCCTTTCAAAAGAGGAAGTTCCTCTCGTTGTGGAAACACTGCGGCGCGGCTGCCAGCGCCGGCCAGGGGATTGCAGAATGCGCCGGGCGCCAGAGACCGGCCAGGCGGCAGGCACTCCGGCCCCCGAGACGCTTATGCGTCAAACGATCTAGCGCTGCATGTTTTAATAGTTTGGTTAGCATAACTATTGTTTAAGCGCTACAGCGAACTTTAGTTCTAACTTCTAACCCTCCAAATTCCAAAATAAACCCAACTTCTGGTTTGCTGTGTCTGTTCTATACGCTAGTAATAAATAATAATATAATATAATATATTATATCGCTATCTATATCGTGGCAAAGGATCGGTCGTCTTGGCGTTCGTTGAGTAAGGCCTATGTTCAGCGGTGGACAGATAGGGGCGGATGATGATATATCAACATCATCATGTCTATATGTATCGCCATCTATGTCGCGGCAAAGGATTGGCCGTCTTCACATTCATTGAGGGAGGCTTATATTCAGCGGTGGACAGATAGGGGCTAATAATGATATATCATCATCATCATGTATATACCACCATCTACGTTGTGACAAAGGATTGGCCGTCTTCACGTTCTTTGAGGGAGGTCTTTGTTCAGCGATGGACAGATAGGGGCTGATGATGATGATATATCATCATCATGTATATACCTATATCGTGGCAAAGGATCGGCCGTCTTGGTGTTCATTGATGGAGGCCTATGTTCAGCCGTGGATGGAAAGAGGATGATGACGATATATCATCGTCATCATCATGTATATATCTGTAGCGTGAGTAGACTACATATTTGATCACAATTCACAATGTCATGTTATTGGATATTCTGTTCGATTACATTAAATTTTGAAGCAGGCTTCTAATAGTTAGGTACTTACAGATAAAAAATTAGTATGAAGCTGGATAATCCAATAAAATCATGTGCTTTTGTCGTTGCAATTCCAAAGGTATTCCGATGGATCAATTATTTCATTTATGTTTGTACTTGCTCATAAAATAACATACATCACAATGTCATGTTATTGGTGTGTTCCTATAATAGAAAACATTATTTTCATATGTGGAATTGTCATTTAAAATCATTACAAAATATATCTATTTCGTATTTGGAAATCCACATAGGTTTTTATGTCCATATACAGAACTACGATAAGAACTGATACAAACCAACATGTAAAGTGCAGATAACATCCCATATAAATACAAATAACAATAGAATCTGATTTATTCCAATAAAGAAATCCCACCTATATGGACTTATATATACATTCCAAACTAAATCCTATCTGGAATTATTTTCTTCCAGATACATTATAGATAAATCACTACAGATCCTATTGTTGTATATATGTGACTGTATAAATTTTTTTTACATGGTGTATTTAGTAAACATAATATGTATCATTGTTTCTTCAGCTGGTACCAACGGTCGGGTGACTGTTGTCAGCCAAAAATATAAAAATATATGACCAGATATTACATTTTTGCTACATGTTCCTTGTAACGTGTGAAATCTTTGCATGAAGTATTTATTCATGGTCAAGTACCTCATCTTTTAAATCCTGATTCTAATGAATACTGCCACCACTTCATGCCAATATCTGCATAAACTTCAAAAAAGTTCCAACAGCCATGAATACAATATCAAGTATAAATTAAAAGTTAAATAAAAATTATTTTTGGAATAAAAAAGAACTTATGAAGTACCTATATTTTTAATGACATTTATTTTGTTTAAGCACTACATGTATTATAAATTATTAAGACAACTAACATTTAAAAGTTGGTAATATTACATTATTTTCTAATCATAAACTTGACTATTAACATTATTGTTTACTCACTTGGATTAGACAAATAGGATTTCCTAGTGCCTAGTGGCTATTACATTACTTTGTTAGCTACTGGGTCAGTAATAAATTTATTAAAGCATTAGTCTCAAGGTACATAAATATTCCCTATATAATATACTTTATACTAGTTGCAATGCCTCATAAAAGTCAGAACCTCATTGAATAGGCACAATGCACATTGAATATAACTTAACAATTGAAAAGTAACAATAAACATATAACAGACACAAGAAGATACCCAATATGCTTGTTTTTATCTTAATTAGGAAAAGATTCTTCGTACAGGTCTATAGCTTGCTTTAAATTAAGGAATTGAATTAATTTATTTATAAAAGCACTTGTCTTCTTAAATTACTATTTACTCACCTGTTATAAAATGAACATAATCTAGTTTTGGTGTTTTCATCATTGGGGACAATTGTTTATTTGTCGTAAATCCTATAATATTATGCCTTCGAATAAAATAAACTTCACAGGTTTTTTTAGACGTTTCTCCCTATCATTTATGTGATTATAGGTTTTAACTCTCTTGCTATATGTTTTTATCAATAATAATTTAATTCAAATAAATTATTTACAATACATAATCAAAAACTTAGAAAATGTCCTAACAAAGTAAAACTTCGGCAATAATAATTTGTCAATAGTAAAGTAACAAAACTAACAAGCAATAAACATGCTAGGAACAAGTATAATATGGAATTGACATTCGCGTATACCCGAAGGCCGAAAGGGACAGGCATATTTTACAGGGATACCACATTCAAATTAACAAGTCTACTTATTTTCTTGAAACAAGTGAATTAAAAATAATAAAAAACTGGTAAAGGTTGATAGATAACTATAAGCATTAGCCCTAACCAAACATTTATTGTAATTTTAGACAGCTGCATTTTTCCGGATTATCGAAAATATTATATAATGACTAATAACAAACCGCTAAAAACATAAATAATAAAAAAGAAGGATATATACGTCTTAATATGTATGATCTATAGTACATAGCCTTTAAGGATAATAATAAACATATTTGTTTTTATTGTGTTTATTTCGAAAATTCCAGTCACCATTTTTATATAATACCACATTCTTGGGTAATCTGCCTATAACAAAACTGGTATCACCATACCTACATAAGCCGACCAAATTAAAAAGTAGTACAAAATGGCGGCATAATTGACAAACTGTTCGCGAGTGAGAATGTTTGTATGGCATTCAAATTTAGTCGATAATTTTTTGTTGGGCACATCCTTGTTATGCCCAACAAACAAAGGGTGATATTCTGACAAAGACAAAAGAAAGTTTCTATGTCTCTGTCACTCTTGGATTTTTCGTATGTTGTTATCTCGTTCCAATACGGTATTATTATTAGCTTGTCAAATCTATTGATACTTGATCTTAGGAAACATGGATGCCAATATCACCATTCACCATCTGTATTCTGTATAAAAATTTAAAAAATTAAAACTAATTTAAAAAATTGACAGATCTCAAGTACAAATATAAACTCAAGAAGAAATCGCGTCTTAAGTATGGTTCTAGAATGTGGTCACACTCAGGTGATTGCCGATTGTTGATTCGATGCTCAAGTAACGTCTTCTCTACTCAAAACTAGTTTTAAAACTAGTATCATGACTTGAGCTGCCTTTTGGAATACGGCCCTTAGTTTCATTTGAGATCTAAAATCGAAAATCAATTGTATTTTTAAGTCGATGTAGATATCTCATTAGAACCGCATATTTCAAGTATCAATCTTTTTACTCACCTAATTAGCCCAGAAAATTTAGCATGTGTCAAATGAAATATTTTGTTGGATTGGATCCAACTTTATGATAATTACAAAACTGTTTAGGTTCATTTCTTTACATCATGTCGTTGTTGCCTTTAGGCAAAAACGAAAATTTCGTTCTTGATCATCCTGTGGTTTACCACAGGATGATCATAAATTTTAATTTCTACTCACACACAGATTTTTGTAGACTGAGAGAGGTTGATCCGTCAAGCTCCGAGGTGAAAGGCTCGATCGGGTGAACTCGGGACTACCGAGTGAGCTTGAGAAAAATACAGTCAGCTGCTTTGTATTGCTGGGGGCTGTGTAGCTGTGTTTACTTACACGAAAAAAGAGACACCTGTGCTAAGGGACAATAAATTATGTAGCTTGTGTAGGTGACGAGAGTTAAAATAATTATAGTGAGTTCCTTATGAATATAATATAGAAGAATCTATTGATATAATAGTCATAAGTTTTCACTACTATCGACTTATATTATGTACTTATGTGCCAAATAGTATATAAACACTACGTTCGTATGTACTACCAACAGTCCCTATAATTGGTTAAGCCAAGAGAATGTAATCACTACGATAAGTCTTTTTTGTCTGTTTAAAATACACTATTAAATTCGTTCGATTTTATTTAGGTTGGTACTTGGTGGGCAGTCCTAAAATAAGTACTAATAATATATTTTAGAAACATTTAAAAATAGGGATGTTGACATTTTTCAGAAATGAGAATAGAGACATTATCTAACGGAGGCCTAAATATTATCAACTTTTGCTTAAATACATCTAATGCCTATAAAATCTTGCATTTTATAATGCATTTTAAATTTCGTTCCAAAACGCTAACACTTGTCACGTGACGTCATATGTTGTTAAGGATCGTAAAAGTGATAAAATGATTCTAGTTGTCGTTAATAAAAAAATGGCTTCTTTGTTTTATAAATGTTGTACGGTGCCTATGTGTGTGTACACTGTCAAAACGCCTGAAAAATAGTTTTTACAATATGTACTGCGTACGGAAAATGGTGTATAAAAGTACGTCAACATTCTTCCGCTTCCGCTAAATAGGAACTGAAGACATCATTTCCGTTTATTATCACGTGACCTATTTTAAATTTTGTTACATTTTATTTATAAAATATTAATTTAATCATATAAAAATAAGGGAAAATATTGTATTTTTTAGGAATTCTATCATATAAACTACCAATTAACATCAAAATTATATTTTTATATGAATACTGTCAACATCCCTATTAAAGACATAATATGGAAACCATATTATACTAAAGGAGACAAAGAGATTAAAGGGGCAAAGAACTTGTATCCTCATAACTAAAAAAAAAAGAGATTGTAATTTGATTGAAACCATAAAGTTAATATACCTTTCCGCTAGGTATATTAACTTTATGATTGAAACTTGAAAGGATTAGGCCTGCATAGCCTCTGGTCCTAGCTTGTTCTAATAGAAACGAAAAAAAAACTTTGAAACATGAAAGCCATTAGCCAATGAAAGCCGAGAATGGCGGGAAGCATCGAGACGTGCGGTTGTGTTTTTTTGGTTTCCCGTTAATTAATTGTTATTTTGTGTTTTGTTCATTCAGAGTGGTTTTCTATAGTGTTTGTTTTAAAAACTTGATCTTTATATATTGTGATTGGTTGGCGAATCTTATGGAGTACCGTTCTGGAGTGGTTTTCGTAGTAGGGCTGTTCTGGCGGTTTTCTATAGTGTTTGTTTTAAAAACTTAATCTGTGTAATATATAATGTGATTGTTTGCCGAATATTGTGGTGGACTGCCTTGTGTGAATGGAATGGGGAATGATAGTTGATTGATGGGGGCTAGAGGGGCGAAGCTGCGCTCCTTGGCGTTTCCCGCCATTTCTCCGTATTACAAACCGAATAATTGTATTTTGTATGGCTAATAGCCTAGTAGCTAATGCCTTTAAATGAAAATAATAATAAATAAATAATCGAAAGGGCAACATTTAAAAAATTTGCTAGTTCAGAAAATAAAGTTGATTGAGTGAATATGTTGTGTGCGTTTTTATGTACCTAATTAAAAACAAAAGAATATTAAAAGAATTTCCATAAGCAGTACATTTAAATTTTAATCATATTTATATCTTCGTCATTTTATTCTTGTTCATGTAAGTATTACCTTTAATAAATAAATTATAGGTTAGAAATTGCATTAAAATTCTGCTGACTGTCCCGAATGTTATTGAATAAAAATATATATTCAGCTTATTTTTTAGAGGCTGAACGTGGCTTTTTGTTTTATAAATGCCAGGGACGGTATTGACAAGTGGCTTATACATTTTCAGATTAATACCCTACTTGTCATCAATAAAATCGATATTTTTATTAGTCTATATTTATCCTTAGTTTTAAAGAAAGCCTGGAAATTCTGATATATATTTAATGGTTCTTTATATGTTTGCTTATCAATTAATATACATATATCATCTCTATATGATCTGCTAATCAAGACAACAAGTTTAGAAGGATAAAAAGTGATCAATACATGGAGGGGTTGATATAGCAAGTTAGATAGTAATCTAACAAACAATCGGTTTGAGCATTGTTCATACTTGACAATACTAAGATATGACCAAATCAGCTGGCTCTAGACGTGCTCGCAATCAAGCCACCTCTCTTACCATACCGAGACAGAATTCGGTTTCTGAAAATGGAAAGGTGCGTCAAAGTATATGTCCTGATACATTGGCATCTATGAATAAGGAGCAGCTACGTGCAGAGTGTCGGAAAAGAGGCCAACGGACTACTGGAAACAAAAATGAGCTGGTATATAACGCTTGTCGTGTATATTTGGCTTGGTTTTTCAATTATTTTGCAGTGCTATAATAAATTGCTGTTAATTGAAATGCACATCACATTTTATACTGGTCTTGTATGTTTTAATATGTTTTATGCATTGTAGATTAGAGTTTCGATCTTAGATGTTTGATCTTGTATATTCATTACCCTTTCTACATTTATCAATTTTGTTGTTCCACAAAAATAGAATAATTGTATAATTGTTTTATCCATATTTAAAATATTTGCTAAGTATAACAAATAGTAGGTATTTAAATTTATTAATTACAAATCTTATATTTTTCTAAAACAAAAATTACAACCATAAAAAAGGTTGAAACCAGCCAGTAATGCCATAATTGGTGAACTATATAATAGTATAGCTTCTGTTTGTGTTTTCCAAAACAGTTTAAGTACAACAAAAGTTATAAGCGAACTAATTATATAACAAATTTGAGATATTGTCTCACTATTCATAATATAATCCAGAACTTGAGTGACTGTTTATTTTATTATAGCTTGATAGGCATTGGCTCAGTAAATAGCAGGATTTTGAAACGGTCCCCATCATGGTTCAGGCCTTGGCGTGGTGGTGGGGCTTAGTAGCCTAGGGTGAGCCCAACACCCTGGTCGAAGCTAATTGAGCCGAGGGGGCTCTTTGTACCCCTCTTATAAGAAGAGGGGATAAAAGAGCAGAGGGCAAGGGGTGAGAATGGGAACCTCACCCTATTGTACTGTCCAGACGTTGGAAGGGGTTGTTCTGTGGTGTGGGACAACCCCTCTGTGGAGGTGGCGTCGGTCCCTTGGGGGACTGACTAGCCGTCGAGGTGCCCTGTTTGTTTATTAGATCCGGGGCACCTCACCAAAGGCGGCATTGGTGGCACTCGCCGGGTTTTAGTGGGTAGAGCTGCGTCCACTTACCAGCTTTCGGGCGCAGCGAGTCCTACATACCCGCGTGGGGAGACCCACTCCCCCGCAGGATGCCTCAGAGCATTTCCCGGCGTTAAAAGAAAAAAAAAAAAGGATTTTGAAACGGTTGTAAATTGTAACCTTTATATGATAGTAATTTTGTGTGTGTGTGTTTGTATTTTAGTAGAGCAGTAATAGAGTAATAGTAGAGCATATTGTGTGAGATTGTGTGACCTATGATGTGTAAATATTCATTCATTAAAATCTTAAATTATTTTTAACTATCAAGCATTAAGATAGAGTAGTGAGCCATAAAATTCAGAAATTGGTCAGATATTTTTCACTGACGTAATAGCAATTCAACCAACAAGTGATCTGTATGTACGTCCCATCAGCCAATCATCCCTCAATGGCCATCAGTTGGCCAATCAGAGAGCAGAAGCGGCTCAACGTCGCAGCACTTTGTCTGAATTTCCAGTTTAATATGCTGGATGTTTTTAACTGTTTTACGATTTATTACATTTGCTTATTCTATTCATTTGCCTGTTCCATTTAGAAAATACTATACGACAAAAGAAGTTAACGCCACAATGATGTATACAAACTTGATAAATAGGCAGTAGTTAAAATTTTTACCTGTATCATTGTGAATATGTTTTTATAATTACAGTGATTATCACTTATTCTTTATCACTTATATTGACTTTACTATAGACTTACCACTGTACTATACGGAATTGTATAAATTCCGTTTGATGACTCTTTTTTTTTTTAAATTGTTCCATATAATAAAATATATACATGCATGTCATGTTACTGCTGATATAGTGAATAGCAGCTTTGTTGAATGAGATTAAGCCGTTGAAGTTTTGATGAGAAACCAAAAACAAACCAAACCTCTTACCATGAATTTCAGAGGTATAAACAGTATATTATGTAAATGAAGAATATTTTTCAGTAATACAAGATCTCGTTCCTTTCATTTAAAGGTATAGAATAATTTTAAATCTCACAAATAGTAGGGCTTATTCCTGTGATATTTTTATTTCCTTGTGAAAAATCTGTATAAGTTTAAGTTGTTGAGGCTGTGTGAAGTTCACCAAATTACATTTAATTTTAATGTGGATACATGCAAACTATGATAATGAGAGCCTTAGTTCAGAAACCTGAAAGTTTCATGGGGTAAAAAACCTTATTTATTTATGAGGATGAGACTAGTGGCGCACACTTTATGCTAATTTTACAGATATAGCCCATACTGACACAAATTGTATCATACTGATGAATAATGTCAATTTATATAATTATATAAAAGCTGAAGAAATTGCTTGAGTGAACACGCTAATGTTTCTAACTAAAAGTCTGTTTTGAAAAAGTCTTTTTGCATTTTAAAGGCCAATAATTATTGGTGAAGTTTATAGGAGAATAGGAGGATTTTATTTTCAATATTAGGGTGGGTAGAACTGCGGGGAATAAGTAAAGTAAAGCTTATAGGCGAGGAGGAGTAGAGACGGATATTTTTTCAATTTTAAAGCGGGTAGAAAGAAGCGTGGGGAATAGATATATAAATATTTTGACACCTAAGGCTATTGGCTAGGAGGAGGAGGATAGGATTTGTTTTTATTTTAGCTCGTGTATAGTGGATAGGTAGTAGTATAATGACACTATTGCTATCACGTGATGAGTGTCACCAGACCTGCGCACGCGCACGCGTCGGTCACGACACCGGTTGGAATGCTATTTCCGTATAATAATTTGATTTGTAATCATCAACTGTATTGTCTCTGGCGTAAGATTCCTTTGTCTATCAAATTTAGGAACAATAAAGATTGATATATTTTCAACGTAAGACGTAACATAGTGGACGTGTTGTAATTAGAATCTTGGAGTTTAGCCATCACCGCATCAGGTGCTTTCGACGTAGTAATATAAATTGTATCTATCACAGTATTTTATATATATATTTTCTATACCGTATAAACAAAGTGCAAGTTATATCAATTTGCACTTTGCCAGCAACACATGTTTTCAGATTTCCATAACAGTAAAGTGTTAATTGAAGTGTTGCTGCGATTTTCACATTCACTTTCCAAGTGTTATCGATACACGCGATCAAAATAAAACAGGTCGCTTACCTGTTTTATTTACTGGGAAGAGGAACACATTGTTCAGAAATTAATACTAATAATAATAAAAAATATAATATAAATATTATATTTATTATTATTATTAATACTAGTATAGACGATAATGTTTCGTGTCTCTGTTAAATTTAAATGAAGACGATGTTTTTTTTTATTTCATGTCAGCAATTCGTCCAAAATTATACACAATTATGGATAACTATATCTGCAAACCGCATGAATAATCTATTATTATTACATTCATAATAAAATATGAAGTCAAATAAGAAATGATAGCATCACGCCGTTTGCCGTCACGACATTCAAATCAGTTTTACTGCCATTGCGCCAATAAACAATAAAATGGATTCTGAGCGTGGAAATATTCATCCAAAAGCCGAAGTCTTAAAATCCTTAGTCATTTAAAGACTGATTTTTTAATACGATTCTTTCTTTGAGGCCATTTTTAGCGAATGACGACGTCAATCACGATATTTTCAGTTGCAGGCATACATTCATTATAGTCGTGACCGACATGACTCAATATCCCTGTCAATTCGGGAGTTGACTTATTAAGCCTATTTTACCTAATTAGGTTAATTTAGAGTAGCTCATGTTGCCTGCTGCAGTCAGCTTGTGTGAGTCCCGCATAGGGTCAGGAACCACCTGACTACATGCATAAAGCATGGCCCTGCGTCAATAAAACTTGGGCTTTTTTAAAATACACGTACCTACTAAAAAAATAATAGTTGTAGTTGGTAACCTTATTGTAGTCATTAGAAAATACGTGTTGAAATAATTCAGGTTTTAAACATATTTTTATGAACATACATAAAAATGGAATATTGTACCTATCTTATTGTATAACTAGTTAAGGAACAGTTGACTGAAATCCACTTTTATTTACTTGATACACGTCGATGCACGTTCAATAACACGCATCAATGACCCACATGTCAATTATGTTCCTTAGTTACTTTCATTTTTTATTGTATTCTCTTGTTTTTTATGAGACGGCGGGAATTAGTTTTTAAATGAGATGTGTATATACTTTTACATAGACCACGCGAACATCATGCAAGAATTTTGTGGATCGTTTATATCTAGGAAAGCATTAAAATTCCTTTTGTATGTAATGTAAAAGTGTAAGAATAAAATAACACAAGTAAACTATAATTTTATGCGTGGCGTGGAATCGGCCGTTTTTGACGTGACAACGTCTTATAATTCGATGGAGCCGGCTGCAAGAACGAAAAAACATGACGTATGCGATGACGTATGCGGCGTTACCTCGCTCTGAGGCGTTCCATTTTCTTATGACGTCACGTTCAACTATCGTCAGTAAACCGACTTTACAGACAACCGATTTTTATCATATTATATAACAGGGCCTATTTTCAGCAGGAGATGATAAATGTTGATCATGATGACGATATGTACAGAATTTCCATAGCAATTAGCATCAGTTTTGTAATTATGATGGCAATCTTAAACTTGACTTCAGTTGTTAAATACTAGCAGCGCCCTGCGGTTTCACCCGCATACTTCCCATTCCCGTGGGTGTACAGGGATAAATTACCTATACAGTACAGTTTCATTAAAATCCATTCCGTAGTTTTTGCGTGAAAGGTAACAAACATTCTTAAGAGTAACAAATATTCTAACAAACTCGCGTTTATAATGTAGGATAGATAGAATAACACCATAGCAAATATCTAATTCAAATATACTTTTATGGAATAAAAATAAATTCCAACGAAAGTAAAAGTGGAGACTGTTCACGTAACCGCTTTTGAAAGTGAAGTTCTTTTGTCTGTGATGTCACAGAAACAAGTATTTCGCTGGTGTTCGTAAACTGTTTTATATGAAAATAATAATTTATTTTTTATAATTTAGAGAATTTACATACTTTACCGGTGGGAGGGAAGCGCTGTGCCGCGCTCCCGGCTGCATGGGTACCACCATCTTGCTTGTTTCTCCCGTGAAACAGCTTTGCTGTGTTTCGGAGAGAAGGGCAAGACAGGCAGTGTAATTACTGGCACCGAGACTTAACATCTTATGTCTCAGGATAGGCAACACATAAATGAGTTGCCTGGGCTCGTTCCAGGTAAACTAGTTTATGTTCATGGGCGACGTCGACCACTTACCATCAGGTGGCACGTTTGCCAGTTTGCCTATCTAACTAACATAAAAAAAAAAAAAAAAAAAAAACTTAAATATAAAAAATTATACACAAAATTTGCAAGTAAATATTGGGTAAGTTTGATTTAACTTTGCAGTTTGCACTGTATTTTTCCCAACTTTAAAATTTTTAATTTTTAATAAGAACAAAAAACGTACATAATATATTAACTTATATTTTATTCATGTAGGTATTATTTATAGCTATGTCGTGAATATATTATATGTTAATAAAATTCAACTAACACTACTAATGTCTCAGCAATAACGGTTTAAGTATTAAAGAACTAGCAGCGCCCCGCGTACTTCCCATTCCCGTGGGAATAAATTATAGCCTATAATATGTTATTCTGATGTATAGGCTATGTTATTGTAAAGTTTCATTAAAATAAATTCAGTAGTTTAGCGTGAAAGTGTAACAAACATAGGTATATCCATTCTTACAAACTTTCGAGCTTATAATATTAGTAGGATAATTTAATAATAAAATAACAGCTTTTTATTAAATGCATATGGATGTATACACGATACATAAAACAAAATAACATTTTTTTAACAAGTTTGTCCGTCTGTTTGTTCGGGATAATCTGATTTTGATGGGTCTTTCACTAGCAGATAGCTGATTTTATAAGGAGTAACTTGGACTATAAAAATAATCATCGTCAATCCGAGTACGGCTGTAAATCTAAAATTACGCGGGCGAAGCTGCGGGCAACAGCTAGTGTTTAATATATTTTTAATATAGTATGATAATATTATAGACGTATGAATATTTCAAACAGCGTTATTCTCAATTGAATTCATTTTAATGAATTCGCTACGGTCGCTTCAAGTTGTTTAACAAATGACACGAAGTTATTACTCTATCTCAATTTGTCGGAGATAGGAAAAGTGATAAAATCTAATTATGTTTGAAGACTAAAGTAAACAGTACTCTTTCTAAATTACAAAACAAAATTGATTCACAGCGTACAGTTGTAATTACTATTTACTAGTAAGTATGTATAAATGTAAGTTTGTTTAATTCAATGTTCACAGCCACTAAACCCATTTTACCACATTAAAAGAAGACTACAAGTTTATCAGCATGGTGAGGGTCATTCTGAGGATTCTTTTGGCAATTATGACAAGTCATTTAACGGCGTAAACTATATAAAAATGATAATACTTAGCTATATTTGAAGTAGCAAAACAGTCATCTATACGTTGAAATAAAGCTTAAGAATTTTACTCAGGAAGGTTGTAGACTGTTTAAAATTCTAAAAAAAAATGAGGCGAGTCAAACCGCGGGATGATATAATCATACGGTGCATTAATTATTATTTTTGTAACATCATTATTATTTTATCTTAAGCTATTTGATGAATGGATCATTCATGCCCAAATATTGCTGAAATATTATATACGTCCGATAAAACCCTGGAATTTTGATTTTCCGGTAAAAGTGATATTTGGTTAATATTGGCATAAGAAAAATTATTGTACTCAAAATTGAATATGCATACTCATAAAATTCGGACGTATAACGTTTTTATTGAAAGTCAGGCGAATTGATATTATCCGTGTCAACGGTTTTGTTAACATATAACGTGCACTATTAAGTGTATTGATTTTGTCGCCCCAAATGCTCATCCTCTTGCATGCGTCCCCTCGACTCGTTCTGACACTATATGCACATCTTGCACGTATATAACACCAGAAGATTATTTCATATTTAAATTTATTTCAAAAATAACTGTCGATTGGCCCGTTTTTATATCTTTTATATAAATGTTTCTTCGTTTTAGACGAAACTAAGATATGTTCAGTGGGCTGGTCTCACGCTCAGGAGAACAGATGGCCGATGGGCCAATAAGGTTCAAGAATGGAGGCCGCGTTTAGGTAGACGAAGTGTTGGTCGACCATTAACTAGGTGGGAAGACGATCTCCGTGAAGTGGCCGGTCGGTGTTAGATGCGAGTGGCAAGGAAGCGGTCGTCCTGGCGTTTATTGAGGGAGGCCTATGTTCAGCAGTAGACGGATAAAGGCTGACGATGATCATGATGTTGAAGTGGATATGGAAGTGACATAACAAATTAGAATATGATCATTTTCTCCCCATTTTACTAGAGAGTTAAGATGCACAGGCTACAGAGGTTGTGTATCGTAGAACTCAATAAGGACAAAATAAGGACTCATTTAAAAATTATGTAGATCTCTGGCCGACTGATGGCCATTGATGGATGATTGGCCGATGAGGTCACATGCAGGTCACTGGTTGGTTGAATTGCTATTACATCAGTGACAAATCACTGACCAGTTTCGGAATGTTATGGCTCACATTACTACTCTATCCGGTTATATAGTCGATGGTAGAGTAACACGGTTATTAAGATTATATGTAAAATGTAAATGCTGTTCACTGTTCAGACAAATGTGGTCTTATGATGTCATGATCAGGGCCGGATTTAAATTTGTGCCGCCCTAGGGCACTGAAGAAAATGCCGCCCTATGACTTAAATTTTATTTTAATAGTTTTGATATCTTATTTTTTAAGAATTAGAATAACTAATTGATTGCAGGAAATTTATTATGTATTATATAGCATTTATTATACATTATGTTTTATTTATATTTATTCTTTATTTACTCATATATTATATATTATTTATTATATACTATAGTAATACAAAAAAATATTTGTATTTTTCTTAGAATTATAAGTTTTGCACTAAGAACGACTTATATTAGTATTGCATATTTTTTTTCACAGGCAAACTCGCCTAACTTTTTGAATTGCAAACTGGTCGATTAAATCTTCACAATCTAAACGTTGAAGCACATCTGATTCTATGCATAGAATAGCTAAGCTATTGAGTCTATTTGCACCCATTGTAGCAATAACTTAAATTTCCTATATTATAATATACAAAATTTTAATGTGATACATAATACTTGAATTATATTTCTTGAAAGATAAAATGATTATTTAAAAGAATTAGTTAATTATATATTGTATAGAAAATTTTATCTCACTTTCCAAAATTTTCCGCCCTAGAAAATTTGCCGCCCTGGGCACTAGCCCCGACTACCACTGGTCATGATCATCCTTCTAAACTAATACAAACAGTAATGTGTATTGAAATCGTGATATTTTATTACATTCAATATAATGAAACAATTTTTACGGATTTTATCGCGGTTTATTAAGATTTTTACAAGCCCGACGTTTAGGATATTTTACAGCAGTAAACGTAGAGAGGACTTATAAAAATAATGATGTATCATAGGGTAGTTCGAATAACTTTGTAACGTTAGGACATCTGTCACCTCAGTCCTCCCGTGACCATGGTTGCTGTAAAGTATCCGAAACGTCGGGCTTGTAAAAATCTTAATAAACCGCGATAAAATCCGTAAAAATTGTTTCATTATAATGAGTGAAATTCGCGCAAACATTAGAAAACAATATTTTATTAAATTGCCGAATAAATTGGTGGTGCATCTAACAGTGACTCCATCATGGATAATTTTAAAAAATATGATAATAATATTTGACATTTTTGTCATAGTTGTGAAATACACAACGTAGTAACAGTTTAATAAATGAGTAACAGAGTTTCGATTGGCATACCGAAAACAAAATCGGATTAATTTTTTTACGGATTAACATAATCGATTATAATGAGCATACTTTTTAGGTAATGGCGTCGGTTTTTAAATTACTTAATCATTTACGCGATTTTTCAATTATCATAATTATAATTAATAATATATCATAATTCGTTTTTTAAATATTTAAGTACATTTTATAATAATAATTAATAACTGAAGTGCAGATATTTGTTTGTTTGATGATGAAGATTATTTTGCAATCAAAATGTTAGTAATAGAGATGTCTATATTACTATTATTTTGTGGAAACTATTACGTATAACTTATATGAATTGATATAAAACATTCATCAATGTAGGCACAGGAGAACTATTACAAAAAATCTGAAATTCATAAATATTTTATCTCGTATTGTATTAATTTTGATTTTGTATGACTTGATAAGATAATAGTTAAATATTTCCTTACACACGATAAGACTAGCGAAACGCACGCTTCACATCCATAATTTATTTACGATCCCACATCAAAACATCAACATAAGTATCACGATAAATATCGATGTTTTAGATTAACTGTCATAGAATTGATTTAAGTAGTTTAACAACCAAATACTCAAACGAATCACAAATTTAAGACGTACTTAAACTCATGCTATGACGTGTCATTCAAATAAAAAAATGGAACGCCTCAGAGCGAGGTAACGCCGCATTCGTCATGTTTTTTCGTTCTTGCAGCCGGCTCCATCGAATTATAAGACGTTGTCACACCAAAGAGGGACAACACGAGTTTAAGAACGTCTTAAATTTGAGATTCGTTTGAGTGTTTGGGGGTTAGTTTATCAGTTGTATAGTTTTTTTTTCATAACTAGCTCTTATTATTTTTAGCTGGCCCGGCTGGGGTATTTCAAACTGGCGGCGGCTACACAAGTGAGTACCGAGCAGCGCACGCGCAACGGGCTGCACCAAACTCTTCCCAAAGAGAACAAGTAAGTTACTAAGACGTACTTAGTCACAAAATAGAATAAATAGATATACTATCCTACAAATACAAATAAATCTTTCCTTTTTTTAAGTCACAGATAACAGAGTATAAACCATTTAAAGAAATTCATTGGAAACAATGTTTTATTGAAACAAGTAATTGACCAGTTAAAATAGTTTTAAAGTGTTATCGACAGATATTGATTAAATGACCTTAGCAATAAATAGACTAGAATCTAATGAGCCATTAACATAACATAAATTTTAACATTCTTTCAGCTTTTGATTGGGGAGTTAATAGAATATAAAATATCATAGTAGATGTAGTGTAAAAAATAAAATATTCAGATTACATAAACATAGGAGCTACTGCGACTGTATTAAAGTATTTCTTTCAATCCAAAGGAGCGACTGTATTAGAGTATTTCTCTCAATCCAAAGGAGAGAATGTATTAGAGTATTTCTCTCCAAAGGAGCGACTGTATTAGAGTATTTCTCTCAATCCAAAGGAGAGAATGTATTAGAGTATTTCTCTCCAAAGGAGCGACTGTATTAGAGTATTTCTCTCAATCCAAAGGAGCGACTGTATTAGAGTATTTCTCTCCAAAGGAGCGACTGTATTAGAGTATTTCTCTCAATCCAAAAGAGCGACTGTATTAGAGTTTTTCTCTCAATCCAAAGGAGCGACTGTATTAGATTATTTCTCTCAATCCAAAGGAGCGACTGTATTAGAGTATTTCTCTCAATCCAAAGGAGAGAATGTATTAGAGTATTTCTCTCAATCCAAAGGAGCGACTGTATTAGAGTATTTCTCTCAATCGAAAGACGCGACTGTATTAGAGTATTTCTCTCAATCCAAAGGAGCGACTGTCTTAGAGTATTTCTCTCAATCGAAAGACGCGACTGTATTAGAGTATTTCTCTCAATCCAAAGGAGCGACTGTCTTAGAGTATTTCTCTCAATCCAAAGGAGCGACTGTATTAGAGTATTTCTCTCAATCGAAAGACGCGACTGTATTAGAGTATTTCTCTCAATCCAAAGGAGCGACTGTCTTAGAGTATTTCTCTCAATCCAAAGGAGCGACTGTATTAGAGTATTTCTCTCAATCGAAAGACGCGACTGTATTAGAGTATTTCTCTCAATCCAAAGGAGCGACCGTATTAGAGTATTTCTCTCAATCCAAAGGAGCGACTGTATTAGAGTATTTCTCTCAATCCAAAGGAGCGACTGTATTAGAGTATTTTTCTCAATCCAAAGGACATACAGTAAAACAAAAGTCACCGACTTGAGTAGGTAGTTTTTCTAGTTTTGCTAGAAACTGGGTTAGTTTTGTCTATTGTATCTATAGCAAGTCCTAAAGCTTGAAAGACTCGATAGCTTTTAATATTTAAAGTGCTATCAACCGCATCCATTAATGTAGTTTGTGATATTACCGTTAAAAACATTTAAAATGCTTGTTGGAACATTTTGTTTTTATAACGTTTTTCCTAGAGGTCTCTCAGACCTAGATTCAAAAATAGCAGAAATCAATGATCGGCATAGGTATCGTCGCCAGTCCTCTGTAGCGGAATTCTGCTAGCATTTCTCATTTGAACAATGAAGTCGTAGTGGAGCAATATTGTGTTACTTAATTTATTATAAAACGCTTATTATGATTTGTATTTTCAAATAGTTGTGTTTTTATTACATTCCTCCAAAGGTTTTTTTTTTCTACAGAACTAAAACTGTGCCAATGGATACAGATAGTTTGGTACTATGGAGAAAGCCTGTAATTACTATTGAATACTTCTGCCGAGAACTGTTCATATTGTGTTCTACGGGGTTGCAAAGGTAAGTTCTTGTTTTTACATACAATAATATACGGTTATTATAGAAGCGAAAAAAGGTCCTTTAGAATGCGTTGAAGTGGCAGTGGGCTAATCATATGCGTTGAAGAACATACTGGCGTTGAGCCAATAGTATAGTCATGCTACTTATCGAAGCTCAATGACTCGATGGAAGTCTTCATAGTAATTTTAGTTTAAATAGCTGTTGCCAGCAGCTTCGCCCGCGTTAATTAAGATTTAAAGCCGTACCGTTGATGATGATTATTTTTATAGCCTAAGTTACTCCTTATAACATCAGCTATCTACCAGTGAAGGTCCCACCAAAATCGGCCCAGCCGTTTCAGAGATTATTCGGAACAAACAGACAGACAGACAGACGGACAGACAGACAAAAATTGTAAAAAAGGCTATTTTGGTATTCATATGTACCGTGTTACATCCATATGCATTCAATAAAAAGCGGTTATTTTTATATTACAAACAGACACTCTAATTTTATTTATCTGTACAGATAATGGGTAACTATCAGCATATGTCATGGCGTTCCTATAAAAGTGCATATCCTAGGTGCTAATATTTTAAAAGCGAAAGTTTGTGAGAATGTATGGATGTATGTTTGTTACTCTTTCACGCAAAAAATACTAAATGTTTTTTTTTTTAAATTGATGAAACTGAACAATAATGTATCTTAAACATCAGTATAACATATAGGCTATAATGTATCCCTGTACTCCCACGGGAATGGGAAGTACGCGGTAGAAATCGCGGGGCGCTGCTAGTATTAACTATTTGTTTATCTAGGTCAAGTAATATTTAACTTGATCACTCAATTAAGAGAACCGAGTCGTAAGCCGAATTGCATTTCTTCAAAGAGGTTAAACTAGGAAATGAATATGTGATAATAAATGTGTGATTGTAAGTAATTAGTAAGAAGTAAAAAAAAATCAGCGGTAATTATGAAAATATGACTCCGATGATAATAAGTAACAAATTCTAAAAACAAGGCGAATTATGGTCATTAGATGGTAAAAATCAAGCAATGTGAATAAAATGACCACCACTTACACGTTAATCTAGCGTCCAATACATGCATTACTATACAAAATATATTATAGAGCGGTTAGAAAGCGTACCAAATATTACAATACCATAGCATACCATGTGGTTTACAAAATTTTAATACTCATGTTTTATTCAGCTTATTGTTAACGCGTTAACTTACTTAACTCCTATTAGTCACAGCGTAATGTTATATAGCCTATAGCCTTACTATAGTTATAACTCGATACTTATAACTCGATAAATGGGCTATCTAACACTGAAATATTTTTTCAAATCGGACCAGTAGTTCCTGAGACTAGCGCGTTCAAACAAACAAACAAACTCTTGAGCTTTATAATATTAGTATAGATGTGTTGTGTATTTTAATAATATATTTTTTGTTTCAGACTAATAGCGTATAAGTTACTAGTGTTAACTTTAGTTTCGTTGGTGGCTAGCACGGCCGTCTCGTTTTACGTCAGTGGACCACATCAAAGCTATGTACAGGTGAGTTGATCTTGTGAAGGTATATTATCTTTGCCTAAAAACAATGTCAGTGGCTTAAAAAATAAATATGTATATTCAATTATTTTTTTATTGTTTTATTGTTTTGACAGTTACGATTTATACTTTTTTTTTAAATTCAAAAACCTTAGATTTGACTTACTCGCGACTATACGAAGTCCAACACTCTAAACAGCCCGTGTAAAGGCTTTGTTGTATCGTGTGAGTTATCTATACAAACCGAATTACTTCTCAATTATGTGCCGCAAGAAAATTTGTGAGAGCCGTCTTAAGATTCTGATTGTGCACGGTATGTGCGTAGATTGCCCACGGGCTACTTTCTACGCCGCAAACAAGATGATTATGATGGATCCAGCCGTAGATGATAATGATGAAAGGGGGATGGAATCTTGAAATTAAACTAAAACTGATACTATAGAACTGTGGGGTGAGGTAGAGATGTCAATGTTTTCTTTCACTTCTTGAGTACTGCAACTTGCTCCGGAGACGATTTCCGGAGACGGTCTGTCTGATTGATTTTTTTTATTTATTTAAGACGATATGTATAATTCCAGGAGGGGGTGTTGACGTTGGCGTGGTGGGGCTGGTGGGTGGTGCTGGGCGTGTGCAGCTCGGTGGGGCTGGGCACGGGCCTGCACACGTTCCTGCTGTACCTGGGCCCGCATATCGCTCGGGTCACACTCGCGGCCTACGAGTGTGGTTCTCTGGACTTCCCCTCCCCACCGTATCCTAACGAGTGAGTCATATTATATTAATTGTGGATGTAGTCTTCAAAACTATCTGATTGAAAAAAAAAAAAAAAAAACGTAGACGAGCTAGTTGCGAGCCAATTCGCAAACCATTCGTAGAAATTTTGCGAATGCGAATATTCATTACATTACCAACCCATAGCACCCACATAACAGTATTCAAAATATATCAAACAACGACAACGTTGACTGTCAACTCGCGGTCGAGGATTCGATTCCCACCGACTGCAATTAATTTGTTTGATGAATAAAGCCTGTATTGGGTCAAGTAAAATATTAAATTTCTTTCCTAGTACATATAATACAAGTTCTTACGATCTAGGCGAATTTGTTGTGTCATTGTTGATTAGTGTTTAATATGTATTAATTTATCGATTTACAACCTTATACATATTATGTTTCAGTATAATATGCCCAGCGGAGATAGATCCTAAGAGCGTTGTTTCGATATGGAGTATCATGGCCAAAGTGCGCATAGAGTCGATGATGTGGGGCATGGGGACGGCGCTGGGGGAGCTACCGCCCTACTTCATGGCGCGGGCGGCGCGGCTCTCCGGGGGAGGGGTCGCCGAACTGACTGACGAAGACTCCAAAACCAACAGGTACATATTAAAAAGTTATAGATAAAAAACTTTACATCTTGATATTCTTGATTATTTGACGACCTCTGTGGCTCAGTGGTAAGCGCGTTGGCGCTCAAGCCGGAGGTTGCGGGTTCGAATCCCGCCAGGGAATAAAAATATTTTTTGTGTTCCTAGGTCATGGATGTGTATTAAATTTGTGTATTATATGTATATTAAAAATCTTAAATATATTATGTATAGTATAAAAGTATTAAATATATTTCCGTTATCTGGTACCCGTAACACAAGTTCTTCGAGAACTTACCGCGGGATCAGATTGACGTGGTGTGAAAGCGTCCATAGATATTATTATTATATTATATTATTATTATATTCACTAAAGATGGAAAAAACAAGGGTCATAATAAGGTCATAAAGGTCGTATGAGAATAAAACAAACGTGATTTTTTGCCCTTTTTTGCTCGATCTCAATAACGGCAACGGCCTACCCGGCACTTGAAATATTCACAAAATTCTTAGTTGTATATTTACTTTAATAATAAAATTAAAATAAAATAATATTTTAGTGTCTGATGTTGTATATAATAGTAGGTAAGGAACCCTTCGTGCGCGAGTCAGACTAGCACCTGGACAGTTTTAGAAAAATCTAATCATTGGCTTATGCATGAAAGCGTAACAAACAAACTACACCGCGTGCGCAGCGATGAGAGATACGCACTAAATAAATTTCTAATGTTCTTCAGAGCGAAGGTGATGGTGCAAAAGTTGGTGCAGCGCGTCGGCTTCGCGGGCATCCTTGCGTGCGCGTCTATTCCCAACCCGCTGTTTGACCTGGCGGGGCTGACGTGCGGCCACTTCCTCGTACCATTCTGGACGTTCTTCGGGGCGACGCTGCTGGGCAAGGCGGTCATCAAGATGCACATACAGAAGATGTTCGTTATCATCGCCTTCAACGAGACCCTTGTGGGGTGAGTCGATCTGATAACTAATCAGTAATAATAACACAATCGATAATGCAGTTCTGTCGTTAAAAGAAAATACAATGAAAAGTATATGTTTTTCTATTTTTTAGTTTCCGTTATCATTGCCTTCAACGAGATCCTTGTGGTCGATCTGATAACTAAATCAGAAATAATACAACACAGTCGATCATGCAATACTGTCGTTAAAAAAAAAATACTTTGATTTTATATCGGACTAAAAAGTATGTTTTTTTTCCATTATAAAGTTTCATGCATTGTCATCCACATGTGAGCTATGGCTCAGAGAGAGAGAGTGAGATGATCATCTAGAAGTAATTTCTTTTTAAAATAAATGATAAAATTTCATCTTCACAAGGCTCAAAGCGAGTTAATCAAACATGGTAAAATAAACAAGGATATCTGCTTTCATTAGAGAAAGCATCTGTGAAATATTTCCTACTCCTCCTGATCATTCTATTTAAATTAATAGCAACAAGCAGTTTTTACATATCCCTCGGGCACCCTGAGGACATTTGGTGGTTACCGCTGTCGGTTCTGGCTACACAAATGTAAATGTGGAAACAAGTGGTGGGCCTAGCACGTAATGAGTAGTATACTTTGTTTTCGATCTTTACTGAAGGGCACATAGAATATAAACAAACTTATTCCGTCTGTTATAATCGGTTTGGTAAGCTTTAACCTGGTTTGTGTTTATAGAAGAACAGGATGGGCAATAAAATTAATTTTCTAATGTTTACGCGAATTTCACTCATAATAATGAAAAAAAAATTACGGATTTTATCGCGGTTTATTAAGGTTTTTACAAGCCCGATGTTTCGGATACTTTACAACAACCATGGTCACGACTGACTGACCTCCTCCCACAATAAACCGCGATAAAATCTGTAAAAATTGTTTCATTATTATGAATAAAATTAATGTTAATAAGTTCTATGTTGTATCTCTGGATGAGCAAACCATAGTTAGTCCCGGGCTATGACTTTAGCCACTTCCAATTAAGTGGCTCATCAAGTTCCATTTTAACTAATATGCTCTAAACTCATAAGCAGTGCGGTTTTGGTCTGTTTATTTATGTTTTTAATAATTATTTAACTTCTATTAAAGCCGCAGTTAATCGAACGACTGCTTATTTAACGAGCCATTTGTAATTAATCTTATAACTGTTGCAGGCAAGCCTTATCATGGGTAGAGAAAATACCGTACATTGGACCAAAGCTAGAAGCTCCGCTCTTGGAGTTCCTAAGAAACCAAAAGGCGCGTCTACACAAAAATGATTCCTCCTCGCAAGTTATAGACAATCAAGGCTCGATACTTTCAAGTCTTTTAGAAAAATTCGTTTTGGCGATGGTTTTGTACTTTGTGGTGTCAATAGTAAACGCGTTAGCACAGAACTACAGTAAGCGCATCGGGAAAAAGAAAGGCAAAAAGAAGGAATAGGGACTAAATATGCTGAACGGCGCTTTCGGTAAGTGATAAATATAATCAAAACCCTACATAATAAATAATATATTATGCTATCTTACAAAAGCTCATTTTTAGCTAAGCACCATTTGTCAAAATATATTTAGTAAAAATTCACATCATAAATTAATATTTACAAGATAAATAAACTGAATATAAAAGTAGATAGTTTATGTTGAATATTAGCTAATTCAAGTTTAATTAATGAGCATGGGCCTCTTGACAAACACGAACGTAAGACCCTAAAAACCTATCAAGTGTTTCAAATCGCTTTTTGTGAAACGTGTTAATACAATAATTTGCATTGTGTCACTTCTTCACTGTTAATCTTGGTGGGGTATCCCTTATTTACTTGGTTTCGTCCTTCGCTACTGTAACACAAACAGACATTGTATTTGTTATGCTTATTTTTCAGCATGGCGACAACTAAGCAAGGCGTCTCTCAGTCGGTAGTACAATGCGTCTGCCTTGTCGCAATAAGTATTTGTGATGGAAGTTAAATATTTACTCGAACGTTTTTTTAAATCAATGGTTGTAAGAATTGAGGTGTGAGTAATATAAGTAGCTTGACATGTCCAATTAGATACAAATTGGCGGCTTCTGATTTGAGGTTACCGAATAAGCTTAGGCTGTTATAATCTGTATTAAGCTATTTATTTGTACAGCGCCATCTAGAGAGCAATTTTATCTATACATGTGAAAATGTGTTGGAAGAGATGATAATAGATTTAGTCGCTGATTATTATATTAATTAGTATTAAAATTAATGGTCGCTATAAAAGAGTAGAATCCTTGACATAATATGTCTTAGACTACGACCAAGTATCAAATGGACTTTACATTCGCGTATACTCGAAAGGGACAGGCATATTTTTGCAGGGATATCACATATCAATCACCCTTTTAAATAATTCCATATTCTTGGGTAATCTACCAATAAAAAACTGGTATCACCAGATTTTATAAGCCGACCAAATTAAAAAATAGTACAAAATGGCGGATATATTTGACAAATTGTTTTGCGAGCGAGAATGTTTATTAGGCATTCAAATTTAGTCGATTATTTTTTCACTTTTCACTCTTTTTTTTGATATTCTGACAAAGACAAAAGAAAGTGCATGTCTCTGTCACTCTTGGAGATTTTCGTATGTTTTGATCTCGTTCCAATACGGTATTATTATTAACTTGTCAAATCCATTTGATGCTTGATCCTAGGTCATAGACAACAAAGGGTTTTTGACAGTTCAACTGACTATCGATCTGTAACATGACGATGATGGAGTGTAAAATTAAGGAGTACAATCTCGCATAGGAGACAAATTTAAAAATGTCCATTTTTGTTTTAAAAACCCTACACCACACACATATAAAACCCAGCACCACTTGCTCCTGTGGCGCCACCCATATTTAACGCTTTTCGACGGACACTTCTCATAGATGAGGTGGCATTCCTCACTTCTACACTCCGTTTATGTTTTTGCTGTCAAAATGCCCCAACACCCGCAGTGGTAACCATAAATACAACACAGTACAATAAATAAATACTTTTTTCCTGAATTATTAATTATATAAATTTGTCCCCCAATGACTGCAATAAAAATGCAACAGGTACCTTAGTGGGACTTTTTGGAACAGGCAAATCTTCTGTGTGATGAGATGAAACATGTTTAATCTCACTGGACTACATTTACGTTACAAATTAATATGAAAACAGCTTATGTACGACATTTTTGTCTTGCCTTACGTTAGGATATATACGAATAGTGTAAAACTATAGGGTAGATATTTAACTTTTGTTGCACAAACTATATTCGGTTAAAATAATTATGAAAGAATTTAGAAGTGTGCTCAGTATAGTAGATTAATATTTGTTCAAAAAGTGGCATTGTAGAGTTATTATAGCAAATTTGTAATTTGTTCATTTACCAACTCATCAAATTATCATGTTGAAAATAAATATATTTTCTATGTATAAGGTGTCATACACATATAATTTATTTGAAAACTGTGTTTGATACCAGAGTATACTGTAGGTTATAATATAACCATTATATATTTGTGAATATCTGAATTCAATGTTAATTCGCATTTACTCTACGATTGTGACAAAAATAGGCTAGTCGAGGCTGTGGTCCGATTATATTAATTAGCTGATAATTAGACAATGTAAGTCATTCACTAAAAAGGGTATATTCACTTTATTGGTATTCTGCTAGGGTACTACTAAAGTAGAAAGCAATTAGTAAATATGTTACTATTGCTCTCAATTATTCAATACCATAAAAGCTCTTAGCTATAAGTGATTGACATACACTATACACATCTTGTATCTTCAATTGTTTGTCTTTTTCGTTTTAACTTTATTATGAATGTCACCTAGTCTCGTGAAATATAATATATTATGCACATAATTAATAGGTAACTTTAAGGGTATTAGAAATAAAGGAAATTATATATGGATTGATTATCTGGAGTATACCTATCATGAATGTGAAATTATAAAAATATTCCCAATTTCTCAAGGGTTTTATTCGATAGTTTCAAATAATAAATACACACGTTGTATTAAAATAGGTATTATTTTTAATAATAAAGAGGTCAAGCCAAATAGGTAATTACTCTGGTTGTAGCTATAAGTATGGTCATTGTATTTGAAACTTGGTGTTCCACATGAATTAGGTTCATATGTAATTATGATTTAAAGTTTAAGTCAAGTAAAATAATACATTTGCAAAGAATATATTTAGCAAGAGAGACGAGATATCTACATATATCATAAAATAAAAAACATGTGTGCAATTCACACATGGTAGAAGTGAAACCTTAAAAAATCCGGAACATAAGAAACACTGTATAATGCTTCCTATCTCATTTTCTTCTACGTTAAATCTTATGAATTTATCTGTCTGTCTCTTTTTACTGTCGCTTTTTCGTTTCATCGACTTTCAAATCATATCTTAAGAAGCTAAAGAAGTTTTCACTTCAAAAGGTTTGTGTATTTATATGAACAACATTGCTATGTATATGAACAATATAAAAGTGGATATCATGTTCATTTTATTAGTTAATTATCCAAATGAATTTCTCTTACCGTTTCAAGTAAACTAGTGAAATAACATATATTGTATTAGTACTTCCACGACTCCTTGTTTTATTACTGTTTTTGTTAGTTTCCAATCCTAAGAAAGAATCATGTCGTGTTAGTAGTATATCTGTAGGTATACCATGAATTTGTACATTTGACTTGTCAAAATATGAAAGTGTGCTTTAAGATGGTTTGCATTCCTTATTAATTTATTTATAAAGACATGTTTATTTTAATATAACTTCAGTGATATTGCAGTATAGTTTTGTTCTTATAATTAAAAGAAAGGAAATAAATTATACTACAATGATGTTAGCATTTATTTATAAAGCCTGTTTTAATTTAGTTCACAAGCTGAGTGTAATTTGGGTATTAAGAGCAAAATATATTACAGTTCTGAGAAAATCTTCAATCAACAAAAATACTAGTCTTATTATATATTCATCAGCCTCAATCCGCCTACTGCTGGAGAAAGGCCTCCTTCATGAATGTCAAGGCAACCAATCTCGCCATTCTCATCCAACACGGACCGACTACTATAAGTGTTATTATTATTATTTAAGGGTGGGGACACCAGCGAGGCCAGACGGGTGATCAGTCCTCATTAACGGGACCATTTCACCCAATACTAGTACTATAAGTGTACGGAGGTCGTCTTCCCACCTGATTAATGGCCGACCAACACTTCGTCTACCTAAACGTGGCATCCACTCTTAAACCATATTGAACCATCGGCCATCCGTGCCAAAAATACCTTGCTATGTCTTTCCTATTGGCAATAAATTATAAAACAACAACTGTCAACGAATTACGGAACGGCGGCAAGTATCGGGGTGCGCGGATGTGTTTTTTGTTTTTCCGTTAATTGTTATTTTGTACCTATATTGTTGGTTTTAAAGACTTGATATGTGTATATTGTGATTGCTTAGCGAATATTGTGGAGGACTGTTATGGAGCGGTTTTCTATAGTAGGACTGATCCGGCGATTTTCTTTAGTTTGATTTAAAATCTTAATCTGTATAATATAGCGTGATTGGTTGGCGAATGTTATGGTGGACTGTTCGGGTGGGTGGAGTGGGAAATGATAATTGATTGATGGAGGGGCGAAACCGCGTTCCTTAGGGTTTCACCATAGAGGTATATTAGTAGGTCGTTGGGTTTCCCGACATTTCTTCATATTACAGACTAAATATTCTTTACAACAGATTTGGCATGGCCTTCATGGCCGGTTCCAACAGGAACGAAAAAAGCTAAAAAGGGGTGAACGGCGGGAAGTATCATGGCGTGCAGTTGTATTTTTTGGGTGTCCCGTTAATTAATTGGTATTTTGTATTTTGTTTATTCGGAGCGGTTTTCTATAAGTAGTGTTTGTTTTAAAAAATGTAATATATTATTGTGATTGATTGGCGAATATTGGAGAGAACTGTTCTGGAGCGGTTTTTTGTACTAGGACTGTTCTAGCGGTTTTCTATAATGTTTGTTTTAAAAACTTCATCTGTTTAATATATAATATGGTTAGTTGGCGAATATTGTGGTGGACTGTTCTGGGTGGATAGAATAGGAAGTGATAGTTGATTGAAAAAAAAAAAACAAAGTACAGACAAAATATTGTTAACACGACAGATTTTGCAGCATGGCCTCTGGTCTTAGCTGTTTCCAAATCGAACAAAAAAAAACAAAAGACAGTGACAAGTGACATCAATCACGTCAATGTCAAATACATAAATTTTTCGATTTATTGTTATTTTAATATTTATGTTTGTTATTTTACTAACATAAAAATGGTATCGTATTTTACAAATGATTCAACATCAGACGTGGCCAATTTTCAGAAAGAAATATCGAATATGATGCATGGGTTTGGTGATAATCCTAATCCGAACGCTGCTACAGTTGTTTTGATTGAGAATGTCGTGCTGCAACAATTAAGAAATATGTTACAAGACGCTCTAAATTTCTCAACAACCAGGGGTGCTAAAGCTATATCAAATTATGACATAATTTATTTAATGAGGAAGAACCCTATTAAACTTAAACGCTTACACGACTATCAGTTAAAGTTAGATCGAATTGATAAAAGTCGGCAAGCTACGCTCTCTTCCGATGGAAATATTGCCATCGCTGGAATTGTGTTGGATGACAATAAGGAACAAATTGTCAAAACGAAACGGAATCATATAGCTGTAATTAAAGAATTTGATGAGTTTGACGAAGTAAGCCAAATTAAATTTGACTCAATTGATTATTTGAGAAAAATTAGAGCCGCAAAAATTACAGAATCGATGCCCTTTGAAAAATACGAAGCATATCATAAAGCAAGGTGTAGTTCCTTCAGAAGTGGATATAACTTATCAAAAGGATTTGTTAAATTAGAAAAATGGTTGAATCCGACTAAAGAATTAAAAATAACATCACAAGCCTTAGAGGTTTTATGTTTCTTAGCTTATGAAACAGTGGCCGATATAGTTGATGCTGTATTTTTAATACGTCAGGACTCGAAGAAAAAAAGTGGAGATCCATTTAGTAAATTTGAAGGCGGTTTCTTTTGTAATCCTTCAAGCTTAAGTAATGCTGTTTATATTAAGTCTGGTTATGAAGGGGTTCCGGCCATAACTGTTGCTGAAGTGCGAGAGGTTTTAAGAAGATATTTTATGCCTAGCTATGGAATGAATGGCCTATTTTATAGAAGTGTTGGCTCCAGTATTTTAGCTAGGTTTATTGCAATATAATAATTACTATAGCTGAAAACCAATCTATAATAAATACTTAAAGCTAAATTCTCTTATTGTCTTTTATCTCCACACACCGACTTTCTGTAAAAAGTCTGCAAAGACTAGTCTGAACTCACAATAATTGAAAATAAGTCACAAAACTTTATTTAGTAAGAGGTAGTCCCCATGCTGCTTTGCAGCTGAATAGGGCCTACACAACCGGGGTGATACCTCTCACTCACAAAACACTGGTGTCAATTGACAGCTACGCACACCGTCGCGTTTCGTGTGGTTTGTGTTGGCCTATTGTGGATCGGAAAAAGGAGGGAGGATGTGTATGGCCGTTGGTAGTCATCATAAGGCTCCTTTTCTTTCCCGCTGGGAAATACTCTTAGGTATCCCAGGCGGGGAGGGGGGGGGACTATGTACGGGCTTGGCCCACCACTCGTTCCCACCGCTGCTACTCCTGTATAGACAGGATGGACAGCGGTAACTACTAAATGACCCTTTAATATGATCTCAGGGAGCCCGAGGGATACATTAAAACCTTGGGATCCGCAACAAATTTAATCAGAAGAATTCAGGAGGAGTAGGAAAATTTCCAGTTTCCCTCCCAGGTTAAAGCAGGAGACAGTACAAGATTGCAATGACTTACAAGAGTCAAGAAAAGACAGCAGCCAGTCGGAAGCCAGGAAGCCAATGCACCACGGAGAAATTTTTATGTCTACAAATATCTGCATAGATTAATATACATGTAGGTATATCACAACTATGAGTTAATATGTATCGGTTTCGGTTTAAAGAAATTTATTCTCATAAAGAATTACAAAATTCACTTAAAATGAGAAATTTACATAGCATTTAATCCTAACATAATAACATATATGCGAACATGCTACTTACACCTTAACAATACACAAATATTATACTAGCAATAACTAACAATTACAACTATTAAATAGTGGGTAATCTTAAAATATTTTTTTTATCAAAACAAACAAGCATTGCATTGGTCGACTCGTGAACAAAGAAACTATAACTTTACACAGATCTGCCGTTCCTAGAAGTGGTAGCAATATTAATATAATTTTTATATTTATTTATTAAAATTGTATTTACTAGATTTATAAGCTAGAAAATGAAACGTTACCTCGTTTTATTTAATATGAAGAATATTACTGTGATTTTATGTGATGTTTTATCAAAATATGTATATTTATTTTTAGATGAGAAGACTTTATTTAATAGTTTATTTTTATTATTTAATATTTTAATATTTATTATATTATATGCCTGTAGATACATATTAGATGCAAATATATCATACATACACAGTACACACACATACTTATTATTTGAAGTAATATGTAAATATGCTCCAATCATTTCCATGATCTATTAGATTTCACTATTACCATGTCATATGTACACAGACACCAGCTGTCACGCGTATATACATATATACATACCACACATACATATGCACACATCAATATACATACACCTTTTTCTCCTATTTTGTTTTACTATGTAGTTTTATATTATTTTCTGTGTAATATTTATTATTCGTTACATAAATAAATTTTAAGTAACTTCTTAAATCTATATAGATTTTCTGTTGATTTAATATAATCAGGTAATGAGTTAAATATTTGTGCGCTTTCAAAAGTGATATTCCTTTTCCCGTAGTTTGTCCGTGGTGTCAGTAAAGTTATTTTGTTTGCATTTCGTAATCGCCTTAGTTGGGGGTTTTGATGTTTCATTTCAAAAGAAATATTAGTATGTATGTGCTTTGATAGTATTTTACGTATTAGAATGCATGTGTAGTAAATGTATGTTTTGTCCAGACTCAATATTTTAGTTTCACTATATAACTTTTTTGTTGACATCAGGTAATCATAGTTAAAGAGAGTTTTAATTAGTTTATTCTGGGATGTTTGTAGTAATATAAGATTGGTTTTTGTTGCTGAGCCCCACACCTCGATCAGATAATCAATGTGTGGCTTCACTAGTGAATTATATATGGTATATCGGACATTCAATGGCAAGCAATTTACTATGCCGCGGAGGGCACCGGTTAGAGATGTCAGTTTAGATTTAATCATCATAATATGAAGCTTCCAGGTTAAGTGACTATCCAGAATGAGACCTAAGAACTTTTCACTAGCTGATTTGTTTATTAAAACGTTATCTATTGTAAGGGGAGTACTACTCGTTACATTTTTATTTTTAGCTGAAAACACAACATAGTGTGTTTTATCTATATTAAGTGTTAACAGATTGCATTTAAACCAGCGATTTATCTGATTGAGATCACCTTGGGCATCCTGGATAATAGAATCCATTTTTTTACCAAAATAAAAGAGGCTAGTGTCATCTGCATACAACGATATTTCTCCTTTAAGTTCTAGATTACTGATGTCATTTATATAGATGAGAAAAAGCAAGGGTCCTAGTATTGATCCTTGTGGGATTCCGTATGTTATGGGTGCACTAGAACTATGAAACTCAGCAGTTTTGACTATTTGAAAACGATCTGTAATATATGATTCAAGTAGTTTGTGCGCTTTTCCTGTAATCCCAATATTCCTAAGTTTTATAAGGAGAATTTTATGACTAACAGTGTCGAACGCCTTCCTAAGATCAATGAATATGCCAAGGGAGATATTTTTTTTTGTCTATGTTATTTTTGTTACTAGGTCAACACTAGCAGCTAGGGTATTAGATTTAGGTCTAAATCCATATTGTTTGCAATATAACAAGTTCATTGAGTTAATATATGTTTCAAGGCGGGAATAGATTGCTTTTTCAAAAATTTTCGACATGACAGGAAGGACAGATATTGGGCGGTAATTATTGGGATCGGATCTAACTCCTGATTTATATATTGGTGTTACTTTGGCAATTTTTAAATTGGCTGGAAATGCACCTAGCTCAAAACATTTATTTATGCAATTTGCTAGTTCGTCCACTATTATATGTTTAATGAATTTAATTGATTTTGTGTTTATATTATCAATACCTGTGCTACTATTCAAATCTAAACTGTCAATTATTTTCAAAATTTCGTCTGCTGTTACTGGATTTAAAGTTTCAAGGCTGTGTCTTGTCTGATTATTCTGAGCTTCAGCTGTTATGGAAGATATATCTCTGTTATGTTCAGTTAAAATAGTTTGAGCTAGCGTTGAACCGATTGTAGAGAAGAATTCATTAAAGTATTGGCATATCTCTTTTCTGTCTCAGCACTTGCACCGCTTTTGCAGGATTCTTTAACTTTTTTAGACTCTTGGCTGTATGTTGACCTAAAATCAAAATTTTTAACTGTCAATAGGACATGTTGCGTCATGATTTTTCCTGTATGCAGCCGGCATTCATCGATTTACATTGATATAAACAAAAAGAGGAAGATACGGCATCCGCATACTGAAAGTGGCCATGCAAAAGCAGGTCCAATGGACCTACTTTTGTTCAAATCAATAGGCGAGCGACTCGTTGACATGCACGTCATTGTGAGTGTTCGTAGTGAAAAAGAGTGTCCAATTTTCGAATTCGCGAAGTAAGAACATAACGTATCTTCCTCTTTTAGTTTAAATCAATGTCGATTTATTAGAAGTTGTCACGCCAAAAACGTGATAAGTAAAACATTTATTTAGCGGCCTTACCTTATGCTTTTGATTTTTAAAATCGCTTCCTTTACCCCAAACTGAGGTACATTCATGGCTGCGACTATGTTTCGTAACGCCGATTCTCTCATTTCTTTGTTTTTATTGTTGGGGCTTCTTATGTTGTACAAACAATCATATTTAAGGTATTCTGTTACAAAGGAATATGTAGTATTTTCGTTCCACTTCATTTTAAAAAAAGACAATGCAGTCCGGTAGCAGCGGCGGCGTGAACACATGTGCTTGAATCACCTCGCATTTACTACTTAACTCGCCGAGCGTGTGCCGTCCACACGGCCGGCGAGTTAAGTTGGTGGGGAGAGGGAGAGACGTAGTGGGAGGGGCTACTCGCTACTTGACTGACCAAAAAATTGAATCGAATTCTATTTGCGTCAACTTACTACTTAACTCGCCGATCGGAGTCCAAAAGATTGTTTGTACTTAACTCGCAACACCCGGCAAGTTAACTCGCTACTTAACTTATGGATGTGTAAATCGGCCTTAATGATCAATTAAAAGTCAAACAATCGAATGTCTAAAAACACAACAAAAATCTCTAAAATTTAGAATTGGAAAAGTTTTATATAATTATTTGTATATATAGTATATTATATAGTTACTTTTGGAGTCGGTGTCGGTCTCAAGGTGCCTACCTACCTTGGCTGACACCGACTCCAAAAGTTACTATAATGACGTGGTAAACGCAAAGTTTGTATATTAGTAGAATATTAAGTTGATTATAAGTTGTAAGCACAAAAATTAAAGAAACTGTTATTTTATTACTTTTTAGTTTAGTATTTTTGAAGTTGGTTTAAATTTTTTGTAAAATGTTTTTATCTAGTTGCAGCGATGCGTTTTTTGTGACGTTCTTTGTTTAGTAAAAATATAAAAATCCTAAATAATTATGTATCTTGTTACTTCTATTGCTATCATCATTCATTAATTATATATCAGTATCCTTTTGTTCTTCCCACTCCAATATTTGACATTATACCTAAAAGCGAAACTTTCAAAATCATTGACGGATGGACAAAGAAAAAATCTTTTAGATATCTATACAAAACATGAAATATCAAAGAAATATTTCGTTTACAATTACATTCAATAGATATGTCATCTTGTGAATGATATTCGTACATACACGAACAAAGCGGTTAAACACTCGAAATATTTGCGGTTTACGAAACGATACGCGCCTTTGGGGATGTTATTCGCCTCTGACGCTAGGTGGTACTTCAAACATCGGGCCCAAAGCACAAGAGGACCCTCCACACACGAGGTCCTTTCTAACTCGTAGCTCCGTCCAATCTTTACGATTAATTGAGTGGGCTGAATGGAGGCTCCCAAATTGGCTATCGACCATATTGTATTTTATCGTTCTCGGGAGTGGTATTTAGTTCCCGTTTGATGTGTGCGGATTACTTTTCGCATTTCCCAAGTTAAGTCTATTATTTATCAGGCGAAGAAAGCTGAAGGTCTCCTTTTAATTTTTGCGAGGTTTGTATTCTTGTCGTCGCTTGAATATTTATTAAAATGCTGTTTTGAAGCAGATTAAAAAGCTTGTACTGCGTGCCACATACTATGTAAGCGAATTACTGTTACACAAATAAAACATGCAATTTATAACATAATATGATTCCACTTTTATACAATTAAGGGCGACGGATTGTTAAACAATAATAATTCTAATACCGGACACGCGCCAGAGGGCACTCAGCGCACTGAGCGGAGCGGGGCTTACCATACGCGCGCGAGCTGATAACTAAAGGACGTAAATGACAAAATGGTTTTTGTTATTTTATTACGTTAAAAACGATAATTGGAGTAATTCTTTCTAATATTGTAAAGAATATGTATAGACTCATCTACGAAGAAAGTTAAGAGGCTTAAACCGGTCCCGTTTGCTCATAAGATGTGATCTCTTTATAGAAAGGGGTATTTTTGGTATTTTTTGACGTGATAACGTCATAAATTGATGAACACCGGCAGCGCGCATGCAGAAGCATCCCGTTCCGCTGTCAAACGAGCGTTGGCTTGGAAACCATTATTTATAACAAATGTTAATACGCGACAACGTGTTTACCTACTGTTTTGTTTTTTTGTGTTTATTTTTACAATTTAATAAGATATAATTGATTTCATCCATAATTTTCAGTCTAATTTCATTTTGTTCACTTACATTGACTGTTTTTCTCAAAACAGCGGCAAAAAAGGTAATTAATTTGTCATCGATGTTTTTTTGTGACGTTATCACGTTAAACTATCGTCCGTAAACCGCCTTTACAGTAAACTAATATTTTTTTCTGTTACAAAAATTACCTAACCATGTATTGAAAACTAACAAAATAAGGTTTTTATCATGAACTATTAGGTTACTAACTTATACTTTTATCCTTTTTGGAATTGCTGAAATTAATTAATTGAAATTATTGACGCCAAAATTTCTAATGCGTCCTCTTAACAGCAATCTCACTCGCCCACACTGTCGTGTTAAAATGTATTATGTATACAAATTAAGCAACTTGTTACTCTTAGAGCTATTTATTTATTTATTTCGGCACATCAACATCATAAACACAATACAGTGGTTATTTTAATTTCTCGAACGCAACTGGCTGCATGTAATACAACTAAATAATACAAACATACTTGTTTCGTGTTATTTAAAATATTTTACATTTATTTCACGTTTTCAAATCTTTTTGTCCATGAGAAGATATCTTCTGGCTTATCTACGGCACATTGTTATAAATCCCTAGAGCTTTATTCTTGGCCATATGTGAAAATGATTCGAGAATAACGAAAGTAGCGTGCCGTTAGATAAACTGCCAAAGGCGATCTCAGTATAGAAAATCAAGTAAAAATTCAAGTGATATCGACATACAACAAAGAAATACATACAAAGTTTTATGATACATCGCATCGCATTTTCAGACTTGTTATATACTTAAAATGATATTTCACGCATTAAAATGAAACATTTTTAACGGATTTTATCGCGGTTTATTAACGTTTTTCCAAGCCCGACTTTTCGGCTACTTTACAGCAACCATGGTCACGGGAGGACTGAGGTGTTTTAATAAACCGCCATAAAATCCGTAAATACTGTTTCATTATAATGAGTGAAATTCGCGTAAACATTAGAAAACAATATAATACTATGACATTTCATGACTCCATACGTTAGTAATAAGGTTGTACTGTGGTATTTAGCTACTAATCTAATAGTAATTATCAAATCATATTCAATCGTGTTCATTAATTTTCAACTGATGAAATTATTACACAGTTTACCTTTATAAATGTATTATCTATTAATAATGAATGCATTTTTATAATATGTTATTATCGGAAGGAAGGGCCTTTAAGAAAAGAAATAAATATTAATTATTCAATACATTCTGATCACCGGTGGGAGGGAAGCGCTTCCGGCTGCATGGGCACCACCATCTTGCTTGCTTCTCCCGTGAAGCAGCTTTGCTGTGTTTCGAGAGAAGGGCAAGACAGGCAGTGTAATTACTGGCACCGAGACTTAACATCTTATGTCTCAGGATAGGCGACACATAGATGAGTTGCCTGGGCTCGTTCCAGGAATACTAGTTTATGTTAATGGGCGACGTCGACCACTTACCATCAGGTGGCACGTTTGCCAGTTTGCCTATCCAACTAACATAAAAAAAAGTAATTTCTTAATAAAATCTACACATATACAGCAATAATTATTAGTTTATTATAATTTATCTTACTAATATTATAAATGTGTAAGTAAGTTTGTTTGTTACGCTTTCACGCGAAAACTACTTAACCGATGATCATGAAACTTTGTACACATATTCTTGGAGGTTTTTTTTTTTCTTTAACGCCGGGAAATGCTCTGAGGCATCCCGCGGGGGAGTGGGTCTCCCCACGCGGGTAGGTGGGACTCGCTGCGCCCGACAGCTGGTAAATGGACGCAGCTCTACCCACTAAAACCCGGCGAGTGCCACCAATGCCGCCTTTGGTGAGGTGCCCCGGATCTAGAAAACAAACAGGGCACCTCGACGGCTAGTCAGTCCGCAAGGGACCGACGCCACCTCCACAGAGGGGTTGTCCCGCACCACAGAACAACCCCTCCCAACGTCGGGACAGTACAATGGGGTGAGGTTCCCATCCTCATCCCTTGCCCCCTGCTCTTCTGTCCCCTCTTCCTATAAGAGGGGTACAAAGAGCCCCCTCGGCCCAATTGGCTTCGCCCAAGGTGCACCGCTCACCCTAGGTTACGGAGCCCCACCGCCACGACAAGGCCTGAACCATGGTGGGGACATGGAGGTTTATTAGAATTAACATAGGATACTTTTTGTGAAAAAAAAACAACTAAAATCTTATCCGGTACGTTTGCCAGTTTGCCTATCCAACTAACATTAAAAAAAATCAGATTTACCGTTTGCCTCCTTTGCTATAAAATAATAAGGTTTATAATATTAGAGATCTTTGTTTCAGCTATCGGAAAAATATTATAAAGTTATGCTTGACCAACCGTAGAAGACTTTGTACATAACGATGATAATGAAATAAAATGTACCTGATTACAAATACTAATAGTATTGTATCAATTCCTGATAATAGTACTGAGGTGCAGCAGTTATTTTTAAACCAATACTTTATATTTTTGTAAAATATACGTGTTCAAGGGAAACATTTAAAACATCATACCTATTATATGTACCGCTTATCTTACATATTATATAATGTGTTAGGATAGTGTTTTTTTATGTCGTCAGGGGGCAAAAGAGCAGTCGCAGCATCGGCGCCGACGCCCATATACATCCGCACAACCAAGACCACGCAAATGCGCCGCACTTCTTTTCCCTATCCCCCCAATGGGCCACAGGAAACTCACGAAACGCGGCAGCATAGCTGTCACTTGACGCCGGTGTTATGTGAGCGAGAGGTACCACTCTGCTCGTGCCGGCCCAGTTCGGCTGCCATGAGTAGTGCCAAGAGGTAGTGCCATGCTGCATTGACAGGACGTTTTGTTTTATAAGATTACTATTATAAATGGTATTTCGTATTCAATCTTACTGACATAGTAACGGTACCACATCATACACATTATGCATTAACGATATAAAAACCTACGTTATTTTAAATGAACAGTCATATGACATTAACCTAGTTTCGTGGTGGAATTCAATTCTTTACACACCTTGATCCTCATATAGACGTCCAGTGTTTTCCCCTAGCCTATACTGTCCCACTGCTGTGCAAAGGCCCCCCTCTCTTTTGCACGCGTCGCTATCATGAGCTGCTCTACACCAGTCTTTTTGAAAAGCGTCGAAGTCATCCCGCCATCTCCGTCGAGGTCTGCCGCGTCTCCGAACCCTGTTTAATGGGACCCAGTCGGTGGTTTTCTTGGCCCAGCTCTACAAACTAAAGTAGCCGACGTCCTAATTATCATAAAAAATATGTCTTAGCGGGACTTAAAGCCTCTTGTCTCACCGAGTTGTGACCTCCTCTGTAAAACGAGGAGGCAGACCTCCGCAAGTACTAAAGCAACGAGCTTCCACGGCGGATCTCCTGACACGGCAGTGGCTGTCACCCAGGAGACCGTACGGTAGCCGCTGATCGTACTCACCGCTATGACCCGCTGACCCACTGACCCGCTGCATACTCCATAGCAGGGCCTTTATCCTAGCGGTGGAGTCCACCCAGATTGAGCTCCTTACGTGCCTCTGCCCCAGTTGTTGGAAATGGGGGCTGAACGTCGACCTCCCGTCGAGGGTGAGCCCCAGATACTTTATTGTGGGGCTAACTCTGACCTACGCCTCTCAAATGAAAAGTCGTGCTCCCAGAGGGGTTCCCTTTCCTCCCAGGTCCAAGACAGTGAAGGGCTTCGGTCTTATCGAAACGTCAGCCTCGGTCAGCGGCGCAGCTTCCTTGTATGATCGTTCCCGGGATAAGACTATAGTATAATCTGCATAGCAGATGAAGGTTGTCATCCCGGGGAGGAGGCCGCTCCGCAGTACAGTTGTAGCCAACGTCGCATAGGGTCGGGCCCATAGCCGACCGTTGCGGGATACCGCATCAGACTCGCCGCGACACTAGGGACCCCAACCGTTCCTCATACACGACTTCTCTATCGGAGACATACGCCCTCAACAGCCTTCCGAGATAAGGAAGTACGCCGAAATGTGCAGTGCCAGTAAATGCGTCGCCGAGACATCGAGTATTTGTTGGTGTAAGGTGTGAGAATCAGGGTGGTGGCCCTGATTGGCCCACACCTTACACCACCACACACCATGGCTCGCTGTCTCGGCGACTGCGCTGTCCTAACTTGAAGGAAGGCTCCAGCGGCTTTAGGGAGTTTCCAGTGAAGCTTGGTGAGCGCCCATCGCGGGATCCGGCTATTGCCCTTGCCTGGCTTGAGACACTGTCTTCACCTCCGTTATCACCCACCACTTCTCTACACCCTACATGCGATGGTGGGAGTGGCGAATGACAGGTGCAACAATGAACCGCCTGTTCGTCGCAAGCAGGTCAGAAATGTCCCCGTATTGAGCAAGGACTGTCTTTTCTCCACTTCCATCCCCTTCGGATCCATGACCAGGGAAGCCTTTGCCGGCCTACAAAAACCTAAGCAAACTAATTATAGAGCCAAATCTACTTTAGGATTATAAATTTACATTATTCACTTTGACAGGCTGAAGAAAAATGAGAGAAAGATTATGTCCTTTTTTTTCATTATTATTATTATTATTCATTAAAATATATAAAGTTATAACTAAGTAGTAGGTAGTTAATACGTTTTTTTTAGGTTAATTTCGTCTATTTAATGGCTTACCTTGATGTCATATAATGTATAATATTGCGAAATATTATATTATGTATAAATATGCATATTTATGATAGCGTCTTATTAAATAAAATTAAACATTCGCATAGAAATGATTTATAAAGGAATTTTGAATGTTTGATGAATGGTTTGTTTGAACTAATGATAGTAATTAAAATAATAATTGTAATTTATTCAAATCAATTTTGTAAATACTTAATCATAATTAATTAGCTAGATTAATTTATTCGATTGTAATATAAGTCGATTAAAAAGTATTTTGATCGACTATGATCGATATACTACGCTCCCCTACCTCCCTACCATACCCTACCCACTCCTGTAACTTGTTTTGATCGGCTTATAAAACTGTCGGGCTGTCTGCAGTTTGATTCATTCGTGTTCGAATTCTAGTGGAATAAACACCCCTTGAAAACTACTCCGTCGTATTTATTCATGGATCGTCACCACGCGCTAATATTTATAATATCGCAATATTATAAATATGCATATTTATAATATCGCAATATTATAAATATGTCGGATATTCAAAATTGAATGATAAGTTACCGGATAGCAGCAATGGTTTTTTGAACTAGGCTCAAAATACGTTTTTATTACTTATTTTATTGTTATAATGCGACTCACGTCATTTAAAGTACTATAATTACAAAATTATAATCGCTAGTTTTGTCCACATTAATTTTATGTACCTACACTGAAAAGTTATCTTATTTTTTGTAGCATGATTATAAATATAATATAATATATTTTTGTTTATATTTGGCCTAAAAAATTACTAAGGTAAAAAATTATCTTCCCTATTTTCTGATTTTACAATTAATAGGGGTGGGGTTCTTCGAATTGACATAGAACCTTCGTGGTTTGAGATTTTTGAGTGAAACTTTTTTCACATAGTACCTATGTAGTTTTTCTTAAAAAAATGGACTACGTTTGACTATCGACTTTTATTCAGCTTAGACAAGAAAGATGGATACTTCGAAACTTCGAGTGATTTTTGAATACGAGTTCCGACGCGCAACCAATGCGGCAGAAACAACTCGCAATATCAATGTTGCGTTTGGAGAGGGGACTGCTAATGAAAGCACCGTGCGATTTTGGTTTAAACGCTTTCGTGATGGAAACTTTGATTTGAAGAACGAACCACGTGGTTTCCTACACAGGGAATGAATGAATGAATGAATTGAAAGAGATGGTGGAAGTTGATCCGGGCCAAACTACCCAGGAATTAGCGGCATAGTTTAATGTTATCTTACCAACAATATTGACTCATTTGCGTCAAATCAATAAAATAAAAAAATATGAAAAATGGGTGCCTCATGATTTGACTGATAGCATTCTCTGATCTGGTCAAGCAATAACGGCAGATGTTTACAGTGCCGAACTCCGAATAATGATAGCAAAACTAGCAGTGAAACAGCCCCGACTCATGAATCAATCTTCACCATTATTGCTCCATGATAACGCACAGCACGAGAAACCGTTTTATCTCTACAGGAACTGCAATTAGAAACCATTCGTCACCCTCCATATTCGCCAGACCTTACTTCAACGGACTACCATTTTTTTCGTGAATTCAAAAAAATTCTACTGTATGCCGTCTTGAAACTAACTAATTTAATTACTGAGCAATTAGGTAGTAAAAATAAATGCTTGACTGTCTTTTTAGACCTAAAAAGGCATTTGATACTGTCTCGGTCCCCATGTTCACACTTTCTATATGCTCTCGAGGCTATATGAGTGAGAGGTCATACTCTTGATTTGTTTAATGACTATATTATGAGTGATCATATACAGGTTGTCAAGACAGGGGATCTCATTAGTAGTGAGGTAAACGTGACAGTTGGAGTTCCTCAAGGTAGCATTTTGGGGCCAACCTTATTTCTTATTTATATTAAGTGTTTAACAAACATGACCCTAGAAAACGGACATATTATATCATATACGCTACGATACATCGCTGACGATACTGCCTTGATATTGGGCTCGAAATGGGACTCCGTATTTGAAAGTGCAGAAGCTGGAATGTGCAACATATTGTGTTTAAGCATAAACAAGCGAACACGTCCGTGTAATAACTATGTTTTAAAGATACATCATTGTAAGGATAGGAACCCCTGTAAATGTATGCCTATTGAACGGGTTGAGTCGGCTAAATATTTGGGAGTGAAACTAGATCAAGGACTTAAATGGCACTTGCATATTGATTTTGCTTGTGATCGTGTGAGAAAGCTTAATTGGATTAAAAAAAACTTAAGATTTATTGCAAATAAAAAAATATTAAATCAAATTTATCTCATTTTTTTTATCAGTCAATAAACCCCACCATGGTTCAGGCCTAGACGTGGCGGTAGGGCTCAGTAGCCTAGGTTGAGCCCAGCACCTTGGGCGAAGCTAATTGAGATGAGGGGGCTCTTTGTACCCTTCTCATGAGAAGAGGGGACATAAGAGCAGGGGGCAAGGACGGGAACCTAACCCCATTATACTGTCCCAACGTTGGGAGGGGTTGTTGTGTGGTGCGGGACAACCCCTCTGTCGAGGTGGCGTCGGTCCCTTGCGGGACTGACTAGCCGTCGAAGTGCCCTGTTTGCTCATTAAATCCGGGACACCTCACCAAAGGCGGCATTGGTGGCACTCGCCGGGTTTTAGTGCGTAGAGCTGCGTCCACTTACCATCTTTCGGGCAAAGCATGTCCGCAGGATGCCTTAGAGCTGGGGTGGCCTAGGCCTAGGGTGGAACTTTGATAGCGCGATTCAGTATTCAGCGAGTGCCACCAATGCCGCCTTTGGTGAGGTGCCCCGGATCTATTGAGCAAACTGAGCACCTCGATGGTTAGTCAGTCCCTCAAGGGACCGACGCCACCTCCAAAGAGGGGTTCTTCTGTGGTGCGGGACAACACCACAGAGCACACCTCCTAACGTTGGGACCTCACCCCTTGTCGCCCCTGCTCTTTTGTCGCCTCTTCTTATAAGAGGGATACAAAGAGCAGCTTCCTCGGTTCAATTTGCTTCGCCCAAGGTGGTCTGGCTCCACCTTAGGCTACTGAGCCCCACCGCCACAAGGCTTGAACCATGGTGGGGAGTTATAAAATGCTTAAAAACTTTATGTCCGCTTATCGGTCACATCACATATTCGTTTCGCTCGGAGTCTGAACGTATTATAAGCATCAAATTGGCCACAACATCTCATTTGTAAACAAGTACACTATATTTGTTAAATGAAATAAAATCCATACATACCGGTGGGAGGGAAGCGCTGTGCCGCCTGCCGGCTGCATGGGTACCACCATCTTGCTTGTTTCTCCTGTGAAACAGCTTTGCTGTGTTTCAGAGAGAAGGGCAAGACAGGCAGTGTAATTACTGGCACCGAGACTTAACATCTTATGTCTCAGGATAGGCAACACATAAATCGAGTTGCCTGGGCTCGTTCCAGGTAAACTAGTTTATGTTCATGGGCGACGTCGACCACTTACCATCAGGTGGCACGTTTGCCTGTTTGCCTATCCAACTAACATAAGAAAAAAAAAACATGTCACTAAGGATTTTTGTATCTCATGTAATATCATTGAATAGGTTGGTGGCTTCGCCCAAGGTGCTGGGTTCACCTTAAGCTACTGATGCCCTCCGCCACGACAAGGTTTGAACTTCGGTGGGGGTCATTAACATCCCTATCATTATTCCCTTTTAACCAAATTTTTTATTTTTCAAATATTTCGTGCGAATTCTTTATTGCTCATTAAAAAATTGCATCAATTGATCAGGTACCACCGTAATGTTTTAACGCTAGATTTCATAGTCCTATCTGTTAACCAATGTGTTATAATAGTCTGCTGGATTCCGCCCCTGAATGTTGCATTGGTTCAACAGCGCGATCTTTTCGGAAAAGTAGATATATTTCAATTTATTTATTAAGCCTCATTTTTTATTTAACATATCCTCCAGGGCTTGGCCATAGTTTTACACATACAAATAAATATGTATATTAATTATAGACATACACAATGTATAGCTATACAAAATTTAAATAAAATATAGCCATGTATTCAGCTGCTGTATATTAAAAATAGCAGTGAATTATTTTTGTAATAAATAATTTTAATAATTACATTATAAAAATTACAAACATTTTAGTTATTGTAAGAATGTCACAATTTGTTTTAATCTTTGGCTATATAAAGGTGTAAGAGATTTTTATTTTCATATGTATCACTACATTTTCAACTAAAGGTAATACTTTTTATTTATTAATAATAAAAGCTTGGAGAGGAGACTCCGTTTATTTTTGTGCTAAAATATACATTATAATATTATTACACAATATAATTATTATTATTTTATATTGTGTTAACTGCAATAATAATTTCTTTTTTAACAATCAAAATCGAAAAACTAGAACACTTTAAATTGAGACGAGGAAAACTAATCACATTTTTAATATTACGCCACCCCAATTATTAAAAAGTTTTAAAATATTCTCGTACAACTGAATAAATAATAGTTAAAATCATGAATTATTATATAATCAGAATTACCACTAAAATAAACTTCAATTCTCAGATAATATTTTAAGATAAGTAATGAAACCCCATTTAAATTTTTATTTTTTATCTTAGACCAAATGCCATTCTAATGGCCTAAAAATTTCCTAAAATTTCCTAAAAATAAATTATCATAGATTTTCGCTTTTTGCTAAATGAAAATGAAGTATGACCTATATGCACATAATTTTTACTACTATTGTCTATTATAGTTACTATTATTTGATTCAATCCCATTTATAAATTACAATATTTTTTTATTACCGTCGTGTCTACGGTATTTTGAATATATATGAAAAATAAAATAAATAAACATAATAAGAATAATAAAAAGCTTTTTAATAATGATTAGTTTATTCTCGTACAACTGAAAAATATTAATACTAAGTATATTATTTTGTATAAGTTTATCTTGATGAAATAGAAAAAAAATGTATTTCTAATAAAAGTCAAACTCCCCATTCCTTTTTACGACTATAATATAAATAAGTTTGTGGGATCATAGGTGAAAAGCGAAATTTATTCTTATAAATATTAAAATGAGTTCTAATTTTTATCATCATTTTGTATTAACGCGTGTTTTTTTTAGATTGATAGAATAAGGGTTTTTTTATTACTATAATATATTTTAAGTCGATATGCTGTCTTTGATGAATTCATAGTATTTTTTGCGCTGTTATTGAAATATTCAATCGTCTATTTTTTTTTAATAAGCATTTTTGATTATGAAAAATTTTGAGTTAATCGGATGTTTTAAGGTAGTTGAAAACCACGATCAAGGATGTAAATACAGTTGTAATTGAATTACAATTCATATAAACGAAACTAGTAAAAACGTGTAAAAAATCACACCGCAAAAAAAAATACGAATAACAAAAATAAAGGATACATGTTATATAGCCTGTGCATGTGTATAGTATAAAAGTATCAAATATATTATATCCGTTGTCTGGTACCCGTAACACAAGTTCTTCGAAGAACTTGTGTTACGGGTGTTTGACGTGGTATAAAAAAGCGACCGTAGATATTATTATTATTTTATTATGTAACAGACATACAGACAGTCACTTATTAAAGGATTCTCAGTATGGCGGTGGCATAAATTAGGTGTTCAAGTCAAATGGTAGGGCTCAGTAGCCTAAGGTAAATGCAGCACCTGGGGCGAAGCCAAATAAACCGATAGAGCTTCTTTCTGTACCCCTCTTATAAGAAGAGGAGACAAAAGAGCAGGGGAGACGAGGATGGGAATCTCACCCCATTGTACTATCCCGACGTTGGGAGGAGTTATTGTATGGTGCAAAACAACCCCTCTGTTATTTAATTTAAAATCTATGGAGGTAATATAAGTAAACGATGCTGTTCCCTTTATGAGTGAAGGTAAACTATTTATATAAACAATAAACAGAAATGGACCAAGAATGGATCCTTGAGGTACCCCTATTTTTATCGTGGTACCAGAAGAACCTTTACCATTTACAATTACTTTTTGTGTTTAAGTTCAGCACCCCTGATACCAGATATAGCGTTTGTTGTAACTAAGCTGGAATATGTGGGCCTATATCAAGTAGTTTAACTTCATTTATTTTTTGTTGACTTTATTTTAGATAAATAAATCTTCACAATGAAAATCCTATTTTTCCTGTCGATGTTAGTAGTGGTTATGGCATACACTGACATTGATGACAATAGTGACATAGGAACTACTCAAGACCCCGCTAAAATCAAATATTATTTGGACTGTTTACTTGATAGAGGACCTTGCGACAGCAATACGAAAATCGGGAAAAGTAAGTATACTTTAGTAAATTATAACAATATCAGGCATCTTGTAATGCAAAATATATATTTTTTTATATAGATAGTAATGTATACTCACGCAGCATACTGTTTAAATTACCAGCAATTTATCTTACATTACTTATAAAACTAGTCTCTAAAAGTATAGCAACCCTCATTAACGTACAAACTGTCATGTAATAATACATTATTCTTCTATAGAAGGGATATGTTTGTGGCTTGCCCTCGTCTGCCAAGATACCACCATCTTGCTTGTTTGTTTCGTGAAACAACTTTGCTGTGACAAAGAAGAGCAGGACTGGCAGTGTAATTAATGGCACCGAAATTTACCATCTTACATCTCAGAGTAGGCAACACTTGAATCCCCACCATGGTTCAGGCCTTGACGTGGCGGTGGGGCTCAGTAGCCTAGGGTGAGCTCAACACCTTGGGCGAAGCTAATTGAGCCGAGGGGGCTATTCGTACTCCTCTTATAAGAAGAGGGGACAAAAGAGCAGGGGGCAAGGGGTGAGGATGGGAACCTCACTCCATTGAACTGTTCCGACGTTGGGAGGACAACCCCTCTGTGGAGGTGGCGTCGATCCCTCGCGGAACTGACTAGCCGTCGTGGTGCCCTGTCAGCTTAACAGATCCGGGGCACCTCACCAAGGCGGCATTGGTGGTACTCGCCTGATTTTAGTAGAGAGCTGCGTCCATTTACCATCTTTCGGGTGCAGCGAGTCCCACATACCCACCTGGGGAGACCCACTCCCCAGGCGGGATGCCTCAGAGCATTTCCCGGCGTAAAAGAAAAAAAAAGGCAACACTTGAATGAGTTGCCTTAGCTAGTTTCCAGATATCTTATACAAGGGCGATGGTAGCCACTTACCATCATGTGACTTGTTAGCTCGTTTGCCTATTCAACTTACATACATAAAAAAAACATTTAAGATAAGATCGTGCTAGGTATATCAATATCTTCCATTATTGTCTTATATTCTTATCTTTTTTTATTATTATACGCCGGGAAATGCTCTGAGGCATCCTGCTAGGGAGGGGGGGGGGGAGACTCCCCAGACGGGTATGTGAGACTCGCTGCGCCCGAAAGATGGTAAGGTGGACGCAGCTCTACCCACTTAGACCCGGCGAGTGCCACCAATACCGCCTTTGGTGAGGTGCCCTGAATCTTTTGAGTAAACAGAGCACTTCGACGGCTAGTCAGTCCCTCAAGTGACCATCACCACCTCCACAGAGGGGTCGTCTCGCACCTCAGTACAACCCCTCCCAACGTACTCCCGCGCCTCCTACGCACCCCCGTTCGTCGCCTGCGGGGGGAGGCCTCGTCGGCGGCCTCCTCTCTCAGCCGCTCATCGGCCTCCTTCTGGGACATTACTGCCTCGCAGAAGGAGACCATCGCCGTCCAGGACTCGTCGTCACCGAGCATCGCGGCGATGACACTCGGCAGAGACAAGTCCCCTCCGATGACCGATGTCAGATCATGACGCAGCGCCGCCCATCTCGGGCACACCTCGAGGGTGTGCTGGGCCGAGTCCACCGCCGCGCCACAATCGTGACACACAGTTACCGGCTCCCTTTGGGCCGTCCTGCACAGATACTCACCGAAGCACCCATGCCCGGTGAGCACCTGTGTTAGACGGAAGGTGAGGGGTTTGCGTTTACGACGCATCCACCGCTCAAGGACCGGGCGCAGGGCAACCGTTACGCCTTTGCCATACGGCTGCCGCGCCAAGTCCTCCCCCCACCTTCGCATTAGTGCCTCCTGCCCTAGTCGGCGGACCCGTAGGATCCCGTCCGGCGTCACGTGCTCTCCGAGGGACCTCCTATCCGAGACATAGGAGTATACCTCGGCGAGAACTTCCGCCACGAGTTCCCACGGGGGGTCGCCGGCTAGGGCAGTAGCTGCCGCCCATGATATCGTACGATACCCCCGAATCACTCTTACCGCAATCACCCGCTGCGCCGAGCGCAGCTGGGCCCTACTCCGCGCGGTAAGGCGATCCGTCCAAATCGGAGCACCGTACGTCGCCATACTCCAGCAGACACAGGAGTATAGCTGCCTGCAGGAGGGGCTGGGTCCTCCGAGGTTCGGGAGGAGTCTGCCCAGCGCACTCGCCGCCTTCACGACCTTCGGACCCAATTGTCCATCCACCGTCGAGGATGTTCCCCAGATATTTGATGTGAGGGCTCATCCTGACCCTCACCCCTCCGATCTGGAGGGCAGCCCCCGGTGGGGGTCCTTTCCGCCCGGTCCCGCGGAAGAGGAGGGCTTCGGTCTTGTCGACTCTGACCCGAAGCCCTAACCTCTCAATGCGACTGATCACGAGGTCGAGCCCGACCTCGGCCAGCCGCGCCGCCTCCTTATAGTCTCGTCCCCGGGCGTAGACGAAGGTGTCATCAGCGTAACAGATGACACCCATCCCGGGGAGGAGACGACCTCGCAGGACCCAGTCGTACCCGATGTCCCACAGGATCGGACCAAGTACCGAACCCTGCGGGACACCGCAGCCGACTCGCCACCACTCTACGGACCCACACCGGTTCTCGTAGGCTACCCTCCTGTCAGAGAGGTAGGCTGTTGAAGGCGTTCGCGATGTCCAGGGACACCGCGACCACCACCTCCCCTCTGCGTTCCGCCTCACCCGTCACCGCCCTCAGGCGTTTGAGGGCGTCGATGGTCGACCGGCGTGCCCGGAACCCAAATTGGGACTCTGAGAGTCCCGGTCCACACGAGCCGGGAAGCCACGACTCTCTCAAGAGCCTTCCCAGCCTCGTTCAGCAGCACCACCGGTCGCACCGAAGCGGCCGAGTCCGGGGGTCGCCCTGCCTTCGGAAGCAGGCAGAGCCGACCCTCCTTCCATGCCCTCGGGAACTGTCCGGACCGCAGGCAGCGATCGAACAGCTCCCGAAGACTGTCGCCGAGGTGCTCGAGGGAAAGGGCCAGAACCTTCCCGTGCACCCCGTCTGGACCCGGCGCCCTCTTCTTACTCTGGAGGCGGGCCAGAACCGCCTCCATTTCAGCCTCCGTGACGGGTGGCGGAACACCCTTCTCGTCCGACGTCTGCCGAGCCATCCTGGGGGGCGTGAAGCCCCCAGGTGTGTCGGGGAAGAGTTCCCCGACAATCCTCCTCAGTTGGCCCGGCTGGAACGTCTCGGTGATAGGGGCCAACTGGGCGCGGAGCTTGTTCCGCGCCCATTTGTACGGTCGGCCCCAGGGGTCCCTCTCGAGACCCTCAACGAGCTCCAGCCAGGCCTCCTCCTTGGTTCGGCAGATGGCCTGTTTTAGGGTCTTGACCTTGTCAATATAGACCCTGTACAGGCCGTCATCCCTGTCGACATCCTGAGGGCGCCGCCGCCTGCTCCGGGTATACTGCCTCCTTGCCCGTTGGCAAGGAGGCAGTATACCCGGAGTTATACAGTTTGGGTTTACCTTAAGCTACTGAGCCCCAACGCCAAGATAAAGCTTGAACCTCGGTGGGGATCTTATATTTTATCTATTGTAATCCAAAATTATATAAAAGTTTTCAGGGTTGGTTTTCCAAACCTTTTAATAATTTAATTTTTTTTATGGTGCGGATATAAGTTGTTTTAATATATTTATTAATTTCTTAAGATGATAATTATTTATAAAATGACTTGAACACGAATAGAGCATCTTTTTCAGATTATATCGACATACTTTTTTCATATATTTCAAATATTATTAATATGCCAATAAATTATAACAAACCCACTAAAATCTTTAAATCTATTGTTTATAGCTCACGCAAAGGAAGTTTTGTCTGACATGTGTAGAGAATGCGATGACAAGCAGAAACACATGGCTCACTTCTTCCTACAGAAAATAAATCAACTTTTTCCAAAAGATGCAGCAGAATTCAAACAAAAATATGATCCAGAGGGCACACATTTTGCTGCACTTGAAGCCGCAGTCAATAAATATTAACAGTATTTATCTAAATTAACACATGGTTGGGAAAATATATTGTTTTCTAAAAATTTTTTTTGTTTTATTGAGCTAAAATTAATATATTGTACTTAATTGTATTTTTGCTTATTTGATGTGGATAATATTTGTATATCATCCCGCGGGGTAGGGGGACTTCCTAAGCTATGCCCGAAAGATGGTAAGGTGGACGCAGCTCTATCCACTCAAACCCGGCGAATGCCACCAATTCCGCGTTTGGTGAGGTGTCCCGGATCTGTTAAGCAACAGGGCACATCGGCGGCTAGTCAGTCCCTCAAGGCACCGACGCCACCTCCAGAGAAGGGTTGTTCCGCACCACCGAATAACCCCTCCCAGCGTCGGGACAGTACATTTTTTTATGGTAGTTGGATAGGCAAACTGGCAAACGTGCCACCTGATGGTAAGTGGTCGACGTCGCCCATGAACATAAACTAGTTTACCTGGAACGAGCCCAGGCAACTCATTTATGTGTTGCCTATCCTGAGACATAAGATGTTAAGTCTCGGTGCCAGTAATTACACTGCCTGTCTTGCCCTTCTCTCTGAAACACAGCAAAGCTGTTCCACAGGAGAAACAAGCAAGATGGTGGTACCCATGCAGCCGGGAGCGCGGCACAGCGCTTCCCTCCTACCGGTCGCTTCCCTCCCACCGGTCACACAATGGGGTGAGGTTCCCATCCTCGCTCCTTCTAAGAGACTTACAAAGAGCAGCTCTGTCGGTTCAATTGGCTTCGCCCAAGGTTCTGGGTTCACCTTAAGCTATAGATCCGCACCGCTACGACAAGGCTTGAACCATGGTGGAGAAGACATCCTATCATAACATTCGGCACGCAACACAGTACAAATAAACTCGATGATGATCTTAAGTTGGGTAAGAGGTTATCAATCGTTAGTCTACTTTGGTTGGTAAGCCAGCTAATGTCACCAAATCGTCCTAGGTTTGAATCCGGTAAGATGCTGATAAGTTGTTAAATGAATATAGCCTGGTCTCGTATATTTATAAAAAAAACCAACCAGTCACAGGGACTGCCGATAGAAGTTAAAATAAAACAATTAAATTCAAATACGTATAATACAGGTTGTATAAGATTATGATTAAACGGTGCACAAAGTGGCCGCATGACATAATTTAGAAGCAACAAAATTTGCAAAACAAATATTGCATAATCTTATATAAATAAAGAAAACCTCAAACTGTGTCTCCAGCGTTTCGCGTGCGGTGTCGCGAGTCCACTCATATAAACGTCGAACTGCGTCTCCAACGTTTCGTGTGCGGTGTCGCAAGTTCAGAGATTTTATCTCATCTAAAATATGCGTACACCGCTAAAAGAAGTTTACACTTCAAATATCACTACTTACTTTTGTACGTTACTTACGTTACTATCTCTTAACAGAAGTCCTTACGAGCTGGCATACGGCCAGGTGTGATCGTTAAAATTATACACAAGATGATATGAGATGAGGTATTTCATGACTTTATCCGTGAAATATAAGAGAATCATTTTATGTTTCTAATATTCGTATATATATCTAAATTATGGGCATCCTTTCAATTTTCGTGTCCACGCTTGGTAGTGGGTTCAAAGTGATATTTTAGTTTTAAAACATAATCACTGTTACATGTTATTGATGGAAGGATTACTTTATCTGGTACGATATTTACCATTTTATATACTCTGAATAATCAAGAACTAGGCAAAACTGTCGGAAAATATCAGAAATAATAAGGGTAAACCATTTTTCATCAGAAGCCAGGAATATAAGCTTTAAATTGATGCAAATCATTACTTTGATGAAGAATTGAAGAAGTTATGTGGTTGCCACAAAAATAGCCTCGTAAAATAGTATATCTTATAATATGATTACAGGCAGTGTAAAGCCCGAAAGATGGTAAGGTGGACACAGCTCTAAACCTAAAACCTGGCGAGTGTCACCAATGCCGCCTTTGGTGAGGTGCCCCGAATCTGTCACCTCGATGGCGAGTTAGTCCCTCAAAGGACCGACGCCACCTCCACAGAGGGGTGGTCCTGCACCACAAAACAACTTCTCCCAACGTCGGGACAGTGCAATGGGGTAAGGTTCCCATCCTCGCCCCTTGCCGTTACTCTTTTGTCCCCTCTTCTTATAAGAGGGGTACAAAGAGCAGGCCCCTCGGTTCACCTGGCTTCGCCCAAGGTGCTGGGTTCACCTTAGGCTACTGAGCCCCACCGCCACGACAAGGCTTGAACCGTGGTGGGGATAATGATGATTCTGACAACATTACCGTTAATTATTGTTTTTTACTTCTTCAATTGAAAATGTGCCAAACGTTCGCCGATTTCGTTTAACTGTTATGTATATATATCCACACAGCTAATAGGGCGAACAGCTGTTAATGATTATTATCTTACTTCATTACATCTATCTATACATATAATAAAACTGTAGATGTCGAATTTCTGTACAATGAAAAAAATGCTAAAAACCGAGTCAGGGGGATGTAAGAAGTAAAACAGAAATAATTTAGATTTTTTCAAATTTATTGTTCCTCTGTTTGTCTGTGTGTTTGTAGTGGCTAATCTCCGAAGCGGCTGGACCGATTTAAATGAAAATTGTATAGTGGTAGCTTATACCCCTGGTCAACATATAGGATACTTTTGATCCCAGTATAATAGAGAGTTCCCATGGGATATTTAAAAAACTGTAACTAATTAAACAGCTTTGTATACAAAAACTTATGAACTTAGTAAAATTTTGTAAGCTCATACCTAAGTTGTTGATTAAACAATGTATATTATAATAAAATTTATTAATCCCATATATGCGAGTATCGGCGGGAAAGTAAAACATTACAAAAACAGTGTCTAGCAGGCGTCTTTCAACGGATTTATATGAAATTTTATGGTCGTACTTTATGTGCCCACCCAACATTTAAGATACTCTTTATCCCTAAAATTAAAGAGTTTTACCTTTAATGACTAAAACAGCTTATTATACAACTTATGTACCTAATTAAGTATTGATATTGCCGGTATCGTCATACAATAAAACAATTAACACATTAAAAACTATTTAATACCTATACAAAGTTTCGCGAAAATGTAAAACAGTGTCTAGCATAGCGTATTTCAACTAGATGGTGCTGAAAGTAGATATTTTTGCAGGTGAAATGTTACAATTCACCAGCAAAAACCAACGCTTCAAAATAATTCAAAAAAATATCGACTATAAATCGTATTAAATAAACTAGATGGCGTTGACAGTATTCAACATCACGATGGGGAAAATCCGAGCGATGACCGTCTGTGAGAGCACATGGCAGGTGGTCCTCTCCTTCTGTGAGGACGTGATGTCACAGAAGGAGGAGGCGGAGTGGGAGAGGGAGCGCACTGACGCCTCTTACCGCGGGAGAGCACGGCGGTGACAGGCGGTCGGGAAGGGATGAGGGACCTGTGCGCGGCGCGGTGTGTTCAGTGTACCTTAAACGGAGAAGGAGGAGGGGATGCCACCCCCCGCCTCCAAAGCAGAGTGCCGTATGGCCGCTGTGGCCCGGTGCGGACGTCCACAGCACTCGCGCCGGGTCACCCGAAAGACGAGGAGAACACCGCTGCGTTTTAGTGGGTCCACCTTACCATCTTCTCGGGTGCAGAGAGTCCCACATAGCCCCCGAGCCCGGTAGGGATGCCTAAACGCATTCCCCAACGAAACCAAAATAAAATGGTTATTCGTTCGTGATTCAGTCTTCTCAGACGTAATAACAAATTACAATTTATAATGTACATCTTGGAAAGAAAACTTCAAAGCTTGCCTTTATTTTTGCTTAGAGAATTAGAAATTTAATTTAAAATTCTAATATTGGTCAAGTGTTGGTTGACGACTTATTTCTACACAAAGCCTAGAAAAAGGTCGAACCTCAATATGAAGTCCTTCGCTGCGACTGAAGGTTGTTTCAATATAATGAGTGAAATTCGTGTACGTAAACATTAGAAAATCAAAATCAATTTTTTTTATTCAAAATAGTACCGAGAGTATCTTTTTGAACGTCAAAACGTCTACCACCGGATCCAAAGAAATTCCACTGAAAAGTGCCGGCGAAACAAACTCGGTGGAACTAACCTTTTCAAATATTTTATAATAAATTTTACATGTTGTTATCCTGAAATGCCGGGAAGAAACCCTCCCTCTCCTATAATATATTTTATAATATATAGAAAACCATATACTAAGTACCTATATACAATTTAATACTTTAAAAAATTAGAAATTTTACAGCGGTAATGTAAAAGCTATATATACATAATTACAGTATTAATCCCTATCATTATAACAAAGTCCTTCATCGCCTCTGCCTGTCTGTATGCGATTAACTCAAAAACTACTAGATGGATTTTCATGTTGCTTTAAACATGAGATAGAGTAATTCCTGAGGCAGTTTATAGTATATAATTTACCAAGACTGTATAAATTGGTAAACAGTTGGAGAATTATTGTAAGGGTCAGCAAAATGTGAGCCCCTTGGGAGCTTACATTGAAAACGCAGCCATATTTCCTTTAGAACAATAACAAAAAAGTTTAAAAATGATCATTTCCGTTAATATATTATGTTAACGCGGTCGTAGCTGCGGGCAACAGCTAGTTGACATATAAAGTTATAAAATGTTATAACTCTCACGCTAAAATACTTTTGATGCGTGTTTGATAATTTTATGGCATTTTTACATATCGCAGACAATTCATTATTGATTTCAAATGAAATGCGTACCTAATTTCAACTTCATTATAAAAATGTGGAAAATACCAAGGAAAAGCAGCAACTCGTAGCAACTTAAACTTGTAACTGAAACCTTCATTGTGCGAGAGGGATGGTCTGATATTTCACAGAGAGTCGGGAAAGTTCGTGTTTCATGATTCGTACTTGTAGTTCAGGCAGTGTTTGACTCTCGGCCAGGTGGGATGTCAGTTTGCTCGCTCTGTTTATTACGTTATCGTTACATTTAATATCGTGAAGTGAATAGTGTTAATGAGTGTACTATATACTGTGTTAAATATAATTAAGAATTATTATCATAAGTGTAATAATAAAAGTGTAATAATACCTTAATTTCCAAATTATCGTAAGACTGTGTTTTCGTGACGGACTTGTATATAAGTAGGCCGCGTGATTGGTAAGTCAAATTTCGTTCCGTATTTACCTTGGGATTAAAAACGTGAACTTTTTTCATATTTTCGTGGAATAGCGATATTTTATTGTACGTTGGCCTACCTTTTGAAATTAAATTTTCTTTCACTTCACTTTCTTAATTTTATTTTCAACTAAGATGTCATATTATAATAATGTTGTAATGTTTTTAATACTAACAGCACCCCGCGGTTTCACCCGCGTACTTCCCATTCCCGTAGGAGCACAGAGATAAATTATAGCCTATATGTTATTCTGATGTATAAGCTATGTTATTGTAAAGTTTAATTAAAATCCATTCAGTAGTTTTTGCGTGAAAGAGTAACAAACATCCATCGATATTCGATACATCGATACATTCTTACAAACTTTCGCGTTTGTAATATTAGTAGGAAGTAGGATTTTGTATAATAAGTAATAAAATTTAATATATGAAAATCTTATGGTGATTTTTTTTTGCTTTAGGTTAGTTTAGGAACCGGTAAGTGGCGTTGATACTAACGAGTTTTGATGTTAATTAACATTTTAATATAAAAGTGCAAAACATAGCTCGTAAATGTGTGATAGTACTTACGTTTCTCTTTAGTTGAATTCAGAAGATGGTCGACGTTAATTAACATTTGTTCTAGGATTAGCACACGCTTTCCGCGATTCTCCGCGAATTTCGGCGAGGAGATACGCTATAAGTTACCTATCCGCTGGCCCTCTGCGAGTTATCGAATTAAACCCACGATACTTTGTTAGATATAGCAGTTTTAAGACGATTTCGGTCCCATTGCTCGCTAGTTTAGTATAGGTAACGTTGTAAGATATAGTGGATATGATTCTAAGATATAACTAACGAGGAGTAGTCAAGCCGTCGCCGGGGCCAGCCTGTCGCGGAGGTGATCCTGTCTGTTGCCTGCATACCCTCAATAAGCAGCTGAAGGCGCTCGCAGTAGTTTTAGATAGGGTGGGCACTTCCAGGTGCGAGTCCTACATTGGGTCAGGATCTACACGAACATCCTGGCTGTATCCATAAGGATTTCTCTGCGATATCAAAATCGGGTATAAAAATATCTTCGACTGAGTCATCGTGTGACTTTCAGCGATAAGAGATCTCACTATCACAATGAGACAGGGCTGTATTAAGTGGACAAAATAAGTCTGTTCAACCGCTTATCGTAACTAAGATCGACTTCGGGTCTGACTGGGAAAGGGTGTAAATAAATATATTCAGTCGAGTGCTTATTTGCACATTTATATCTGACTATGAAACTACAATTTTAATAATTACGCAATATATATTTTGCTAAAAAAGCAGGGTCTATAGTGTTAAACAGAAAAATTTCAGTTTTGTTAAAATAATTTCAAAGTCGAGTCAATTTTTTTGACCCAAAGTTATGAAATTAATAATAATATTGTTTTCTAATCTTTACGCAAATTTTACTCATTATAATGAAAAAATCCGTAAAAATTGTTTCATTATAATTAATAACAATAGTTAGTAAAGCTCATTATGACGTACAATAGTAATGGGGTCTTGTAATGGTGTATATTATTCAAACATATCTATTGTATTTGTGACATATACATTAAAAAAATATGAGTTATTTGACTTTATAGAGGAGCTAATTTTATATATTTAACTAGCTGTTGCCCTCAGCTTTGGCCGCGTTAACTTACATTTTTAACGATGATGATTATTTTTATAGCCTAAATTACTACTTATAACATCAGCTATCTGCCAGACAAAGTTCTATCAAAATCGACCCATCTATTTCAGAGAAGACAGAGACAGATAGACAAAAGTCTTAAAAATTGATCTTATGATGTAAGTACCATATTATATACTTTTATATGAATTTAGTGAAAAGCTAATTTTAAATTCCAAATTGACATTTAAATTTAATTCATTACAGTATACATAATACAAATTGATATATATTTTTTGTATAATCTACTAATATTATATATATATAATATTATCTTATATATAAAAATTACGTGTCACGTTGTTTGTCCACGATGAACTCCTCAACTACTGAACCGATTTTAATCAAATATTGCACACAGAGCGCAGTTTGATCCAACTTCAGAGATAGGATAGTTTATATTATCTCAATTTATAATCGCAATTTTTAATTCATAAATAAATATTTTACTGTATTGAACAGTTAACTGCAATATATTTTAACGTATATCTTAGCCACAACAACGCGTGGCCGCGTTGTTGTCTGCTAGTGCTATACTATAAATAGACTAGCTGGATAATGTGAATGATATGAAAAAAAAAACATCTTTTTTTTTAAATCTTTATTGAAATTTTAAAAGTGGTTTTTATCCACATGGATACGCCAACCACATCGTTCGTATCGTTTATTTACCGGTGGGAGGGAAGCGCTGTGCCGCGCTCCCGGCTGCATGGGTACCACCATCTTGCTTGTTTCTCCCGTGAAACAGCTTTGCTGTGTTTCGGAGAGAAGGACAAGACAGGCAGTGTAATTACTGGCACCGAGACTTAACATCTTATGTCTCAGGATAGGCAACACATAAATGAGTTGCCTGGGCTCGTTCCAGGTAAACTAGTTTATGTTCATGGGCGACGTCGACCACTTAGCATCAGGTGGCACGTTTGCCAGTTTGCCTATCCAACTAATATAAAAAAAACCTTGTATATACAATGTACCTTATTACATTAACAACTTAACCTATTTATAAATGTATAAAATATAATAAAAAAGAAATATTCATTAAGAGAATCACTGACTAGGCGTAATATGTACCAAACTACACATCTTTTTTTGCTAGTTCAGTTTTTATTTTATTTTTTTACTTCATCTTCATTGGCTTTGTTGTCTGACCGTACAGTCATTTGAAATGCGAACCATGGTTGACCGTACATGATACAAACTGCTGTCGGGAAAAACGTCGTTTATCTTAATTATTAAAAACTCGTCGGTTCATATGCAGTCTACAATCTCATAGCGGTATTTTGAAGGTCTGTGGGTTTTCATATTTCATTTTATTGCGGTTCATATGTTGGATATTAATATTTTAATGCTCGAATACAATTTGATAATTTATTTTAACATTGCCATATTATTTTATTACGATATTAATAAGGAAAAAAAATTGCTTAAATATAAGGCAGACAGTATACATTTTTAGGTGTTTTTTATATCATAAGAAGGCAACCGAGCAGTCGGAGCCTTATGATGACTACCGATGACCATTATATACATCCGCACAACCAAAAGTTATGCAGATGCGTTGCCCTCCTTTTCCCTATCCCTCCCCCAATAGTGATCATGAGAAGTATTACCATATAAACAGAATCTATAGCCAATATAATCTTTAGCTAATGTATACTTCCTAAGATGACTTGAAAATATTCTCTCAATTTTACCGAGAAACTATATCGAAATAGTCGTCATAGTCAAATACCGTTACCTAGTTCACCTTAACTAGTTAAAATTTTCCGTAGTAGTGGTTAGTTTTCCCTGTTGTGAAGTAGCGTATACTGTACTTCGGCATAGGGTAGGATATCGCCATAAAATTATTTACCGGTGGGAGGGAAGCGCTGTGCCGCGCTCCCGGCTGCATGGGTACCACCATCTTGCTTGTTTCTCCCGTGAAACAGCTTTGCTGTGTTTCGGAGAGAAGGGCAAGACAGGCAGTGTAATTACTGGCACCGAGACTTAACATCTTATGTCTCAGGAGAGGCAACACATAAATGAGTTGCCTGGGCTCGTTCCAGGTATACTGGTTTATGTTCATGGGCGACGTCGACCACTTAACATCAGGTGGTACGTTTGCCAGTTTGCCTACCCAACTAATATAAAAAAAAAAAAAAAAAAATCTATCCCTAAACTTTTCTCCCATTCTTAATTTACACCTTTCCCATATTCAGCCCACCGGCACTAAAATGGCTCTCAACTGTTCAAATTGTATGTGTGGGCGACGATAATTTATCTCAAGAGCCGTTTTCTCTTTCATTTCAAAGTGATGGATGATTTGATCTGATACTTATTAGATGTATTTAGAGATTTTTACTTATTAGTAGGCCATTTAGACGTGACGTTTTTACTGCGTGGGTTTTACAGGGTGCAAATATACGATTTATAAAACCTCTAAATTAATTTAACAAAGGTCAGTATTCGTAAAACTGTCTCGGACCCAAGCTCGTAATTGAATTACTCACAGTTTGTGTAAGGCAAACCCACCTGAAAGGTCGGGACGCGACAAAGCGAGTAACTTCTTGAATTATTCAAAAAATTATCGCTTACACCGAGGCTCCCTTTTAATTCCTTTATTTATTCCAGTTTTGTTTCTAAATTGCATTTTAAAGAATCTTATTCGTTTGTTTTCTTATTATTATTTTATTTATGGGTTTTAATCATCAGCCCACACCTGGTCATTTATCTATACTAATATTATAAAGCTAAAGAGTTTGTTTGTTTGAACGCGTTAATCTCGGGAACTATTGGTCCGATTTGAAAAAATCTTCAGTGTTAGATAGCCCACTTATCGAGGAAGGCTTTAGGTTATATAACATCACAACATCACGTACAGTAATTAAGTTGAGTAAGTTAACGTGGGCGAAGCTGCTGGCAATAGCTAGTTTAAAATGCTTTCAATAAAATGTCGAATAATTTGCCGTACGTATCGAATTAAGCGGACTCCAGACTTTCTATCACCAGAGAGTATCTCCATCTTTCCAGATGGTGATGATGATTATATGTTAAACGTATATTTACTAAAACGAATGTGTTAGACCCTAAAAAACAGGAATATCGCTCCCTAAATTAAATAAAAACATTTCTGCTACCGAACTTTGTTGAGGATCTTATCGGCGAAGTTTATATAGCACATATTAATAAAGAGCAAAGTTTCCTCCACAGAAATGAGCTTCAAGGCCAAACAGCTGCTTCAGAAGAAAAACTTTGTGGTTTTGGATAAGTAAACGTAGTCAAATTCTGTATAACTCCGTGTTATCTTTGCTTTTATCACGAAGGCATGATTCTAATCTAATCTATTTAATGGACACGTAATGTTTAATGTTTATTTGTCGCTAAAATGACTTCTACCTCACGACCTTACACGTCTTAAGTACATGTAATTGCATAAGCTTTCAAATTAAAAAAAAAATACTCTCGAGATACCAGTATATTGTGAACACAGTATACAAAACTAAGGAGTTTGCTTGTTTGTTTTAACGCGATTATCTCCAGAAATGTTATATTCGTAAAATTCTATGCATTGGATTCGCCAAATATTGAAAAAGGTAAAGTTAGGATGATTCTAGAATGTAGTTTCTTCGTTTGATTTAGGAACAGCTTCTGTTGCAGTACCCTAATATGTAATTAGTATATTATAGGATAATATATGTATTGAATAAAAAGAGTATCATATCGGCACCGAAGCCTTTCACACGCCTCATACTTACACTGTAATCATAAGCTACATGTAAACATACTTTTAAGAACTATTAAAATTCTTGCACTCACACTAAATTCTCCTTTAAATTCTTCTCTTAAAAATCTTCTCTTATTTCCCCCGTGAAATAGCTTTGCTGTTTCGGAGAGGAGAACGAAACAGACAGTGCTATTACTGCCACAGAGACTTAATAACATCTACCTATGTCTTAGGATAGGCCACAAATGAATGAAACACGTTAACTTGTTTATGTTCATGAGCGACGCTGATCACTTACAATGATGTGGCTCGTCTGAACGTTTGTCTATCCAACTAACATAAAAAAAATATTTGTCTCTACGTTTCAAACTATTTATGTGATTACAATCACTAATGAAATGTTATCTTTATTTCAAAGGTAATATATGATAAAAGATAATAGTAAAAGAGAGTCTTTTAAAATGCAAGATTAAAATTTGTATTGGACAAAATGAATCGGGACGTGTTTTTTTTAAGCCAATGAAAATTTTTATTAGTTATGTAGAAAAAATGAGACAATCCTGAAATCATTTTAGATTATTAATTATTAATTAATTACTTATAAATAATAATCTAAACTGGCTATACAAACTTTACGGAGGTAACGTTATCCGAATATTTTACAGACATGTCTGTATGTGTTCATACATTATTAGTAATCGTTTAAATTTAAGTATGCGCGTGTTTAATTTAGAGTGAAAGCGATTTTCCCACGGACGGGATTATTTTATGTGATTGACAATATAATATTAAGTGATCATACAGTGAAGACAGAAAGTACAGACAGTGAAGACAGTTCCTGAAAAATAAAATAAAGAGGGTAATATTTTTAATAAAAAATTAATAATATTTTTCCATCCGATTTTTTTATTAGTACCTAATTGAATCAGCTCAAAATTAAATATTACTTATTAGAGAAGATTGCGAGTGGCAAGGGATCGGCCGACTTGGCGTTCATTGAGGGAGGCCTATGTTTAGCAGTGGACGAATAGAGGCTGATGATGATGAAAAAAAAATACATTTCTAACGTTTTAAAACTTGACTGACGTTATAATGGTATAAAAGTTATATTCTAGTGAAATTCGCACAAAAAAACAAATGAAAGTTTTTTAGTTTTTTATTTATTCTTTTTGAGTTAATTGAAACCAGTCTTCCTCAACATATTTGAATCAAGATAAACATAAGTTTTTTTTAATCAAAGGAATATTACAAACCAGGCTATGAAAACTTCCGGATCATTACGTAGGCTGGCTTCGCTTCTTTGTAAAACATTTCTGTCGTAAGATGCCACGGTTCGATACCATAGGTCATCATGGAGAGAATGTGCTGGTTAATGAATATTCTTTAGCTTTTGTGCGGCACTCAACCGATGTGAATTTTATTGCATCGGTTAGAATTTACGCCCGCCTCGCTTGCGTTTACTGCACTATAATCATTACTCAACTGGATGTTCATCGTGGTTTTAACTGCCCTAAAATTATACAAATCTATAATAAGTGTTCTAAAATCTCCCTCAATACTTAGGCTGTGAGATGTAAAGCGCATTTTTAGCCGTCCTTTAATAAAATATCCTCTAAAATAAAGCCAATAAGTACCTTTTTCAATGCTTGGGCTATCTAACGTAAGTTCAGGTGATTAGCGCGTTCAAATAAACAAACTCTTTAGCGTTATTATAGTAGTACATTTACTAAATTAAAGCCTTAAGCCTAAGCCGCTTCTAGATGATTTAAATTTCAAAAAGTATAAAAATCATTAAACAAAACGATAATAGTTACAAAAAATAGAGTAAAATAGCAGGCCCAGCCACGCGTTGCTGTGGCTAAGATATACGTTAAAATAAATTGTAGTAAACTATTATATAATATACAGTTAAATAATTATTTATGAATTAAAAATTGCGATTATAAATTGAGATATAAACTATCCTATATCTGAAGTTCTGAAGAGGTCTAACTGAACACTGGGTGCAAAATTTGGTTAAAATCGGTTCAGTAGTTGAGGAGTTCATCGTGGACAAACAACGTGACATGTAATTTTTATATAATATAAAGATAAATTCTTCTTTACAATATGTATTTTATATTTCCTTTACTCTAAGTTTACTTGGTAGAGATCGCTTTTTAGCGATAAAGTCACCTTTGTGTCTGCAATTGTTTAAAATTTTATTTTTATGTTTATTATTTACAACCAAAGATAACTTCAATATTGTTTTAATTCTCTAGTCTAGCTTTGAGATACATTCAGTTCATTGAACGTCACTAGCCTTTCTTAAGATCCATGGCTTATCAATTGTTTGCATATCGTCCTAATAGTATTTTAGATACATATTTTGGATACATTTTTAATACCGACGCAAAAAGAGAGGTAGGTTTTTTAAATGTCATCAGGGGGGTAAACGAGCAGTCGGAGCCTCACGGCGCCGACACCCATACACATTCGCACAACCAAGGCCACGCAGACGCGCCACCCTCCTTTTCTCTATCCCCCCAATAGGCAACCGAACACTCACAAACCGCACGAAACGCGACAGCATAGCTGTCTCTTGACGCCGGTGTTATGTGAGCGAGAGTTACCACCCCGGTCTTGCCGGCCCAGTTCAGCTGCAATGCAGTCTGACACTGTTGTCTGTGGCAGTGGTCTTAATCGGGTGAATCGGTTTGAATGCTGTTTTTCTTATTAAACAGGTTTTCTTGCAGTGGCTCTGGATATATATTATTAAATTCGGTTCAGCTGTTGTAAGATCAGCTCTACTTTGTAAGTAATGTTTCGTTAGGTCATGTAATAAGCGACCTATTGAATATTATTAATTATAACCCTGATAGGAGTTATGAATAAATATCTCGTCATAATTATCAACTTTGTCCATCCTCACCTTGGAAAAGTCCAGCGCTGAATGCAATAGTCTCTGAATAAACGAAAAATGGCCGATCCCCATTGGCACCTACTAGAACTAGCCATTACATGGACATTGTAGCATTTTTTCTAGGCATCCCGTGGGGTAGGGGGGATTCCCCAGCTGGGTATATGGGACTGTCTGCGCCCGAAAGATGGTAAGGATGCAGCTCTACCCACTAAAACCCGAGTGACATCAATGACTCCTTTGGTGAGGTGCCCCGGATCCGTTGAGTAACAGGGCTAGTCTGCCGTCGAGATTTCTTGTTAAAGACTGACCTAAGGGACCGATGCCACCTCCACAGAGGGGTTGGACCACAAAACAACCCCTCACAACGTTGGGACAGTGAATAGGGTGAGTTTCCCATCCTCCCCTGCTCTTTTGTCCCCTTTTATTATATAAGAGGGGTACAAAAAGCAGCTCCCTCGGTTCAATTGGCTTTGCCCAAGGTGCTGTGTTTACCTTAGCCCCACTGCCACGACAAGGCTTGAAGGTTAGTTGTTCTATCTTAACGAACTAGATAAAAAAAAAAAAAAATATATTGGAAATGTCCAAATAAACAAGAATATTTAAAGTCGGTGAATTAAAAATATATCAGCCAATTTGTTCCAAAGCTCTTTTAAAGAGTGAATCCGTTATTGATACTGCAAAATTCACACAGACTAATGGAAATAAAATCCCCATAAATTCTGCGGTATGAGTTTTCTTCTAGTTGAATTATGATCAGCAGATGTAGATCCTTACTAATATTATAAATGCGAAAGTAACTCTGTCTGTCTGTCTGTTCTTCACGCCTAAATCACTGAACAGATTTGGATGAAATTTGGCACAAAGATAGTTTGAGACCCGAGAAAGGACATAGGATAGTTTTTATACCGGATATCCCACGGAAACGGGATTTATGAGGGTAAAACCCCGGGACTGTCTATCTTCTGAATCACGGAACAGATTTGGGTGAAATTTGATATGAAGATACTTTGAAATTTAATTTAGGACATAAAATAATTTTTCTCCTGAAAATCCCACGGGAACTCTACCTATGCGAGTAAAACCCCGGGGACTGTCTATCATCTTAACCACGGAACAGTTTTAGGTTTAATTTGCTATGAAGAAACTTTGGAACTTAATGTAGGGCATAAAGTTCTTATCCCGCTATGAAAATCCCACGGGCTTTGCAGGTAAAAAAATTACGAGCTGTGCAGGTAAAACACCGGGACTGTCTATCTATTAAACCACCGAACCGATTTGATTTGTTGTTAATTTTCTTTATTTATTTATTGTCTTATTTTTAGGTTTCTGCAATCAAAAATGTTTTTCGGTCTCTATGTGTCTCCTGTCCACTGGCAGATAGCTGATGTTATAGGAAGTAACTTAGACTATAAAAATAATCATCATCAATCCGCGTACGGCTGTAAGTCTAAGTTAACGCGGGCGAAGCTGCGGGCAACAGCTAGTTATTATATATGTGTGCAATAAAGTTTATTAATATTATTATGTTCTTAAATAACATTATCTTGTCTTGGTAATCATTTAGCAAGCATGGACCACAAAAACGATTGCGCACAAAAGAATTGAGGTGTTGACGATTTTTTTATCTCCTCTCCCCTTTGGTAAAATATTGTGGGATTTGGCATGAACACCTCGCATAATTTATGGATAATATAAGTATATTATTTAACGTAGAGTCAAATGTTACAAATAATAAAACCACTGCAAAGTATAAAAACCCTGCATAAGTTTTCATAGTTTTAACGTTAAATATTGGTTGTAAGGATACAATATGAAGAGTATTGTGGGTAGGATAGGGTAATGGCCTCTGGCGTAATCCCATTCACGTGCAAAAATACAGCGTACGCTATTACACGCACAGGTCGGACGGAGATATCGCGTAGTCGGATACGCTCAGATATTCCAATACTAAGATCCTTCATTGTCTCTACCCCTTATAAATCATCATCATCAACCTATATATGTCTCATTTTTGGGTCCTGGTCTCCTCGAAATCAGGCGAGGAGGGAGGGGCCATCGTTCACCGATGCGCTGGCCCAATGCGGGTTAGTGAACCTCACAAACCTTCAAATATTTTAATCTCATCAGGCATGTAGGTTTCCTCACGATATTTTCCTTCACCGGTAAGCAAGCGGTGGTCTCATGCATGCATTTAGAAATTTTAGAAAAACCCATTTCAGGGCCCTGTCAGGATCGAACCCAGACGTCTCACTCAAGAGGCCGAGCCCGTATGCACTAGACCATAGTAGCTCACTCCTTATACATAAAACTTTTTTTTATAGCATAAGAGAGCAAACGAGCAGTCGAAGCCTTTTGGCGACAATCGACGTCTATACACATTCACATAACAGAGATCATGTAGATGCGTTAACCTCTTTTTCCCCATCCTCCCAACGGGCCACCGGAAACTCACAAACTGCACGAAACCCGACAGCATAACTGTCATTTTACGCCGGTATTATGTGAGCGAGAGGTGCTCCAGTCTTGCCGGCTCAATGCGGCTGCAAAGCAGCACGGCACTACCTCGTACTAAAAAATATTAAATAATCCAAATATTAATACATATATGGATAACTAGCTGTTACCCCGGTGCTACCCGCACAAAAACGAAATAAATCTCATCAATAAATAGCTTTTCTTCATTAATTCATTACTGATTATTAATCGGGCTGTCAAGTGCGGAAAATTATAATTTTTCAAATCCCAGGCGGATTTAGTAGTCAGATAAGCGCCTAAACAAAAAAAAAACTTCAGCTTTTTATAAGTATAGACACATAAGAAATAATAGTACTAAGGTAAAGATAGAAAAAGAGAAGTAAAAACATTGGATTTCAATAACGTGTCCGTCCAAAAAACGGGACAAGTATATTATTGAGTATAGGTTTAAATGTCGCAAACAAACTGGTCCAACGCAAAAAGGTTTTGTGCTTCGGTTGGATTTAGAAGGGATAAACTCTAGGGCGTAATAGGATTGTCATGTTCGATAAGGGAATTAAATTACAACTGCGTGTTTGCAATGAAACTGAATTGGCTGCTGACGCTATTTGTGTTTCCTGTAGTTAGGCTCGAATGTGTGGATGGTTCAATCGGTACGGTCAGTATTATAATTTAAATTCCGTTGAGCTCGTAAAATTGTATGTTAAATTTCATAGATTTTATTATTTATTTTTCCTTGCTTCATTTTCTTAAACTGCCCATTGTAAACAGATTATAGTCTATGAAATAAATGAAAGAAAATAAAGTTATTCATATTTAAATAAATATTTATTCGGATGCTTACCGCGTTTATGGTTTTAGTGAGGTCCCGAGTGTATCTCCCCGTGATCATGGCGATTGAAACGTTGCCGATATATCGGGACCTCAATAAACTATAAACGCGGTAAACATGCAACAAAATATTTATTTAAATATGAATAATGATCGCGTCAGTTTAAAGCAATATAAGAAAGTTTTTAAAAAGTGTTTAGCGCTGTTTCATGGTGTATGTAAGGTATGTGTTTTTAGATTTTTTTCCTCATTTGATATCTAAAACACAAGTTTTTATGAAGAATATTTACCAATTTCCCACGGTATCATGTTGATAAAGTGGTTCATGAATAATTATTAGTTAATTTATTTGAAATAAGTTTAATAATAATTGTTTTCTTAGTGGCCACACTTAAAAGTGTAATCGTAAGTTATATAAAATTTCGGATCGATTTTTCCTTTACAGCTTATTAGCGACAAATTGTAGGATCCCACTGTCTACAGAGTGGGCTGGCAGAGAGCTGTAACGCGTTCAACCTTTCTCGCCTTTTATCGTTTATTGCGAACAAGTTGTCAAGATCAGCCGATAACATTATATTCTAATTGACAGATCGTCGCCTTTATATAGGTATAGATGTTATGATGTGTGTTTTTTTATATAGAAATGGGGGGCAAACGAATAGTCGGATCACCTGATGGTAAGTGAAGAGCGACATCCACAGACACCCGTTACACCAGTGGAATAGCACGTGCGTTGCCGGCCTTTCAGATATGAGTATGCTCTTTTCTTGAAGGTCCCTAAGTCGTATCGGTTCGGAAACACCGTAGGTGGCAGATGATTCCATATATTAGTCGTGCGAGGCAGAAAATGCCGTAAAAACTGAGTTGTTGTGGATTTCCGGACCTCGAGATGGTGTGGGTGAAATTTGTACTTTTTCCGCAGGTATTAGTCCCAACAATTCCTCAGAACACTCCCCGTGGTAGATGCGGTAGAAGATGCAGAGTGATCCGATATCTCTACGCAGCGCCAAAGAGTCAAGCCGATTGGAGATAATATTCTTGTCGACGATTCGAGCCGCCCGGCGTTGAATGTAGTCAAATGGAAGGAGTTGATATTGGGGCGCTCCAGCCCAGAGGTGAGAGCAGTATTCCATGTGATCTGCGCCTTGTATAATTGAAGGAGGTGTGAAGACATGAAATACTGCTTCGCCCCATTGAGCACGCCGAGTTTCTTAGAGGCTAGTTTAGCCTTTCCTTCCAAATGACCACGAAACTGCTCATCTCTCGATATGTCGACGCCAAGTATCCCAATGCCGGCTGAGGCGGTTACTGAAGTGCCTTCAAATTGTATAGGAAAGACGAAGGGTGATTTTTTAGCGGCAAACGCGCAAACTTGTGTCTTGTTGGCGTTAAATTGGACTAGGTTAAGACGCCCTCATTCCGAGACTTTGGCCACTAGAGACTCGATTTCATGTTTTTTTGTTCATTGTTTATTTAACGAAAGCGGGTGAGCTTTTATCTTTGTAAATGTACATGCACATTGTCTTTGCGTGCGTAAGCTCGGGAGCGCTCAGTTCAGTACGCTAATACGCTCACAAGAACGCATAACAACTACAAATATGGCTCACCCGCTTTTTTACTGTCCACGCTACATCATAAAAGGCCGTAAATTATATTTCATACCGCTAGGTGATATGTGTCCCTATCTAGAAAAGAAAAAAAACGAAAATGTTTATTATAAATAATTTATACAAACCACCTTGTGCCGGCTAGTCATAATTTCTTATTTTTTTTTTAATTTATCCTAGCAGATAGCGATCGGCAAGATTAGGGATCTGGCCGAGCGAATCCAGCTAAATATGATCAATGTTTTGCTACACAGTTCAATCATCTTTACATAATTTTTTTCTATGAAAAGTGAATATTAATTACTTTGTACATTTATTATTCATAAAATTACCCAAAAATAACAATTCTTTTTATTATAATCTTATTTATAGCAATCGATGAGGACGTTTCGGATACTTTATAGCAACCACGGTCACGGGAGGAATTCTTTATTTTATTTTATTTATTAAGTAAACCAACAGCCGTAATATAATAAAACTTACTCGCTAATACAAGGTAGAATTCACATGGCCAATCATAGGTGTACCTCCTTAAAGTAATATATATGTTATATAATAAATGAATAAATAAATAAATATATATGTGTGTGTATGAACGTGATTGATGTGTGTGTACGTTTGTGTATGAGTGAGTGTGTATACGCATGTATATGCATGTGTATGTGTGTGTATGTGTAAGTGAGACTTTAACTATTTTCATTGATTTTAATATATTATAAGACACATGTGTGATGTTGTAAGACTTAAATTCGTGTCGAAAGAAAGTATCAAATTCCCCACTGTAACTTCTTCATAAATTTAATAAGACATCTACGATGCCTAGAACAATTTATTGCTCTTCAGGGAGTCAATAAAGCAACTAGATTCCACTTTCTAAGTGGCATGCACGCAGCATAATATCTAGCTAGTAGTATCTAGCTCTATAAATTTTATTCCGGGATCGTCTTGCCGTTCATCAATGGAGGCTTTGGTCCAGCAGTGGACATAAATGGTTGATACTAATGGTGAAATATTATCTCGCGTACCAAAACTAATATTTTAGTACCTAGTCCCAATTATACTGAACGTAATTATGAGTCAAGTATTTTAACGAATATTTTTTTATGAAATAAAAGGAATGCTGGAAAACGGAATTTATCGATAAAATGAAATTATAGAATGTGTTTTACGAAATAGACTGCAAAGAGTGGATATAGTGGTTAAAAACTTCTCGAAACCCAGATGCCATATTGGCGCATTCTTTAACAAAAAATAGGCCGCGAGCATAGAGTATTTCAAAAAAAGAATTATCCAAAATGGCGTCATGTGGCTCGACTAATCAAAATATCGTTATAAATATATTAGCCAACCTCAACACCTAAAGGAAATAATATGTGGGTATATGTTTTTACTTAAAATACTAATTTCCATATGTACTCCTATTAATATGTAAATTTGTAAATATGTGTTGTGTGTTCGGGTTACACTGACAGGCGTTTCACTTGTGATTTGTGACAATCTATACTAATATTATAAAGCTGAAAAGTTTGTTTGTTTGTTTGAACGCGCTAATCTCAGGAACTACTGGTCCGATATGAAAAAATCTTTCAGTGTTAGATAGCCCACTTATCGAGGAAGGCTATAGGCTATATAACATCACGCTGTGACTTATATGAGTTGAGTAACGCGGGCGAAGCTGCAGGCTACAGCTAGTTATAAATATGCTATGATCGTAGGCTATGATATTTAAATTTTACATTATGACATTTTGTGCGTTTTACAATCATGAATTTGTGAACTATTGCTTCATTCAAAGTGACTCTAGGGAAAGTATTTCAAAATTAACAAACTTAATAGTTTATACTGTTCATGTATTGCGTTAATCGCTTTTAATCATTTTCTAACAAACAACATAATACCTAGGTAACACGGAAAATGTTTGAAAATGAAAAACGGCTTAATGTAGAAAGTTGCCAATACTTTTATTGTTTTTCGAAGTTATCTCCGTTTCTTTCTACACATCGTCGCATTCGATGGAACCACTGAGAAAAGCAGTGGGCACGCTTTCACCGCATCTTCAGGGCTCGTAAAGCGAATACCTCGAATTTTATCTTTAGTTCTTGGGAATAAATGAAAGTCGCAGGGTGCCAGGTCAGGACTGTAAGGCGAATGATATCTCGACACCTGCCATAGTCAAATATTCAACAGTTCGTTTTGCGGAGTGCGCTGAAGCATTGTCGTGGTGAAGGAGGATCCTGCTTCGAGGGCGCTGCTGTCGAATTTTTTCCAAGACAATAGACAAACAGCGATTGACATACCAGTCTGCAGTAACTATCCTTCCATCTTCTAGCACAACTGTCGCAAACTGACCTTTCCGACCAAAGAATGAGGCAATCATCTTTTTTCCTTGTCTTCTTCCTTTCTTACCTTAGTTGGCTGATCCTCGAAAGGAAACACCCACTGAGCTGATTGTCTTTTGGTTTCGGGTTCGTAGCAAGATATCCAGCTTTCATCACCTGTGATGATGTCAAATACAGCATTTGAGTTACCGCCGTTGAACTTATCTAACATTTGGCGACACCAGTCCATGCGGAGGCGTTTCTGGTCGTCGGTTAAAGTATGGGGAATCCATCTGGTACAAAGCTTCCTGAAGCCTAAATGTTCGTGTAATATTTTTTGAACTTGACTCATACCAATGCCTAGGCTTGCCCGTATCTGCTGATAGGTCACTCTCTTATCTTCCTCTATCATGCGTCGCACAGCACTGATGTTATCTTCAGTAGTCGCTGTTAAAGGACGTCCCTCGCGCGGATCATCACTGAGATTGCTAAGTCCACGCTTAAACTCGTTAAACCAATTGTAAATAGTGGCACAAGATGGGGCTTCATTAAAAAATGCTAATCGCAGCCTATCATAGCTTTGTTGTTGAGTAAGCCCACAACGAAAGTCATCATAAATCATTGACCGAAAATTTTCTCGCGTTATGTTCATTTTCACGTGTAACAAGAGTTTTAGATTTACCGCCAATTCACAAAAACAAATGACAAATGAATGCAATAGGTATACTACATTAGGTTAACAAAGAGTTCTAAAATTGAAATTCAAAAAAGTTTTCATTTTCAATGTTTCTAACTGGCCAGTTCTAAACATTTTCAGTGTTACCCACGTTTTATGCTGGGTTGTTTTATAATAGTAATATGTTTAGTACAATTTAAATCTAACAAAACATTCAAAACACTGGTCTCACAGGCTATTACAAAATAGTCTCTCTGAAACTGAAATTATTAAACTTTCCCGCTAAGCTGGCTTATTACAAACTTTTACCGAAATTAACAGGTTCACCGGACGCATATTATATTTATTAAGTAAAAGTATAAATGAAATATTAACTTCAGGGAGAATGTAATTATTCAATATGTATGCGTTGTATGATATAGGATTTTTCATGATATAAAGCTGTGTTTTAAACTATTCTGTAGTTTACAGAGCTTGTAGATTTTTTTTTTTGGAACGGATGTGACGTTGGCCAATACTTCCTGCCGCCAATACTTCGCACCTTCTACCAAGCCTGTTAGGAGGTGCGAAGTATATAAGCGTAAACTGGTAAACGTGCCATCTGTGATCTGATAGTAAGTGGTCAGTGCCAATGACCATAATCTTGACCTGGGGAAAGCACAGGCAACTTATTTATGCGTCGCCTATCCTGAGTAATAAAATGGTAAGTCTCTGTTCCATTCAATTTACATGATTCTCCTGTTTAATTCAAAGCTGTTTGATGGAAAATATAAGCAGGATGGTCGTACCCATCAGACGGGACCCTGACGGAGGCGCGGCACAGCGAATCCCATTATTAAAAACAGCGAAATATTTATCATATTTTAGTGTGGACAAATCTGAATTATCTCGTAAAACCAGACAGCGTGACGAATTCTGTCTATACAGACAATAAAGTACTCGACAACGAATAATTTCGACTATATAAATGAGCCACAATCAACTACAACACACACACACACACTCCCACACAAACACATACACATACACATACACACACACACACAGACACACACACACACATTACATTATGGTTGACAAAAAGCTTGTCCTAATTCGTCGCCTTTCAAGAAACATACGCATACACGCAGACAGACCGACACCACAAGGGTCGTGTGTATGAAGCATATGTATTTCTAATCTATTGTAAAATCATTGTCGGGGCTGATACGTAATGCCTTATGTGCTCAAGCGATACTAACTAATGTGTTGTAACATGAGTGTTCACATAAAATCATTCACACAAGAAGTCTGTTCTCAATAGTTTAATGTACAATGTAATAGCCTTGGGCCGTTCCTTGTAACTTTCTTGCTGCGCCACTATGCTGTGCCGCAAAGGACAGGATATTTCGTGTATTCACCAAGACCGACATATATTTGAGCAACCCATGCATGCACATAAGTGCTTGTTAGTGTGAATTGTGAACTCATGTATACAGTATACCTACATCCCTATTTTAGATTCACCAAAACTATTTTAGTTACATAATTAGTTAACGATACTAATTGCATATTATCCTTATAATATTATAACATTATGTGAACGTGAGTTTGTTTGTTGCTTTTACACGACAAACGCAACAAGTCTTTCAATATTATAGTGTAGAAAGATGTGTTACATTACCACACGTTTGCATTTTATGATTTGTTTAATCTTATTAAGCTATTGCATAGATTTTATCGCGGGCCTTGAGCGCGGCGACCGAATCAAGAAATTCCGTAACGAAAAAAACCTAACACCCGACGAGAGACGAGTGCTCCGAAATCGGACGAATAAGTAAGCAGCTGTTTGTGAGAAAGTATATAGGTGTGGGACAATAGTAGTCTTTGGGTGTGGGATACGGTAATAGACCAGGGTCGATAATTTTAGAAACCAAAAAAAATAATAGTAGATTGAAACCCATTGGAAAAGGAGGAGAATATAACAAAAATAAAAGGAAAAATAATTTACGGGCGATCTGACGGCGGGAAAGTGGAGGGGGGGGGTCTAAGGGTAAAAAACGGTTTATCTCGATTTCCGGCAAATCTACAAGTCTCATGGAAAAAAGTTGAATAGCAAAGTTGTAGGTAATAAGAAGATCTACAACTTTTGTATTTACAATTTTTTCACATAACCTCAAAATGTATGTGAAAAATTCAAATAACCAAGTTTTTGGTTTTTTATTTTTATCTTTTACAAAAAAAAATGTTTGCTCACGAAATTTGGTGTAAACTTACCTCCTTATGTTCCAAACACACTGTATTTTTTTAAATTTAAAATATTTATTTTTTCACCTTATATCGATTTAAAAAATAAATATTTTAAATTTAAAAAAATACAGTGTGTTTGGAACATAAGGAGGTAAGTTTACACCAAATTTCGTGAGCAAACATTTTTTTTTGTAAAAGATAAAAATAAAAAACCAAAAACTTGGTTATTTGAATTTTTCACATACATTTTGAGGTTATGTGAAAAAATTGTAAATACAAAAGTTGTAGATCTTCTTATTACCTACAACTTTGCTATTCAACTTTTTTCCATGAGACTTGTAGATTTGCCGGAAATCGAGATAAACCGTTTTTTACCCTTAGACCCCCCCCCCTCCACTTTCCCGCCGTCAGATCGCCCGTAAATTATTTTTCCTTTCATTTCTGTTATATTCTCTTCCTTTTCCAATGGGTTTCATTCTACTATAATTTTGTTTCACTTTTTGCCATTGTCAAAGGCTTCGGCACTGGTCTATAAGTTCTCCTCTCAAATTAAAGAACGCATTTAAATAAATGTTTCGAATCGACAACATATATCCACAATATTCGGATAATGGCTTAGTTTAGATTTAGAAAATGTAAATAATGAAAAAGAATTGACATAATATTATAAGTACAATAGTTGTCAAATTTTTATGCGTGTGTCACGGAACTTAACTAGAAAGGAGAGCGATCGACATAGGAGTTAAATACTATAAATTTTCCACTGAAAGAGAATCACTGGCAATTGCATAAGTTGATAAAAAATGCTATGCAATAGCTTTACCGCGGCAGTCTCCGAGTGCCACACGTCTTTTTTCATTCTAGCAAGGAAATACATAAGCTACTTTTTCGAATTCCACGCAGGCGAAGCCACGAGCAAAAATTAGTATCTAAAAAAAAAGGTTAAAAACCATTTAAAAGTTATTCATAAAATATCGTAATAATTGTGCAAGTAATACGTTTTTAATATTTGTTATGAATTACATTACGCATAACATGATTTACCTAATATAACCATTTTTTTAGAAATTAAAAAAATCGGTATAAATTATATCGATGGTGTTGACCACCATCACCACTCACCTCTGGTAGCTGAGCCGCCTGATCGGATTTAGAATTTATAGAATAAAAACAATTGAAGATTTTATGGTTAGAATGCGTTATGGCATTACATGGATCCCTACCACGATTCAAGCTTTATCATGGCGGTGTAGCTCAGTAGACTAAGGTGAACCCAGCACCTTGGGCAAAGCAAATTAAGCCGAGGGATCTGCTCTTTGTACCCCTCTTATAAGAGGAGGGGACAAAAGATTAGGGGACAAGGGATGAGGATGGGAACCTCATCCCATTGTCCCGACGTTTGGAGGGGTTGTTCTGTGGTACGGGACAACCCCTCTGTGGAGGTGGCGTCGGTCCCTTGAGGGACTGACTAGCCGTAGAGGTGATCTGTTTGTTCATAATGTTGTTATATTTTGTACATAATGATGTGATGATATCGCGTCATGTTTATATAACAAGACCTGGAGCTTACAATCCTCGGCCACATAATACTTAATATCACTAAACCCAGCAGATATTTTGATTGTGTTCCATCCTATATAAATTTAGCCAGAGGAAAGCGGTTAAATTGATATTGGTTTGGGTTTAATATGAAATGAGGTCAAGGAATTAATTATCTATATCAATATTGAATATGGAAAAGTAACCCCATCTGTCTATTGCCTTTTCATGCCTAGTTTCAGTCAAAATTCAGACAATATGAAATTATTAATTTTCAACCGATGTCTTGATTTCTGTTATTTTAATTATTATAAATTGTATTTGTTTTATATCAAAATATTATAAAATAAAATTTTTATATATGGTAAAAATAACCCATGTAGACAACAAATTATGTGTGAAATATAATATACCTATAATATACGTATATAAATAGTTTCAACTTTTTGTTCAAATACAACAAATTCATTGTTTTCGTTTGTAAGTCAAACACAAACACTTGCAAAAATAATAAACTTTTTTTTATATTATAACTAGCTGTTATCTATGGTTTCACCCCCAGAAAATAATGCATAATCGTTGAAAATAAATAGCTTATTATCTTCTACAAATAGGCTATAAATTGCAGAAATATTTTTTTAAATATAAAAAGTTTGAAATTAGCACGATAAAACAGGCAAACTCTTCAATTTTATTATATTTGTATACAACATCATCATTATCAGCATGTCTACTGCTGTACTTCTTTCTATGTACCATAGACGATGGCAATCAACAAATAATGAAAGCTATTTAAAAAAATTGCTTTCACGATTTTCAAATTTCAATGAATTAAAATCGAATTCTGACCGCACACGGCCACTAGTACAATCGAATGTACATATTTTAGCACAGGCTTATCGAGTATTCCTTCATGTTTAATGCTATGTTCCCGAGAAATTACTCTATGCAATATGCGTGGTACCGCGTTGAATTAAATTTTTCATATAAAAGCAGTTACATCGCGGATACATACACCGGCGAGAAGGATGCGCTGCGCCGCGCTCTCGGCTGCATGGGTACCACCGTGTTGCTTGTTTCTCGCGTAAAACAGCTTTGCTGTGTTTGGGAGAGAAGGGCAAGACAGTCAGTGTAATTACTGACACAGAGACATAACATCTTATTGTTGTACCTTAGTTAATTATCATTTATAAATTAATGGCGCCATGGCGTTCCCATGTCTTTTTCACTGTAACGCGGTAAGACGTCAAATTTGTGAAAGTGTAGAAACAATAAAACAATAACTTTATATAAAACCACAAAAGAACGATAATTATTGTGTTTCTAAATATATTCATCCGGAGACACGGTAGTGTCTCGCGCTAAGTACTCGTTCAAACACATGTGTGTTAAACGTCACTTGTTAGCGTGAGCCGACGTATATAATATACTAGCTGTTGCCCGCAGTTTCGACCGCGTTAACTTAGGTTTACAGCCGTATACGGATTGATGATGATTATTTTTATAGCCTAAGTTACTCCCTATAACATAAGCTATCTTCCAATTCAAGGCCCGTCAAAATCGGCCCTGCCGTTTCCGAGATTAGCTGGAACAAACAGACAGAAAAAAATTGTAAAAAAAATGCTATGCTAAAGAACCGTTTTTTATTGAATGCATATGGATGCATACACACGGAAAATATACCAAAATAGCTTTCTTACAAATTTTGTCTGTCTGTCTGTTTGTTGCGGCTAATCTCTGAAACGGCTAGACCGATTTTGACGGGACTTTCACTGGCAGATAGCTGATGTTATAGGGACTAACTAAGGCTACAAAAATAATCAGCATTACTCCGGACACGGCTGCATCTCAAAATCCTTTCTTAGGGGATGCCTACGTCATAGTAGCTTTATGCATGCAAAGTCTCAGCCCGATCGGTTTAAAATTGACAAAATTTCATACAAACTTTCATCCCCTATTTTATCCCCTTTGGGGGTAGAATTAGTCAAAATCCTTTCCATCCTACGTCAGAACATCTACCTGCATGCCAAATTTCAGCCCGATCCGTCCAGTGGTTTGGGCTGTGCGTTGATAGATCACTATGTCAGTCAGTCAGTCAGTCACCTTTGAGTTATATATATTTAGATTCTCCGCTCATATGTCGATTTAGCCTCACTTACTTTTTAAACTTAAAAATATCTACAGTTGTGTTCTTAAAATCATAATAATATACCAATTTCTAGTTTATACCGTCGTTTGTATCTACTTTTATCAATTTTATATGTATTTGTTTTATATCAAAATATTATAAAATAAAATTTTTATATATGGTAAAAATAACCCATGTAGACAACAAATTATGTGTGAAATATAATATACAATATACGTATATAAATAGTTTCAACTTTTTTCGTATCGTATTACTTTTTATTTTGACAAAGTGAAAGGTAAAGGTCGGTACAGTAGCATCATGGAGTACAGTAGCATCGTGCAGTACAGTAAAACGTGCAGTACAGTAACATCGTGCAGTAAACTAACAACGTGCAGTACAGTAAAACGTGCAGTACAGTAACATCATGCAGTACAGTATCATCGTGCAGTACCGTAACAATGTACAGTACAGTAACTTCGAGCAGTACAGTAAAACGTGCAGTACAGTAACATCGTGCAGTCCCGTAAAAATGTGCAGTACAGTAACTTCGCGCAGTACAGTCTCATCGTGCAGTACCGTATCATCGTGCAGTACCGCATCATCGTGCAGAACCGTAGCAATGTGCAGTACAGTAATATCGTGCAGTACAGTAACATCATGCAGTACTTTCTAGACGACTATCTAATGTGCTATCTATATCACACGTATTTTAACGACCTTTATCTGTACCATTATTCTTCACAGTTTCCAACTTGCTGACTAGACCAAGTATAAAAGGTATATTTACTTTTGATAAAGTAAAATAGCCATATTATTTTGCCTAAAAAAACTATCTACACGAAAAAGCATGTAGTTGTTTTTCTTTTAACGCTGAGTAAACACCTCGTATTTCTGAGCCAAATATATATCGCAGATTCAAGAAAATCAGATGGAAATTTGGTGCAATTGGTTTTTATTCCCTATTTATTCTCTATCTAGTCTTAGGCAAACAAAAAACGTTATTCGCGAGCAACTACTCATTTCATTAACTCGGGGAGTGTTTTCTCATTATTTCCCATGTCCTTGTCTCATAGCTTTGAATATTTCTTAGTTCACATAGGTTTTTTATCCACGTGAAACGTACTTTTATGAGTTTACCATTAGGAGATACGCTGATATACAACGCGCCCTTAGGATGTTGTTCATATCGCTGAGGTGATCCTCTTGCCTGCAGATCCGGCATACAAGACACTCACGGGTACTTTAGTAGAGCATTGCAAAGTGCGAGTCCCCTCATAGGTCCAGGAGCTATACCCGAGTTAAACCTGGATCATGCGAAAGCATTAACCTGCATCATCAAAAAAAGAATGTTGTCCATATTCCTGCTTTTTTTCGCTAGATTCATTTTCAAACAGAAGGGTATATGAGACGGTATAACTATAAGCACTGAGACAACGGACAAACCGGTTACCACGTAGTCAAAGTCGTCCATATATCTACTACGTGGTCTAATGCCTAATTGTACTGTCGTAAAAAAGTTTACATCTTTATAATCGCTCCAAACTCTCCTCATGAAGTTTAGTATTCTAATTTTGTTGGCCATTGTAATGCTTATTCAGTTTTGTAAAAAGGACAATAAATTACAATGGAATCACAACACATCCGTTTCATGAGCCGATTTTCTCTTATAATGGATGGAAATATCGCTTTTTTCCAATATTTGGAATCACAGTAAAGTATACGTATTTATTACAAGATAAAAAATTGAAAACATTTTTGTTCCAACTTAAATAAACATTTCAAATGTTTGTTATTTCAAAAATCTAACAAATCCTTGATTTGTGAATGTCTCAATGATTGAATGAAATGAGTCATTGCTTATAAATATATATGTTAAATATTTACTTTATTTGTTTGTAATGAAGTCCAAACACAAGGTAGCTACTGAAAGTCGAGGAGTTCCCTTAACTGTCTTTTTTCTTCATCATAAGACTCCTAATGACAGTCACAGCGTATCTAGGTGTAAAGTTCTCATCAGTACAAATTAATCAAGCCCATACACAAGGTTACTGGTATAAATCTTTAAGGAGTTCCCTCGACTGTCTTCCGGCTCCATCAACAGAATCTGTTGAACAAATTATTACTCTGGAGCCTTATTAAATTGTAGTTCTTTAAAATACTTAATGAATAAATTAACAAGCACACTAGTCGCCTCTACGATTTTTGAAAGTTCCCCTCGACTTCTCTGAGATGCCATAATCAGATCCTGGTTTCCTTATCATAGGACCATTTGGGAAGTGCCCCTTTCAAACAAAAAAGAACTTTTAAAATCGGCTGGTAAATGGCAGAGTTATACCCGAACAAACATAAAAAAGAAAATAATACAAACATCCGAGTTGGGGACCTCCTCCTTTTTTAGTAGTCAGTTAAAAACAAAAATGATTGACGTGTGATTATAAACATAATTGATGTCCATAACTTACAGTGGTATGATTTACCTGGTGTAAAATAATGAGATTTTTTAAAATTTTACTATCCGGTATCTGGTCGGATACTGAATTACTATACGGCATCCGATCGGATAGTGAACACAAGGGTATTATGTCAGGTAAAATATTATTATTAATGGCCGTTTTTTCAATGCTTTTACTCTTTATATTTTTACTGTAATTAGTCTGATGTTGAAAAATGGATGTACATTATGCTAATTCCGAAACCTTGAATTTGAAGAAGACGTTTGGAACAAACTTGAGAAAAGTGGTGTTTCCGACGGCGACGGGTTATGTATGGACTAGAAGTTTTACAAGTGGATACATACTTTGTTCTGTGTCTCCGTCTATATGTGAATTAAAGTATTCCATTTCTTAATCAGTTTTCTGGCAGTACAATAAATCTTTTACATATTCCTTATAAGAAGGGTTGGTCAGGCAATAAAGTTCTTACTACCGACTTGGTTCTCAAAATAACCAACGCAAGGGTTAAATTATAAAATAAAAGCATTTAAAGAAAGAAAAATATTTTATTGTTCACAACAAAATATATGTTATTATAAAACATAATCGTTCACAACAGCTTGACATACATATTAATATTGCGAACAATAAAGGTAGCCACTCAGCTACCTTTTAGATACCTAATTGAAGAATAGTGCAGTTTGTTCGTCGGTCTTTATGATATTTCTATTGGGATTGTAATGAACTTAATTTTACGGATATATTAAAACATATTGTTGACCACAGGTCAATCAATCATAATATGTATTACAATGGAAGCTTTGAATGGAATTCGAACCTAAAAGAAAAGTGCGTGAGTACAAAGTACACATATCAGAAGTGAAACTCATTTGGCAAACTAATTTTTAAATCTCGTTTATATTTATACTAATCTAAAGCTTTAAATTTCCGAGACTTTCGATACGAGGTTTTTTATAACTCACTCTCTCTTTCGATCTTTCTCACTCGCTTGCTCCCTACTCTCACTCTATGGCTATGTGCTTCATGCTACGTTTGCCCTTTCTCAATCCCTCTCAATCACTCTCTTCCTCGTCTTGGACTAAAACGTTGCACATTTTCTTGACGTTTCATCTGTAAAAAATTTACCCTCACGCGCGCAAAGAAGTTTCAATTCAAAAATTGGAATTCTAAACGTACTGTTATTATATTTGTAATTACGTATTGTGTAAACTAAGAAAGTGTTGCAATTGTTTCAGTCTGTTTTGTACCATTTCAGCTTAGATTCGAGTATGCGAATCAAACTTTTCACAACTTTTTACCATTAGGCGGAATAATAACGTTTTCATTGCATATACGCTTTCAAAACTCCATCTCAACACGGTTAAGTTCTTTAACGTGCCGTTCAAACTTTTAGAATTGTTTGACAATCCCCAGCTATATTCAACTGTGTGATTAATTGCAGATAGAACGTTACTCTTTTTACACCGTAAAATGTTTCACGTATTATTAGATCTCTTTTTATTAAAGTTTCTTCTTTTATCACCCTTTTCTTCAACTCTCAGAAATCAACACATTATTATTGTAGTGAAACTTCTTTTCGCGCATGATGGTAACATTTTTACGGATGAAACGTCACGAAATTTTTGCAACGTTTTTGTCCAAGAAGGGGGAGAGAGTGATTGAGACTGATTGAGAGAGAGAGAGATTGAGAAAGGGCGAACGTAGCATGAAGCACATAGCCAAGGAGTGAGAGTAGGGAGCAACCGAGTGAGAAAGATCGAGAGAGAGAGTGAGATAGAGCGAAAGTCGCATCGCAAGTCTTGGAAATTTAAAGCTTTAGATTAGTAGACATATAAACGAGATTTAAAAATTATTTTGCCAAATTAGTTTCACTTCTGACATGACGTGTACTTTGTACGCAAGCACTTTTTCTTCAATGGCTCTTGGACACATTATTTTGTCAGAGTTAACGCGGTTTGTAATAATAGCAAGACCGATAACAGGTTTCAATTTCAAATTCTATGTTTATAATGTCGATTATATGCTATAATTTGAGAAAGCTTTTTGAGACAATATAATTAAGTTCATATTTAAAATTAAACGTAGTTTGTTTTTAGGCATCGATATTTTAAGTCAATCTATACAGATAAATAGAATTGGAGTGTCTATTTTTGAATGCATATAGATGTATACAAGGTACATACACCAAAACAATTTTTTTTACAATTTTTGTCTGTCTGTCTGTTTGTTCCAGCTAATCTCTGAAACAGCTGGGCCGATTTTGACGGGACTTTCACTGGCAGATAGCTAATGTTATAAGGAGTAACTTGGGCTAGAAAAATAATCATCATCAATCGGGGTACGGCTGTCAATCTAATTTAAGTCAAGGTCTAAACCATGGTGGGGAGCGACGATGGTCTAGTGGGTATGAGCTCGGCCTCTTAAGTGAGAGGTCCGGGTTCAATCCTGACCCCTGTGATGTCTTAAAATGGATTTTCCTGAACTTCTTTTTTTTTTTTTTTTTTCTTTTTCTTTTACGCCGGGAAATGCTCTGAGGCATCCCGCGGGGGAGTGGGTCTCCCCACGCGGGTATGTGGGACTCGCTGCGCCCGACAGCTGGTAAATGGACGCAGCTCTACCCACTAAAACCCGGCGAGTGCCACCAATGCCGCCTTTGGTGAGGTGCCCCGGATCTAGAAAACAAACAGGGCATTTCGACGGCTAGTCAGTCCCGCAAGGGACCGACGCCACCTCCACAGAGGGGTTGTCCCGCACCACAGAACAACCCCTCCCAACGTCGGGACAGTACATGGGGTGAGGTTCCCATCCTCACCCCTTGCCCCCTGCTCTTCTGTCCCCTCTTCTTATAAGAGGGGTACAAAGAGCCCCTCGGCCCAATTAGCTTCGCCCAAGGTGCACCGCTCACCCTAGGTTACTGAGCCCCACCGCCACGACAAGGCCTGAACCATGGTGGGGTTCCTGAACTTCTACGTACACCTGAACATGATACCATTGCATGCTCACCGGTGAAGGAAACATCGTGAGGAAACCTGCATGCCTCATCTGTGTCTTTGAAGGTGTATTAACTTCACCAACCCACATTGGGCCAGCGCATCGGTGCGCAGCCCAATAACCTGATTTCGAGGAGAAGATCCGTTGATATAATGATTGTTATTAGTTTGGTAAAGCTACTCAATAAAACAATATAAAGCACTGTCTTTCATACGCAGATTTTTCACCTTCGGTAGTTGACTTACCTTACTCCGATGCCCATTCGGTACTTAATAGACCAACGGAATTGAAATGAACGTACTACAGAAATATGGGATTTATTAATTGTTGATTTAATACCTTTCTCTTGTAAAAGGATAAAAATATGAAAATCTTCGACGTAAAGCCGCTTCTGTGTAAATTGAAAGCTAACTCGATTTCACACAAATTGGTTTATATTCTGACCGTAATAGCCGAGACTAAGTTAGTTTCGGATTAAAGACTTCAAGTTTAAGTTTGTTGTTTCTACTGGGTAATAGTGAGTATACTGTATTATTTTCATATTTATTCGTGGCTCCGAATCTAATCTTTGGCTTTAAATATTCAAGTCAAAAAAAAAAAAAAAACTAGACGAGAATTCCTCGAAAACTTACACATATTACTTTGTTGATTTAAGACAGGTAGGCCTTTTGGTGATCCTCTACGAATGTGGTGTCTTTGTGGCCCTTTTGTTGATCCTTGTGACATAATCGTTTTTGTAAACTCTCAATAACCTATTGTAATTCTTTTCAAATCTTATCAGATCAAAGATGACGAAGATAAGTGGCTAAGGACGTCTTATTTAGGGGTTAGTAGATAAAACATATAGTGGGTGGGAAGCGCTGTGTTGCGCTCCCGGCTGCATGGGTACCACCATCTTGCTTGTTTCTACCGTGAAACAGCTTTGCTGTGTTTCGGAGAGAAGGGCAAGACAGGCAGTGTAATAACTGACACCGAGACTTAACATCTTATGTCTCAGGATGGGCAACACATAAATTAGTTGCCTGGGCTCGTTCCAGGTAAACTAGTTTATGTTCATGGGCGACGTCGACCACTTACCATCAGGTGGTACGTTTGCCAGTTTGCCTATCCAAGTAACATAAAAAGTAACATAAAAAAAGTAGTAATAAATATTAATTAATAAACACACCACGATAACCTAGCCTCGTGGTAAGTTTATAAGAACTTGTGTTAGGGTCCTAAAAAATGAAATACATTTAGGAAATTGATGTAAATAAATATTGCATAGCAGGAGGCCTTTGTTTAGCACTTGATGGATAAAGGCTGATGATGATGATACAAATACAAACAAGCGTATGGATGATGTTTGGACGTCCATGTCTCCGGTCTGGGTGCTGCCTGCTTGGCGGGATTCGAATCCGCGACCACTGTGTATATGGCCCACAGTCCAGTAGCCTATTCACTCGACCAGCGTATTAAAGGCCTTGTCAGTGTATGTATGTATATATGTATATGTATTCCTTTTTCCATTAGATGTTAATTTAAAAGACCTGACAAAATTAAGAATGTCAATCGGTCCCTTCGTTAAAAACTAATTATCAACCCGGATATCTTGAGGAAAATTAAGAAGAATTTAGGAAATGGCATCTTTAAGCGCCATTATTTTTTCCAATATATTTTCTGGGGCCGATGTTAACTAAAACGCCGAAAACTACCATGGAACTATAATAATGTAGAAGACGATGCCAAATATTACATCATTATAGCTTCTTAGTTTATTAAGGTGGCCGATCCTAAATGGATGAGTGGGTGAGGATCCAACGTCTCAACGTTAATTGAAAGAGGCATTACCGGTAGGAGGGATGCGCTGTGCTGCGCTCCCGGCTGCATCAATTGCACTGTACCGCTCTCCCGGCTACATTAGTAGCGCTGCGCCGCGCTCCCGGCTGCATCAGTAGCGCTGCGCCGCGCTCCCGGCTGTATTAGTTGCACTGTGCCGCGCTCCCGGCTGCATAAGTTGCGCTGTGCCACGCTCCGGGCTGCATCAGCTGCATTGGTACCACTATCCTGCTTCTTTCTAGCGTGAAACAGCTTTGCTGTGTTTCGGAGAAAAGATAAGGCAGTGTAATTACAGGCACAGATACCATCTTATTTCTCAGGATAGCCAACACATAAATGTTGGCTAGTCTCAGTTTAACTTGTTTATGGGTGACGCTGACCACTTACCATCATGTGGCTCGTCTTCCCGTTTGCCTATCCATCTAACATATGAAATCATTGGTCGAAAAAAGGTTGGTAACGGTGATCATTCATCATCATCATATTCATCATCATTATCTATCTCCGTCAACTGCTGAACATAAACCTGATGATTATTATCGCTTTCATATAATATGTTATAATTTACCGGGTGTATTTTGAACGCTTGCAAAGATTTAATCCTAATAATATACTATTTATATACTATACTAGCTGTAGCCCGCAGCTTCGCCCGCGTCAACTTTTAAAATTTGAGAGGTTGACCACCCTTATCACTTAGGGGTATGAAAAATAGATAGTAGCCGATTCTCTGACCTACTGAATACGCATATCAAATTTGGTAAAAATCGGTAAAGCCGTTTCGGAGGAGTACGGTAACTAACATTGTGACATGGAAATTTTATATATTATAGATATAATTTATATAACCATTTACCTCAGAAACGTTTTTTGACGTGACAACGTCGAATAATTCGATAGAGCCGGCTGCAAGAACGAAAAAACATGACGCATGCGGCGTCAGTAAACCGACTTTACAGACAACCGATTTTTCTTTTTTTAAGAAAATTTTAGGACTTATGTATTTTGCAAACCCGCAATGTATGTATACACATTAACGAACTGTCAGCTTATGCAGTCCGCTGGTCGGCGTGAACCATAAACCAATTACATTGCCGTTTAAAAAAAAACGATTATTTTAAAGTATTATCATCAAATTTCTGTAACATTATGTTTACTAAACCGGATTATACAAAAAAAATAAAAATAAAAAGGGCAACCAAAAAAAAAGTGCGTTTTTTCACTTGTATCATGTCAGGCTATGCCAACACTATCATACCTCTTCGTTTTTGCAAGCGTTCCAAATACACCCGTTATATCATGTAATAGTTACATACTTTCACTAGAAACACTAAGATGTCGATCAGCTGATAGTTTCTATCCATCCACTGCTGAACATAGGCCTCAATGAACGCCAAGACCGCCGATCCCTTGACAACTTCCCACGTGGTGAATGGTCGACCAACTCTTCGTCTACCTTAACGTGGCCTCACCTATTGAACCTTTAATTATCCCATCAGCCATCCATTCACCTGAGTGTGTATAAGTGACCTGCCCACTGCCACTTCAAAGAGCTCCTACATACTATCTGTTATCAAAATAAAATAAAATTTGAATGAATAACTTGGGGTTGATCGTCGTTGGATTAGTGGAAATTCGTCCCGACTGAAATTGGTGGCGGATTGTAATCCTTGGAGGGGACCGTAGTCCTTTACTTAAACTTCAATATCATACACGTATAGTGCTTGTTCATCGCGGTATCGCTCGCCCTAGTAAATTAATATAAAAAAAAAAACTTTTTTTTCAATATAATTTTAACCTTCCTCAATTTTTTTCAAATGTTTACGCACATTTCACTCATTATAATGAAACAAAATGGTTTATGCACGTCGTCGTTGTCAAAACGTCGAGCATGTAAAAACTTAACAAACCGAGATAAGATTAATTGAGAAAAGAATAATGTAATTTTGAATACCCCCTGCAAGACAAGCGTCATCATCGAAATCAAATATTTGTCATTAAAGAAATTTAAATATAAACCAAGAAACCTGTGAGCTAATCATGACAAGAGTCAGTTTAATTTGACAGACAAGAAGAATGAAATTCATAATTTGTGCTGTGAAACTTTGCTACTTTGAAAGTTATTTGACTGAAATGAAAGTAAGTATAATTATTAAAATAAACGTTTTGACAGAAACCCATTTCACTAAATTAAATTGACGGCTCTGCTACTTAAACTAGCTAAAAGCTTCAGCTATTATCAGTAGTGGGCTCGAATCCTAGCAAAATAATTTTTGAAATGTATTTTTTCGGCTTATAAACATAATTACACAATTTGCATTGTACATTATAAAGATCTTTTTAGCTCCCATTTTGTAATAAGATGCAGTCTCAAGCAGACTTTTAGATAGGTAACTTGCTATTAAGCGACTCTATTAATAAAAATAACCTCATAGTGGAATTACACTATGAGGTATTTACATAACGTAACATTATACACATATTATTTTTCTAAAAAAAAACGTTTCTTAAAATATAATTTTATAAACAAACTTTAATTAAAACGTACATGAAAAAAGTGTTTTAAAAACCTTTGGATTGGAGAAAAAAAAGAAGGTCTTTTTTGCCTCAATAAAAAGCCAGGCCTGGTTAAAAATCTGAGTGCCTTGTTGTGTTTGAAAATCAAACCGACATGACCTATTTCAGAGCACTACCAAATCCATCACACTGGTCTCGTGACTACAGGCTTAACGCAAAAATATTTTAGTGTCCAAAAACTCATCTATTTTAACTGGTCTAAAACGCAAAAGAAATCTGAAAAATGCGTGTCGAATATTTTTCTTATATTCACGCGACTCTCAGTCATTGTTGTAGGTTGGAGCAGTTTGATGGTGGCATTTTTTTGTATTTACAAAATTTTGACTAATTTTAAAGAACTATGACTACGGAGTGTGGAGTTAGGATTGCTGTAAATTTTAGAACAAATCAGAGTAAACTACGAGAGTATAAAAAGTAATATAGAATAAATTAATTGTTATATAAATACTACATTACAATATTACGTTACTAAAAATAAACAAAGTATTGTTTCAAAAAACATAGTTTTAGGTAGATTTTGCGATTTAAAGAAGGCCTTCGATACAGTGAGCCATAAATTCCTGTTAAAAATCTGAAAAATATAGGTATCTACGGCCAGGCTTTAAAATTGTTCGTATCTTATTTAACTGATCGATACCAAGTGTTTAAAATTGGGGAGAATCAAAGTAAGATATTACTTTTTAAGTCATAAGGGGGCAAACGAGCAGTAGGACCCTTATGGTACCGATACCCATACACATCCGCACAACCAGAGGTTATGACACAACTTAACAACAACAACACCAACCGGTGAAGGAAACATCGTGAGGAAACCTGCATGCCTGATGAGATTAAAAGTCTTTGAAGGTGTGTGAAGTTCACCAACCCACATTGGGCCAGCGCATCGTTGAACCATGGCCCAAAACCCTCCTCGCCTGATTTCGAGGAGGAGACCCGTGCCCAGCAGTGGGACATAAAAAGGTGTGATATTATTATATTATTATTATATCAACAACTTAGGTTATAAGTGACTTTTGGGGTAAGATAATAATGGGCTAATGGGCCACCGGAAACTCACAAACCGCACGAAACGCGACAGCATTGCTGTCACTTGAGGCCGATGTTTATGCGAGCGATAGGTACCACCCCGGTTGTGCCGGTCCAGTTTTGCTGCAATGCAGTATGGCACTACCTCTTACTAAACTTACTTGTAACATGTGGTGTTCCGCAAGGATCATTTTGAGGCCCATTGCTCTTTCTAATTTATATTAATAACATTCCAGACCTTGCCTTAAATGGACACATAACTTTGCATGCAGATGACACCTGTTTTTTCTATTTATATATATTATATACTTAGTTAAAGACGAACATGAGTGTTATTATATTATTACTGCAAATAATATGTATTCTCATGTAAGTGACCCTTGTCTTTTTGAGAATAAATTTCTATAAACTGCCATTATATATGGATAAGGAGTCTTTGTTCAGCACGATAATGCACGACAGTTAAAATACAATAAATACATAAGTTTCATTTAAATAATACTAAAATAACCGGGAAATTATTGCAGTTATTTCATAGCGTTCAAGTTCATATGAATGGAGTTTACATTCACAATGTAGAAACGTACTTTACATTTGCAAACTTCTTTCTCTAATGGATTAACAAACGACATAATAACAATCTAAAATCTGCAAAATGTGTTTCTTATTTTGAGCATTTTTATTTTGTCATTGTTGTACATATTTGGTCGGCCATTAACCAGGTGGGAAGACGATCTCCGTGCAGTGGCCGGGTCGTGTTCAATGCGAGTGGCTACGGATCGGCGTTTATTGAGCAAGGCCTATATTTTGCAGTGGAGGGATACGAGCAGACGATGATGATGACGAAGAAAATTCAGTGTATTTGCGATCCGATTGTGTCAGAAGAAAGGTTATTTAAGAGTTTCTTTATTTAATATTGATATTATTGTTTCAGATATCGCACAATTTTCCTGTTAAATATATTTGTAAGTTCTTTCTAAATTAAGTATTATTATGATTTCCATTAATGTTGTCTGCTTGTATTGTGTTCCTTATCGACTGTTATGTTACTCGTTCTTCCATACTTGCCCTAGCTGGGCATGAAATGCGGTCAACTTGGGCCATTTGTGGTCGTCATCAGTATCCCCACCACGGTTCAGGCCTTGTCGTGGCGGTGGGGCTCAGTAGCCTAGGGTGAGCCACTGCACCTTGGGCGAAGCGAATTGAGCCTCTTTGTACCCCTCTTATAAGAAGAGGGGACAAAAGAGCAGGGGCAAGGGGCGAGGACGAAAACCTCACCCCGTTGTAGTATCCTGACGATGGGAGGGGTTGTTCAGTGATGCGGGACAACCTCTCTGTGGAGGTGGCGTCGGTCCCCTGATGGACTGACTAGCCGTCGAGGTACCCTGTTTGCTCAACAGATCCGGGGGACCTCAACAAAGGCGGCATTGGTGGCACTCGCCGGGTTTTGGTGGATAGAGCTGCGTCCACTACCAGCTTTAGGGCGCAGCGAGTCCCACATACCTGAGTGGGGAGAACCAATCCCCCGCGGGATGCCTCCGAGCATTTCCTGGCGTTAAAGAAAAAAAAGAACAAAATAAGCTCGTCATCAGTATTGTAGGGGGCGAATTAACAAATGCGTAAAAGAAAGAATGACTCACTGCTAGACATAGTCGTTTTCGTATGTTGACGACGTGCACGCGGGATTTTAGGAAAACTAATTTAAAGCGGACTCTTTAGACTCAAACCACAGAATAATAAATTGTACAAATACTTAAACTCAGATCTCACACTTAGTCCAGCTTACCCACTTGGCCATCGTCGATCGTCGGGAATTACTTATTTCATATTTTGTTTTACTTGAAACCTTTAGTTACATTAAATAGATTAATTTTATCGCATTTCGTCACCTAATCATAGTTTCCCATTAAATAAATAATACGACGGACGGATTGCATTCGCTTTTTTGTACCAATTTAAAAAAAAAAAATACCATACTGAGCTCAAGCAAATAATTCGGAGCAATACTTTAAGGTGTAACCTACTGCAATAAAAAACTTTAAACATTAACTTTGTTGAGCAACATTAAGAATATTACGTAGTCCTTTCCGCGATTAAAGTTCAAATAACGCTACTAATTTTGTGCCTGAATGTTGTTTCGGTAAAACTTTACACGCTTAACTTATATTAACTAAGGTATGAACATGTGAATGTAAATTGTAAATGTTTAAAGTTCACGACGTCAGTTTTGATACTTTCTCTTCATTTTGACATTTTGAAGGGAAAGTTTCCTACTCCTTTAATTAAATTATATTAATATATATGTCAACAGTCTCAAAGAAAATTAGAACATGCGCGAGTCGTTTGTTTTGTGTAGGAAATGAGATAGATATATTATTATAATGCTGATATTGACCAGGTGGGAAGACGATCTCCGTGCGGTGGCCGGTCCGTGTTGGATGCGAGTGGCAAGGGATCGGCCGTCTTGGCGTTCATTGAGGGAGGCCTATGTTCAGCAGTGGACGGATAGAGGCTGATGATGATGATGACGATGATGAAATAGTATTTCTTGTGCGGGTCCCCATACAATAAATATTATGTTTTTAATATCGTTTCAAAATACATAATAAATAAAAAATTCAGGTAGTCGCCAGTAATTATGTAAGTACTTTTTAATTAGGTATTTGCAGCTATTTTTCTCGTACTAGTTGGATAGACAAACTAGCTAAAGAGCCACATAACGGTAAATTACCCACAAATGTGAGGGAAAGGGAGGGGGCCAATAAACTATAAAATTCATGTGACGTAATTTCTGGATGGCGCCTAAGTAAAAAAAATAGGATACCTATCCATACGTGTGGTATAAAGCAAATACAAAAATGCGATCTTTATATGATGTTTTACCAGGCAATTCCAACTGCGTGTACGGCTTAGAACAGGCCTCATAGGATGGCTACCAATAGTATATAACACCAAAGACTAACACAAAAAACAATAAGTGATGGACCTAAACCATAAACTAACATGTTAATATAAACAAAAAAGTGCGTGCTTACCAAGTACACATGTCATAAGTGAAACTTATTTGGAAGAATAATTTTTAAATCTCGTTTATATAATCTAAAGCTTTTAATTTCCGATTCTCTCTCTCTCTCTCTCGATCTTTCTCACTCGCTTGCTTCCTACTCTCACTCCATGGCTATGTGCTTCAAGCTACGTTCGCCCTTTCTCTCTGAATCACTCTCTCCCTCTTCTTGGACAAAAAAGTTGCACATTTTCGTGATGTTCCATCCGTAAAAATTTGAACTTCATGCGCGCAAAGAAGTTTCACTTCAAAAATTGTAATAGTACGCGTAAGCACAGACGCGAATGCCTGTAATGTTTTCTATGTGAAAAAAGAAGTTCGTGTACGGAAAATTGGTCGCAATATATAGCCTACTGGAGTATAAAGCCTACTTCCTATCTGTATTTTGTACTATACATATACTCGTAGACCGTCTGAGGTAACCGAGTTGAAAGGATTGAGTTTCAATTTAATTCATTATTGTTGTACGTAGACGGAACAGATGCATAGAACTCGACTTAAGTCTGTTACTATCGACACCACTCTAGCTCTCATCTGTCGCTCAAATCTCATCTTCTAATATTCTTTTTTTAATGTCTTTTGTCTTTCTAGATCTAAAACTAGACGTAGGCGTTCTTTTCGAATACATTAATGATCTAGGTAAAATTAAACTTCCTTATCAACAACTTAACAACAACAACACCAACCGGTGAAGGAAACATCGCGAGGAAACCTGCATGCTTGATCAGATTAAAAGTCTTTGAAGGTGTGTGAAGTTCACCAACCCACATTGGGCCAGCGCATCGTTGAACCATGGCCCAAAACCCTCCTCGCCTGATTTCGAGGAGGAGACTCGTGCCCAGCAGTGGGACATAAAAAGGTTTGATATTATTATATTATTATTATATCAACAAATTAGGTTATAAGTGACTTTTGGGGTAAGATAATAATGGGCTAATGGGCCACCGGAAACTCACAAACCGCACGAAACACTAGTGTTATGTGAACGAGAGGTACCACCCCGGTCGTCCGGCCCAATTCGGCTGCAAAGCAGCATGGCACTACCTCTTACCAAAATTTTTAGTTCTGAAACTAGGTTCTACGGTTATATGCATATTAAATATTACTTTTAACTTTAAACTTACAGATCACTACAGCATCTATATTTTTTAATAATTTATCCAAATTTAGAGCGCACAGTAAAGATGTGTGTTATGTAGTTCGCAAATACACAAGTCAAACGGAGAACCATATTTTTTGTATTAGTCGAAAACCCGAGCAAATGGCAAGCGGCAGCCGTGCCTCATCGTTGTTTAAAATGTGTGAATGTCCCATTTCTACGACAGACAAAGGCGCGCGATGGATGAGGTTCTTTGTCTTTGTTGTAATCAAACACTCTAACTCTTTACCGACATAAGCGTATTTTTTCGTATCATTACATCATTTTTAATTTAATGTAAGTCAAAATGTTACGGAAAACAAAAAATCGACTACAGTTTCGCAGAATTGATTTACTTGAAAATTTCATGCAATGTTGCATTTATATTTACGTCCCTTTTTTCCTCTAAATTCCTATGGGAACGGGAACTACAGCGAAATATTAGTGGTAGTTTTTGATGAGGACGATCTATATCTTCAAACTCGATCATTTTGCTGCCAAGGTGCCAATTCCGTGTTGACACGGCATGGTGTTCTCATTTGTGTGCACTAAAATTCCATCATTTGTTATAGATTTTTGAAGTGAAAACTTCTTTATGCGCGGTACGCATATTTTTAGATGAGATAAAATATCTGGATTCACGACACCGTTACCACCTTTATGAGACGCTATTTGACGTTTTATATATGACGTTTGATTTATTTATATAAGATTATGAAATATTTGTTTACTTAACCAATCGTTAAATACACTGAAATATCAGTGTCATGTGTTAATTTTGTGTTGATTTTGTGCGCCGTTCTGTTAGGTTGTCATAATCTATTACAGCCTGTATTATAGGTATTTGAATTTAATTGTTTTGTTTTCACTTCCATAGAGAATCCGTGTTCACTTCTATCGACAGACCCAGTGACAGGGTTAGTTGTTTTAAATAATTATGAGCTTTAATAATTACATAGATGTATCACATCTGCTGGGCGTCCCGTGACAGATATAAAAAAACATAAATTTATTTTTATTATTATTAAAAAAAAGTGATGCCATCTTATGTATATATGCATTCATGTGTTGCATATCCATATATGCAACACATGAATGCATTGTCTGTGATGGTTCCAGGTAAATAAGTTTGTGTTCACGTCAACCAGTTAGTACTATCTGGTGGTACATCTTGCCTATCCAAGTATCATAAAAAAAAAAAAAATATATGCATAATAATATCATCAAACTTTTCCGCACTCTGTTGATCATACGCTTTTAAGTTATGCCAAGACAGCTGGTCGAAATCGTCGTCCTATTTAATTAGAGAATTTGGTTGGTAATCATTAATAATAACCCATTTCCTGTCGACTGCTGGGCATAATACACTTTTGATTAACGCGAAGACGATCCAGGTTTGTGCATAGAGAATATGTTGACTCATACAAAAGAGAAGTCGGAAATGGATCACAAGAAATGCAATTCCTTCAATTTTATATTCTAATAGTATAATGACCTCGATAGAAATAACTATTTTTAGGATTCGTAATTTATTAGAAAATGAGAAAATTATAGAAACATCGATTCGGTTGCTAAGGTAGACGAACTCGATAAATTTGAATGATATCGGTGCGCGGTCCTCCTCGCCCGTTGTTTTAAATTAAATAGTCTAGTGGGCTCGGCCTCTAGAGTGAGAGGTCCGGGTTCCATCCTGACCCCTGTGATGGCCTTGAAATGGGATTTTCTATATTTCTACGTGCATCTAAACATGAAACCTGCATGCCTGATGAGATTAAAAGTCTTTGAAGGTGTGTGAAGTTCACCAATCCTCATTGAACAGCACATCGGTGGAAGCACGAGGAGGAGACCCGTACCTAACAGTGGGACATATTATAAGGGTATATATTTTGTAAAATGCTACTAGTTTTTTGTTAGTTCCGGGTGAACTTGTTTGATTATCGGTGTCATTGACCTACCATCTGTGACGTCTACCGACCCATCCAACTATCAAAAAATTACGGAACTGTACTCGAGTTATTAAAATGTCTTTTTTATCTAAAAATAGTACTAGTAGGCATAATTTTGAAAATCGAACTACATATTATTGTTAGTTAGACTGTACTTGTATCCTCATTATCGGAGGACATGTAGAGATAGATCGAGATATACTCGACGTGCGAGTTATATGGCATGATGCTGAGGGATCATTTTCAGGCGTGAGGTTTCGGACAGATATCGATGATATATGGGAGTGATATTTAGAAGGACATATCGGGTTATATCACTAAATGTACAATAACCAGTGTCGCAGTTTTGATCTTTGAGTCTTATAAAAAGTATATTTTTCTAATATATATATATATATATATATATATATATATATATAAATATACTATACATTTCAGTTTAATAATAATAAAAGATTCATTCACTGTAAATTATCTGTATACCGATGTGTGTATGTGAGTATACACACATCGGTATACAGATAATTTACAGACAAGACAAAAAATCAAAATTACAACGTAACAAACCAAAAAATAAATTATAAGTATGTAAATGGTACCAATAATTAAATTATAAACTATGAACATAATATGCAACTAAAACAAACACAATAAATTTAAACATAATGATACATAAAAACAATATTAATAAAAAAAAGAAAAAAAAAAGAATGAACGCGGCATAGCGATGTAGGTATTGATGGGAGCATTGAAATGGATGACGCCCGGCATTTGTTGGAGAATCAAGATTCTACAACGCTGATTTTATAAGTAAGTTGAGTAAGTCAAAGAAGAAAAGGGAAAGAGTTGATGATGAAGACGATGATAATAATAATCTAATGATAAACGATTGTAGTTATGGGTACTATTAATGGAAATAAACGTACTGACAAGTCTTCTTACAAATTATGTGCAGTATGATTCGAACCCGCGAACTTTGATTGACCTACAATCATAGATACAAGAATATTACCCAACAATCACACCACGTTAACTAGCCTAAGTTCGTAAGAACTCGTGTTACGGGTACTAGGAACGGAAATAGTTTAAGATTTATTATAACTCCACACATACATACATTTATATTGATCATACACACTATCTGCACTTGGCAGGATTCGAACCCGCAGCCGCTGCATCAAGAGTCCAGTAGCCTGACTATTTGCCACGCCTGTCGTCCAACCTTGGTCAAACAAAATTATATTGGTCTTATAACAGATTAAAAATTGGTATCCGCGTCGTAGCGTAGCGGAGACCAATTTTTAATATATGGGTCTTATATTGTATATCTTAAAACATCTATTGGAAAAATAGTTGTGCTCAAAATAAAGCTTAGAATCTCTGCAAAATTCCAATAGCAATTTGTGATCAGAATATTGATGACATAGCGAATGAGTTTTAAGAATAAACAATAGAGAAAAATTGGAAAAATATTATATCTTAAATAATATAAATGCGAATCTGAGTTTCTTTGTTAATAAGCCACAGAATCGATTTTATAAATCCTTGCTCAAAATAAACTTTTAATATTTTGCGCTGGAAAATGATCTTAGGTATCCCGCGGGGGAGGGGAGACTCCCCAGGTGGGTATGTAGGGCTCGCTGCGCCCAAAAGATGGTAAGGTGGACGCAGCTCTGCCCACTAAAACCCGGCGAGTGCCACCAATGCCGCCTTTGGTGAGGTGCCCCGGATCTATTGAGCAAACAGGGCACCTCGACGGCTAGTCAGTCCCTTAAAAGACCAACACCACCATCATAGAGGGTCGTCCCGCACCACAGAATAACCCCTCCCAACGTCGGGATAGTGCAATGGGGTGAGGTTCCCATCTTCGCCCCTTGTCCCCCTCTGATATTTTGTCCCCTCATCTTATAAGAGGGGTAAAAAGTGCAACTCCCTCGGTTAAATTTGCTTCACCCAAGGTGCTGGGTTCACCTTAGGCTACTGAGCCCCACCGCCACGACGAGACATAAACCATGTTGGGGTTCTCAATAGAAACCTACGTAATTACCTAGTAACATGGGTTTTTTTCCGCACTCCCACGGGAATAGGAACCACGAGTGTAAACTGCGCGCTTCAAGTATTATATTAATTCAAAGGAAAATATTATGCTCTTTTATATTGTTATGACTTCTACTTTATAAACATATATATCAACTTAAACATTGTTAGATACTGGGGCACATACTTTATTGATTATTATTGATTATTACCTATAATATAGGGATAAGACTAAAAAACATAAATTAATATGCAAAAGCCCGTATGAATACGTTTCGAAATATAAATCAGTTTCTTAAGATTTCCCTCAAATTGTAACAAAAATCATCCCGTGAATATATGAAGCTATTGATGGATCGTATTCAAATTAATATCCGTTGAATCGTCTTTTCCAAATCTTAATTTTGATTTCCTGGTATTTTGGATACAGTTAGGAAATGAGAATGGAGGGTTAGGGGGGTACGTCCCACACCTTTAACTGAGATGTATGGCATAGACATACTTATTAAATTAAAGTAATTCGAAAAGGGAACATATATACCTTTCATTGCAATTGGTTTATATTATACCTGTCATAATATTGAATTTTTTAGGTAATAGCTTTTTTCAATGATTAGGAGGTATTATTAGGAAAGGATTTTTTTAATCCGACTAGCGGAGATTATTGCGTTTAAACAAACAAATAATCTAACATTCTCTTATTCAAAATCTTTATTAATAATATAATATTAATATTAATAATATCTATGGACGATTTTACACCACGCCAATCTGGTCCTGTGGTAAGTTCTCGAAGAATTTGTGTTACGGGTACCAGACAACATAATACCAGAGAAATATAATATTTAATACTTTTATATTTGTATTATACATATATGTACTTAAGATTTTTTATTATATAATACACACTTTTTTTTTCTTTAACGCCGGGAAATGCTCTGAGGCATCCCGCGGGGTAGTGGGTCTCCCTTCGCGGGTATGTGGGACTCGCTGCACCCGAAAGCTGGTAAGTGGACGCAGCTCTACCCACTAAAACCCGGCGAGAGCCACCAATGCCGCCTTTGGGGAGGTGCCCCGGATCTAATAAACAAACAGGGCACCTCGACGGCTAGTCAGTCCCCCAAGGAACCGACGCCACCTCCACAGAGGGGTTGTCCCGCACCACAGAACAAACCCCCCAACGTTGGGACAGTACAGTGGGGTGAGGTTCCCATCCTGGCTCCTTGCCCCCTGCTCTTTTGTCCCCTCTTCTTATAAGAGGGGTACAAAGAGCCCCCTCGGCTCAATTAGCTGTACTGTCCCGACGTTGGGAGGGGTTATTCTGTGGTGCGGGACAACCCCTCTGTGAAGGTAGCGTTGGTCCCTTGGACTGACTAGCCGTCGAGGTGCCCTGTTTGCTTATTAGATCTGGGGTACCTCACCATAGGCGGCATTGGTGGCACTCGCCGGGTTTTAGTGGGTAGATCTGCGACCACTATGTACCTAGTCTTGCTTGACTTACTCATGAAAATATGTACCTAGTTCTATTAAAGGAAATGCTTCCTATAGAATATACAAATATCGCATCAAACTTTTATATTATCATTTAATAAATTAACTCTTTCATTTGATTCCTAAATTGTAAAACAAATGTTCTCAAACATCTCAGATATATAGAACGATGATACTCGCTATAGTCTTCAACAAGATCAAGTTTCAAAGAACAACTTCTCAAAAGCCACAGGGCACAACTACATTGTATACGTAATTAGACCAATTTTCAACATCATCATCATGAGCCCCTATTCGTCCACTGCTGAACATAGGCCTCCTTCAATGAACGCCAAGACGATCGATCTCTCGTCACTCGCATCCAACACGACTTTCCACTTGGTTAATGGCCAACACTTCGTCTACCTAAACGCAGCCTCCACTCTAGAACCGGTGGGAGGGAAGTGCTGTGCCGCGCTCCCGGCTGCATGGGTACCACCATCTTGCTCGTTTCTCCCGTGAAACAGCTTTGCGGTGTTTCGGAGAGAAGGGCAAGACAGGCAGTGTAATTACTGGCACCGAGACTTAACATATTATGTCTCAGGATAAGCAACACATAAATAAGTTGCTGGGCTCGTTCCAGGTATATTAGTTTATGTTCATGGGCGACGTTGACCACTTACCATCAGGTGGTATGTTTGCCAGATTGCCTACTAACATAAAAAAAGAATCTTACTGCCCCATCGGCCATCCGTTTTCCTGAGTGTGAGCAGCCCCCTGCCACTTCAACGAGGTTATTCTTTGCGTGATATCGGTAGCATTATTGTTTTTTAATGTTTACGCGAATTTCACTCATTATAATGAAACAATTTTTATGGATTTTATCGCGGTTTTATTGTGATTTTTTCGGGAGGACTGAGGTGTCATACGTCCTACCATTACAAAGTTATTCGCAAAGTTATTTGCTGTAAAGTATCCAAAACGTCGGGCTTGTAAAAATCTTAATAAATCGCGATAAAATCCGTAAAAATTGTTTCAATATAATCGGTATAATGTTCTCTGGCGGATGTCTTCGTTTCGAATCCAATCTGCCAAAAGAAACACCCAGCATAGCATGCCCCATTGCACTTTGAGGTAGGGAAAACTTTCGGACCAGTCGTAAATTTAGAGGCCACGTTTAGGCCCCGTAGGTCATCACGGGGAGAACACATTGGTTCAAAATTTTCACCTTCAAACTCTGCGGTACCTATAGACGACGTGAGAATATGGCTAAGCTTCCTGAATGCTGCCCATCCTAATTGAATTTTCAACATAAACATGTGTATTTAAGACTTTATATTTATATTATCGACGAATTATTCATTATCGCCTTATATTAATTTTAGCTTTAAACTTAACAAATCGAATAATAAAGCTAATTTTTCGGATTATTTTAAATTCTATATAAAAATAATTTTTTAATTTTATACTCTAAAAAAATAATTAATACTTACTAAAAAAAAGATAAAGTTAATAATATTACTAGCTTCGTTTGTAAATGTTACAAGTCATATAATTTCCCCAAACTTTTTTTCTTTTACGCCGGGAAATGCTCTGAGGCATCCCGCGGGGGAGTGGGTTTCCCCAGGTCTTTTAAACCCCCTTCTCATAAGAGGGGTACAAAGAGCAGCTCGATCGCCCAATTTGCTTCACCCAAGGGGCTGGGTCCACCTTAGGCTACTGAGCCCCACCGCCACGACAAGGCTTGAACCATGGTGTGGATAATACCGAACGTTTATCCATGTAATGAAAAGTTTACGGATCTTTCACGTTGTTGTTGTATTCTATGGAAGGGTAACTAAAATAGTAGTCGACTCTAGATTACGGATTAAATCAATAAACCAATACTAGGTTTTATGAAGTTGTTAAAGAACCATAAAATGTACAAATAAAGTATCGTAAAAAGGTTTTTGACAAAGTTCAAAGGAAGCTTAGTCGTTAGCAAGATAAGAGGGGATCTCCTTTATAATGGGCTTTTTGTCGCCTACTGCGTCGGCGATTAAATTGGCGAAACCATTCCACACAAATTCACTTAAAGGGGCTTAGGCGTATTTTATATCTGATTTTTCAGGAAACAAATGAACGAAAGTCACTTTATCAAATGCCATCAAGTTATCAGGAATACCATTTTAATAATGCGGAAAGAGCAAAATCGCAAATGAAATAATAATGGTATTTTGTTGGAAGTTTTCATTCATCATACAGATACTTAGTGAAGTAATTTAAAGTTATTAAGTATTCGTGTTTGTTGAACTTAGTAAAAACCGTGAAAATGTTAAAAGTTAGGCAAATTATTCAAATGCCATAATATATAAGGTGATAAGAATTTTGATTATGTAGTCTTAAATGCTAATGTATGTCTTAAATAGCTCGTTAAAGTGGCAGTGGGCTGGTCACTCAGGAGAACGGATGGCCGATGGGCCAATAAGTTTCAAGAGTGGAGGCCACGTTTAGGTCGGCCATCAACTAGGTGGGAAGACGATCTCCGTGCGGTGGCCGGTTCGTGTTGGATGCGAGTGGTAAGGGATGGGCCATCTGGGCGTTTATTGAGGGAGGCCTATGTTCAGCAGTGGACGGGTAGAGGCTGATGATGACGATGTTGAGTCTTAAATAAATTTAGTTTTCACAGTAAACTTGTGAATGGCACATATATAACATAAGTAATAGTTAATGAATACCTTAGCTTGTTAGTAATTAGCTACTAGTTGTATGTCAATTCCACAATACAGACACACGTAAGATCACTTCATGTGCCAAAATTAATTAAGCCGCCTAGACTTAGAACGTGGTAAGTATCAAGATGCTTGAGATAGATGACGTCTTGTTTGAAGCAATCGTGTAAGCGCAGCAAGTATCAAAACTTAGCCAAAATTTTTAACCCTTTTATTATTTAGTACCTACATAACTATATTACAGGAGTTTAAGATTTTATTTAATAATGTTAAATAATATGTACCTAACTTAAAATCCGATCAAATGTTTAATAGCACACACTTATTTGGCTATCATGACATAGATTCTATATAGAATTATTGACTTTATTTAATGTATTCTTATTAAGATATATTGTTTACTAATTTTCATAGAAAAAAAAATTAAAAAGTACAATCGTCATGATAAATATTTACATGCAAAATATTATAAAAATAAGACCAGAAGTTTGAGTGACTATGTATTTTTTTTTTAGTTGGATTGATTTAAATATCAATGAATCATTATAATGAAACAACTTCGCGTGTAGTAAAAAATAAAGTTGTTAGATTATAATACGTAAAATTGACGCACATTAGAAAACAATAAATCATTGGTGATATATATTTTGTATCGTTTTGTGAAATTTTGTGGAATCTCTCGTTGATCCAAGCACGTGCTCTGAAATGCCTTTGTTGCACTCTTGTGGTCTATGAGCTTTAATTGCAAAGGCCATAGATGAACTATTTGTAATTGTCAACCGTGGCTGTATATTAAATATTCCGATTGAATTTAAATAAAAGTGCAATGAAATTTTATTAAACGAAAACAAATTTAAAGCGCTTTTATGATCCTTTCTTCTTTAACGCCGGGAAATGCTCTGAGGCATCCCGCGGGGGAGTGGGTCTCCCCACGCGGGTATGTGGGACTCGCTGCGCCCGACAGCTGGTAAATGGACGCAGCTCTACCCACTAAAACCCGGCGAGTGCCACCAATGCCGCCTTTGGTGAGGTGCCCCGGATCTGGAAAACAAACAGGGCACCTCGACGGCTAGTCAGTCCCGCAAGGGACGCCACCACCACAGAGGGGTTGTCCCGCACCACAGAACAACCCCTCCCAACGTCGGGACAGTACAATGGGGTGAGGTTCCCATCCTCACCCCTTGCCCCCTGCTCTTCTGTCCCCTCTTCTTATAAGAGGGGTAAATAGAGCCCCCTCGGCCCAATTAGCTTCGCCTAAGGTGCACCGCTCACCCTAGGTTACTGAGCCCCACCGCCACGACAAGGCCTGAACCATGGTGGGGCGCTTTTATGATCCTCGTTGACGTTAATCATGCCTACATGTATGGATTTTAAAGATTTTCCAGATTGTTCTGGGAATTGAGATCGAATTATGAATTGTTTATCATAAAAGTATCATAAAATAATTAACTTCAAATTTCGTCTTTAAAAAAAATCGGCCAAGTGCTAGTCGGACTCGCGCAGGATGGGTTCCGTACCATTAAATAGTATACAATATTATACACTTTAACAAAAAATATGGTTTATGTAAAGGTAAATTGCGGTTTACGATTTATGACGTAAAAAAAAAAAATTACTTACTAGATCTCGCTCAAACCAATTTTCAGTGGAAGTTTTTATGGTAATTAATATACATCATATATTTTTTTAGTTTTATCATTCTCTTATTTTAGAAGTTACAGGGGGGGACACACACACATTTTTCCACTTTGGAAGTGTCTCTCGCGCAAATTATTCAGTCTAGAAAAAATGGTACTAGAAACCTCATTTTTAAAGACCTATCCATAGAGACCCCACACGTATTGGTTGATGAAAAAAATTTTTTTGAGTTTCAGTTCTAAATATGGGGACAAAATTTATTGTTTTTGGAACGTAGTTCCTTATCGCGCGTTGCGAAAGGGGGCTAGACGGAAAAATTTCACACGAAAAGTTGAAACGACACTTTTTGCTATAATGTGTGTGTATAAACAGTTTATTATAAAAGTTTTAAACCTTATCTATTAACATCATGTCACCTATAGCGCGATGCAAATACTAAACCACGCCATCTATTGGCAGTTTTATGTTAACTTTAAATAATTATACATATGTTCCACGTCATCTATTGGCAGATTTACATAAATACTTTAAGAATTATACAATTTAAACATGTTTGAAAAATTAGATATGCAAGTAGTTTTCATTATAACACATTCCACGTACCTACAGTTGACTTAATTTGACTTGCAAAAATTTATGGTAATGTGTTTTATTAATAGGTCTTCACTAATTAATCGAAAGGAACTTCGTTCCGACCGGGTGTCCCTTGACACCTCTCTATAGTTTTTTTTCTACTTTTGTGAAAAAATCTTAATGCGGTTCACAGAATACATCTACTTACCAAGTTTCAACAGTATAGCTCTTATAGTTTCGGAAAAAAGTGGCTGTGACATACGAACTGGGAGACAGACAGACAGACAGATGTAAAGAATCTATAAGGGTTCCGTTTTTGCCATTTGGCTATGGAACCCTAAAAAGAACGGTTGGTCCTGCACTCAAAGAGTGTTTCGTGTTTTGATAGACTATGATTTGGACGTATCTCGGTGGATATATTACTACATACTTTGTATATCGTGTCATGTTATTTGTTCGTGACGAACTAAAAATTACTGAACCGATTCTGATGAAATTTAGCACATTGTGAAGATTAATTCATATGGGAAAGGAGATAATTTAGTACAATGGGTACTGCTGTTATCTGTATCTGGACGTCTACCTGGGCTACTAATCAAGTATATTACTGTGTTATAATACAGGAAACACTTCGAACAAAAAAACATGTCAAACAAAGAACGCTTGAATTATAGCGTTACGTCCGCACTAGCTAACAAGCTACGCATACCGCTACACCGCAGCTACGCGGTTGCTACGAGTTCTCTGATGGCGTAGCACTCAACTTCCTTATTAACGTAGCAAGCTTATTTTCTACCCGAGTGAATTCAATACAATTGTATGAATCAACATTACCGAGATAAGAAATTTCGCTTCAAAAATGGTAAAGCGCATTAATCAAGCTCTGTCAAAACCAAAGCCTTCCCTTTTGCGATGGGCGGTGTCTAGCTGGGGTTACTCGTAAAACGCGCAAGAAACTTCTTACTTTCATTTCTACCATTAACTGTAATATTTCGAATGAATTAGATTCATTTTAATTTAAATATTACTTAAATTATCAAATAATTTATTGAATTTATATTTTAAATAATGGAAGTAAATTTAACGAGTAAGAAATTCTAAAAATGTGTTATATAAAATAAATAATAAATTTGCCTTGTTAATTTGTTTGTAATATAGTATCCATGACAACCGATTTCTTTCGTTGCCTTGATTTTACTTCAATATATAGATAAGTCAAAAAATGTTTTTGGTTTCTTGTATTTTAATTAACCTCATTTTTTATGTTGACAAAAGGCGAATAAGTGTGCGGCTAGTAATTTCTGTAATAGATGAATGTCTGCAATTTCAGAATACAGGACCATTCTTCTCCTCCTAGTAAACGCAATTATACTCTTTCGTTTTCTCTCTTTCGAGACAGTAGACGGATAGGGGCTGATGATGATGAAACTGAAAGAAGAGCAATTTGAGGATGAATCGTCAACATCAAATATCATAATAATAGTAATAGTAGAAAAATAATATTAATAGTAATATCAACCCTTATAATATATCCCACTGTAGGGCATGGCTCTCCTCGAAATCAGGCGATGAGTGTGTGGGTGGAGTGTGTGTATGAGGGTGAATGAAAACATACAAAAGGTAAAATAGATATATACAGTAATTTATATACGCATGGATGCGTATATAAAACTGTATAGAACATAATGTTTAATAAACACTTAACGGAATTCAAACCCGCGACCTTTTCGAGAGTGCTATGTCACAAGACCACTTCTCCAGAGGGCTGTCAAATTGCATTATAATATACCTACCTACATTAGTCTTTTCTTGGGTAAGGCTTCTCGTTGGTAAGTTAATTAACGTAGACCTTGTTTATTTTTCAAACCCTCTTTTCTAGGTACTTGAGAAAATAATAAGGGTTGTTTATGAGAGTATTGTATATTAAATAGCAGACGTTTTAACTGGCTTCTACAAGGAAAAAGTTTATTGATGACTTTTTATATGGTTTGGTCGTATATTAGATTGTTTTATCATGATAACATGTGTGAGGATTTTTATTACTAAAACTATTTAAAACAGGATATATACCATGTTGTTCAGGTCTTGATGTGGCCGTGGGGCTCAGTAGCCTAAGGTGTGCCCAGCACCTTGGGCGAAGCTAATCGAGCCGAGGCGGCTCTTTGCACCCCTCTTAAGCCTCTTAGCTAAAGGTGAACCCAGCACCTTGGGTGAAGGCGTCAAGGCCAACTGAGTTGAGGGAGCCGCTCTTTGTACCCCTCTTATAAGAAGAGGGGACAAGGGTTAAGGACAGGAACCTCACCCCATTGTACTATCCCGACGTTGGCATGGGTTTTTCTGTGGTGCGGTGCTCTGCGCCGATATAATGTAAGCGCGAGATACCACCCCGGGCGTGCCGGCCCGATTCGGCTGCAAAGCAGCATGGAACTACCTCTTACAAAAATATTTGGTATACATTAACAACATATAGGTATAAGTAATATGCTATATGATATAAGATGTCGGTAAAATTATTTGTGTATGTGTTATAAATTAAATCAACAAAGGCGAAGCCGCGAGCACTAGCTAATATCGTAGATAAAAAATGTTTGCTTCAAACTTATTTTTGCAGTTTAAAAATTGAGCGAATCGCACTATCGTATACTAAATAAACTGTATTTGGTAGTAAAACTGGTTTTCGATGCAAAGTTTTTAATTCATTAAAATCATGTACGTTACTCCCGGTAAAAAATCTGACTAGCACTTGACTGGTAATTTTTTTCGTTTTACTAGTTGTGGTCAAAATAAACTTTTCATGCCCAATGCTGCATTGATGCATGCATTTCTGAAAATGATTTAAATGGATATTTTTAAGTTACTAGTAAAAATAATCAACTATTTATAAAACTGAGATTTTAAAGTTAAAAACGCTTTATATTTAACTAGCTTTTTGCCGTGACTTTATTTTTATACAGGATTATTTGTAAAACAGCAGCAACTTCGCAGGATCATAACAAAAAAAGTCTAGAAACAAACACATCTTTCATATTTATTAGTATGGTGGTGCCCGCAGCTTTGCCCGCGTTAACTTAGATTGACAGCAGATAGTTGGTAACGTGGCATTCTAACGGAGAATTTTTTTTTACAACGGTCGAGTAGTTTTTGAGTTAAATTGTAATAAACAAGAAATCAAATTTTTCCTCCATATAATACAAGCAGCGTCCCACAGTTTCACTCACGTACTTACCATTCCCCTGGGAGTATAGGGATAAATTATATATGTTATTGAAAAGTATCATTAAAATCCATTCAGTAGTTTTTGCGTGAAAAAGTAACAATATACATCCATACATAATAGGTAAACCTATGATATTGTCGTTCTGCAGTACTGGCCATTTCAAATAAAAATAATTTTTGTTTGGGTAAGAATTCTAATTTCAAATTAATTTTATTTAAAAAACATGGAATTCTTTTTCCAAAAGCAGTCATTTGTTTATTGATTAGTGTTACATTTTTATCGCATTTTAATCTTTTTCGTCATCATGGATACGTTAAAAATTCGAGTAATTATAATATATGAGCACCGTTGTGGCAGCAACGCGGCACAAGCGGCACGCAACAAAAAAAAAACGACGTTTACGAAGCTAACACTACAAACCAACGAACCACCTGTTATTGATTTGCTCGCTTCCGTTCTGGAAATTTCGACCTGAAAAATGAACCTCGCGGTCGTCGGAAGACTTTGGTCGACAACGACGAATTAAAGGCGATTGTGAAAGCTAGTGATACACAATCCACGGCTAAATAAGCAGCAGCTTTCGACGTTAGCGTCAAAACAATATTGGTGAACAATGATCGCCAGCGCAAGGTACACGTTGAGACGTGCCTTGCACTGCTCAACAAACACACCAATGAAGGAATTTTGAACCACATTGTTACCTGCGATGAAAATGAATTCTGTTTGATAACCACAAGCGCTCAGCAAGTTGGTTGGATCCTGGTTCAGCACCTAAACAATGCTCTAAACGAAAACTTACCCATAGAAAAGTGATGGTCACTGTTTGGTGGTCTAGCGCCAGTGTGATTCATCACAGCTTCTTACCAAACGGGGTGAGCATTACTGAAAATGTGTACTGTGAAGAACTGAACACAATGATGGAGAAGCTGGCACATCTCCAACCAGCATTGGTCAATCGCTCGTCTCCGCTGCTCCTGCACGACAATGCGCGACCTCATTCTGCACAGCAGACGGTCTCTAAGTTGCAAGAACTGGGGTTGGAAGCTCTCCGTCATCCGCCCTACTAACCGGACCTTGCGCCTACAGACTACTACTTTTCAGAATTTGGATAACTTAACAGGGAGTACAAAATGCCTTTGAAGAATTTGTTGCCTCTCGTCCAGCTGATTTCTTTAAGAAGAGCATCAATAAACTGCCACTGCGTTGGTAAATATGCATTGATTGCATGGGTGATTACTTCGATTAATACAAATAAAAAATACATGAAAAAAAAATCGTTTAAAATTTTTCATAGAAAACGGCAATTTCATAGGTAAATACCTAATATACAATATACATTCTTACAAACTTTCGCGTTTATAATATTAGTTGGATTACTCGTAGTAGATTAGGGATTCGTTCATCAAAATGACTTTCGGATTACTCGGTACCCGTCCGTAACCATTCCCAATTTTCATAGAATCATGAAATTCGGCAAGAAGCTAGGTCTGATAGCGTAGTTAAAAAAATGTGAATACCGATAATTTTTTGTTATGTTGGATAAAATACATTTTTTTTGAACCTCCAGCGCAGAACTGACAGTGCGTCAGACTCACATTAGTCAGTTTTTTTTAATAATACCCAAATTTGTTTGGTATAAGCGCCGCTGACACACAGTATTGGCTTAGGAACTAATGGTTGCACAAAGGTTCAACATTCACGATACCACACAATTGCATCCCGGTTCATCTCAATAGAACTCACTAATGCAAGCACCGCATTGCGGGTATCCATAGAATGCCTTCACCTCGTTTTTAGTTATTCAACCATTAATAACTTCCCATTTTTCCCAGCCACAATCAGAACATCTTTATACCTAAAATCTAGACTCAATCTAACGCTGATTCGCTTTACTTTTCAAACACTAATGGATTTCAGTGGTTTCTAAGTATTTTATTTTTCAATCAAGTTATTTGAAATGGAAGCTATATAAAATGTATAAGACTTTTACGATAAAATCATATTAAATCAAAATACAAGTGTATCTTTATTCTACGTAACAACTTGTACACTTGAAATACGTAAAAAACATTATCATAATGTGTTTATAAACATTTTAATTATAATTCTAGTTAGATATAAAAACGGCTTTAGAAGATGCAAGGGCATACCTACTACTTTTGGTTTACTAAAATTACTTGACTTTGTAATGTTTAACCCTCGGTATGCCTGATAAGGTCTGTCAGACTCAGACCAACAGGCGACACGTTGTAGTTCATTCGAATTTGAATTTACAGCTTGTCCGTTCTCAGTAACTGACTATTACAACCGGGTGACGTCCTCAACCCGTTTTTAAATACCAAGTTGGCTTTCAACGAAATAAAACGGGCATAAAGTGCGTGCGGGTCCCAACAACCCCACCAGGTATACGGCCTGAGTTTTTTATATTTTTTTCTTAAAATGAAAAATTTAATATGCTAAATATTAAAATGTTTGCTGTAGCTCACACCGACGGTTTTAAATACGTTATACGCAAAAAAACAGCTTCTATGTTGCAGCGCCTGTGAAATGCCAGCAACAGCATTCTGAAAGTAATTGCGGATAGATTTGACTGCCCTATCCAAAAACATTGGGTAAGTGTAGTCAATGGAATGGTATAAAAAATACATTTACTGTCAAAAACTAACACTACTAATATACCTACTTATAAGTTCATTTTGTAACTAATACACTAACTATATTATATGGGCACTTCTTTTGCCTGAAATAAAAATATTCTATTCTATTCTATTCTATTAATCATTTTTACATTTTTTACGTTCAACATAAATAACAACTGGTTAAATTAGGATACATTTAATTAATTCTTCGAATTGTAGCAAGGAAAACGGTACAAAATTTTATTTAATCAAGAATACACAATGGATGACTTTCTGCAGATCTTTGCTAAAAATATCTTATTGTATTGGTGATCATAACTGAACCAATTAGTTCTGGAATTCGGTATACTAGGTGCCATGTTTTTCTAGTAAAATAGATAAAATAACAGTAAAAGGATAACTATCTTAGCTATTCAATTTTTTATGCGTAAATAGCTGCCGCCCAAAAAATGCTAACATAGGTTATAAAAATATTATATTTTTTTCATCATTATCATCAGCCACTATCCCCTAGCTTTAAAATCTGTATTTTTTATAAATAATATATAATTTATGTTCTATTGTCTATATTTAAAAAAAAACGTGAGTTGAGGTTAAATAAAAAAAAATATAGGTATATAAAGTTTTCTTTTATAATATGATTTTATTAATATATCTTGTTTACTCTTTTAGCTTATTTGTTAAAATGTTAAATGGCATAAAATAATAGTATTTATGAAAAAAAACTACAAATTGAAACCTGAGTCTGACAGACCCACCAGCCATACAGCGTAACTTTTTGCCACAAAGCATTTCAAGGGTTAAATTTCGTTCACATTGATTGTGTTATTCTTTGTTACTTAGCTCACGTATCTGCCACGGAGATAGATCTTGATTTAGTACTTCAGCTTTATATTAATTTATAATGTCTACGTGAATTTCAATAATTATAATGAAAAAACTTTTTACAGATTTTATCACGGTTTTACTTTGTTATAGAAATCTTTACACGATTGGGTTTGCATCGATATATTGTATAAAATATATTAATTCAGCAATTATCTAGAGTCGTATTAATACTAAGAAACGGATAAGTTCGTATCGATATGAACTTACCGGTTTCTTAGTGTATTGCTATATTTTGTAACTAGCTGTTGCCTGCAGCTTCGCCCGCGTTACTCAACTCCTATATGTCACAGCGTGATGTTATATAGCCTTCCTCGATAAATGGGCTATCTAACACTGAAAGAATTTTTCAAATCGGACTAATAGTTCCTGAGATTAGCGCGTTCAAACAAACAAACAAACTCTTCAGCTTTATAATATTAGTATGGATTATCAGAGTCGTATTAGCATCGATAAACCGATGAGATACTTTATTGAATCATATTGAGAGATTCTAAATCATCATGTTCATCGGCCTATAACAGTTCACTCTAGGGTATCTCTCGATCACCAATCGATCGCGAATAGTACATAGAGTTCAATAAATAAAAAATATAGTTATATATATATATATATATATATATATATATATATATATGTATATATATATATATATATATATATATAGATATATATAGATAGTTTAATTCACATTTAATCGATCGCTGCATTATGGGTGCATCGAATTAAGTGTGCTGATGTGGAAAATGAGCTTGTTTAATCTAAACGGCACGTCTCGCTTCAAGCGAAATAGGTTAGGTGGAAAATGGCGCTGAAATTAAATAGATGGGCAAAAAATATGCCAATGAGGTCACATTTATTGACATAATTATTTCTGCCACTTCAATTCGAGGTTTAATAAAATAAACGATCATAGCATTTTTTTTCTTATATTTTTAAATATAATATTCACCACGAAAGATTATAATAAATTAATCTATAGCATTTAAGTCAGTTAAACAGTAAATTTATTCCGATAAAAATTTAAGAGTTAGAAAACTATAACATTTTTAACGATATTATAATAAATTATGTTTGTTATTTCATTCAAACGTGAGACTCGAAAATAAATTACAGTTTTCTATTTTGCATTTTACCAAAATAGAATTTCAACACTGACCACGGAATCAGTTCAACAAAAATAATATAAATGTCAAAATGTTTAGTTTTCAGCAATGATTCACAAACGATACATTCTTTGTACGATAAAAAACTTGGGTTTGAAATTGTAAATTTAGGTCTGTTTTTATTTATTTCGTTTAATTAAACTACGACCAACATGAGCCTGCCGTGTGATATATATAAATATGAAATATATTGTGAAATTTCTTGTCATTAGTTATAAAAGTAATCATGCTTATGTACGTAAGAAAATACAACGTAAAATGCTAATTATATTTATACTAGTTGTTGCCCGCAGCTTCGCCCGCTTTAACTTACTCAACTTAACTACTGTTAGTCACAGCGTGATGTTATATAGCCTAAAGCCTTCCCTATCGGGGAAGGCTATAGGCTATATATATATCCCTATGGGTTATCTAAGACTGAAAGATTTTTTCAAATCGGACCAGTAGTTCCTGAGATTAGCGCGTTCAAACAAACAAACTCTTCAGCTTTATAATATTAGTACAGATGCGCAAAAACAATGCGGTGACATATTTTTTTGATATAATCATAGCTTAATATTTCCTAATAACCAGGATGTAATATTATCTAGCGTATAACGTAGCGCTGTTCCATACTGAACCAAGCAAAACCAAGCCAACGATAAGGTTATGAAACGTCAGCTAACGATATGTGGTTAGCGGCGATACCTCCACGCACGGGAGGCTTTTGCTATTATATCTGGAGCGCTCATCCCCTAATTATTTTTAAGTCCTAAAAAAAACTATATACATATAGGTAGGTTTGTGAAAAGATGATGAACGTGAATGAATGAGTACGTGTAAAGTAAAAATATATAAAAACGTGGCCTCTACTTTACCTTATTGGCCCATCGAGCATCCAAAAGTTATCATCATCAGACATGAAATATGTCCAGGCGCTGAAACCTTTTTCAATAAAGAAGATTGAACCACTGTTTGATTTGACGACCTCTGTGGCTCAGTGGTTAGCGTGTTGGCGCTCAGGCCGGAGATTGCGGGTTCGAATCCCACCAGGGAACAAAAAAAAAAAAGAAACAATATCTTTATACTAGCTATATGTACACAATTATGTATTAAAAATATGTTTGTGTGATATATGAGTGTGTGACCATATTCTTATTCTTTACGTATTTCCTTCCCCTTGCCCCTTCAGACTACGGTAAAATTAGTCTAACTGAATTTGAATTTTAAAGTGCATTTGAATAATTAATCTAACCAAACTTTGGTTTTGGTGCAACATATATTTTGAGTGACAGTTATTTTAATGCAAACGTAGTTTCCAAGAGAAATTTCATTAAATGTTAGTTAATAGAATCGTTACTTTGCGGAAATCCATTATATAAGATATTAAGTTAAAAAACTTAACGATTACTAATCGTAGAGTCTACATCCTGAGGATGCCTCGGTGTCGGGGCGAAACGTGCGTAGATTGTTTGGTGGTGGTCTTTTACTGTGGTTGTGGTGCATGTGGGGTGGTGGTGCATGCAAGTGTACGCATATGCAGTGTGGGAATGGAGGGCGATGCTATATGCATGCATATGCGTGCACTCACACATTTGCTGTAAAGACTGCGTGTTTCGCGGGATAATTGCTAATTAATTTAATATTATTTTAATACATTAAATGTTATTTATGATTCATTACTCAATGTAATTATTGCCTCTCGCTACAAAGAATACATTGGAGCGCATTGTTTTCAACATCAATACCATCTTGATGTATTTAGACTTTAGAAATCGAATATTACAGTCTTTCATGATCCACTTCTTGTTTCTCGTTCACATACTTTTCTCTCTATACTCGTTTTGTTATCTCTTGTCTATTAACTATTTCTTAATAATAAGAGAATTGGTAATAAAGTGAGAATAGCCTTTTTTGCTTGCTTGAAATCAAAAAAACGTGAGGATGAAGTGAAGAAGAGGCCTAATCGTTCTTCTTCTTCTTGAGGTCCCATCTCTTACCGGAGGTCAGCTATAATTAGGGATATTTTTACTTTAGAGGCAGCTGCTCAGAACAGTGATCTTGAGGTTGTACTATGTTCGGAGATTCTTAAGCCAAGAAATACGCTTTCTTCTGGGCGATCTTTTTCCTTGGATTTTCCCCTGCATGATAAGTTGGAGTATTTCGTATTTGTCATTGCGCATTATTTAATAGTCTTTTTTTTTTCATTAACGCCGGGAAATGTTCTGAGGCATCCCGCGGGGGAGTGGGTCTCCCCACGCGGGTATGTGGGACTCGCTGTGCCCAAAAGCTGGTAATCCTCGCGCCTTGCTCCCCCTTTTTTTTTTTTAACGCCGGGAAATGCTCTGAGGCATCCCGCGGGGGAGTGGGTCTCCCCACGCGGGTATGTGGGACTCGCTGCGCCCGACAGCTGGTAAATGGACTGGTAAATGCAGCTCTACCCACTAAAACCCGTCGAGTGCCACCAATGCCGCCTTTAGTGAGGTGCCCCGGATCTAGAAAACAAACAGGGCACCTCGACGGCTAGTCAGTCCCGCGAGGAACTGACGCCACACACACAACCCCTCCCAACGTCGGCAGTTGTACTGTACAATGGGGTGAGGTTCCCATCCTCTCTTATAAGAGGGGTACAAAGAGCCCCCTCGACTCAATTAGTTTCGCCTAAGGTGCTGGGCTCACCCTAGGCTACTGAGCCCCACTGCCACGTCAAGGCCTGAACCATGGTGGGGAAGGTACTGTAGCCTAATAATTATAGTTTGTGTACTATATATATTGTAATATTCTTCTCGCATTATTTCGTGAAGGAGACTCATGTCTAGCAGTGGGACGTATAAGACTTACATCATTGTACGTGAGCCTTAATGACTGACCATTGTCAGCTGACAGTTAGGAATTTGGGTATTTTTAATACTTTTGATGTTTGAAACTGTTTTAAACCAGTTATTTTCTGTATTTAATACTTTTAATTCTTAATATTCAATTCACAGGAATCGGCCAGTGAGCAATCACTTAGTTTAGCAGATGCTATTGACAACTTTGCTGCCTATCACTAGCCGCGTTATTAGCTAATTTCGTGTTATGTTCGCGTGATTAATTTTGATCGAAACATTTGTAATAAGCCGTTGTCATTATTATTAAGTGGTTTCTGATTTTCAGGCCACTTTGTACATTTCCTAAATTCTTACTGATGTAAAATATAAAGTATTACACTTTCGTTGATATATAAGTCAAAATGAAAGCATTAGCTTATGGAACGAACGAAAAATATTATTTCTTGTTACCAACTAGAAACTATATATTGTAAGATCTTAGCTAACGTTTCATGTTGACTTAGGATCCATCAAGTGGTCTGGTGCGCTCGATAGTATTCCTAACCACTCGAGGTAAAGTATAGTTTACACTGTATCGAAGTTATTCTCTTTCTATACAAAGTATAATCTTTTCCATAATAGTTGAGAAGATGATTTGCTTTTTCATAAATGGTGAAGACTTATATTAACGAGATAATAATAAAATTCATGATGTTTGCTTTATTATTATGAATAATGAAGAATTTAGCATCATTCATCGTTATTATATTTATCAGCACGTATCCCTGAACAAAAGTCTTTTTCAACTAACGTGAAATTTTCCCGCTTCTCATAACGCACTTCAAACTTAGACCAGCCATTACACAGAGATCATAAACCAATTTGATTTGAGGTTAGACGAGGTCTCAGTTCTCTTAAATTATATATTATGAACTGACGGCTGAAGGGTCATTATGGTTTATTATATTATATACAGGCAATATAATAATTACTGGCAGGAAAAAAAAAATCCGTTCATATCTCAAGTAAAGTACCTATGGAAAATTCAACTGATATAGTTTCGGGCAGTTTTATTTTTGGCAACATAGACTGCTATCAGATAATAAAGGCAGTCTTTCAATCCGCTCCTCTGAGATCCTGGCTACATGCGTAAAAAGCATTTCTCTGCGATAAAAAAAAAATAGGGACTGCCTTTTTTTCAATTTTTCAATCTTCTAATTTTAAAATTTAATGACTCTATTAGTTATGTGACGAATGTTGGAACTTTATACATTTGAGAATACGAATGTTCACGTTCAAATAAAACGCGCGCAAAATATTCGCCGAGTTTGACATTTCACGTCGGTTATGTTTAACCGAACTTAGGTTGAATGAACGAAGTTAGTCACACATTCTCACTTCGTTCATTCTACCCTATGTTTATTTGAAAATATTGGTTTTGATTTGAGGTTGGTTTGTCAGTTTGTGTTTCAATATCCTCCAATCCATTCCATATATAAGTGACTTCTAAAAGGGTGATAGTTACCATCTATATGAATGCGAAGGAAAATGTTAATAAAATAAATAATAAAAGTATTTTTTTATATCATTTTTTTAATGTCATATGGAGGCAACCGAGTCAGAGCCTTATGGTGATTACCGACACCCGCACAACCAAAAGTTACTCCACACACACAACCAAGAAACTCACAAACCGCACGAAAATCGGAAGCGTAGCTCTCACTTGACGCCGGTGTTATGTGACCGAGAGGTACCCCGGTCGTGCCGGCCCAATCCGGCTGCAAAGCAGCATGGCACTACCTCTTACTAAATAAATAAAAATATTGAAGTATCTTCCACGATATAATCACTATCTATGATAGCATTTCATATTACATAAGAAAGACTAGAGTTGTACCGCCTAGAGCTCGTACTACTGTATTCGAAACTTTAGGAAGATAATTTTACAATATCAGTGGTTTTACAATATCGCTTTGTTCGGTAACCCGTTTGCTAATTTCATTTACCGAATAGCTGCACTACATTCTAGATCGTATGTTTTTAATGAATCTGAGATTTTATAATATTTTACTTGAAATAGGGGACGTAATAATATTATGTTGATGTACCTTGTTATAAAGTTTTTACTTAAAAAATACTTTAAGAAACATATTAAATTATCTATATAGAATGCAAAAAAATCAAAGATATTTTTTTTGCATGCTGCAAAAATGTTTTTTTTTTTAAATACTTTACTACAAAAAGCGATATGAAAAAACCAAACCCGACGCCAGGAGGCCGGTCGCAGACTGCACGGTGGCGGGGGCAAACCCCCACTTTAACAAAAAAATAGTGAGCCAAATGGGCTCACACTTATCCGACGAAGCATTAGGGCCTTTGGGCCATTAGCATAGATCCCCCCGAAAAAAAAGATATGAAAAGCGAAATAGCGATAGTAACAATTGTAGTTTTAAGACTTGACCACTGTGTTTCACTATTTTGATCTTGTTGACAAGACTTGGTTATAATTATTAAAGTCTTTTTTTTTCTTTAACGCCGGGAAATGCTCTGAGGCATCCCGCGGGGGAGTGGGTCTCCCCACGCGGATATGTGGGACTTGCTGCGCCCGAAAATTGGTAAGTGGACGCAGCTCTACCCACTAAAACCCGGGGAGTGCCACCAATGCCGCCTTTGGTGAGGTGCGGGGCACCTCACCAAATCACAATCTAAAGAGAAAACAGGGCACCTCGAGAGCTAGTTGATCCCTTGGGGACTGCCCTAGCGACGCCACCTCCACAGAGGGGTCGTCCCGCACCACAGAACAACCCGTTCCAACGTTGGGACAGTACACTGGAATGAGGTTCCCGTCATCGCCCCTTGTCCCGCTGCTCTTTTGTCCTCTCTTTTTATAAGAGGGGTACAAAGAGCCCTCTCAGCTCAATTAGCTTCGCCCAAGGTGCTGGGCTCACCCTAGGCTACCGAGCCCCACCGCCACGTCAAGGCCTGAACCATGGTGGGGAGATTATTAAAGGCTAAAAGTAATTATGTTATAATGTATATGTTTCTTAATAATTCGTACAAACACTAGTCACGTAAACTTCAATTCGTTCAAATATGGTACCTGTGTGAGATCATTTAATTATGATCGTCAGCTCCTATTTATGTAACACGATAAACAATCCTGCAGATGAGATGGTTCACGATTACTGTCACCCAGACACTCATACATTTGAAAAATGTGCGCTTATCTTTTCATGTGCGAGAAAATAAATATTTTTTGAGCCAAAAGTGTTTCATAACTCTTAATATGGAGTAACGAAATCTACTGTGATCCGACTCACGTACCGAAATACGACGTGCTATTTAACAGCAGTTTCAAGTACATTAGCTTAGTCGGACACGTCTAGACTGATATAAGCCTGAGAATCTTCCTGACTAAAAGTTAGGCTTCGGAATTAGAATTTGGGAAATTCTTCCTTCTAATCTACCAATAAATGCTAATACAGCAAATTCTCTGTTACTTCCTCACCATTGTTCAAGCATTGTCGTGGCGGTGCGGCTCAGCAGCCTTAGGTGAACCCGTGTTGGGTGAAGCCAATTTAATGAAGGGAGCTGCTCTTTGTACTCCTCTTATAAGAAGAGGGGACAAAACAGCAGGCCCTCCCTGCTGTTTTGTCCCCTCTTCTAATATATAAGGGGCGAGGATAGGTACCTAACCCCATTGCACTGTCCCGACGTTGGGAGGGGTTATTCTGTGGTGCAGGATAATCCCTCTATGGACGTGGCGTCGGTACCGATGAGTGCCACCTCATGGGGTGGCACTCACCGGGACCACTCAAAAGCGGTATTGGTGGCACTCACCGGGTTTTAGTGGGTAGAGCTGCGTATACCATACATCTTTCAGGCGCAGTGAGTCCCACATACCCGCCTGGGGAGTCCCCCCTCCCCGGCGGGATACGAAAGAACATTTCAAAAAGGAGAAATCTCTGTTACTTGTATTATCGAATTGACTCCTGCTTAGCAATTTTTTATATCGAGGTCAAATATAAACTCCGTTTTATATATACATGTTAATTTGCATGAACAATGGTCACGCAAAGCTCAATGTTTTCGTTCGAATAAAGGTTGAACCTTCGTTTAGAAATATGAAAGTTCATTATGATTGTAGCCGTCTCGTTAGGTTTCTATCCGTGTAAAATGTCATCCTTGGCATTCCAAGGTAATTTTAGCTTTTAATGGAAATTGTTTAAGTTTAGGTCTTGGTTTCAGGAAAATATATTTTCCTCTTGTGTAGTATTTCGTTTTTATAACGTTTATTTTAGATAAATGTTATAATATAATTAAATAGCAGATTTTGACTAAATAGCAAATTTTGACTAAATAGCAGATTTTGACTAAATAGCAGATTTTGACTAAATAGCAGATTTTGACTAAATAGCAGATTTTGATACTTGTATTTCATTAACAACCTGTATCATTCCTATTGTGGACATAGTCCCAAGACAATAATAAAAATGCGATATCAAATGTTCACCAAACCAAAACTCGGTTTAGTAAATAAATCTCCGATTCACCTAGATATTTCTAGGAATTAAATAAAAAAAAAACCGAGATCAAACGTCTATTTAGAAATGATCATTATTTATGTTGTTATTCTCCATTTGTCAACTGTCAAATCATGTAAATTTGGTGTTGGGCCATAGTTCACCGATGAGCTGGCTCAATGTGGGTTGGTGAACTTCACACACCTTCAAAGATCTAATCTCATCAGGCATGCAGCTTTCCTCACGATGTTTCGATGATGTCATGTTTAGGTGCACGTAGAAAAGAAAAACCAATTTCAAGAAATCACAGGGGTCAGAATCGAACCCGGACCACTCACTCAAGAGTCAATTGACCGAGCCCATACTCACTAGACCATCGTCGCTCACTTACTAAAGTGAATTTACTACTAATTTTTATTTTGCTTTGACAAGCTTTCGTTCGTTTGTTCATTAACTCTAGGTGTTGTTTTTCCTTCGTTAGTCGCACAATCTTTTAACGTTTGTGCTAGATTCAGCGACTATGATAATCTTAAAAGACAATTAGTGCTCAACCTCTTTACTGCCAGTTTAGACTAAAAGCTAATAATACCTTAATATGTTCTGCTACTTTTAAAAGTAGCACATAAGTGCTTCGTAATTTTTATTTAAAATTTTATGTAGATAATTGTAATGCATTCTTGTTCATACTTTGTAATTTTATTAAAAATGTCACGTTAATAATCATTATATAATCATCAATATGATCGGTCGTCTTGACGTTATTTGACGAAGGGCTTTTTTCAGCAGTGGACGGAACGGCTAATAATCATGATGAAATAATCATTATATAATATATTCCTATTTATTTAAAAATGTATGAGTTTGTAAGCATTTTGAGTGTTTGTTTGTTCCTCGACCTAGTCTAACGGATTTGCATGAAGCACATAGAACCCGAAGTAGCGCATAGAAAACTTTTTATTCCGGTTGTAAGTCTCTATGTGATAGTACATTTTCTTTCATGTGTTTGACAACGTCCTACTTTATTTCGATTTCGAACGACCTACGAATAAATGCTGATAATGATATTTTTTATCCATTCAAGGCAGCAGCAAAAAATAGTATATAGATATTTTAATTGTATTATTAATATTTCATTAATATTTAAATAAAACTTTACGTAAATAAACATAATCTCTATTTACGTTAAATCTACAAAGTAAATACCACAACATTCTTTATTTAGCAATAACAATATAATATTTCGGTTTAAAATTCGCTAGTGATAGCGGATGGATGTAAAAAGGTAAAATACATTTGAAATTGATATCGTTATAAGCATTCCATCGGGTTCACGCTAATACCTTACTCATTCTGAGATCAGGGTGAGGTCTAGGTCAGTGTGGAAGTACACTTGACTTGAATCAAAGCTGGATTCGGTTTGTACTTGATCCTGCCATTGTTTCCGACCTTAAGCCCTAGCGTATCGGGTTGTATAGAATTCTCTGTATTGTATTATTTCTGATATTATTTTATAAAATTTATACTATGTATGGCAATTTTCTTCTACTAACTAGGTGGTGGTGCGCTGTGCCGCGTTCCCGGCTGCATGGGTACCACCATCTTGCTTGTTTCTCCACTGTGATGTGTGAATGTGATGACAGCTGTATGGTGGTTCGGAGAAAATGGCAAGACAGGCGGTGTAATTACACCGATACTTAACATCTTATGTTTCAGGATAGGCAGCACATAATTAAGTTCTAAGTTGCTTTTTTTTCTTCTTTTACGTAGAAAAAGGCTCTCAGGCCTCCCGCTAGGAAGGGCCGACACCCCAGGCAGGTAAGTGGGACTCGCTGCGCCCGAAAGTATGGTAAGGTGGATGCAGCTTTACTCCCTAAAACCCAGCGAGTGCCATCAATGTGACCTTTGGTGAGGTGCCCCGGATTTATTGAGCAAATAATACACCTCAACGGCTTGTCAGTCTCTCAAGGGATCGACACCACCTCCACAAAGGGGTCGACCCGCACCACAGAACAACCCCTCCCCATGTCAGGACAGTAGTGTGACCAACGTCACATTATTTTATAATGATTATTATGAAGGTAGTCATTGCGTATACGGTTTTTTTAAACAAGATCATGGCGCAAATCACAGAAAAGTAGCTAAAAATTCGTAAAAATCTTTCTACGTGTCAGTTTCTTAACGATGTCACGAAATATCGGAAATATCATGATCAAGAGTATTGATTTACTCAAAACCTTTTGATTCCTTAAAAATCCTAACGTCCTAAGTGATTTCGGATATTACGTGCACAAAATGTGAGACCATGGAGTAGCTATATATTAAAAAAATATGTTTCTTACAGAATATAGAACGCGAATCCCTATTTGCCTAAAGTTATAAATATTTACACCACTGTAAGCGTAAAGCGTACTTCGTGAATGACATCTTTCATCCCAGGTGGGGCTTGTTCCAGTTTCACCAACCTTAATGCGGCCGAGCTCACTCACTTCATAATTTATCACACTACGACGCTACTAATCTTGTAATAATAACAACAGGTACATAATCACAAAATTTAAATTGGCATCTCAATTTTGCTCATTGCATATTTCACGACATGGAGATACCGGTGTACCACATGATAAATTAATTTATACCGAAACATAAATTTACATCGTGTACCTTTACCGTGGTGAGACCATAAGAAGTGGGGTTTTCATGATTCATGGTAAGTGCTCATTGTAGCCCTTGAACATAAACGAATTTTATCGGGATCAGTTCACGCAACTTATTTATGATTCGCCTACTTTAACGTACGATGATGATTCTCGGTGCAACTCGGTGAGTAATTTCATTTCCTGTCCTACTCTTTTTACGAAATACAGCATTGCTGTTTCATAGAATAAACTGGACATTAATATTCATCAAATAACATAGAGCATCCCACCTAACAGTTACCTAAAAAATCCCAACCAGGTTCAGGGACTGCCGGTAGAAGTGAAAACAAAACAATTAAATTCAAATATGTACCTATCATACAGGTTGTGAAAAATTATGACAACCTATACAATTTAAACAGCACACAAGATGGCCGCGTGACATAATCTTATATAAATAAATCAAACGTCAAACTTCATATCCAGCGGCTCGCGTGCGGTGTCGCGAGTCCACGTCATATAAACGTCAAACTGCGTCTCCAGCGTTTCGTGTGCGGTGTCGCGAGTTCAGAGATTTTATCTCATCTAAAAATATGCGTACCGCGCTAACAGAAGTTTACACTTCAAAAAAATATATAAATAATTATAAGTAACTAAAGATATACGTGTTATATTTGATGAAGAGATGTCATCTATTCATCATACAGATTGTCTGCTCTTGCAAAATGACCCAGCAAACCTAATATAGCCTAACAACTACGCCAGCCGTCTAATCAATAATTCATAAGCTCATAACAAACAGTTGAATTCAGAGTGAAAAAATGGTAAATAAAGTTAAATTTAATAATTAATTCACTAATTGCTTGCTGAACTTTGGTTGCTATCGGATAAAATGTAAATAAAGATCGTGAAGACTTTTATAAAGAGAGCCCAATTAATAACTTTGGAGCGATCTTGGCTGAAGATGATTTTTACTCTGAAGTTCTTCAATATGCGAACACTGTACCGAGTCATAACATTTTAATTAATAACGTCATTGGCCTTTTCTTAGGCTGTAGTATACGTTTTTCTAAATTGGGTATTCCCAAATTGAATTGTCTATTCAAAAAGATGATTTCTGAAGAAAGTATGATAAAATGGAAAAGGCCTCGAAGATAAGAATAGGCTTTTATTTTATGCCATAATTAGATTTTTTGAAGAAAAAAATTAATTCAACGTTTTTTTACAATATGAATTCATTACAACCAGTGATTTCCCATTTTTTTAAAACATTACTTCTGGACTCTAAGACAATATGATCCATATTGTATGTGTATTTTATACATATAGCAGCTATCACAAATATTGTTTCAAAAGTTTTGTGAATATTTTTTATAATATGTTGGTACATTTTTATTTAGAATATTCTCGCGGGAGAGTGGGTCTCTCCAGGCGGGTATGTGGGACTCGCTGCACCCGAAAGATGGTAATGTGGACGCAGCTCTACTCACTAAAACCCGGCGAGTGCCACCAATGCCGCCTTTGGTGAGGTCCCCCGGATCTGTTGAGTAAACACCTCGACGGCTAGTCGGTTCCTCAGGGGACCGACGTCACCTCCACAAAAGGGTTATCCTGCACCACAGAACAACCCCTCCCAACGTCGGGACAGTAAAATGAGGTGAGGTTCCCATCTTTGCCCCTTGTCCCCCTGCTCTTTTGTTCCCTCTTCTTATAAGAGGGGTACAAAGAGCAGCTCCCTCGGTTCAATTTGATTCGCCGAAGGTGCTGTGTTCACCTTAGGCTTCCCCCACCCCACTGCTACGACAAGATTCAACCATGGTCACATTACTACTCTACCCGGTTATATGCTCGATGTCTTTGAACAACCAATATATGATTAACTAATCGCCCGCACATTCTCAATTTATTTAGCAGTGCCACCGCACGGTGACGACCATTTCAAAGAATGTGTATAAAATTTTCACAAACTGTATATAACAAGTTAAGGAGCCTCACCAAAGGCGGTATTAGTGGCACACACTGGGTTTTAGTGGGTAGAGCATTCACCGGCGTATAGGAAAAAAAACAGTATTAATGTGAGTCCATCGTCCAATCATTCATCAATGGTCATCAGTCGGCCAATCAGAGCGCAGAAATAGCGCAGAATTTGTTTTCATGCAAAACACACATTCAAGATCTTAGTAGTTTAGTAGGCTTTAACTTGAAACACATAAATACAATGAGACTAAAAGTATTTCAGTAAGTTTATCAGTTAAATAATAAATAAAATATTACCGGTTATACCGGTATTAGCGCTGTGCCGCGCTCCCGGGAGCATGGGTAACCACCATCTTGCTTGTTTCTCCCGTGAAACAGCTTTGCTGTGTTTCGGAGAGAAGGGCAATACAGGCAGTGTAATTACTGGTACCGAGACTTAACATCTTATGTCTCAGGATAGGCAACACATAAATAAGTTGCCTGGGCTCGTTTCAGGTATACTAGTAGGTATACTATATATGGGCGACGTTGACCACTTACCATCAGGTGGTACGTTTGCCAGTTTGCCTATACAACTAACATAAAAAAAATATATAAATAAATACTAGCCAACAATCACACCACGTTAACCTAGTCCCATGGTGAGCACGTTAGAACTTGTGTTACGGGAACTAGGAACGGTAGCTTTAAGTATATAAATACTCGTCAATGACCCGGTGCAGACATCTATATACATCATATAAATTATCTGCACGGGATTCGTACCCGCGACCGCTGCGTAAAGTGTCTATTAGCCTGACTCGACCAGCCGGCGGTCAAATATCGGTGTACATTTAATTATGATGATAACTGAAACGAATATTTTAAATTGTATTCAAGTGTTGCCATATTAGCGGCCGGGCAGTCTCCCCTTACGAGGAATAATCTGACCTACACCGGGACCAACCTGTCGCTGAGGTGATAATGTCTGTTACCTGCAAATCAGGGACCCTCAAAAGCGGCTGAAGGCGCTCACAGTGTTTTTAGGTTGGGCACTCCCAAGTACGAGTCCCACATTGGGTCAGGATCTACCCGAAGATCCTGGCTGCATCCATAAGTATTTCCTTGCGATATAAAAAAAGCCTATTATTGAGATTGAGGCGTTTGTCTCAGAGGGAAATTTAGCTTTATAATTTTCCACATGGCATCGCAGCTTTGTACACATCTAAGAGAGTAAACTCAAAATATGCACAAACCTCATACAAAGTTCTCACATTATTCAAATTTCTTTAAGTTACCGTTTACTGTTTGTAATCATTTTCGTTTTGTGTCTGCTGCTTGGACATTATGTTTATTATTACGTACTATAAGTTAAAGTCGCTTTTTGTGTATGTCTGTTTGTGTATGGATATTTTCTAAACTACTCAACGGATTTAATACCGTTCCTATGTATGATACATAAACATTTGTTAGGAGTGCCATGCTGCTTTGCTTTGCAGTGACAGCTATGCTGTCGCGTTTGGTACGGTTTATGAGTTTGCGGTGGCCTATAATTGGGGGGATAGGGAAAAAGACGGAAACGCATCTTCATAATCTCTGATTGTGCTGATGTGTGTGTACATCGATAGTCGCCAAAAGGCTTCGACTGCTCATTGCCCTCCTAAGGTATAAAAAATATTTTTATCATACTAAAGTAAAGAAAAGCTTATTTGTTTGTGGGTAATTAACTCAAAAACTGCTAAACCGATTTAAAAAAAATATTGTATCGTTAAAATGCTACACCGAGAGTCAAAGGTTATAAAATAATCATCATCAATCCGGTTCCGTCAAAAGTAGTTTTAGCTGCAATAAAACATCAGTCAAAAGCACTATTAACTCGTTAAATGTGAATAAAAAAGATATTTATTAAATGTGAAATCGTTTATTACGAAAAATTTGGCATTACAATCAATACAAACTTTTCTTCATCTTTCATTGCTAAAATACTTTGCAAAAAGCGTTTTTTATTTTCGTAGTCACTCATTTTTGTTCAAATATCAGCACGTTTTATATTTATATGTGCGTTTGTGGTTATTTTTATCGACCACCTTAAGTTTTTAAGAGTTTTGACTGATACAACCAGTCAAAACCACTTTTAACGGAATCATTTAGTCAAAAGTACTTTTAATCAGCTCCATTGTCAAAAGTACTTTGAACTGTTATTTTAGTCAAAAGTATTATTGACTAAAGCATACGGTACTAAAGTACTTTTACTTTTGACTGATTTTGCTAGTCAATAGTACTTTTGACTGGTTAAGAATTTTGACTGCAACATTACTAACATAAAGGATGACCACGCATACGTCTGTATGCGTGGTCATCCAGACATGCTTTAAACACAAAACATAAAAGTTAACATTGTGTATGTTGCAGGTTCACATTCGGTATAAGTCAAACGACATTAGCTCATTGCAAGGGATTCAATTTTAAAAGTGTGTCAATAAAACGCTTACGTAATAGAATAGATTGTGCTTTCATCTAAATATAATTTAATATTCTTAAAGGGTCTTGGTTGGTACGATAAAATTCTTGATGCAGCTAGCGGACTGGAATTGTCTGAGAATTCCCACTCCCCCTAAGAGTTTCATTTCGTTAACGAAATTATTCAATTATACTTTGGGAGCGCTTCTATGCTTTCTGCGTTGGGAGCGATATCGCGGTGGGGCTTTACTTTGACGGATAAGTTTTAGAAACCCTATATATTTTTTAGGTATATTATAGCAAAGTCCCTTTTGGCTTTTACTTAATATAATACTGAAAAGTTATCTCGGAAAATGTAATATTATTACTTTTAGTAGAACAAAGAGATATCGATTTGAAATCAGTGGTTTCTTTGTTTGTAAACACTTTAATGCATTATTACCCGACTGCGCCAGTAGGAGGGTTATGTTTTTCGAGAGAGTATGTATGTATATAATATAATTGTTTGGCACGCTCTGCGGCCTGAACGGCTCGATGGATTTTAGCTTGAGAGGTGTCGTTAGTTTCGTATTTACTGTGATAGTGACACTGGGTATATAAAAATATATAAAAAATGATGGATTTTTGGCGCTAAATTCATTGGCAGTCGGGTTTTTAGTTTTTTAATAATCTCCTTATTTGTTGAATCGAGGTCTCACTCAGATCTGTTGCAAGTCTACTATGAATCTCATAGTCCAAACGCATGTCATGTCTTTGTCATGAATAAATTAATTTATTGCTAGTAAGATAGACCTAGTGAGCGACGATGGCCTCTCGCCGGGGTCAGCCTGTCGCCGAGGGTCCTGTGTTGACACTGCCCAAGTGCGAACCCCACACACGGCTAGGTTTAAAACCAACCCCGGTCCTAGTTATGGTTTGGGCTGCAAATTTCCGCTGCAGACCAAAAAAAAAAAAAAAAAGTGGGTATGGGATCGGTCTCATGAATGGGTGGTCTGGGTTCAATCCTGACCCCTGTGATGTCTTGAAATGAGGTATTAAAAATTTTTACGTGCACCTGAACTGCAGACCATCGTTTTCTCACCGGTTAAGGAAACATAGTGAGGAAACCTGATGAGATTAATAGTCTTTGAAGGTGTGTCAAGTTCACCAATCCGCATTGGGCTAGCGTATCGGTGAACTATAGCCCAAAACCCTGGTAGCCTGATTTTGAGGACAGACCCGTGCCCAGCAGTGGGACATATAAGGGTTATATTATTATATAGACCAATTCACGTTAATGCGAAGAAAATACAAGCTATTATGGCTACTCTTTTCCATTTTTTATATTAGGAAGTATTATTTTCATTTTTCCAAGGAAGAACATTCAAACGGCGATACAAATATTTTGGCCACTAAAAGTGAGGAAAACGTGGTGGTGTTACTGTATTTATTGCAATAATAGTTTAAATAAGAGAAGGTATAAATAGTTTTAATTAAATTAATTGCTAACCTTGTTGGGGCACTTACGTTTCGAAACCAGGTCATGTTTCGCTTATAGTATGTGTCGGTAAAAGAAATTCGTCAAATTTAATGACTTTATATAATAATAATGAACTATAGTAAATAAACGTAGAATAACTTACTACCCCACCATGGTTCAGGCCTTAACGAGGCGGTGGGGCTCAGTAGCCTGGGGTCAGCCCGGCACCTTGGGCGAAGCTAATTGAGCCGAGGGGGCTCTTTGTACCCCTCTTATAAGAAGAGGGGATAAAAGAGCAGGAGGCAAGTGGCGAGGATGGGAACATCACCCCATTGTACTATCCTGACGTTGGGAGGGGTTGTTTTGTGGTGCGGGACAACCCCTCTGAGGAGGTGGCGTCGGTCCCTTCCGGAATGACTAGCCGTCGAGGTGCCCTGTTAGCTTAACAGATCCGGGGCACCTCACCAAGGCGGCACTGGTGGCACTCGCCAGGTTTTAGTGGGTAGAGCTGCGTCCACTTACCATCTTTCGGGCGCAGCGAGTCCCACATACGCGCCTGGGGAGACCCACTCCCCCGCGGGATGCCTCAGAACATTTCCCGGCGTAAAAGAACAAAAAAAAAGGATAACGTACTAACGAGTTAAGAGATTTCTTATTTCTATAGGGTGTACTCTCTTAGTCAAAAAAATGCTGTTATCAATTATAATAAAACTTCTTTTCTCGGATATTGAGGCCGGCAACGGACCCGCTAATGGTGTAGCGGGTGTTTATGGATCTCGCATACCACTTACCAACAGGTGAAATAATGTCCGTCCCCTCTTCTATAAAAAAATATATTATTATGATTGTATATACCTCAAGTTCTGACACTTAATATAATTCATCACTGGAGGACTAAAGGGTCAGAAATCCTGGCTTAAATTATTACTACTTAAAAGTTTCAGTTGCACTATAAAAGTGTATTTTATTACAAGAGTTCTGAAGAGTTGTTAAAAGAGTGAACTAATTTTGTCGTATTTTTTTGGTGTAAAAATTTTTTTACTAATGACGGTGAATGTGGCCGTCTTGGTGTTCATTAAAAGAGACCTAAGTGGAAGTTCCGTTCCGAAGAAAAAGGTTTTTTTGTTATCGCAAAGAGATGCTTTTTATGCACGTAGCCAGGATCTCTGGTAGATCCTGACCCTATGTGGGACTCGCACCTGGGAGTCCCTACTCGTAAACTAAAACCACTGCGAGCCCCTCAGCCGCTTTTTGAGGGTCCCGGATCTGTATTCAACGGGATTACCTCAGTGACAGGCTGGCCCCGGCGAAGGCCATCCTGAACAATCCGACACAGGGGCGTTACTGGAGGCGCATCAAGTAGCGCCTCCTACGCATCCCCGTTCGTCGCCCGCGGAGGGAGGTCTCGTCGGTGGCCTCCTCTCTCACCCGTTCATCGACCTCCTTCTAGGACATAGCATTTTAGCTGAAACCAGTTTCTTATTTAAATAAAAGTAGCATCAGTAAATATTATATTTATTGAAGCTCACTAATTACTCCACTATTAATATGGGAGCCCGCTCGGATTGAGTTCCCGTTGTGAATAATTACGTACGTTACTGAATGGAACGTTGGTAACGTGAAACCGAAACCATACATTGTAATTATTTAAACAGCTTTCACGATTCACGCCCGCGAACCTTTTAGTGAAACATTTAAGAACTAAAACAACTTATCCCCTTTTAAAGTTGAAATGTAGCCCATGTCACCTGGACTTTTTTTTTAACACCTCGACGACTAGTCAGTCCCCCAAGAGACTAACGCCACCTCCATAGAGGGGTTGTCCCGCACTACAGAACAGCCTTTCCCAACGTCAGGACAGTGCAATGGGGCGAGGTTCCCATCCTCGCCCCTTGTCCCCCCCCAGTTCTTTGGACCCCTCTTCTTGTAAGAGGGGAACAAAGAGCCGCTCCTTCGGTTCAATTTGCTTTGCTCAAGGTGCTGGTTCACCTTAAGCGACAGAGCCTCACCGCCACGACAAGGCTTGAACCATGGTGGGGTTCTACTAAGTGTCTTATTTTTATATATATATATATATATATATCTATGGACGCTCGTCATCACACCACGTCAATCTGGTCCCGTGGTAAGTTTTCGAAGAACTTGTGCTACGGGTACCAGACAACGGAAATATATTTAATACTTTTATACTATACATATACTTAAGATTTTTATTATATAATACACATATTTAATACACATCCATGACCCAGGCACACAGAAAATATTTTTGTTCCCTGGCGGGATTCAAACTCGCAACCTCCGGCTTGAGCGCCATCGCGCTTACCACTGACCCACAGAGGTCTTCTGAATTGAATGTATTCATTACATTATTAGTGCTGATGTAGATATTATGTAGTACTAGCTGATGCCCGCGACGTCGTCTGCGCAGTATAAGATTTTAGTTTTTTTTCATAAAAAGTATCTTATGTTACTTCTAATACCTCCAAGAATATGAGTATACCGGTGGGAGGGAAGCGTTGTGCCGCGCTCCCGGCTGCATGAGTACCACCATCTTGCTTGTTTCTCCCGTGAAACAGCTTTGCTGTGTTTCGGAGGGAAGGGCAAGACGGAGGTGACTACCGACGCCCCATAGAGCCATAGTCATTATTATTATTATTATTTAGACATCGGCACAGCCAAAAGTTATGCAGATGCGTTGCCCTCCTTTTCCCTATACCTCCCAATGGGCCACCAGAAACTCACAAACCGCACGAAACGCGACAGCATAGCTGTCACTTGACGCCGGTGTTATGTGAGCGAGAGGTACCACCACGGTTGTGCCGGCCCAATTCGGTTGCAAAGCAGCATGGCTACTACTACTTTATTTGAAAAATAAGATTTAAAACAATACTTCTTATACGCGGACGAATTCGCGGTTAAAATCTATGAAATAATATACTGCACCTACATTAAGAAAAACTATTTTTGTTTTAACCGGAACAAACAGACGGCTGTTTGTTCCGGTTAATCTCTGAAACGGCTAAGCCGATTTTGACGAGGCTTTTACTGGCAGATAACTGACGTTATAAGGCGTAATTTTGGGCATAAAAATAATCATCATCAATCCGAACGGCTGTAAATCTAAGTAAACGCGGGCGAAGCTGCGGGCAACAGCTAGTTTATAATATTAGTAAGGATGTATGTCGTTCTTATAAATCGAGTATATATATATATATTAAACTTATAAAATAAACGATAATTCTGTATCTTACTATTGACACGTGAAAAAAAGATAGGGAGGCCTTTGCCAAGTAGAAAGATGATGTAGGTTAGAATAACATATGCACTATCTAACTATACACGGCATTTTTGATGGTAAAACGGCGAAATTCATTTTCACTAGTTTTTTTATCTCCATCAATTTCGTGATATATTCCAATCAACGCGCCGGCACGGCAATTTCGCTTCGGCTTGATTAAGAATTTTCGAGCCCAACTTCTTGTTGAACAGCAATTTCAAAACCCCAAAACGTTCGTTCTAGGAATAGAGAACAAAATGGCCCTGGACTTTCATTTAGTATCTTCCAGATTAGCCAAACCATGAAAATGTTATGCTAAACGAATTATTGTTTATAAGGTGTCGCGTTTTGTGGGTGGTAGGACCCACGATGCGAACAGATAGAAGTAGGGTTCGAAATAAGATGCTGTAGGGGTACCTTTTTTTATGTTAGTTGGATAGGCAAACTGGCAAACGTACCACCTGATGTTAAGTGGTCGACGTCGCCCATGAACATAAACTAGTGTACCTGGAACGAGCCCAGGCAACTCATTTATGTGTTGCCTATCCTGAGACATAAGATGTGAAGTCTCGGTGCCGGTAATTACACTGCCTGTCTTGCCCTTCTCTCTGAAACACAGCAAAGCTGTTTCACGGGAGAAATAAGCAAGATGGTGGTACCCATGCAGCCGGGAGCGCGGCACAGCGCTTCCCTCCCACCGGTAAACGCTTCCCTCCCACCGGTTTTAAAGCCGAAATTTTTCTTCAGCTGACCCACGATCCGATAGCGTTGTATTTGTACGGTAGGGAAGGACACTGGCCTGACTCGTGACTCCTGGCGAAGATGGCTGAACACGGGGAGATCTCCACCGGTATTCAATGCCGGTAATTCAGCCGGTAATTCAGTTGTTGTGTTCTTCTTAGATTTAGATAGGTAGCCAAATATTGTTTTCTAATGTTTGCGCGAATTTCACTCATTATAATGAAACAATTTTTACGGATTTTATCGCGGTTTTAACCCGCGATAAAATCCGTAAAAATTGTTTCATTATAATAGGTAGCCAAATTTAGTAAATTCCCATCGGAATTTAAGCCGTGTTTAATTTTGGAGGATTAGCCTCGAGATGGCCTAGGGGCCATCCCAAGAGAATGTAATCACTACGTTTAGGGCCATCGGCGGCGATGTCTCCAGACACCCGTTGACAAGTCCGGCCGTCAAAAACCACAGAACACATCCGATCCATCGTTCAAAAATCAACATCCTGTTCTACAGTTAAATGTCAAACTGGCTTTATAATTAGTTAAGTTTTAATTTGGCCATTTTGGTATTTTAGTTTAAAGATTAGATTAAATTATTAGATTTAGGACTATTAATTATAACAGGTAAATTGATTTTATTTAAGAGAGATATATATCACAAAACAATTATCAGATTTCATTGCGACACCTATTGAGCAAATTAGAAACATGACGTCAATAGGTCGATAAACAGTCAATCGTTAAAGTCAGTTAAGGATAGATGGCGCTTATTTATTGATAGTATTAAGTTTAAATCTTATTTATCACTATAGTATTTAATTATCAGCTTAAATTTAGGTAACGTGCAAGCGCAACGTTACAAAGGTTTTGAATGTGTATGAAATTCGCCACCTCTCTTTGAACCAGCGTCTAGATAAAATATGACCCTTGCCTGATTGTGTGGAGGAGAATCATGCGTACCAGTGGGAAATATAATTCGCTTATACAATGTCTTTTTTTTCTTTAACACCGGGAAATTCTCTGAGGCATGCCGCGGGGGAGTGGGTCTCCTCACCCGGGTATGTGGGACTGACTGCATCCGAAAGCTGGTAAATGGACACAGCTCTACCCACTAAAACCCGACGAGTGCTACCAATGTCGCCTTTGGTAAGGTGCCCTGGATCTAATGAACAAACAAGGCACCTCGACGGCTAGTCAGTCCCCCAAGGGACCGATGCCACCTCCACAGAGGGGATGTCCCGCACCACAGAACAACCCCTCCCAACGTTGGGACACTACGATGGGGTGAGGTTCCCGTCCTCGCCCCTTGCTCTTATGTTCCCTCTTCTTATAAATGAAGCTTCGTCTGCGCAAGATTGGGAAGGGAGGACAGGTATAATTACTGGTACCAGACTTCCATCTTACGTCTCAGGATAGGCAACACGTGAACCAGTTGCCTAGGCTAGTTTCATGTTTACTTATTTATGTTCATGGGTGACGCTGACCATTTACCATCATATGGCTCGTCTCGTGCCTGGTTTATTAATATGTTAGTTGGTAACAAAAAAACTAACAATATTTTTTTTCTACGTTTGGTTATAAACAACCGGATTTTGGAATCTGAATTTACATCTGTAAATAAGCGTTATAGGCAATGCTCATGGCTGATTGGTGATTTTACGCGGTCAATGTTAATTGTGTTACATTTGGTAGGCGCCAGTGGCGAGCCGCGTCACGCTTCTCTGGTCCGAATATGCCTGTACAGTGATTTGTATATTTGTATATATGCATACATTTTTCTAATTTTATGTTTAATGTATAACATCTGGTGTGCTTTGGCAGCAAAAAATATGTCAGGCGTAGCATTTTTATTAATTATGAATTTTTAATACAGACGTTTCACATCTACCGGGCGTGATTGTCAACGTTTTTGCTTTATTTAAATAAAATATATGAAGTCAATATATAAAATATGATGGTCTGTAAGTGACGGCGGTCTAGACTTTAGACTAGTATATTTATATTAATATTGTTACGGGTGCTAACCGCGTTTAAAGATTTATTGAGTTCCCGATATTTCAATAAATCATGAATAGTGATCGCGTTAGTTTAGACTAGTAGCTATGGGCTCGGCCTATTGAGTGAGAGGTCCGGGTGCGATCCTGATCCCTGCAATGTCTAGAAATAGGTTTTTCTAAATTTTTATCAGCACCGGAACATGGTACCATTGCTTACTCACAGATGAAGGAAAACTTCTAAAGGTGTGTGAAGTTGACCAACCTGCATTGGGTCTGCAAATTGGTGAACTGTGGCCCAAAACCCTCCTCGCTTGATTTCGAGGAGGAGACCCTTGCCCAGCAGTGGGACATAATATTATTCTACATTATTATATTCGTAATTTTAATTGTAGCATACAACATACTATACAGACATCCTGTGCAGTCCCATGCTCGATAGGCGCCGGTAATGGCGTCGATGAAGATATATTAAAGTTACCACAAGATCACATATAATAGAAAACTCGCCAAAAAGCGAGCAAAATATCTCAAAGAAAAAGTTTCACTTGAACCAAACTTTAACCGGAATCCGACAGCGGTTCTCAAAGTTGCTTCAACAAACTCATACATCTATGCTATCTATTTCACTCCGACTGTAGTCGTTTGCTTTTATGATCGTGTTCAAAGGCATTTTTACGCTTTTATGCTTAAAAATGTTTTCATAAAAATGTTTCAAACTTTTTTTAAATTCATGAAGCATAATTATAGTGATAAAATAAACTGTTTCATACTGTTTGTTTTATTATTATAATTATTTTACCCCGTTGAATCTCCCGCCTTAAAATTTGAAAAGAAAAAACCAAAGTAAATAACACGTACATATCAAATCAAATCAAAATATCTTTATTTCGTAGGTAACCACGCGTACACTTGAAATACATCAAAAAACAAAAAAAGAAGTCAATAAAAAGGTGTGGTATAAAAAAAGTTTGGAATGCAGACTCCATTTCTGATCCAGATCCTAAGAAAAACGAGAAAAAAACTTGAGAGTTGCTCTTTTATCATCAACATAAAAAACATAGTTTATAAATAGGTACATCATGTCCATGCAAAACCTAAACAGTGAATGTCTTATTCCCAAGGTGTGGTATCTTCAATAAAATCTTTTATTTCATAATAGCCTTGTAAAAACGTATACCAAATGTTTAATAACTATAACAAATAACGTTTAAAAAATGGTACATTCAATTTATGTTTGTTCCATTTTTTTGACTTCATAAAGTTAGTAATTCTATGATATAAGTAATAATATGATAAGCAATACAAAAATTGTTTGTGCACAATAAATGCAAAGTTTGTACGTACATTAGTAGAAGAATAAGTTGATTATAAATTGCAATTACAAAGATGAAAGAAACGTAATTTTTTTATTACTTTTTAGTACATTTTTGAAGTGGTTTTTAATTTTTTTAATGCTCTATATTGTTTAAGTTTAACGCTACTCTGACTGGCTCTAACATAGCGTAACGTTTACACAAAGTCAAAATAATATAAATTTAATTTATTGCAGTTTAATCTTGTTTGTATTTTATAATTTACTATAGCGTATTAAAAAATAGACAAAATTCTATAAATAAAAAAAACATTATTTCAGACAACTTTACCCAAACTCGTTACTTAAATGTATGTGATAGGTACTAGCGGACCTGACGATTGACGGACGTTGTTTTATATAATTAATATTGAGTGATGGACCAAATTGGGAAATTTAAACCATTTTCAAATCCACCTGAACACATATTTCTTTATCAAAGTGGGTCCAGCCGTTTAGGAGAAGTTAAGTGACAACACACGCATGGAAGACTTTTATATATAGAAATATTTTATAGATTATGTTCAAAAAATATATTATATTACTTGGGCATGTAATAAATACGTCCAATATGTTGTAGATCCGTTAATTACGTAAATGTAACGTGAAAGTTATTAGATGCTATATCATAAATAGTTGGCAGTATTTCTTATTAGATGTATGGTATAATATATAATTTCCTGGCGTTTTAGTACACAGCGTAAATAGTAAATCTGTAAATAGCCTGTAATTATTGACTCATTCTTCTCAAAACTCATATTTCCTTTTTATGTTTTAAATCATGTTTTTAATTTGCTGACGATTTTAAAATATTTTTACTTATTACACTCTCTTAGCAGTTGAAACTATGTTACAATCCATCAAGTATCATACTAGTTATTAGATACCAATCATTCCCCTTGGCTTTGACCGAAGACTATCGCTGTAGCGCCACGCCATCTGATCCGAGATTCGAAACATCTGAGCCAATCGTTAACATCGTAATACATCCGGCGGAGGAGGGGCGAAACGTGCGTAGATTATGTGGTTGTGGTTTATGCGAATAGTGATATGCAATGTGGGAAAGAAGGGAGGTGCTATATGCATGAATATTCATGCACTCACACATTTGCTGTAAAGAACCACGCAGGGTTCATGGAATCCTCACCAAGATTCAAGCATTGTCTTGGGGGTGAGGCTCAGTAGCTTAAGGTAAACCCAGCACCTTCGGCGAAGCAAATTAAACCGAGGAAGCTGCTCTTTGTACCCCTCTTATAAGAAGAGAGGACAAGGGGGCAGGGGGCAAGGGTCGAGGACGGAAACCTCACCCCATTGTTCTATCCCAACGTTGGTAGGGGTTGTTCTGTGGTGTGGAACAACCCCTCTGTGGAGGTGGCGTCGGTCCCTTGGACTGACTAGCCGACGAGATGCCCTGTCTGCTCATTAGATCCGGGGCACCTCGCAAAGGCGGCATTGGTGGTACTCGCCGGGTTTTAGCTGGTAGAGCTGCGTCCACTTACCAGCTTTCGGGCACAGCGAGTCCCACATACCCGCGTGGGAAGAGCCACTTCTCCGCGGGATGCCTCAGATCATTTCCCGGCGTTAAAGAAAAAAAAAATCAACAACTAACCGTTGCCTGCAGCTGCAACTACGTTCACTTACATTAACATGCGAACTCATGGTTATTATTTTTGTTTTTGCTATAACGTAATACACAGGTAATTTTTTTTTTTTAATCGGATGAATAAGTTTGAACATTGCCAAACATATTCAAGCTTACAAAAATAACCCCATTATAATATTAGTACAGATCAAATCTAAATACTGTTAATTTTGGATCTAGCCTTGAATTAAACACAAAAACTCAATTAAAGTTGTGATTTGAAATTAGGGTCCAAAACTTCTCAGACCTTCTTAACCACTTAAGGGGATCTAATAGTTAGTTTCTCTAATGAACCAATGAGAATCAATAAATCAATTAGTAGTAAGTAAATTATATCAAACATATTTGAGTGTATTATTTATAACAAATCGATAAAAAAAAAAAAAAATGCTTTACTGTCTTTCAAAAAGCAGGGCAAGGAAGGTAGAAAATCTTAATACCGACATCTATCTATATTAAATTTCTAGCTTGGAACAAAAGAACTCCGTTTAACCCATTAACGCCCAAAATGAACCCAATTACATTTTTAATGGTTTTGCTTTATTTTTATATTAAGAAACACACAATTATAAAGGTCAGGTAAAGAAAATAAAAAAAAAGTTTTTTTTTCAAAAGTTACAGGGGTGTACCCAAGCGAGTACAATAGACAGATCAAGTGTTAAAAATACCGAAACATGGTTTCTCCAGACAAAGTGTTTTTGAGCACTTTGAACTACTCCAACGTACTCTGATCTGGCAATTTAGACATCTTAATTGATTTGTGATCAATTCAGGTGTATGGCCATTATTTTGACGATCTACATGCACTACCACATTTGATGAAGGACGGTTTCTTTAAGGTTTTAATCGACGCAAATAAGCCCGTGCGATACGTCGTTTAGGTAGGCCCAGTTTCGGTTTCCGAAGCGCACTGGTTTCTCCATTCCCCATAATAAACTGCTTGGCTGGATGATGCTCATGATATTTTATCATAGATCCGTCGATAGACAAATTCTCGTAAAATACTCCCCACTGGCTAGAGCTCCTCTGTTAAATATCGCACAAGGGTTTTACCTTAGACATCGGGTCGTTAGATGAAGCCATCATGTATGATCAATAAAATGTTGATTTTTTTTATCTCCAAGTAGCGATTTGTAGACATACAGTTTGCAACGAGTGGCTCACATAGATCTTCATCCAAAGACTAATAAGCACGTTCCGTAGGTAATTGGTTCAGGCTATCGCCTCACAAAAGTATGTCCAAAAAGTTTTTCTGTCTATTCTATTCTGAAAGTTATGCCTATTACTTTGACCTGCACACAAAAGACTCTGTTCGTCTATGAAATCACACATTTGATCGTCAAAATACTTCTCAAAGAGTATCACGGGAGGACAGTCGTTTATATCATTACATACATGGTTCAATCGTTCTTCAATGGCGTTATTTACTTCTTATGCAGTTGAGTATAGAAAGAATATATAAGAGTAAAGAATAATAAAGTAAGTAGTTGGTAAGGTTTTCCGCCAAATAGATAACCCATCTATGAGTGTATCAGTAGACCCAGCCATACGAGAGCATTTTGAAGTTGAGGCATACGTCGAAAGCAGCTCATCATCACTGCTGTTATCGTCCGAGGATACTCTTCTACGTCAAAATAAGAAGTACTTCAATATAGAAGACGGTCCCTCAGACATCTCTTGTCAATGCTTGTGTCACAAGATCATCTTCTGGGCTCTCCTCTTCGTCAGTTATAGCACCAGATTTAGATGGAACTGTGAGAAAGTCGTACTCATAATCATCTCCTTCAGCAATGATATAATTGACTGCCTTTTCTAACTACAAATAGTGGTATTGCAATGAAAAGATTCGCTTTTGAACCAGAGGCCTTAGACAAAGTAACATTAAAAAAACGATAACGAAGTTCGAAAAGAATAAAATTTATGGGATTGACATAAGCCGTCGTCAATTATGTCACTCGTTATCGTTATCGGAAGTTGGTAGACAATGTTAAAATTCGTAACAAAATCATAAACTATCAATTGGTTATCGAACACTTATGTCAAACTTATGTTATTTATTATTGATATTGATTCGTTATCCGTGGGCGTGGGCCATGGAGGGCAACATTTTCACCATTTTTATGAGTTATAGTGTGTCATACACACTTCTGTCTATTTACATAGAAATTAATTTTAATTTTTTGGTCCGATTTGACACTTCTTGTCGAACTTTGTTGACACTTGACAGTTGTTGTCGTTGCACTGTCACGATCTTTGATTGATCATTGGCTAGAAAATTATTATCGTTATCTCAATATCTCAAAGACGATAACGAATTTCGGCTACAAAGCGATGTCACTTTGTCTACAGGCCCAGTTTCTATTAATAATTATCTCTAAAAAATTAAAATAAAATATAAGTACATCTGCCCATTGTACCTGCTCAGGTACAGTAGGAGAAACACGAATTTTTTGACGAACCAAATTACTTGAATTCAGTTTTTGATAATTTATTGGAAATAATAGAATGTGAACATGTTTTTTAGAAACAATTTTCAATAAATTATAGTTTATAGCAAATAAATATTAATCAATTATTTTACCGTGCGCGCTCATAGTTGAACACTAAACAAATCACCTTCAACCCTTACAAATTAAGAATAACAACTGGATCATTTTTCGTCTAGATTAATATATTACACTTATATTTATACTGTAAAAATATTTTTTTACATTTTTATTGGCAATCACTAAAATTATCGCGGTTTTTCTTGGTGTACCCTTGAGTACGGCGGACGGTAATGGGTTAAACTCGTTTATCTCCAAGAGCGACGCTGATCAAACCATTAGATACTATATTTTTTTTAATAAATACTTAATAAAATATAACAAGGAAATTTGCAATCCTGGCAAGCGGTATACGTCTTATGCATGTCGAGGTCATCGGTGACGCCAAACTATAAGTTTTTCTCCTACCGAATATCGCTCAACGTGGCTAAGGAAGTTTTTTTTTTAAATGCATCGTTTTAGAGTTGAGAGTACAGTGGCTACAGTTTATCCTTATATCTCTTACTCTGGTATCGAGGTAATCGATACTTAAAATGAGTCCGTACAGTTTTAATTTCGATGGAAATATCTTCATTACTTAGAGTGAGCCTCAATGTTGTGGCCAGCAAATCAAATTGTAACACTTCGAGCGTCATTATACATTTCCATTTTCATGCAAGCACATCCTAATTTTATGCAACTTATATTTGGTGGTGACATAAGCTTATAATTGCAATAAAAATAAAAAAAACACGCTTCAATCACTCCTAAATATAAATAGGTCATGTCTCATAAGAGCTATAAGTTTGAAACTGAAATGCAAAATGCAGGACACGGAACACGCCAACTTAGCCTTCAATACTTAACGTTTGATGTGTGTACTTTGGAAACGTTCCATCTGCTCGAGTCTACTAGGCTCCTTCACAAAGATGATGAATATTTCAACAGAATTTGGAGAAATTCAACCATTTATAATTCAAATCTGTTTATATTTTTTATAGAAGAGGGGGCAAACGGACAGTCAGTTCACCTGATGGTAAGTGAAAGCGATATCCACCGACACTTATAAATTATACTACACCAGATGATTAGCAGGTATGTTGCCGGCCTTTTAAATATGAATGTGCTCTTTTCTGGTTATATGTATAATGTATCTTATAATTGACCATCAGATCTCTATAGTGTTTGATAAAACCTGTTTTAAATATAAAAATATCTACTTTAAACTGGATAAACATATAATCCCGTCTAGGTGGTTCTATAAAAATAAGAATTCCATTACTTAAGACATTGTTAATAAAAGGAAAATGAAAGAATTTCGATTCCAATAGCGTAGCTCTCTAAAAACCATAATGGGCACTCTACGATTAAAACGATAACCTCGTCAAGAGAGCCCTTGCATTTAGAAGCGTGCGATTTTTTATATTTCTTATTAAAATAATGGTGGACATTTTTCGGCAAAATGACGAGCACAACTATTTAATTAAAATAATAGTTACGTTTTGTTGCATCTATTCAATTAATATAATAAAATTAAATGTCAAATGCTAGACCTCCGTATTTAAGTGAATATACCTGCATAATAAAGTATGGTAGGTCCAAAATAAAACTTAATTATGAACTGAAAAATCTTCATAAAATCTAATTTTAATGTAAATTATTAGCTAGCTGATTTTCGCAGTTTCACTCGGCCCAACTTGAAAAAAAAGTCCGTGCGTACAAAGTAAGTGAAACTTATTTGGAAAACTAATTTTTAAATCTCGTTTATATTTATACTAATCTAAAGCTTTAAATTTCCGAGACTTGCGATGTGACGTTTGCTCTATCTCACTCGCTTGCTCTCTACTCTCACTCCATGGCTATGTGCTTCATTATTCGTTCGCCCTTTCTCTCTCTCTCTCAATCGGTCTCAACCACTCTCTCCTTCTTCTTGGACAAAAACGTCGCACATTTTCATGCCGTTTTATCCGTAAAAAAAAAACCTCATGCGCGCAAAGAAGTTTCACTTCAAAAACCTTTTTTAAATCTTTGTAGAAAGCCAAATCATTCATTTATAATTTGGTTATCAACTGCAAAAATAATTTATCAGTTCTGACCGTTAGTACCGGAGGTTAGCGAGTTCAAGCAAATACATTGGGAGCATTAAACTTTATTCATAATTTTAACTCGATGGAATATTCAACACTGAAGATATTTTATACGAAGTCGATTTAAGTCCCAACTATTTTGTCCCGGTAGTTCAACTTTAAACACATTTATATTCAGTTCTCCAAAGTATTCTTCGACGTATGCGAAAGTAATTTATTGCTTTGTATGCCCAATATGACTTTTTAAATATCGCTTATCACAAAATAGCTGTGGACTACGTTTTATCTATTCATTCTAATATGAATTCAGACAAACAACAATCTTACTATAAAATGAAACTTATTTATTACTGCCAAAACATTCAAATGATAGGGTTCTTTTTGATTACTGTAGTAAAATAAGCGAGTTGAGTTACTAATTATTATATAAACGTGTTAAACGGAGTGAAACAATTAAGAAAGATAAAATGGCAGCGCCGACTACAATTCAGTGACTATCAATTTAATAAAGCAGTTGAACAAGGCGAGATACTTATTATTTTTCCTAAAATACAGCCTTTCTCCCTTTAAATGAGGGCTCAGATTAACCCTCCGCGTTTTCGCTTCCAATTTCTCAAGGTTCACTTGTTGGAAGTTCAATTTAGATTTATTATATTTTAAATACCATTTCGAAAATAAATTAATCATCGATACTTTTTGCATTTCGCATTAATAACAAAATTTTGAATACGTAGTTGTTTAAATCACGGATAAATTGTAATCGATGTTCTACGCTTTCCATAGTTTTTTTTTAGGAAGGGGACTTTTCGGCTTGATGACCTTTAAACTCAATCGGAACAGTAGATGAGCAGATGGCTCACTTAAGAATTATTCGAAAGGGGGACGCAGGATGCTACAGGGGAGAAGAGGATTTAGACTAGTTAAATCCGATACGGTCGACGAATCTTTTCCGGTTCAATTCACTCTATCATCATAAGGGCCAGCCTTCATCACACCCTCAGGAGAGGTAGGCAGGTCACGCATGGTACCCGTAGAATCTAACGGTAGCATAGTACTACCACTGTTTGCACGGTCTGAGTTGGCGTCTACTCAAATCGGTTGCCATGTCTACTGACGCTCAAAGACGTCAGTACAACCACAAGCTATGCATATGCGTTGCCTTCCTTTGCCTTATCCCCCCAATGAGCCACCAAGCCTGGGGGAGTCTGGTGGTTATGTGGGACTAACCGAAACTGAAACCCCAAAGTGTTCTCCCATCGCCTGGCCGGATCAGTGCGGGTATGTTGGACGTCCGCTTTGGGCCGTGCCATCTGGCACTCTCTACTGGAGGCAGGGAGTGGCTTCTTCTACTCTTTCTCCGTTTAATGCATCCTCAACACATATTTTTTTAATATATTGTAATATATTATAGCTCTGACCATGCGCGCGCGCGACGGAACCAGAGCGCTCCGCCAGGGTGTGGTCAGCAGTGTCCTCGTCACTGCACTGATACAGTGATGATACCCTGGCGATTCCTCCGAGACTGCCACTTTTCACAGATACCTCCCGAACAATCCGTGCCCCGTCGGGATCTACGCAAGGTGATAACGCCGTGAAGTCGGTCAGCCCATTGCTCAGGAGTGGACCGACGGCTGATACTATGCGATGGTCTGCACTCGGCTTCTCCAACTGTTCCTTCCATTTACGGAGGACTCGTCTTTTAAGGCGCCTCCGCCGGCTTTCCTCCTCACCTTTTTCAGCCATGTCTCTGTCTGGGACTCCCTTCTCGTTCTCTCTACGTCTTCTTCGCTAGGAACGCGCTAGGGTACTTGCCACCAGGTCCCACGGCGCAGAGCCCGCCAGTACGCACGCAACTTCGTATGAGATTCGTACTCACAGTCGGCTCTGGTTAATCGGCTATAAATCTCAGTTAACGCAATCGAAGCTGAGAGTACAGTTATTTTTATAATATTAATAAAATAACATAAATTATGTTTTATTATATTAATAATACATTTCGTACAATGGTTTGCATATAAATTGAAAAAGATACGAACCTAAAAAATTCCGACATATTTCTCGGTCGAAAATATTTGTTATTCCCGACAGTGTTCTGTTACAATTTTGCTTCTATAAATTTTGCATAACAAGGATATGTAATTTATATTAACTTTCTAATTTCCGGCAGTCCGGAACAAAATATTGTTCATCTAGACGAAAATAACGACAAGCTTTTTCATGAATTCATTTCATATTGAAATGCTATATTTTACTCAGTAAAAGAGCCATTTTAATATTTCAAATATATTTTGGTTCCTTTTGTGGTGTAATTAATATAATAGTATAATAAAAATTAAATAACTGACTCTTGCTCATGGTTTCTTTTAAAATAGTTATTTTTATAGTAGTTAGCGATGTAAATGTGGCTGTTCAAATATTTTCTGGGCGTATATAAACAACTTACTAATCAAAGATAGCTATTTTAATTGTATACATGTCCTGTCATTTTTCGAGTCGGTGTCGTATTATCGCAGCACAATATACATCCACAAATTATTATATTCATCTATTACGTGAACTAGTTAAAAACCCAACATGGCTGAACAACTCGATCAATAATAATATAAAAAAAACAGAGCATGAATAAACTACTGGCAGGCGTGCCACATGATGGCAAGTGATATCGATCATGGACGTAAGCGAGTACACAAATCTCGGTGCCAGTAATAACACTGTCTGTCTTGCCCTTCTTTCCGAAACACAGCTTTTTCACAACAAAAAAAAGCAGGATGGTCGAACCCATCGGTAGGAATGATACTACCGCCACTACAACTACATAAACCTATATATGATTTTAAGTTAACATGGTTATTTTAAGTTAACATGGTTATTTTAAGTTAACATGGTTATTTTAAGTTAACATGGTTATTTTAAGTTAACATGGTTATTTTAAGTTAACAAGGTTAATTTAAGTTAACATGGTTATTTTAAGTTAACATGGTTATTTTAAGTTAACATGGTTATTTTAAGTTAACATGGTTATTTTAAGTTAACATGGTTATTTTAAGTTAACATGGCTATTTTAAGTTAACATGGTTATTTTAAGTTAACATGGTTATTTTAAGTTAACATGGTTATTTTAAGTTAACATGGTTATTTTCATTACTAAAATTATTTAAAACGGGATATTTACCATGTTTTTAATTTTTATTTCGCGGAACTCGATATATCGACATTATTTACGAATGTCTTGTTCACGAGACTGAAGTATGCGCGTAGATGTTGACGGCATTAGAGGTGTCCGTATCGGACTACCTCCTTTCTCGTACGTTTGCTGCGTAAGCACTAGTCACCACTACTATTGTCTTTTTCACCTCTATTATTGTCACTAGTTTTACGTACACTCGATACTCGATCATGTGTTCGACAGACTAAACTCACCGCATCGGTTCGCGAATGTTTAATACTATTATTCTTTAAGGGTTTGCACAACCTAATTACTGGATTCCACACTTTCGACAGTTGAAACCCATCTACCCTATTGAAATTACTATATTTAGTCATTTCGATGGCTTCTCGAACCAATCGGGGAATGTGATGGTGTTCTGTGAAGATTATCTGAGCATTATGAAACTCAAACCAGTGGTTCGGTCCGGCTTCCAGAATTAAGTAAATAATTTTAGTATATAAACCTATTAACGGAATACAAAGTATCCTATGTCCTTATCCAGATTCTTACATTCGAGAGAGTATTTAATTCTTCATTAAAAGTTTGTAAAAGTTAGAGTCGTTCAAACAACCTAGTAATCCGTAAACAAACTTTAAAATTGCAAAATGAAGTAGATATAACACAGTCTATACTTGTTGGATGTGAGTGGCGTGATATCAGCCGTCTTGGCGTTCATAGAAAGAGTCCTACAGGCCACGGAAAATTATTGAATCTTGTTATTGATGATAATTATGAGCTGTCCACATTATAGACTATACTGCTGGATTATGATATGGACTATACTGCTGGACATAAGTTTGACTTCACGAATGAAAACGATAGTCTGTCAATAATAGTGTGTCTGAGCTATTGATTTACAGTAATGGTATTAGTGGAAAGAATTTCCTATGCCTTTATCCTTATATTGCCTGTGTCACTTTCACTGAGTCTCGATTTGTACCGTAATGTATCTCTGACCTCTGTCAGTATTATGCCCGTCATAATATCGATGATTCAAATATCAGTGGTTGAGCAAGATTTTTGAGTTACTGTGTTTCATGTTTCCAAGTTTTGTAGTTGTGTGTTCAAATGTAATAATATAATAATATGTTGGCACAACTCACACCGTGTGTGAATTGTCCCAACATATTATATTATTACATCTGATCCCAAACCAGGCAGAGCCTGTTCTTATGGTAGCCAGATAACTCATATATTTCTAAATACACACATATTATTATAGATAAACTACACCCAGACACAGAACAAATGATCTTGTTCATCACACAAACATTTGTCCTGGGTGGGATATCGAAACCACGACCTCTCGTTTAGCAGTCAAGGTCACTAACCACTAGACAAACAGGCCAGTCAATGTGTGTTAACGTGATCGTATTTATAATATTTATTCTAAATCGTATTTTTTTCTGTAAATATTTGTAAAATAAATAAAATGAAATTATATTATTTTATGTATTTTATCCCAAGTATACCTTTATTGGTTTAGTAAAAGTAATTTGAGACATGAGAGCAAATACAAAGCGGATAAATAAAATAAATAAAGTTAGGACAGAACCCTTACGTTTAAACTCTTGTTTGAGTAACATAAATACAAATAATATTATATTATCTTGTAAAAAATAAAAAATATTTTATTTTATTTTATTGCAACTTATGTAATACACAGGAGAAATAATATGCTTTGTGTTATTGTAAGCTTCTGAATCTTCTGCGAAGTCGTGATACCGCAGAAGGCGGCGGTCGCACCGCCGTGAGGGACCTGTGCGTGGTCGATCAGAGGATCTGCCGCGCACTCGTATGGTCCGTGCTATAAGGCACCCTTAAGTGTTCGGGGTGCCTTAAGTGGAGTAGGAGGAGGGAACGAACGCCATCTCCTGCCTTCAGAGGAGAGTGCCTCCAGGCACACCGTCGCCGGTGCGGACCATACCATAGTTCCCGCACCGGGCCAGCACGACTAGAAGAACACCGCTGGGGCTTAGTGGGTAGAGCAGGTGTGGTTAACTTCGACATTATTTGAGACCTATTTGGGGATTGTTCAGTGCTGCAAGCCTATAGATAAAAATGGGTCTTTCATAATAAAAAACTTCAAAAAGCTGAAGAGTTACTATTAGTAAAAATATTTAACTATTATTATAAGTTTTAAAACATTAATTTTTGAGCATTTTGTGTTTAAAAAGTAAATAAACTTAAAATAAATTATATATAGTGAAAATTTTTATATTAATTTTATGCAATGGTAACATTACTACAAATGAAGTTTAGTCTGTGTTGAAGTTTTAACTTAGAATTTTAAAATGGCTGCTTTGTTTGTTTTCATTTAGGTTTTCATAGTTTGAAATATAAATGTAATTACTGTCGTTTTGTTGAAGTTTTTTTTGCTTTTGCGACGAGTTGAGCCAGTCATCGGTAATCATGTGAAGTGAAAGTGTAAAAGGACTTTTAGTAACAAAGACAATAATTACGTGTGATTTTACTAATTAGTGATAATATCAATAAAACTATTATTATGAAGGAAGCAGTTGGAAATCTTAACGTATAAAAATTATTATTGTTTCTAGAAATAGTAAATGTTAACTGAGGTGAATAAAAAATTTGCACAAAATTATAATTGTTTTATTTAATGTGATATCATGAATAATTTAACTTTTGAATTGATTCAGGGCACTTATAAGATCTGTTTATGGAAGTTTCGATATCAATTCTGAAGTCAAAGTAGGTATATTCTATTTTGAATAAAAACCATGCTAATCAGGGTTATTTAAAATTGCCGCTCAAACAGTTTCTGTGGGATTAACAGAGATGGCTGCTGTGTCCTGTCCTAAATTTTTTTGTATGAAGTTGACCTTCCCGCTAGGGTAATATTGTTCTGTGGGGTAGAGTCTGCGCCTAGTTTACCATATTTTCGGGCGCAGAGAGTAGTACCACATAACCCCCGGGCCCGGTGGTATGCATAAGAGCATTCCTCAGCGAGAACAAAAAAATAAATAAAAAAATTTTAAGCTTCTGAATGCGTACATATTATGTATTTTCTCTGTGAAAAGTCTTTGCTGTGGTTCTAGAACATGGACAAACCTTCATAACTGTGTACAATTATTATCATGGGTGGTTGGCCGGGCCTGGTATAATATGTAGAATCCATTTGAAATTGTGACTAAAATGGTGATTCGTTTGCCAGTTTCAAGCTGTATAAAATATTTTTTTGATATATCCCTCATTTTTAAACACAGCAAAGCAATTTACAACCAAGTTAAAACTGAACAAAAAAAAATTATAATAACAGTAATTTATAAAAGATTACGCTGCGTAGGTTTTAAATTATTTCATTTTATTAACATTAACTTTGTTTTTATATTATTAAAGTATTTTTCCAACTTTGCATGTTCAAATAACATTATACATTTTTTAAATTGTGTATAGCTTTACATTAAATAAGAAGAAAAATTGTTGCCTAATCGGCATGTACAATGTGTGAAGTTTGAATTCGAAAAATGCAACTTATAATATTTTTTTTAAAGAAGTCAGGACAAACGGACACTCCGTTCACCTGGTGGTCACTGACATTTATAGAAGTCATTTTCATTAACTATACTTGCAAGATTATACAAGAACAATAAATATTCTTGTATTGAAATACATTATGTATATACCTGCTAGCTTTATGTCTTGAAACAAAATGCTCTTTCATTTTGTCACTGAACTCTAAAATCTCTGAATTCATAATGCTGAACTACATAATACATTTTACTTATTATTTGAGTGTTCGGCTATGGAGAGTTTTAACATTATTATCAAGGCTTGGTAACGTATCAAAATGTTGGTCTTTTATTTAATAAATAAATAAATAAATTTAACAATAAAAAATTAAATAAAAAATTATGAGCGATACAAAGCGGTCAACGCACGTATGAAGACGGTATTTAGAATACTTATATGATATCAACATCATCATCAGCCTTTATCAATCCACTGCTGAACATAGGCCTCCTTCATTGAACGCCAAGACTACCGAGCCCTTGCCACCCATTCAACACGGACCGGCCGCTGCATGAAGATTATCTACCCATCTGATTAATGGTTGACCAACACTTTGTCTGCCTGGACGAGGCCTCCACTCTTAAGTCTCATTGACCCATCGGCTATTATAAAATTATGATATATGAAGTCCTTTAAAAATAAGATGAAACTAGTTAAAAGATCCTACATTTCTAGCAAGAACCATAAGTTCTTATTGTGATGTGCGTGTGTGTGTGACTGCCCTCTTCCTAAACGGCATAACCTATTTTAATGTTTTTTTTGTGTCCTGTGTCGATAATACTTAAACTATTCGAGAATGGTTAAGATTCAGAATTCGGTCAACTACATAATGTTCTGTACAGGACGTCTGTTGGGTCCACTAGCATCCCCACCATGGTTCAGGCCTTGACGTGGCGGTGGGGATCAGTAGCCTAGGGTGAGCCCAACACCTTGGGCGAAGCTAATTGAGCCGAGGGGGCTCTTTGTACTCCTCTTATAAGAAGAGGGGACAAAAGAGCAGGGGGCAAGGGGTAAGGATGGGAACCTCACCCCATTGTACTGTCCCGACGTTGAAAGGGGTAGTTATGTGGTGCGGGACAACCCCTCTGTGAAGGTGGCGTCGGTCCCTTGCGGGACTGACTAGCCGTCGAGGTATCCTGTTAGCTTAACAGATCCGGGGCACCTGACCAAGGCGGCACTGGTGGCACTCGCCGGGTTTTAGTGGGTAGAGCTGCGTCCATTTACCATCTTTCGGGCGCAGCGAGTTCCACATACCCACCTGGGGAGACTCACTCCCCAGGCGGGATGCCACAGAGCATTTCCTGGCGTAAAAGAAAAAAAAAAGAAAAAAAATAAAAAGAAAATAATAATAATATATTTATGGACGCTTTCACACCACGTCAATCTGGTCCCGTGATAAGTACACGAAGAACTTGTGTTACGGGTACCAGACAACGGAAATATATTTAATAAATTTATACTATACATATATTTAAGATTTTTATTATATAATACACATAATTAATACACATCCATGACTCAGGAACACAGAAATTATTTTTGTTCCCTGGCGGGATTCGAACCCGCAACCTCCGGCTTGAGCGCCACCACGCTTACCACTGAGCCACAGAGGTCGTCACTAAAAGGTACTACCTACCACTAAGGTATTACCACTAACATATTATATGACTTATTGATATTTTTATTATATTGCTTCTAACGCCCGAATACTCAAACGAATCTCAAATTTAAGACGTACTTAAACTCCCTGTCCCTCTTTTTTCTTTGAATCTGACACGTCGTAGCATGAGTTTAAGTACGTCTTACATTTGAGATTCGTTTGAGTATTCGGGCGTAAGCTAATCAGATGTCGATTTATTGCCGAAAAGACAGATTACATCATGCAATGAAACTCTCCTACACTTTGTATTCATATAGCAAATAAAATTGATTATACAATTGATTGTACATCTACGCCAGCAAGTCACCAGCTAGTTGTAAAACAGCACACAAAGAGATTAGTTTGGCCTCTATGACAAACTGCATTTATATTAATATAAGAGGAACTTAATACGAGGGAAACTTTAATAAATTAGTCATTAAGTCTCTTGGGAGCTTAAAATGCAACGCTATGATAAAGGGGAAGTTGCGAAAGTTATTACTGTACGTGTCATGGCTCACCGTAGCTATTATAAAGTAGAGAAAGCGCCAAAGTTGTAAGTAAGTAGCGCATCAAAGGTCTTTCGTTGTGTTAGTTGTTAATTGTTTTAATGTCCGAACTGTTCCACCCGTTTGGTTTGCTTTCACCCGCACCAAAAAAGATATGTTTATTTTAATCATGTACGTTTTAGACATGACAACATCTAATAAATCGATGAACGCCCGTTGCATACACGAAATGACTTTTGCGGATCTCGATATTTCGACATTATCTACGAATGTCTTGTTCACGAGATTGGGGAATATAAAAATGAAAAACATGGTAAATATCCCGTTTTAAATAATTTTCGTAATGAAAATAACCATGACCATAACTTCGTCAACCTGTTTTTTTTTTGGCATCGCGCGGTTTTTTTATATCCCGTTTTAAATAATTTTCGTAAGGTTGACGAACTTCCAAAAGGAAGCAAAATACGGAATGTATCAATGATAAATAATGTGAAAAACATTTCGTGTACAATTTAAATGTGAAACAGAACAAAGAATAATTTCAAGTTACATACAGTTCGCGGTTGGAGTAGTAAATAGTGTGATTGTGCATACTGCATGCTTGATTGCGAACGTGGATTGAGCTGCGCATTTGTGACGTCATTCCTCCATCCCGGGCCTTTGCCTCATTCTCTAGTGACAATTTAGTTTATAGACTTTTAGTATTACTTTTTTTATTATATGATCCACCTTAACGTTGATTTTAAGCGGTGACGAGCTATGGTGAGTCAGCGCCGCCCATGAACATTAGTTAACCTGAGACTATCCCTGGCAAGTCATGAGGGTGTGCCTATTCAGGCAACACCCTAATAACTAAGAATTGAATCTCAGAATTGAGACATAAGTTAAGTCTATGCCAGTAATTACGCTGCCTGTCCTGCCATTATTTCCAAAATACAGCAAAGCTGTTTCACGGGAGAAACAAGCAGGATGGTAGTACCCATCGAGACGGGAGCGCGGCACAACGCATTCCCCGACCAGGTATTTAAAATGGAGTTACCAAAATGAATGTATGAATTATGTTCAGTTAATATTGATTACCCACTACTTTAAACAATACAAAACTGCGAGATTCATTTTCATAAAATACAATAGAATAAAGTATTATTTAATTAATATTTTAATATAGACTTAATGGTATTTAAATAAATTTATGGGTACAAATTGTGTCTTCATTAACTGACCTAAAAAAGAGAGGGTTTTCAATTCGTCGGAAGGTTTTTTGTATGTTTGTGACACGATTACTCTGCCAATTGTGAATGGATTTCCATAACTCTTTTTTTATCCGAAAGCTGGTGGTTCCAATTTGGTCCCATATTAATTTGATCATTTGGTTGACATATTTAACCTTAATGATGTGTATTATCTGTGTGTCATTTTAACCGAATTCAAAAAGGAGGAACCTCCCCTCCCCTTTCGAAGTCGGTTAAAGTAGAGTAATATAAAAAAATAAACAAAAAATTAAACCGACGTTAAAAAATAAAAAATAAACTAAAAAGTAATAAAGTATTCACGTTTCTTTAATTTATGTGCCTACAACTTATAATCAACTGATTATTCTACTTACGTACAAAATTTACGTTTACGACGTCATTATTGTTACAACTTTTGGAGTCGGTGTCAACCAAGTAAGATAGGTATAGTAAACCAGGTTTTGCATTCCATTCAGGCACGACATCATGGGGACTGCTTTGTGGCGATCGGGCAGCGGGGCCCCCTTACGAGGAATAGTTTTCGCCGGGGCCAGCCTGTCGGGCCAGGGCCCTTAAAAAAGCGGCTGAACGCGCTCGTTTTAGTTCGGATAGTACATTTCCAAGTGCGAGTCTCACATAGGTTCTAGGAGCCTGCTCCGGATAAATGCTTTACAAAATATGACACCGATTTCAAGACAAAGTAAACGCAAAGTTTGAACATTTTTAGAATAATAAGTTGATTATAAGTTGTAGGCACAAAAATTAAGGAAACGCGATTATTTTATTACTTTTTATTTTGAAGTCAAAACTTTCTTTAGCGCGATACGCATATTTTTAGATGAGATAAAATCTCTGGACTCATGACACCGTTACGAGACGCAGCTATAGTCGTATACATTTGACATAAACTATAATATGACGTTTGATTTATTTATACATATATGATTATGTGAGATTGTGCAAAATTTATTGTTTTCACTTTTGTCGCCACTCCCGGAGTGCTTTTTTTATTTTGTAAAGTTGGTTTTAATTTTGTATATATATATATATATATATATATATATATATATATATATATATATATATATATATAGCTTTTTTTAATTATTAATTAAAACATACCCTGGGTTAAAACTTGTTAGGAAACCCATATGCAATATATTTATTGAGACCTCTGTGGCTCTTTTCTGTGTTCCTGGGTCATGGATGTGTATTAAATATGTGTATTATATAATAAAAATCTTAAATATATGTATAGTATAAAAGTATTAAATATATTTCCGTTGTTTGGTGCGTTAAAACGCGATTAAAGTGAAAAGGATCATGGAGCCCGTTAATACAGGATCTGTTAAAACGTTTTGACATACTTTAAACTGTCCTAGTCCTAGTTCTAAAATGTAATTCGCAGGTTTTTAGTTTATTACTCTTTTTTGAATTAAAAGAATATTAAAATTTTTGAATAACTTCTTATTTATTATCCATAACAAAGTTCCAAGCTACTATAATACAAAAACGTATAAATTATTATGTACAAATACTTCCAACTGATACTAATAATATTTAACGAAAAACTCGATATTAGAGAATAATTTGCTGAAAATATAAAAGCCAAGAATAGCCAGAAAGGGTGCTCGACTAATTTTATAAGCGTAAATAGCAAAGAGCTTAGAGCTAAAATCCAAATTAAAATTAACAACCGTAAGAAATGGTCGTATCTTACCGTTGTTACAAAGATCCTCATTTAAACTTGGACAATGTTATCGTAATACCAAATGATAAAGCAGTGTTTAGAGAAACTTTTTATGTAATACCTCTCTACCTCCTCTCAGAGATTCTTTAATTACATCCCCTTTCTTAACGTCAGATGTTATCAGGTTTATTTTTTATAATAGCAGTGATTATTACTTTGTTAAGTATAATATCTCAAGTAAACGAAACGGTTCTTGTTTTATTCATGTTGTTTTTGGCATTGCATCGTGTGGGCTGCTGTGAAGTGAATGGTAGGTAAATTATAGAGCGTTAGAAGGTGGCGTCGTCAATATCCAATTTTATTTTTAACCGACTTCAACAAAAAAGGAGGAGGTTCTCAATTCGGTCGATATTTTACGTTTTTTTACGTATGTACACCGATTTTTCCGTCAAATGTGGGCCGATTTTCAAATTATTATTTTTTTACTTTATAGTTTTCTATGAAAATGTACTAATGTGTGAACTATCTAAGAGCAAATTTATTGACTTTTCTCTGAGTTCTTGAGTTCTCATCTATTGACATTTATTCATAAATATAATATCACACTTGATGTGAGTTTTTTGTTCTTTCACGGCAAAATGACTTAACCGATTTGGCTGAAAGTAGAAATGATGATGGCTTATACCTTGGATAAGGACATACATACATTTTATTCCGGAAAAAATCCAAATTCCTAAAGGAAAAATAATGCCATATTATTAATAGTAATTCGTAATTACGTCAATTGAAATGTCAAAAACGACGTAATTGTCAAATGCACAAAATTTATAGTAATGGCCGAACGCAACAAGTCTTTTAATATAGTATATGGAGATGTTACATTAACACATTGCATTTTATAATGATATTAGTATTTAGTAAGGATAAACACTACTTATTTGTTTGTTTTTATCTCATTCTAGCAAGGAAATACATAAAATTAAGCTACTTATTGTTTTCTTATGTTTACGCGAAAATGACTCATTTTATTGGAACAAATTTTAAGGTTTTTTAAATATTTTTTCATTATATAGGCTATTTTTCGAACTCCTTGCAGGCGAAGCCGCGGGGACATGCTAGTATAAGATGAATTAAAATTAAACAAATTGTAGATTCCAGTAATTAACTAAAGCGCAATTAAAACGCTAGTATGAATCATCTTTACTCTAGGAAAATATATAAGAACACGCGAACATACTTTATTACATACAACGTAATAAAGATATTGGTTTCTGAAAATGAGCAAGCACATTTTGCAAAATGCTCAACTTGATTGCCAGGTACGGTTTTTGCGCAGCACACATTCGAAGTCAAACCCACATCAAATCGTTTAGAACATTATGGTAGAATATCGTTGGGTAAGTCTTTAAATTGAAATATTCTGGTGAATCTTTTTTCTATATAAAACACGGTTCGTGAGTCTTCACTGATATAATAAAGTTTTTTTTTGTTTTCTAATATTTACGCGACTTTCACTCATTATAATGAAACATTTTTTTACGGATTTTACAGACGGAACCTCGGGCTTGTAAAAGTCTTTATAAACCGCGAGAAAATCCGTAATTATTTTTTGTATACTTTGGTTGTGTATTCTTCTATATTTACTTTGGTTGTGTATTCGATCGCTTATAATCAGTCATCCATTAAAAAAAAGTTATTACTTTATCGAGGAAGGTTAGTTGGTTATTTATTTAAAAAAAAACATTTTGTTAATTTACGGACAGATGAAACTGCGGGAACAGCCAGTTGTATACAAAGTCATTTGCTTTACGCAGCTAGTGAAATTACTTTTTATTTTTAAAAGTCTAACTTGTACTTAATGGAAATTTAAAAAACAAAGTAACGTACAATTAGCATTTTCTAGAAATCACAGAATTTTTTTTATACGACTTAGGAACTCTTAACGCTGGACTTAGGAACGCTTTCCAATATTTAACAAGAAGAAATTATGATGAAAGAGTTATTTTTTTAGATCACTTATTTTTAAAGAAAATATGTCAGATTCATTATTGTCTTAATATTCAACGCCATATTATTTCTCACAATATAATTCCCACGAGATCTTCTGTATAAACTCGGCTTCAGCATGCCAGCTGCTCACCAGCCCCTAAAATCATATCAGTAAAAATATTTTATTCAATTTACCTTCTCATGCATGCTCGGAAAATTGAACTAAATTTCTCTTCGTCAAAATTGAAAACTGCTCGTTTATATTAATGGGGGTACCAACCAGGACAAACATTTTACGAGGTCACTGAAACAGCTGCGTTGAATACAAAAAATAAGCACGACATTTTACGGGAAAAAATGTTTAAGTGGTACACCAGATATTTGCGATTTTTTTAAAGATATCTTCAGCTATCTATAGCTATAGTCTATAACAGCTTAAGATATACTTATACTTTAAGTAAAAAAAGTAAATCTGACAACCCATCCAACTTTTCACTCTTACGCTGATCAAATTTCAATGAAATTTATTAGGAGATAATAATTTCCTTGTCTACATATTACATGCTATTTAAATAATCACTTTGTTAACTTATATTTACGGACGTATCTGGACTGATGATAATCAATATTTTACTTTATTTTGTTGTTATATCTCTAAAGGAAATAAGGCAGCGTTTTCATGTAAGCTTCCAAGTGGACTTTAGCTGTAGTAGTGGATTATTCCGACTCTTACAATAATAAGCCTTAAATTATTTACCAATTTACACAAATCTTGGCAAACTATACACTCTAAATTAAAACCTGCCTCAGGAACCACTGTCTCTTAAGTTGAAACAGCATGAAAATCCATCTAGTAGTTTTTGAGTTTATCGCGTACAGACAGACGCGGCGGAGGACTTTGTTTTATGTTATGTAATGATGTTAAGGAGAAAATAGCTTTTACGATACCACTTTATAATTGGTATTTTTTAAATTAAAATGGATATTGTATGATATCCTCAAGGGACCGACATATGCCATCGCGGACTTTCCTATAGACGTATTTAAGATATACAATTCCACCATCTATTATTTTGTTATATCTTAAAGGGTTTATTTGTACCAAATTACATCCAAATCGTTTTAGTGTTTAAGGCATGAAAAAGAGACAGACAGACAGACAGGCAGAGTTACTTTTGTATTTACAATATTAGTAAGGATTATGGATAATACAAATTTTATCCGTATAAGTTTTCCAATAAAACGGGATTTAAGGGTCCACGACATAATAACTCACATCGCACAGCCTAAGCGCGGTAAAACTAGATTGAAAATTTGGAATTACCTAAGGGATACAATAAAATCCTCAAAGGGATGAAAGCGGGCGATAAAGTTTGTATGATGTGGAAAACTATTATTTTACAGTTAAAATCATATGAATATGCGTTAAAGGACATAAAGTGACACATTATTAAACGTGGGTGAAACCACGAAGCACAGTTAGTGTACATAATACCAGTTATTGCAAGTTATCAAAATAAAAACTTCTATCATTTTAAGAAACCCAACACTTAAAATGATGGAACCAAAAATATTTAACAGAAGAGTTATAATCTTGAAAAAAAGAAAATAAATATCAGAATAAAATATTAGGAAACACAAAACAGAAGTAAAAACAATATACACAAACATACACTGTATATCCATTTTTTTGTTGTCGCAGGGAAATGCTTTTTATATAATACTAGCTGTTGCCCGCAGCTTCGCCCGCGTTAACTTTTAAAATTTGAGGGGTTGACCACCCTTATCACTTAGGGGTATGACAAATAGATAGTAGCCGATTCTCAGACCTACTGAATACGCATATAAAATTTGGTAAAAATCGGTAAAGCCGTTTCGGAGGAGTACGGTAACTAACATTGTGACATGGAAATTTTATATATATATAATTATGTTTATACTACGAGTATAGAGTCTAAACTCGGCCCAGTCCACTTACCGTCCTTCCCTTTTTGACTATATGCTGCTATTCGATTTACAGAAAAAAGGCTAGCGGCTGTAATAAGCAGGTTTTTATAACTAAGGGCAGGTAGTAAGGCAGGGGTAATTTTTGAGCCTTCCTAAAGACTATCGTTACATCTATCGATTAGTAGTTACATAAGTCATAACGGCAGTAATTTAGTAATCTTGACTTGAAATCTGTGGTATTGGCATATTGTTTCTGTTTAAGTCTTCCGTGAAACAGCTTTGATGTGTTACGAAAAGCCTTTGTCTCAGGGTAGTGATTACTGGCACCTTGCGCCTCAAGATAGGCGATGCGAACATGAGTTACTCAGGTCGTGCAGAACAAAAGAAAGGATCTACCAAAGAACACCTAAGAGGCGAGACCCAAAGCTATTTCTCAGTCACTGTGATATAAATAAAATATACATATGTCTGAACCTCGAAACACAAATAAATAAAATAAATTTGGATGTTTACTTTAGGGATTTTCAATAGCTGTAAATAAATATAGCTCATAAATATTAATTAATATATTACGCACACAGGATTAGATAATAAATTGAGCTTTAAACTAAACAAATAACGTTTTAATTGGGGTCACATTTATTAATGAAGCTATTGTCAACCGTGAGATATGATATTTGATGTTATATATTATCCAATAAATTGTGACATATGAAAACAAGGCTATAATGGGCTCTGATACATATTGATTAATTTATGGAAATATTTTTTCATAGAAAAAAGAAAATCTCCTACTTTGTTGCTAAATAGGATCAAAGCCATGGAAAATGAGTTTAACTCTTGTTCATAATTTCAAGTAAGACCAAATATCTAGGAAAAATAAGTTATCAAGTACAAATTCAGCTCAGTAGTCGAAAACATATTTTCTACTCATCACTCTTGATTTTTCAACTATTGATGAATATAGAAATAAAAAATATAGTTTAAATAATATGATTTTTGTTCATATTCGTAAGGACTATAGTTTAAAAAAAACCGGATATATTTTTACGTATTTGCCCTATGTGATTTTGTTTTACTTTATAGTACAGTTAAGCCTATTACAATTAGATAGGTTGTACAAGGTTGATAAAAGCGAGAGGCATTAAATTAAACCACGTATAATATGTACCATTTTCAGGCTATACACCAAAACTTAGACCAATAGCATCAATAGTTTAGTCACAGGATATTTTTAAAGTTTTAAAGCCGCTCCGGTTTGTTCGACCCGATGAGACGCAACGTGCTGTGCGACGTTGCCTTTTAGATTCGAAGGACATTTTACAAGGGTTTACAAAGAATTTTTACGTTTTACTTTGACTATTCACGTATTTAAGTTTTGAAAAACTTTTTTTTATTGCCTTAAACTATTTTTTTATAGTTTCGGATTAACCGTAAGCATGTGTAGTATATGTAGTTTAATTTAATGCTTCTCGCTTTTATCGACCTTGTATAATAAATTGAGGAGCTCGTGGCTCACACAGCCGCTCGGGTCGATCCATCAGGTTAAGCTACGCTTGCCGAGTCTGGTTGGTGGATGGTGTTACCATCTTTACATACTGAGACTTCTGTGTGCCCCGGAAAGCACGTCCCAGCTATGTTTGGATCTTTGACAGTCGTTACGGGTCGTCAGAAGCCCGAAAGTCTGACAACCAGTCTTACCACGGGGCATCGTATTACCCAGTTACTGGGTTGCGGATATCAGATAGGCAGTCGCGGACTGGAAACCGACCCCAAATATAGTTGGGAAAAGACTAGGCATCTGCCTAGCCTTTTAAACTTCTTCGTCTGAAGAAGTTTAAAAAATTATATGATTAAATTAGGTTTTTAATAAATAAAACATAAATGGTTGTGTTTTTTAATTGTTTCACTTAAAAGTAAGACTTTTTGCCAGTTCAAGGGACCGTAGGGGTCGTGTCCCATATTAATTTTACCTTGACAGTTCTATCCGCTTCTGTGAAGAAGGGTCTCGTCAGACAGACAGACGGACAACCAAGTGATCCCGTAATCGTTAAGTTTTCTTGTCAAGTCCGAAATCTTAAAGGTAAAGAAATGGTGAAAAGGCTAACTTTGCAGCAAAAATAATAAAATATATTTAGGTACATAAAATTATAGGTATAATATAATTATATTACAAATTTAATAATTTTTAACACCTTCCGTCCTTGTCACATCTGGTCAGATTTGTGAGATCATCCTAGAGTGTGACGCCAAATATCAAAATATTTACATATTATGTATTATAAACTAGCTGCCCGCACAGACTTCGTTCTGTCAAAACCGTTCTTAGCTGACCTCTAAATGTAATATCCTTCTAAATGTAATAACCTATCAAATTTCAAGTCTCTAGGTCTTATAGATTTCAGAGATATCGTGATGAGTCAATTTATAGAACAGCTTTCTTTCTTCCTATATATATTATATAGATTTACGAAATTCGTTTAGTTTCTGGGATTATTTTTACGTCCTTTCCGTTATTAGTTCAAAATTCGCATTTTAATCATTTAGATATGTTCCACGTTGACCTTCCACGGCACCAGGTGCCCCTCCTTAACGTGAAATTTTTATATTTAAAATGTTTTAATATTTATCGATAAGAGGACGAGGGATAAATTGCTCTTATTAATACTTATTCGAATAAAAACAAATAGAAATATTATTGGCCAATTGCTTTTACATTCCAATATTTTTTTACGCGAATGGGAGATTCATATTACTTCAATATTTTTATTTGATGAGTGCACAGTCAAATAAACACTCGGAATGGAATTTTATTTTTATATTCAGCTGCCTGATTTTTATATGATGTTGATGCAAGAAAGAAATAAAAAGTGTACAATTTGAGTAAACAAGCATTGCGCCGTGATGGATAGTCAAGTGACAGAAAATGTGACGTTTTTTTAAGATGGCGTCGGAAAGTGTGACGATTTTTTTTAACATTGCTATTAGATTTGTCCCATAAAGAAATTTTACTTCAAAAATCGTCACATTTGCCTCGACATGATCCTCCCGAATAGACATTAGACCTACGGCGACATACTGAACACAATGAAAAAATATTCTTTGGCTAGTTAAGTTACCTATGTCAGACTCACTAATATTTTTCTTTGAATTCTTTTATTATAAATTTTTACTTTAATCGCGCGTAAAGTTTACACGCACACACTTTTTTAATTACGTACTGTTATAAACATAAATAAATAATGACATAACTTTCCTGTAGAAAAGTTTTATATTTTCATCTATTTTGTAATTTTGAGGAACGGAAGTCTTATAGGAACAGTCCGTTGTCTGCTTGTCTGTCTTTCTGTCAGTCAGTTTGTCGAAAACCAAAAAAAAAAACAATAATAATTTGTATAATATAATAATTTTGTAAGGAGCTAGATAGGTATGACAACATAAAACACATTTTTCGGAACCCTAAGCGGAATGTCAGTCTCGCGCTTGTCTGAGTCTTTATTTTTTTTATTAAATACATTCGAATAACTTATATAATAAAGTATTTACAAAATCGGTGGCAATTTGGAATCAAAGTGGCGGCGTATTTATTGCTTTTATGATAATCTGTTATATTGAACCAAATGGGTTTACAAATCGAGAATAATTTACGCTCGCCTTTGGGCGAAAAAGTGAAGGATTGCCTTTATCTCGAACAACCAAAATATTGGCCAACTCTGTTCTTGTATGAAAATAGCAAGAGAAATATAACTATATATTTTATGGCTAGTTACCTATTTTATATTTTTTATTATTAAATTTATAGTTATTGTGAAAAAATTAGATAAATTTAGTTTATTTACAATGTCCTTAGTTCAAAAAACAAAATTAAAACTTATAAGAAAACGGATTATTATTAAATAATAATATAACAAAATTTATTTACGTAATCTTTATCCATGGTGAAATCATTAAGAAATATATCGTGCTAAAAAAAAGAAAAAAATATGGCACGATATTTCTCATGCAAGGTTTCTAGACTAAAAGTTATAAATCGGGAGACTCGTCCAAGCATAAGTAGCTCGGCAGGGAAGGAAAATGATTTTCATCTTTAATAGACTGCCTCGTCGTTACAAAATATTACGCATGATGTATTAGTAACTTATTCTTATAATTTATATATAAAAAAACTAGCCTCTAAGAAACTCGGTGTGCCCTTACAGGTCGAAGCAGTATTTCATCTTTTTCTGGCACAGGTCTGGCTCCACATGGAGCATTACTCTCACCTCTGAACTGGAGAACTCTAATTATACCAATCATCCCATTTGACCAGGCTCGAATTGTCGATGACAAGGATCTCTCCTATTGGCTTGATTCTTTGGCGCTGCCTAAAGATGTCAGATCACTCTGCAGCTTCTACCACCGGACATTTCGTAAAAATTCCAAATTTCACCCACACCACCTCGATGTCCGGATCAACAGCCAACATTACCAAACCGAGGCGTCTTAGGGACTTTCAAGGTGAAAGAGCATACTTATATTTGAAAAGCAGGCAACGGACCTCTTAATGATGTAGTGACATCATTAGAAGGTCCCTTGCCTATGGATGACGCTTATCACTCAGGTGATAATAAGGTGAAACGACTGTCCGCTTGCCCCCTCTTCTATAAAAAATAAACTTGCCACTCACAGAACGGAAAGAGACATGAAAGCTTCTTCTAATTTTGTATTACCATCATACTTACTTCAAAAAATCTTTCATCATTAGAATGCTCAGTTAAAACTGAGTGATTTGCTATAAAATTATCACCACCAGTGCGGATATGGCTGTAAACCTAAGTTAACGCAGGAGAAGCTACGGGCAAAAGCTAGTATTTCGTAAAATTAACCCAGCAAATCCTATTTCAGCATGATTTTCGAAAGAAACGTTTTTTGGGCGTTCATTAAAAAAAGCTTATTCCAGCACCGGAGGCTAATGATGATGAAAAGTCCATCATCATCTAAATGATAGCCTATAGATAAAACTCTATTTAGCAAGTGAAAGATCGAAGATGAATTTAGACCCTGTAGAAGTGAATTGAAAGGTATGTTTGCTGATTGTCTAGCGTTTACGGTCTGCTGGAATGTATATTGAGGCCTCCGTATTAAGTGCTGAATACCAGGCCAAACGAGCTTATTTTAGCTTATGGTCTGGTATTGTTTGGTCTATTGTTCACACAATGTGCAAATAAATTATTTGATTTGATTTGAATGTCATAGAATAGCCATTTAAAGTCCATATTTGTGTTGGTAATTTATATTGTGTGACAGAAAAAACAACATGTACTACATATTTCAATCTAGTGTATATGAAAAATCATGGAAGTAGGAGGGATTGAGAGATAAACCGATGAACACTTATATAGAGCAGATCAAGAAGAATGTACAGGTCGTATAGTATCAGGTGGTGTAGGGATTAACAGAGTGAAGGAAGAATTGAGAGATAAACGGAGGAAAACTGATATAGAGCGAATCTAGGAGAATGTACAGGTCGTATCGTATCAAGTGGTGAAGGGATTGGTAGAGTGAAAGAAGGATTGAGAGATAAACCAAGGAAAATTTATATAGAACAGATTTAGGCGAATGTACAACGTCGTACCGTATCAAGTGGTAAAGGAATTGGCAGAGTAAAGGAAGGATTGAGAGATAAACCGAGCAAAACTTATATAGAACAGATCAAGGATAATGTACAGGTCGTATCGTATCAGGTGGTGTAAGGATTGACAGAGTGAAGGAAGGATTGAGAGATAAACCGAGGAAAACTTATTTAGAACAGATCAAGGAAAATGTACAGGTCGTATCGTATCAGGTGGTGTAAGGATTGACAGAGTGAAGGAAGGATTGAGAGATAAACCGAGCAAAACTTATATAGAACAGATCAAGGATAATGTACAGGTCGTATCGTATCAGGTGGTGTAAGGATTGACAGAGTGAAGGAAGGATTGAGAGATAAACCGAGGAAAACTTATTTAGAACAGATCAAGGAAAATGTACAGGTCGTATCGTATCAGGTGGTGTAAGGATTGACAGAGTGAAGGAAGGATTGAGAGATAAACCGAGCAAAACTTATATAGAACAGATCAAGGATAATGTACAGGTCGTATCGTATCAGGTGGTGTAAGGATTGACAGAGTGAAGGAAGGATTGAGAGATAAACCAAGGAAAATTTATATAGAACAGATCAAGGAGAATGTACAACGTCGTACCGTATCAGGTGGTAAAGGGATTGACAGAGTGAAGGAAGGATTGAGAGATAAACCGAGGAAAACTTATTTAGAACAGATCAAGGAAAATGTACAGGTCGTATCGTATCAGGTGGTGAAGGGATTAGTAGAGTGAAGGAAGGATTGAGAGATAAACCAAGGAAAATTTATATAGAACAGATCAAGGAGAATGTACAACGTCGTATCGTATCAGGTGGTGAAGGGATTGGCAGAGTGAATGGAGGATTGGCGATTACTCCACCGACAAGGGCGAGGCTCTTGAATGAAGTAAAAGTTTTTAATAAGTTTCTTTAAAGAGAAACTAACGTTGAATCGATATGTGCTGAAAGTATTATACACTTTTTATATAAAAAAAATATATCATGTTGTGTCATCGTTTGGTCACAATTAACTCCTAAACAACTGATCTTTATGAATGTTCAATGCTTAGTATTCATGCAGAAGTGCAGAAAGGAGCTTTTGTACTAGAATCCTAATGTCTCAATATTACGTTCCACGTGATTCCACATAGCTGACGATCTCAATGAATAGAGCAACTATTATATAGGCCAAATATATATAAATACACATATACTATTGATATAGGTGAAATTTTCATTGTTATCTAAACTAATATTGGTGGAAAAGGTGAAAATATTAAAGTTTTTCTAAATTTCTATGCGCACCTGAACATGAGACCATCACTTGCTCACCGGTAAATCGTGAAAAAAAGATCGTGAGGAAACCTGCATGGCCGATGAGATAAAAAGTCTTTGAAGGTGTGTGAAGTTCACCAGCCCGTGTTGGGCCAGTGCATCCGTAAACTATGGCCCATAAATCCTCCTCGCCTGATTTCGAGGAGGAGACCCGAGCCCAGCAGTGGGACATTATGGGTTGATATTGTTTTGTGTATTATAACAAAACATATACATGTATATCTAATGGTGTCAACTGGAATACATTTTATTAAACGATTGGGTATTTTAAGCAGAATAATAGTAACACACAGGACTATTTTTCACAAGAATTAAAGAACGTGTCAGATTTTATTGATGTTTTCTTATAATATTTATATGTACTTAATCATAATGTTAATGTATACAAGTCGTATAAATACTATGCTATATAATATGATGCAAGAATGACTTTAGGTTAACATGTGGAATCATGGATGAAATTGAATATATTCCGTGTAAGAAAACTATTTAGATAACCTTCAAGAATAGGTAAATTATGTAATTTCCGCATTTTTTTTAAATTTGTGATATTAAGTATGCATTTTATGTTTGAAGGGAACTTATTTGTTTATAAACTGTTGTAAACTATATCGCGGGAATAGCTAGCAAAGCATGTGTCCTATAAGCATCCGGCAATCTGTTAGTTTAATGGCTATTAGCGTTGTAATTGGGGTAGAAATTGCTTGTTATGGAAGATGGCGCTCGCTCTAGCCTATAGCAATACTATAATGAAATTGCTTTTGGGATTAATTTTCATGCTGTTATTGTCATTGACTGATAATTTTATTAATACTGCAAATTTAAATATTATAAATAAGTATTTTCTAAATAAAAATAATTATCATCATCAGTATCACTGTACATTATTAGTATTTTGTAAATAGCTTTTACATTACCGATTTATAAATGGCAATTTTTAAAGCATTAAAATGGATATAGATACTATGTTATATTTAACATAATATTAGAGACATATTATGCTTATTAGGATACACAATTCTACCATACATTGATACAATAATAATTATCCTAACTTTCGGAACCGGGGCCTGGCCCGGCTCGGACGCGAGGTGCGGCATCAAGGAGCGCCCGGCCCGCGCGGCTCGGTTGAAATCACGGTTTCGCATTATTTTGATTTTGCTATATCTCCTAAGATATGCATTTGATTTGCATGGTGTAAACGGGAAAAACATATTTCATAAAATGCTCAAGCTAACTAACATATTTAAAATGATAAGGATTAATACCACATTTGTGTAAATAGCTTTCCATTTACCACTTTATAATTGCTCATTTTTTAAGTATTAAAATAAATATAGTAGATATCTATGTTTTTTTGTAGATCTTTCTAAGGTGTAAAATAATGTAGTACATTATTTTGATCTATCTGTTTGGGTTTATCCAGTGTTTGTTATGGAAGTGCAAAAAATGTGTTTATTTACGACATCACATTACAAACCTCTGAAATGATCAGTGTTTATCTAGTATATTATACATGTATTATACACATAAACCTTCCTCTTGAATCATTCCATTTATTAAAAAAACCGCATCAAAATCCGTTTTGTAGTTTTAAAGATCTAAGCATACATACAGACAGACGCGGGAAGCGACTTTGCTTTATACTATGTAGTGATGACAATGACATCAGAAGAGTTACTGTTTCAATGATAATAAGATCAAGTTACTGCAATATCAAGCAGATTTATTTGGTAGATTCACCAGACTGTGAGATTAACATAGAATGATACTAAAAGTGAGCCGAACGCAAAGTCGTTGTTCCGTGAATGTGATTGTCAGATTGTCTACTTATTTCTATCTCTATATTTATATATATAAAAGGCTGGCAACGCACCTGCTAATCCACTGGTGTAGCGGGTGTCTGTGGATGTCGCTCTTCACTTACCATCAGGTGAACCGACTATCCGTTTGCCCCCTCTTCTATATAAAAATAAATAAATAATATATATATATATATATATATATATATATATATATATATATATATATATATATATATATAATTCTTCTGTACGTGTGTATGTCACTAACTCCTCCTAAGCGGCTGGACTGATCTTGATGATTTTTTGTGTGTTCAAGTGGATTCGAGAATGGTTTAGCTTTAAAAAAATGTACAGGACAACGTCTGTCGGTGCCACTAGTATGTATATTATATAATAATTCTTCTGTGCGTGTGTATGTCACTAAACTCTTTGTAACAATCTTGATTTTTTTTTGTGTGCGTTTAAGTGGATTCGTGAATGGTTTAGATACACAAAAAAATATATATTTAAATATTTTGTACAGACGTTGTGTCTGTCAGTGCCACTAGTTATTATATAAAAATATCCAGTCTCTATGTATTGGTGGTTTTTCTTTTAATCGACTGAACAGATTTTAGTCATATTTATCTTTTCATACGCTACCTTTAATTTACCACTCTACCAAAACAATTAGGTGCATGACAGGTAGAACCTGAACCCCAGTACATTACAGTAGAAGGTACATACTTTTACATTTTTTATTGTTATTATGTTTTTTTTTATGTTAGTTGGATAGGCAAACTGGCAAACGTGCCAACTGATGGTAAGTGGTCGACGTCACCCATGAACATAAACTAGTTTACCTGGAACGAGCCCAGGCAACTCATTTATGTGCTGCCTATCCTGAGACACAAGATGTTAAGTCTCGGTGCCAGTAATTACACTGCCTGTCTTGCCCTTCTCTCCGAAACACAGCAAAGCTGTTTGACAGGAGAAACAAGCAAGATGGTGGTACCCATGCAGCCGGGAGCGCGGCACAGCGCTTCCCTCCCACCGGTAAATAATATTCTTTTATTATATTTTTTTCGTAACAATATAATATGAGTTATAATCAATGTTTGTTACTATCATATAAGTATTTATTCTCTAATCATTTATGGCACTTTGTTGTCTGAATTAAAAATAATAAATAAATAAAACAATATTATGAGACTGAAACTGAGCTATATCTTGCACATGCATAGAAATCTGTACCGATCGAACGTGAGGAATATAATAGTATCAGTATCTAGTTGAAATTACATCGCCATTTCCTCCCACTGAAACCTCCTGGGATGATAACGGATTCTGATGTTACGGGCACTAATCTGCTCGGAATAGAGGACTAATGGCCATTCATAGTTAAGTGATGAATTAAATGCACATAGATCAGGTCCCACGGTGAGAAAATAATTAGTTTCAGTCAAGGCTTTACAATTAGTAAAGAAAATATATTGAAATTTTATATAGAAGCCACAGATTCACCCACGTATCTTACCAAATATATTTATAAATAGAAATAAAGATACTCGGTTTTAATTTAAGTATGGAGGAATGGATGATAATAATAATAATAATATCAACCCTTATATGTCCCACTATTGGGCACGGGTCCCCTCCTCGAAATCAGGCGAGGAGGGTTTTGGGCCTAGTTCACCGATGCGCTGGCCCAATGCGGGTTGGTGAACTTCACACGCCTTCAAAGACATTTAATCTCATCAGGCATGCAGGTTTCCTCACGATGCTTCCTTCACCGGTGAGCAAGCGATGGTTTCATGTTCAGGTGCACATGGAAACTTAGAAAAGGAATGGATAACTAATGGATAAAACCAAGATATTTTTCTAAGTGGTTTCAACATTCTTAGCTAATACGTAAATATTGAATATTTTTTACTATCGATTTAAGGCGACGCATTGCTAAACCATGATTCTAATACCGGAAACGCGCCAGAGGGACTGAGCGTCCTGAGCGGAGTGAGGTTTTCCATACGCGCGCGAGCTTGTAACTAAATGACGTAAACAACAAATGGTTTGTGTTATTTTATTGCGTTAAAAGAGATAATTGTAGAAATTCCTTCTATAATTTTAAAGAACATGACGTATAGACTCATCTAATAGTATAGGATATGCATATAAAGCGACCTTCACCGAGATGTTTATTTGATGAAACGTATTTTATATTTAATTTAATATAATAATAATAATATCTATGGATGCTTTTACACCACGTCAATCTGGTCCCGTGGTAAGTTCTCGAAGAACTTGTGTTACGGGTACCAAACAACGGAAATATATTTAATACTATACATATATTTAAGATTTTTATTATATAATACACATATTTAATACACATCCATGACCCAGGAACACAGAAAATATTTTTGTTCCCTGGCGGGATTCGAACCTGCAACCTCCGGCTTGAGCACCAACGCGCTTACCACTGAGCCACAGAGGTCTCAATAAATATATTGCATATGGGTTTCCTAACAAGTTTTAACCCAGGGTATGTTTTAATTAATAATTAATATATATATATATATATATATATATATATATATATAATAAGCTATTTGGGCGTAAGTATTTATAATATATACTATTTTACCACGGTTTTAGGATTACAGGCTGGCAACTCACCTGTATATATATATATATATATATATATATATATGAATATATATATATGCCCCTTTTTATAAAATGTTTGTGTAAAGGTATCCTAAATATATACTTAGTTAATTTAATTTCCATACTATATTTTTTCAAACAATTAATAATATTGAATTCTATGGTAACAACAAAAACTTGCATGATCAATATTTTATACAAATTCATATAAAAAGTGCGTGCGTACAAAGTACACATGTCAGAAGTGAAACTTATTTGGCAAACTATTTTTTTTTGTTAGTTGGATAGGCAAACTGGCAAACGTGCCACCTGATGGTAAGTGGTCGACGTCGCCCATGAACATAAACCAGATTACCTGGAATGAGCCCCGGCAACTCATTTATGTGTTGCCTATCCTGAGACAAGATGTTGAGTCTCGGTGCCAGTAATTACACTGCCTGTCTTGCCCTTCTCTCCGAAATACAACAAAGCTGTTTCACGGGAGAAATAAGCAAGATGGTGGTACCCATGCAGCCGGGAGCGCGTCACAGCGCTTCCCTCCCACCGGTAATTAGTGGCAAACTAATTTTTAAATCTCGTTTATATTTATACTAACCTAAAGCTTTAAATTTCCGAGACATGCGATGCGACGTTCGCTTTATCTCATTCTCTCTCTCGATCTTTCTCTGGTCACTCGCTCTCGATCTTGCTCTCTACTCTCATTCCATGGCTATTTACTTCATGCTACGTTCGACCTTTCTCACTCTTTCTCTCAATCGGTCTCAATCAATCTTCTTGGAAAAAAGCGTTGCATATTTTCGTGACGTTTCATTCGTAAAAATTTACCCTCATGCGCGCAACGAAGTTTCACTTCAATAATATACAAAATCTTAGCTAACATAAAAAATCTATCTACATTTCCTTTCTCTCTTATAGTGCGCTGTGATCGATTTGATTGTCCTCACCATACAATTTTTACAGCCCATAAGCGACAGTTTAAATAGTATTGCGAGAATGTTATTGAAACTTGTTTTATAACACATAAAGAAGAATATTGGTCATATAGTTCATGATTGTATTTAACAGTACAATTATGCGCACGACGAGTCTTATGTATAAACGCTGACATAAACTTTACAATGCAACATAAAATTCATGTCATTGCGAAAATATTCACAAAATTTATGGTTAGTATAATTTACGAGGGCTTGAAAATTGTGGAACAGGGTTTCAAATAAACTTACTTCACTTTATTGTCGATAATATGATTTATTTTCAGAGCATTTATTTGCTAGTTTTTTATCATAAATCTTAGCGTTAATTATTAGATTTATTAGAACTTTTAAATATGCAAATGACGGAAATAGCATGCACAACTACACAACCGTCATCATCATCATCATCATTATTATCATCTTCTAAAAAATCTAGTGTAAAAGCATCCATAGATATTATTATTTATTTATTAATAAGAGGTAGTGCCATGCTATGCTGTCGCGTTTCGTGCGGTTTGTGAGTTTCCGGTGACCCATTGGGGGAATAGGGAAAATGAGGGCAACGCATCTGGCTGTGCGGATGTGTATGGACGTCGTTAGTCGCCAAAGGCTTCGACTGCATGTTTGCCCTCCTATGCTATACAAAAAGAATATATTTATAATTTGTTGTATAAATGTGTGCCCTTAGATAAGTTCGAACCCGCAACTTCTTCCTCTTTAAGATTTCTTTTAACATACCTTTAGCAAAATATCGCTAGTAATAATTAAGAAATAAATATATAAACAAATTTATTAAAATAACGGTATAGAAAAAGTAACCTATGAAGCCCTTACCCCGCAAAAGACTATCTTCGATTAGATTATTTATAAAGCCATAAAAAAATCTCGACAACAGTGCTACTTTTTTTATCCAAAATTATCATAGGGAAATTATGACACAAATATCATTTATTAGGTCAATATCACTGATTCTTCAATCTTATTTATAGAAGGTAAATCGACAGCCTTGACTAACCCCCAAATACTCAAACGAATCTCAAAATTAAGACTTAAACTCTCGTGTTTTTTTTTTTTTTTTTTTTTTTTTAATCAGAGAAAAAAAAAACAAGGGCTTTGTCGCATACGCGAACATGCCGCCCTAGTTGAGGAGTGCTACAAAACTAACTTACTTAAAACTAATTTAATTATTAGGTCTATGACTTAATTTGGACAACATTTTTGCGAGATTTGACATCGGGTCTGCCAGAATCAAATTGCATTGCCCTACAGACTTTAGATCTAAATTAAGTTCCCTCCTTACTCTTTCGTTCTGAGCACATTCCATCAATACATGCAAGAGATCATCAGGTACATTACAAGTTGTGCAATTCGGGGTTGTTGTTTTCCGCATCAGATATGCAAACTTATTGCATGAAACTCTCGTGTTGTCCCTCTTTTTTTTTAATCTGACACGTCGTAGTATGAGTTTAAGTACGTCTTAAACTCGTGCTACGACGTACTTACACTTCTCAATGAGTGAAGTTTCTTCAGATGATAGTTGTGAGTCGTTAATAATACTGACTGTCCTGGCCTTCCTTCCGGAACAAATCAAAGATGCTGTACAGACAAAACAAGAAGCGTAGCGGTGCCGATGTAGACAGGGGAGTTGTACAAAGCGAATACCTCCCATCGATAAATACTTTAGGATAGAGGTTCAATACTCAACAATACGGACTTTGTTAGCAATGTGAATAATAGAACAGAAATATTCAAACCATTTTGGTGATTCAAATTGAGAAACTAAATTAATATGGGTAATATTTAAAAATATTTTGATAACTAATTCGGCCTTTTTTTTCTTTAATGTCTGGAAATGCTCTGAGGCATCCCGCTGGGGAGTGGGTCTCCCCAGGCGGGTATTTGGGATTCGCTGCGCCTGAAAGATGGTAAGGTGTACGCAGCTCTACCCACTAAAACTCGGCGAGTGCCACCAATGCCGCCTTTGAAGAAAAAGAAGAGGTGAGGTGCCACAGATCTAATGAGCAAACAGGGCACCTCGACGGCTAGTCAGCCCCTCAGGGGACCGACGCCACCTCCAGAGTGGTTTAATATTATATATTAATATATAATTATGTATATATTCTACTGTGATACAGATTTTCTGTGTTTAGAAAAGACGAAAGGTCGTGTAATAATTGGCACCAAGCCTGGGATAGTGTTAGGTTAACTATTTAATGTTCATGGGCGGCGCTTATCACATACCATCAGGTGGCTCGTCCCTTCGTTAGCGTATCCAAGTAAAATTAAGTAACCAAAACGTCACTAGAAAACAGATGAACATAAATCGTCATCATCACCAGCCTCTATCCGTCCACTGCTGAACCTTTCTCAATGAACGTCAAGATGGCATACCTTGCCACTTGTATCCAACACGGGCCTACAACCATAATATGGAACGGCTTCCTCTGTAGAGAAGAAATTTTTTTTTGTTTAATGTCAAATTTTAAATTAAAGTTGTAATAAGGCACTTAATAATTTTACTATAATGTCAGTTTCTTATTTTATCTTAAAATAATAATTGAAATAATAACAATATTTTTCTTTTTTTTTTTCAGATATATAAATCACTAATTGGTGAGTATACAATATCGCCATATGTAAGTTATCATACTTTGCTTCATTGTTCTTTTTTTAATATTTTAATTTGCAATTGTTTAATATCAATTATTAATTATAATGTAAAAAGCTGAATGTATAACTGAAATATCAATATACTTCAAAATATTAATTCCTTTATAATGCAGACTGGCCTTAAGAAAAACTAGAAAATTATCTAATAGGGGATCATCATTATCATCATCAGCCTTAACCCCTCTACTGCAAAAAGCCTTCCCTCAGTGAACGCCAAGACGGCTGATCCCTCGCCACTCGCATTCAACACAGACCGGCCACTGTACGGAAATCATCTTCCCATCTGGCCCAATTCCTTCCCAATGGCCGACCAACACATCGTTTACTAAACACACGTTTACACTAAACGCGGCCACTCTTTCCCAATGTACGTAACGTCCAATTGTTACACTAATGTTTTACTAAACACGCCTAGTCATGCGAGCTTCAGATCATTTGTTTGTAATTGGCCCGTGTTAATGTTCGAGACGTCAATAAACGAATTGGAAAACTTTCATCGTGGCCATCATGGACATCATCAATCATCATACATATATTACCAACCTTCATATGGTATCAGCGATTACGCACTGCAGATCCAAATCCGATTCGAATCCACCAAAATGACTTCCGAAGTAGCCGTAGAATAAAATAATATAATATGGTATCTTACACACTAGAAACGTTCAAGAATTCGGATCAGACAACATAAATTATTTCATATAAATATTTATGACTAAGTATAATAGAAAGGAGGCAACCGAGCAGCCGAGAGCCTTATGGTGACTACCGACGCCCATAGACATTTGCACAAAAGTTGCAGATGCGTTGCCATCATTTTCCCAATGGGACACTGAAAACTCACAAACCGCACGAAAAGCGATAAAATAGCTGTCACTTACGCCGTTGTTAGTGAGAGGTACCACCCCGGTCGTGCCAGCCCAATTCGGCTGCACTTTCGGATACTTTACAGCAACCATGTTCACGGGAGGACTGGTTCTTCTTAATCTATTAATATTCTAAATAATATATAATATTCTAAATCTTAATAAACCGCGATAAAATCCGTAAAAAATTGTTTCATTCTACTGCTTTTGTTAAGAATCGGCTCAGGTATAATAGTTAAAAAGCAGTAAAGAAATAAAACCATGTTTACATGGAACACATGGAACACAGCCTTGTTTACACGGAAATACATCGTTTATTGCGCCTAAATGCTATTTAAAACTTAAGTCTTATTTGTTTGAAACAATTATATTTCAATTAAATAATTTTCAGTCGATTTTTTTTTCTAATTTTTAAGAGGCCTTAGTATACAAATTAGTACCTAACTGCCGGCCTCATAGTTACATACGGAACAAACAACAAACAATAAAAAACGCCTACTTAAACTCTAACAAAATGTAGAGTTATATCTAATTTACTACGTCGCTGTAGTACTTTACTACTCAGGCAGATTAGTAATGAAGGTAGTAAAATACTGTCATCGTGTAGTTTTCTGATATTAATAGTAATAAAACTCATTTTACGGTCACTACTTGGATTGATTTTCTTTATAGCGACGTTTATAATAATATATTTAATAATAATAACCCAGGTTTCCTCAATATTTTCCTTCACCAGTAAGCAAGTGATGGTCTCATGTTCCGATGGTCGTAGAAATTAAGAAAAACCTATTTCATGGTACCACAAGAGCCAGGATCGAACCTGGACCTCTGACTCAAGGGGCCGAGCCCTGTAGTAGTAGTGTATACTGTAGTATTTAAAATTTAATAAAGTAAACTATAGAAACCCATTTCAAGGCACCACATGGGTCGGGAACGAACCCGGATCTCTCAAGGGGCCGAGCCCACAATCGTCGATGTATAGTTGGCGACGTTTGCTGTAGTATACTGTAGTATTTAAAATTTAATAAAGTAAACTATAGAAACCCATTTCAAGGCACCACATGGGTCGGGAAGGAACCCGGATCTCTCAAGGGGCCGAGCCCACAATCGTCGATTTATAGTTGGCGACGTTTGCTGTAGTATACTGTAGTATTTAAAATTTAATAAAGTAAACTATAGAAACCCATTTCAAGGCACCACATGGGTCGGGAACGAACCCGGATCTCTCAAGGGGCCGAGCCCACAATCGTCGATGTATAGTTGACGACGTTTGCTGTAGTATACTGTAGTATTTAAAATTTAATAAAGTAAACTATAGAAACCCATTTCAAGGCACCACATGGGTCGGGAAGGAACCCGGATCTCTCAAGGGGCCGAGCCCACAATCGTCGATTTATAGTTGGCGACGTTTGCTGTAGTATACTGTAGTATTTAAAATTTAATAAAGTAAACTATAGAAACCCATTTCAAGGCACCACATGGGTCGGGAACGAACCCGGATCTCTCAAGGGGCCGAGCCCACAATCGTCGATATGTAGTCGGCAATGGTTGCTACAAGTATACTCTAGTATTTAAAATTTAATAAAGTTAACTATATAACTATATAATCTGTAAAAAAGTAGTTTTTGTCAATACTGCTTTCGAATAGAAAATAATAATTGTCGTCTTACAACTAAAATGTACTTACCCATGTGCAATGAAATGAAAGTTAAAATTACATTCTTCATTTAGTTTTTAAGCTAGCTTAAAAACAGGATGTTTTTCAGTCCCACCATGGTTCAGGCCTTGTCGTAGCGGTAGGGCTCAGTAGCCCAGCCAGCAGAGCCGAAGCACCTTGGGCGAAGCGTATTGAGCCGAAGGGGCTCTTTGTACCCCTCTCATAAGAAGAGGGGACAAAATAGCAGGCGAGGACCTCACCCCATTGTATTTTCCCGACGTTGGGAGGGGTTGTTCTGTGGTGCGGGACAACCCCTCTGTGGAGGTGGTGTCGGTTCCCTGAGGGAATGACTAGCTGTCGAGGTGCCCCGTTTGCTCAAAAGATCCGGGGCACCTCACCAGGGGCGGCATTGATGGCACTCGCATAGTTTTAGTGGGTAGAGCTGCGTCCACTTACCAGCTTTCACGCGCAGCGAGTCCCACATACCCGCCTGGGAAGACCCACTCCCCCGCGGGATGCCTCAGAGTATTTTCCGGCGTTAAAGAAAAAAAAGATGCTTTTCAGAGAAACAAAGTTAAATAAAGTATTTTAAGCTCCGTATCTATAATCTAAGCTTGAGTCAAGTTACGTTTTAAACGTTAAGAAGTACGTTGAATCTTTTTTTTTTTTCAACCTGAAACCAAAACCTTATTTCATATTGAGACCATAAATTCTAGACCTGATTCTTCTCACAACATTGAGATAAAACTTGGGTAATAATAATAAAAGTTTTTATTATCATAGCTGTTTTACACGAGTTTTTATTTTATTGCTGAAATAGCAGTTGTGGAGGCTGCTTAATGTGTTAATGTAATAAAATGGAACGTTTTAACCTACGGAATTAGATAAGCCTCGATTAATTACTATAATAATATCGTATGATAGCAGAAGCCCCACATTAATATGTAATACGTGGGAGTCGTTTGAGACAGTCATTCATTACCTGTTTTCTGTAATAACAACTTCAACACACTGATTATTATTATTATCATTAAATGCACTCTTATACTTCTTCCACTCTAGTCATCTAAAGTGATTAAAGGTTAAGGCTATATAATCAACACTACCCATCCATCAACAGTAGGTAGTTTTTCGTTTGTTTTATGAAAGTTAATTCCAAACCAGAATTAAAGACGTGCCTTCTTTTTTAAGGGAGACAAAAATTTTTAATGCCACATTTACACTCAAATGCTGCTCATGTCGTTCCTGGAAATATATCCTTAAATACTTCTGCGGTGAATAACGACGCGAGTTAGTGTTCACTTAGTCTTAATACTTCTTTATTGATCAAGTCGCAGGAATGACAGACGTCATTTTGTTGGTGCGACAGCTTTATGTTTGCTCAGTATAGTAACTATTAAATATATCAGAAAGGAATACTTTTTTTTCCTTGTTTTTCGCGCGGAAGTTTTGACTTCCGCGCGTCCTTTGGGACGGGCAGCGCGAGCGCGAGCGAGTATTTACATTCTCGCTCACGTGCTGCCGCGGCAAAACGGCGGTAGGGCAAAGCAAATTGAGCCAAGGGAGCTGCTCTTTGTACCCCTCTTGTGCCGACGTTGGGTTTTTTTGTGGTGCGGGACAACCCCTTTGTGAAGGTGGCGTCGGTCCCTTGAGGGACTGCCCTGTTTGTTCATTAGATCCCCGCCCCTCACCAAAGGCGGCATTGGTGGCACTCGGTGGGTTTTAGTGGGTAGAGCTGCGTCCACCTTACCACCTTTCAGGCGCAGCGAGTCCCACATATCTGCCTGTGGAGATCCACTCCCTCGGGGGATGCCTCAGAGCATTTCCCGGCGTAAAAGAAAAATAAACACAGTAATATTTTAAAAAGTTGGACGTCTAGTCGCGGCTAGTCACATATTTTAACAAAAATCTGTAAATGCAGTTCATTTACCATCCATTACTTTCCTGTTACTATATCGGTTTAGGTACCTGCCCTTACTGACCCGTCTCAAAATCTATCCTGTATAGTTATGAAGTTCTAAAGAAAAAAATCTGTAAATTAAATCTCATTTAATAGCGAAGTAAAAAGATCAAAATCATGAATTTCAAGTGCTAAATTTACGGTCCATTGACTTTAAAAAACGCAAAGTTTTAATAAAGGTTTGGAATACGTCATAAATACTATGAGCGCGCTCTAGTTATTCGAAAAAGAGTTAAGTTGATTTAGGGCGCATTTCGCCTCAACTCGCTTCCGTATAATTAAAAAATCCCGTCCACTAACGAGCCATACCTTTGCTGCATTCGATACTAAAGTTTTAAGTTACGCTTGGAAGTATAAAATTATTGCTTAAAAATATTGCCTTTTTTCATTCACGCCGCGCTATCGCCGCTGAATCGGAAGCAATTTAAGCGTGAATCCGAGCTTTTAGCGAGCCACGTCGTCACCTGCAACCTTGTGTAATACATTTCAATTGATTACTTCAACAATGCAACATGTTTTACTCTCTTTGTGAATACGTTTATTTTACGCCACATTTCCGCTTACATTCTTTATCTCCTGCTCGTGGACACTTACTTACTTACTCCGCTGGCTCAACGACCCCAAGTGGATCTTGGCCTCCGAATTCCGATACAAGATGGCGCCACCGCGCCTTGTCTTGTGCTATCTCCTCCCAGTTTACGGCGCCTAGGGCGCATAGGTTTTCGTTACTTCGTCCTTCCAGCGGTATTTGGGTCGGCCAACCGGTCGGCGGCCGCAGGGCTGTCCCTTATAGACCTTGTAGGGGCACGAAAAGTGTATCGTCACCAACGTCAGTGTGGTGTTCGTCCAATGCTGGACAAAATTAATATATTTTATAAAACTGTGTAATTAGTTTATTATGTTTTATATTGTCTAATAATTAATAATATATAAAAGTATGTATGTGTAATTTAGGCCAATAAAATATATTTAAATTAAATATAATATGTAAAAACATTGTTACATATATGTAAAAATATAATATTGGTCAACGTTATTATACGTATATACAATGGTCTTTCTGTACAAAGACCATTTTATATACGTATAATAACGGGATCTAAGGATCGCACGGAGCGGAGCGTCGACTGCAGCGCCCGCGCCGATTCTCGCTTTGCTTGGCTTTCTGTGCGCATTTAAATATTAACGTAAAAAAATATTGTATTCGCTAATTGCTTAAGACTGTCTTTCACTTTTCTCCTTCTATCTGTGTCGTGCAAAATTTTATCTTGTCTTGTTAAAACTTTCCTTTGTGTGTGAATAAGTATTAAAGTAGTGAGTGAGAACATTCGTTTCTTTAACCACACATGATAGACTTTCATGACTTATATAATATTAATCAATAATAGCCGCTAAAGACCCTTCTCACCGCCCTGTCAGCTGGACACTTAGTGACTGGATCCTACATGCAGCGGTTGAGAGCTTGATCCAGTATGCAGACAATTTGTAAGATGTCCGTTTATATAATTTGTGAACTAAACATAAAATATGTCTGGTCTATCTGGACGTATATATTTTTCTGGATCTGAAATAAAATAATTCCTAATGGCACGCTCTCATCTTTTCAAGCTGCGAGTGTCTATGGATGGCAGTGAGTACCAAGTCTCGTAATCGCTTGCTCGTTCGTTCATTTCCTGCAAAAAAGAAAAAACTTTTTCCCGTGGACATATAATCTTAATGTCAGCATAGTTGTTACAACAATACTTCCTTCATAGACAATTAATAACATACAATAATAATTATATACTATGTCATAGAAAACTATTAAGTCCATTGAAATTAATTGATATACCCTACGAACGATATCAAAATCTCACCCTAATGTTATTGGACTAAATGTCAGCTCTGGCGTTAGATAAATTGATTTAGAATTTAAGCGCCAATGATAAGCCGTTTAAAATTTCAAGCAGCAAGCAGAATTAAAGCAGCATTTATAAGTGGATAAAAACAAGTTAATGATGATGATTACTAAAAGATTTATCTGGGTATGGGTGGGTTCTCTTCAAAAGTATCAAAAAGTTATTTTAATACTTTTGGAGAGAACACACAATTTGCACAATATGGCCACCGTAAGATTGCTTACTTGGTAAGAATAATTTTCCGAGGCTATAAAGTAATTCATCTTCGTCGTCGCAAGTCGATAATGCTAGTGGCAGGGCGAAAACTATTAAAAGATAAAAGTAACAACATAAGCCGTAAGCGTCGGTCTTATGTATTCTTTGATAAAACTACATGTCGTTTATATGAGATGACATACATTCTCGTGAATGTTTTGGATAAAGAGAGTAAGGATATGATTTTTATTTTTAGAATAACGTTTGTTTAATTTAGGAATCTAAAAAAATTTTGATAAATAAAACTATTCGGCGACCTTTGTTTTATGTGTAACATTAATTGGCGCGCCTTGGCCTTGCATGCCATGACAGCAAATGGCATGACGCTGTGATGTGGTGATTTCGGTTTCGCTTTCGCTATAGATTTTTGAAGTGAAAACTTCCTTTTTGGGTGAAGATAAATCATGGAACTCGCGACATCGTCACTTTGTCGCCGAACGGTTGAACCACCGGTAGACAATCTGTAGCACTATTATTTCTTCGTAGCGATTACGTAGCGGAGTGTAGCACACCTTCTAGTTGTCAAGACTGGCGCAAAAGTCCGCATGCAGAGTTATGCTCTCATATTTATTACTGATAATTATTTTTGACATCAATTGTAAAGTTTAGTAAGAGGTAGTGCCATGCTGCTTTGCCACTGAATTGCGCCGGCACGACCAGGGTGGCACCTCTCGCTCACATAACACCGGCGTCAAGTGACAGCTATGATGTCGCTATCTTTTGGTTGTGCGGATGTCCCTATGGACGTAAGTAGTCACCATAAGGCTCCAACTGCTCGGTTGTCACCTTGTGACGTAAAGAAAATATATATATGAATAATAATAGAGCCGCGTTCACTTTTTGGTTGTGGAAAATCTTATAGGGTCGCTACACCGACATGTTAATGTGACATTACGTCACTATGATTTTTTTTGTACTATATACATCTCAGCGACAGGCTGGCCCCGGTGAAGTCCAGACTACTACTCGTAAAAGGGGACTGCCCAGCCGCCACTAAGCAATCCCTGCGACGTCACGTCGTCCCATATTGGGCCCAGGTACCCAATCAGAACACGGCACGGTAAGCCAGGTATCAAACTCTCTCTACCTCCGCATTAGCGCCCCTCAAAAAAATAAAAGAACTTCCGCCGCGAGTTCTGGCGCGGGGTCACTAGCCAGGGTAGTGGCTGCCATCCATGGTACCCCTGAATCACCCTTGCTGTGATAATCCGCTGCGCCAAGCGCAGGTGAGTTCAGCTGCCCGCAGGTGGCGCTGTGTCCTCCGAGGTTCGGAAGGAGACTGCCCCGCGTACTTGACGCCTTCGGCCCCAAACCAGATACTTACTTCCAGATAATTACTTATCCTTACTTACTTACTTATCCTGATCTTCACCTCTCCGATCTGGAGAGCAGCCCCCGGTGGGGGTCTTTTACGCTCGGTCCCGCGGAAGAGAAGGGCTTTAGTCTTCTCATGTCTGTCGAAGCCCTAACCTCTCTATGCGGCTGATCACGAGGTCAAGTCCGACCTTGGCCAGCCGTGCCGCTTCATTACAGCTTTGTCCCCGGGCATACACCAGGGTGTCATCCGTGTAGCAGACGACATCCATCCCGGGGAGGTGGGGTCTCGCAGGACCCAGTCGTACCTGAAGTCCCACAGGATCGGGCCCAGAACCGAACCCTGTGGGACACAGCATCCGACTCGCCACCACTGTACGGACCGGTTCTCGCAGGCTACCTTTTTCTCAGAGAGGGACGCCTCCAACAGCGTCCTCAGATACGGGGGCACTCCGAAGGTTATTTATATTTTTTATAATCGCGCTATAAATATACAAGAGCTTTGGGAGAAATATCGTATGTCGATTATATTATAAATGATTTATTATATTATAGAAATATAAAAAATTCGTTTCAAATTTCTATCACAAACGAATCGTTTGTGAATATTGCAGCTGAGGGAGCTGATAATCTAGGATTACATGAATACAAAATATTTCATAAGAGTATTTAATAAAGTAATGAAAGGATGTAATATCATGATATTAAATACAAATGAATATGCATCCATGATTACCACGATCGGCGTAATGGTAATTAAGCGACAAAACTGTATTCACTGATGACATTATCGATTTACAAATACATAGCTCAAATGTAGCGTTGTTCCGTGATCTTTACATTTCACAATTCTTTGCTGCCACACACGATGATACTACAGAGCATCAATTTCTAATACATTTTAGATATTTTTTAATAAATATTATGACTATTGCATTTAAAACATTTTAAAACACCTATTTATTTATCAAATATAGTCTCTTGGACATAGTAATTTTTATATATTATTATATTTTTATCGTAAATGCCAAAATAGCCTTCGATCATGACAGCAAAAATATTTAAAGCGCCCTAAATAGCAATAATAAGTATCGTTTTTGTTTTTTTTTTTAATTATATATTATTATATTATGTAAATGTCTTAAAATAACTAATGTATGTGAAATTTTAACTTATTAGCACATTCCTGTTTAAAAAAAATATTTAAAAAACCTTCCTGTAGAATTTGGTTTTTGTCGGTTGCGCTAAGATGGCGGGTAAAGGCTCGATATGAAGAGCAGAATTATTTGTATACTGAATTTGTTCATTTGATAAACACCCAGAAAGACTGCACATTTTTACAATGCCGCTTTCAGTAAGATGAATTCATCATATATTTAGTCTGAGTGTAATAACCGTATGCGTGCAAAAGTTTCAAGATGAATGTTAAAAAGTGTACATCGAATTCAAGTGAAAGTCGCTTTTTATATTTAAAGAAATCGTATATTAAACCCAAGGAAATTATTGTGTGTACATAATTATTTCAATTGTGAGCAATTTTTAACCTTAATAAACCATATCAAAGGATACAAAAAATAATAATTCATATGTAATCGTTCTTCTAACAGCTTATATAATGCTTGAAAAAATCCTGCCGCGTTGATTAATTTATGTAAGTGATAAGCCGAAAGACAAACTAAAGAGCAGCTTGCATAAAATAATAAGAACCCGTTCATTGTTCATCTCGGAATGAGATTAGCCTTCTTGATTCCTCAACGAACTGTATACTATATTATGCAAAAGTTAAGTGATAAAGATTTAAATCCTTTAACGAAGCTATATTTTGTAAGAAGCTTAAGAGAGTCTTTCCGATGCCAGGAGGCTGCGATGTCATTGACACCACGGCTGGCGGAGGTAACCCTCCCGTTTAACTGTTTTAGGTAGAAGCCATCAGCTCTCCTACTCTTCCGATTTCGCATAAAGGTCTTTGGACCATAGCATAGGTCATTTCGAAAAAAAAAAAAAAAAAAAAAGAAGCTTAAGTAAAGTAAAAAATAATAAAAACTTACAACAAATTTGTTATGAAATATTTTTTACTTCCATTTAGGATACATTCTTTTTTTTTGTTTTATTTCAGTATTAACGTAAATGTAACTTTAATTAAGTTATCCTTTAGATTTCCCCAGCAGGAAAAAAGTTATCCTTTAGGTAAATTAGTGCTATTTAGTAGTAGAGCTGTATTTTGTTTTAGACACCTTCAGTATATTTATTTATTTTAATTATTTAATGGTTATTTTCTATCTATCAGTTATAATTTATCGTTTTTATTGTTTGGACGTAAATAGGATCATGGAAAGTACTTAGTTTTACTGAGTTTCCTATTTCCTATGTTTAACACTGCGCTTTATTGAATTCGCTTTACTGAATTATACTCTACGAACTCTGACAATTTTCGCGAGAAAACGGTTTGCTCTTAGACCATTTTATTTAGTAGTCTAATTAAAAGCGACGTCGTGTCTTGCGAAGGTGGTATTTTAAAGAATTTAATTATCTTAAACGCTTAGAATTCCCTAGCGTTCACTTCTGTAAACTTTTATTTACTTGCGTTTTTTATAACTTTATTCTAATAGGGTACTTACTGTATGATATTTAATTGCATTTAATTTAATTCTGAATAATAATTTTATATTTAAAAAGGGTTGTTGTTTGCTATATATATGTACGATACTTATATATATGAAGAACGTAATCTGGCTTCTTACAATATTTAATATGTCTTAGATATCTTAAATTGAATTACGTATCACATATTATTATAAATGTTTAGCACGATGTAAAAACTTCAAAATTCTGTTTCATCGTCTTTTTGATTGGCTTCCCAGCCAAAGTTATATCATCCGCAAATGCAGCAGGTACATGCTCAAGGTACGATACAATATGTGTACGTACAGGATTTCAAGCTATGCTATCGACACAGGCACGTATATTTTCCCCACCATGGTTCAGGCCTTGACATGATGGTGGGGCTCAGTAACCTAAGGAGTTGGCAGGAGTTGTTCTCTGGTGCTGGACAAACCCACTGTGGAGGTGGCGTCTGTCCCCTGAGGGGCATACTAGCCGTCGAGATGCGCTGTTTACTCATTAGACCCGGGGCACCTCACCAAAGGCGGCATTGGTGGCACTTGCCGGGATTTAGTGGGTAGAGCTGAGTCTATCATGTGTGTCCCATTAAATGTTTCATACCAATGTAAACTTTATATTTTTTAAAAATTTCAGTTGCACTGCATTCTACAATTCTTTGTAATATAGACTCTTACGAGGCCGCATCTTGTGCGTAATTATAGGAGTACAAGGATTTTCTTACACATAATTAGACATAGACACACATAATCATATTATAGATTGTAATATAGCCTTATTCTCATCATCATCATCATCAGCCTTTATCCGTCCACTGCTGCCTCCTTCAATGAACACCAAGACGGCCGATTTCTCGCCACTCGCATCCAACATGGATCGGATACTGCACGGAAATCGTCTTCCCATCTGGTTAATGGCATAATATTCAAACCATAAGGAAGTCATTATTATCATCCTATATCTAGCAATTAAATACTGAATTTGAAAATGTTAAGATAGTTTTTTTAATGTCGTAGGCAACCGAACAGTGGGAGCCTTATGGTGACAACCATCGCCTATAGACATCCGACAACTAAAAGTTATTCAGATGCGTTGCCCTCCTTTTTACTATCCCCCCAAGGGGCTAAGTAAAGGAAACCAAAAAGTAGTAGAGTAAAGGAAACTTATTCAATAGATAGGTAATTAAAAGAAGAAGATATTATATTATAGATATTATATTTTCATAATAAATATTAACCTAATATAGCACGCGAATTTAATATTTTTTTTAAATCAATATAGATGGAGGCCAACAATAAACAGTAATAAGGTCATAAAATGCATGCACTACGGCCATTAGAATACTGCTTTGAAATTGAACGATAAAGTTAAAGACTAGATAAATGAGGAATTTTTGCGCGACTCGTCCGTACAGAGCGTATTATTAAAATTGAAGAGATAGTGTTATTTTTTTTTGTTATTTGGATAGGCAAACTGGCAAACGTGCCACCTGATGATAAGTGGTCAACGTCGCCCATGAACATAAACTAGTTTACCTGGAACGAGCCCAGGCAACTCATCTATGTGTTGCCTATCCTGAGACATAAGATGTTAAGTCTCGGTGCCAGTAATTACACTGCCTGTCTTGCCCTTCTCTCCGAAACACAGCAAAGCTGTTTCACGGGAGAAACAAGCAAGATGGTGGTACCCATGCAGCCGGGAGCGCGGCACAGCGCTTCCCTCCCACCGGTAAAGTTAGATAGTGATGTTCGAATGTAGCAGTTGCTAAGGCATAATACATTTATCTAATCCTAACATAGTATACCTACACATAGAAGTATATTATATTTATTAGACATCAGAAATATAACACCATAAATAAGTAAGAGTAAATAATAATAAAACGTTTATGTTCTCTCACAACAGGTTTTTTGCATTCTATCTAGATACGTAAATTGGTAGATCCACATGATGGTAAGCGGCCAGTGTCACCCAAAAACACAAACTTTTTACCCTGAAACTAGCTCAGGTAATTTACGGTGTGTCCTGTGCTAGTCAGATCCGCGACAAGCGGGTAGCGCCGGGTGTCCCACATATCTCCTTGACCCATCCCCGGGTGAATGCGCAAAGCATTTCCACTGCGACAGCAAAAATAAAGGTAGCTCATTTACGTGTCCCTTATGCTGAGACGTAAGGTAGTAAATCTCGGTGCCAGTAATCATCTGCCCGCCTTCTCTTTTTTTCCGAAACAACGATACTGCAAAGCTGTTATACGGAACAAGCAGGATGGCGGTACTCATTCATACATGAGCGCAGCACAGCGTTACCAGATTAATAAGTTATAGGTACATATATAATATACATTATTAATCTGTATTTCAGGTGATCCGGGCTTGAGCAGTTCAAATATCTTAGGAGATTGAATCTCGGTAGTTACATTTTTTCTTTCTTTTTAGTTCTTCCTAAAGAACCAAATACATTATAAACATGTTAATTATTTCAACTTACTCGTACATTTGGTTCTTGCACTAGAGAGAGTCTGTATAATTTTTTTGGGGCGTTTTTTGGTGGCCGTTACTCGACATTTTAAATGCTTTTCTTTTTATCAGGTATCCAGGTTTTTTTACTTTATTTTACTGGTAAGCCTGCGATTTAGATAAATTTGAATGCACTGGCTAAAAAAGACAATTTTCAGGCGTGTACAAGGGTCAGATTTAACCTGGTCTAATAAATTTAGATAAAATTTAGGCATGAGAAAGGTATGTAGAAAATTATAAATACTTTTTTGTCTACGACACAACAAGATGTTTATCATTCTATCGTGGAAGTATTACATAAATCAATGTGTTGAAGATACGGGCTGGTCCACTTCAAATGAAAGCCACACTCAAGAACATGAAGTGTCGTCGACCTTAGATGAGTTAGGATTGCAAACAGAACCATGTTGAATTCAAATAGTAGTCTTGCTGTGTAGACGTAAATGAATATATATTCATTTACGTATAATACGTCTAAAATACCTACACGCATCATCTTATGCGCGTATTTATGTACACCTTTATCAATATACACTTTTTTCCGCTCAAGGCAAAGGCCTCTTTCAATGAACGCCAAGATCATCGAGCATATAATCAGATATAGTAGAAATGTGCACCATATAATTCCGAAACAGGTCAGTGATTAGTCACTGAATTAATAGCAATTATAACAACCAGTGATCTGTATGTATGTCTCATCGGCCAATCATCCATTAATGGTCATCAGTCAATCGGAGTGCAGCACCAGCGCAGCGTCGCTGCACAAATTTGTCGGAATTAGTTTTCATACAAAACGCATAATATTACCGCCCTATTTCGGTTATATGTCATATTATATATTATTATGACGATGCTCAAGATGGATACCGCCATTCACAACCAACTAAGACCAGGCTGGAAAAGACTAAGACTAAGAATGGAAATCGTTATCCCAACCACAGTGCATCACTGTTATAAAATAGCTATGTTACCATTTTTATGAATAGCAATTCTAAATAAGTAAATACTAAAAAGGCCCCAAACCTCGGAAACTATCGAAAGGTGAAAGCTGTGGACATATTGTCTATTCTGTATTCCAATATGAAATGTAAGCGGAATTCTCTCCAGGGATAAAGATTAATGATAGAAATACGTTCCGAAGAAAGGATACGAGAAAATTCAGGACTCAGGCGTCCCCCAAAGTCATGTATTTTAAGTTGTTTATTTTGTTGCTGTATTGAATAACTTTTCACAGCCCCGGTTAACATTTTGTCGCCAATAAATATCTTTATTGCTTATTTTAAAATTCTGCTTTTTTACCAGAAAGAAGTTTCACATGGACGCTTTTTAGTTTAGTCAATTGATCGAATATATATTTTTTACCGAAGCTCGCGCAAACCCAGAACCCAGCTTGGCCAGAGATGAGTAATTGATTACATCTTTTCAGCATAATATCGCTATAGTGACAATTTCATTTCAGAACCTAGTATTTAAAAAATCATGTTATATTCATAACTTACATATTGCATGCAGCTTCGCCCGAGTTAACTTACTTTTTTCTTTTTCTTTAACGGCAGGAAATGCTCTGAGGCATCCCGCGGGGGAGTGGGTCTCCCCACTGGTTAAAGTAATTTTAATACAAGGAGTAAAATTCCTGTATATTAAAAGCTTTTATTTTGAGTTTCAAATGTCCCTATGTTTGTCTGTAATCAAATCTTGTAAGCTGAATTTCATCCACTTCCCACAGTTCGTTTGAGCTGAAATTTGAAATATACCTTTGATGACAATGCAATTATATATAATCGGTATTATTATGAATCCATATATATTACTGGTAAAACACTTTTTAAGTGAAATGAAAGTAAACTTTAAATTAAATCAAACCCATTATTTTAGTACATGTAGGTATTACACAATTTATTAAATGATATGAAAACTTGTCGCGAGAATTACCTTTGTACTAACTAGGGGGCGGGGAAAGGGCAAAAATGGAGGGCAACGCATGTATAGTCACTGGTTGTGCGGATGTGTATGGGCGTCGATAGTCGCCAAGAGGTTTCGACTGTTCGTTTGCCCTCCTATGCTATATAAAATACAAAAACAACGTTCTCATTTAGTTTCATGGTTTTTATTGGTAATTCCATGATTATATCCGAAACATCGAGAATAGAAAAACATTAAAACGCGATAAAATCCACCAAAACTATTTTAAATATAACACAATATTTAGTTTTGTTTTAGTTCCGTTTCTTGTTTTTGTTTCGATACAATTAAAGCGATGACAATGTTGACATTTTCGAAGCTTTGATGATTTATTTGAACTAGGAAAACACAGTTGCATGGACGGAACTCTGTTGCGTACATAATATGCAAATCGTTTCCCGATCGTGTCATCAATAATTGTATCGAAACAAGACAGCTTTGAAAGGTATTGTATGTAAATAATCGATTATTGCGTATTGATGTATCGATACACGGAATCGAAAAGGAGTATGATTAATTGTTTCAACACATTTTATTCGATTCAGTTGGTATGAATTACAATAAACAGTTGTAATTAGTTTTGTGGCAACTATAAAGTTTGTAGGTCAGCTTTCGGTACTCCGTCCGATCATGGGACATTCTCTTCATCTGGTGGTAACTTAGTTCGGTCCAGTCCTTGATGTCGTCAAACCACTTTCCCTTGATCTTCCTGGTGGCTTTCTAACCGGTATCTTGCTCTCGAGAATCCGTAGACATTCGGAGACGAGCCCTCTTTGCAAGTGTCCCAAGAAAGCCACTTTTTAGCAATGGTCAACATCAGCTCTCGTTTGCGGTTTGTTCGTTGCAGTACTTTGACGTTTGAAGTGAAGAGTCCACAATATTTTGAACATTCTTCGAAGAATACATATTTTAAACGCTTGCAGTCTTTTGCATGTGTCCTAAATAGCGCATAGCAAACCTTATTTGAAACTAGATTCTTCAATTCAAATGTACCAATTTTATACAAAAAAATCTCTAAAAACAATCGTTCCGTACGAGTTAGTGTCAGACAATGGAAGTCAACTGCACTAAAAACAATATTGCAATAATAATATATTATACTTAAAAACTCCCTCAATAAATGCGCAATCACCGATGGGTGCGAAGAATCCAGATTAGAACGGTTAATAGATGAAGATCTCGAGTCATCCCAGTAGGCATTCAAAAAACCAATTTTGCGATGGAGAGGTCCGTTTCAGCGCTATTTACTCAACTTTTTTTAGTCTTATATAAATTTAGGGATTCAAATTCTCTCTACCAAGGTTAAAGCCTTGTCGTGGCGGTGGGGCTCAGTGGCCTAAGGTGAGCCCAGCACCTTGGGCGAAGCAAATTGAACCGAGGGAGCTGCTCGTTGTACCCTTCTTATTAGAAGAGGGGACAAAAGAGCAGGGGAGGACCAGGGAAAAGGATGGGAACTTCACCCCATTGCACTGTTCCGACGTTGGGAAGGGTTATTCTGTGGTGCAGGACGACCTCTCTGTGGAGGTGGTGTCGGTCCCTTAAGGGACTGAATAACCATCGAGGTTTTGTCTCGTCATCTGTTTGCTCAATAGACCGGGGCACCTTATCAAAGGCGGCATTGGTGGCACTCGCCGGGTTTTAGTGGGTCACCTTACCATATTTCGGGCGCAGCGAGTCCCACATACCCGCCTGGAGAAACCTCCCTCCCCAACCGGGATGCCTCAGAGCATTTCCCGGCGTTAAAGAAAAAAAAGGGATTTTAATTCTAAAAGAATTTGTCAAGAATGGGAATTCTACCCTAATTTTACTCAAATTCCAACTTACTTTTTCATAATCAAATGTGCCTGTTATTAAAGGGTGTTTTGATATTAAATTGAAACTCCTATTCATAATAAATTCTCTCCATATTTTTTACATCAGTAGACCGTTTTCTTATCCTAAGCCCCTTCATGTTCCATATTTTATGGCTTATCCTACTTTAAAGGTTTTAATTAAATCTCTTGAAGCGTGACCGAATGCTCCTCAAATTTCTTTCAACGTCTGTCAATATATTCTCAAGATTGGAATCGAGTCAATAAGATACTGCTCAATACAGAAGTATTCACTCGTAAGAACAAAGAAACGGGTCATCGCTTTTGAAAGCCTGGAATATTATGTTCATTTAAAAGGGGAATGAAAAATAAAACAATATTTGTATGTTAAAAATGGATTATTAAATATATAAAAATAGAAATCATATCAATTTGTTTCATGAATTAGTAAAACTTCATCGAATCGAAAATTGAAAAAAGTTGAGGATCAGTATTCTTTATCAGGCATCAAGGCATGCAAATTTTATTAGTTTTTAATCTAAATACAATTTTATAATATCAAACTTAGGCTATGCATATATCTCCACCAAGGTTCAGGCCTTGACATGGCGGCGGGGCTCAGTAGCCTCGGGTGAGCCCAGCACCTTGGGCGAAACTAATCTGGAGCTGAGGACTCGTCGAGCGGAGGCACTCGTCGGGTTTTAGTGGGTAGAGCTGCGTCCACTTACCAGCTTTTGGGCACAGCGAGTCCCACATACCTACGTGGAGAGACCCACTTCCCCGCGGGATGCCTCAGAGCATTTCCCGGCGTTAAAGAAAAAAAAGGCTACGCATATTATATTTTTTATGATAACATAATTTATAAACCTTTATAACGTAAATATAAATAATACTTTATAACTATATAAGCATAAGCTTATACCGTTATAGGTACCACCATCTTGCTTGTTTCTCCCGTGAAACAGTTTTGCTGTGTTTCTGAGAGAAGGACAAGATAGACAGTGTAATTATATCTGGCACCGAGACTTAACATCTTATGTCTCAGGATAGGCAACACATAAATAAGTTGCCTGGGGTCGTCCAGGTATACTAGTTTATGTTCATGGGCGACGTCGACCACTTAACATCAGGTGGTACGTTTGCCAGTTTGCCTATCCAACTAACATAACAAAAAGCATACTGAGAACGTTACCGTAGGTGTGTTATTTTAAGGGCCCCTTCCCCCAAAACTATAGGTATTTAACGCACCGAATCGGTTTGCACTTGCGTTGCGCGGGAGATGTCTTTATATGAACTCCGGTGACCTACCACGGCCGGCAAGCACGCCACAGTATACGAATAAGCAGTAGATTGACTATGCTCGAATTATTCTTAGATGTAATAATTAATAATTATGCATAACAAAATCTTGTATATATAATATCATAACAAAATATTGTTATAGTTATCTAGTTTTGGATTTATAGAAATACTAGCTGGTGCCAGCGACTTCGTCTGCGCATGATAAGATAGTTTTATTTCTTCACTAATTAATCGAAAGGAACTTCGATCCATCCGGGTGTCCCTTGACACCTCTCTTTAGTTTTTTTTTTTTATAAAAAGCGTGAAAGCGTAACTAACATCCACGCTTTCACATTTATAATATTAGTAAGGATTAGGAAGGATGAATTAGCTACATAGGTCTAAAAGGTGCCATGTTGCTTGCAGCCGAATTGGGCCGGCACGACCGTAGGGGTACCTCTCGTTCACATGGTAATGGCGTCAAGTGACACCTATGCTGTCGCGTTTCTTGCGGTGTGTGATTTTCCGGTGTCCCATGGCAGGGGATGGGGTAGAGGAGGGTAATGCATCTGCATAATCTCTCGTGTGGATGTTTACGAGGACGACCTCTGTGGCTCAATGGTTAGCGCGTTAGCGTTCAAGCCGGAGGTTGCGGGTTCGAATCCCGCCAGGGAACAAAAAGTTTTCTGTGTTCCTGGTTCATGGATGTGTATTAAATATGTGTATTATAAATTAAAAATCTTAAATATGTGTATAGTATAAAATGTTAAATATATTTCCTTTATCTGGTACTCGTAACACAAGTTCTTCGAGAACTTACCACGGGACCAGATTGACGTGGTGCAAAAAGCATCCTTAGATATTATTATTATTATGGGAGTACAGTCAGTCAGTACAGTCAGACGCGGGAAGCGACTTTGCTTTATAGTTTATACTATTAGTGATGTCTTCTGCCAGAAATTGTTAACACTTGAAGAATTCAAATCGTCCGACAGTAAAGAAAATGTGAGGAACCTTCATCACAAAATATTTCTGATTTGCAATCATTTCTTAGCCCCCTACCCACAGGGCAGTGTCGTGAGGACTATGGCCTTGACCCTCTTCTCAGAGGAGACCCGTGTCTAACATTAATCGATGATGTATGGGTCGATGAAAATGAACCTGGACCTAGCATACGACAACTAAATTTTGTTGAATTTTTTTAAAACTATTTAAACAATTAATATAGTATAAAAGAATATGTTTGTCTACAATTTTTTAATCTCCTACAAGCATTCTTAGAATTATTGATTTTTTTTATAGCTTAGGCCTTAGGGGGACAAACGAGCAGTCGAAGCCTTACATCCGGAAGACCCATGTTATTTTTTTTGCATATGAAAGTAATATTATAATACATACTTAGAACTATTTTTTCACATATCATATCTAGCTGATATTATAATTAGTAGCTTGATTACTTTTAGAGGGAGAATAATAAATTCAGCGCAAAAATATTAAATATGGTGAAAATATGTAGAAAATCAAATACTGGCAGTCCAAGTTATTAAGTAATTTCTATAAATATAAATTATCATTTGTCATATTTTTCCCTTTTTCTTCTTTATTTTTCTTTTGCGCCGGGAAATGTTCTTAAGCATCCCGCAGGGTCGAAGGAACACCCCAGAAGGATATGTGGGACTCATCTCTACCCTAGGTTTTAGTACCTAGCGAGTGCCACCAATTCGGCCTTAAGTGAGGTGCTCCGGATGTGTTGAATAACAGGGCACCTTAACGACTAGTCAGTGCCCCAAAGGGCCGACGCCACCTCCACAGAGGGGTTGTTCCGCATCACAAAGCATGAGGTAGTCCCCTGCTTTGCTGCTTTGCTGCTTTGCATCCGAATTGAGCCGGCACGACAGGGGTGGTACCTCTCGCTCACATAACACCAGCGAGTGGCAGCTATGATGTCACGTTTCGTGCAGTTTGTGGGTTTCCGATTGCTCATTGGGAGGGATAGGGAAAAAGAGGGTAACACATCTGCATAAGGCTCCGACTGCTCAGTTGTATTCTTAGGACATAAACAAAAAAACAGAACAACCCCCCAAACGTCTTCTCTCGACTCGATCCTTGTCTCTACGGCTCCTTTGTCCCCTTTTTTTATAAGAGGACCCACAAAAATCAGCTCCCTCGGTAATTGTGAGGATTAGTCGTAATCCTAAGTTAACATTGGCGAAGCTGTTGACGACAAGAAAATCCATAGTAAAAAAAATATTAATGGAATCCACTCATAGTTATAAAAAAAAATCAAGTCTTAAATAAAATCCATATTAAAAAAAATTAATCAACTTATAGATATTTGCAAGTTACTAAAGAACCAAAGAACAATCTACGTAAAAACGACCGCTCAGTAACAAACAAACGAATAAATAAGCTTACTTTCTTATACGTTAATATTGAGAAACAATTATCCAACCCACAAATACATAATATATTGCCTCATCTTATTTCCTGGAATAATAAAATAAGATAAGAACGATTTTAGGACTAAGACGTTTCATTAAATGTTTATGAGTAAAATAACCTTCGTTTCTGTCTACTTATTACGAGAAATAGCAGGTTTGAGTCCCGTGTGTAGTTAAAATAATCGAGACGTGTTGTCCCAAGTCACTAATACGTTAAACCTTATGTCTCCGTTCTAGTAATTGCACTGTAAGCACTCCTTACTTTCTTAGAATAGAAATAGAATTTGCGGTTAGATGTTGAAGTTAGATGATGTGTAACATCTCTTTTGTTCTTTATCTACCTAATTATTTTACCCTCCTGTCATACCAGAGGGTGGGATGCGCTGTGCTGCGTTCCCGACTGCATACCCACCACCATCTTGCTTGTTTCTCCCGTTAAACAGCTTTACTGTGTTTCGGAGTGAAGGGCAAGTCAGGCAGTGTAATTACTGGCACCGAGACTTAACATCTTATGTCTTAGGATAGGCAACACATAAATGATTTGCCTGGGCTCGTTCCAGATAAACTAGTTTATGTTCACAGGCGATTTCTACCACTTACCATCAGGTGGCACGTCTGCCAGTTTGCCTATTCAACTAACATACAAACATACTATATCATTCGATCAATAAAAGAAATATGAATATAAAATTTCGCAGAACCTATTATGTTCCGAGTTATGTGAATATGTTTGAAAGCAATATAAAATGTATGTAATATCATTCATATTACAAAAACACGAGCAGCAACAGTACGATTTTATTGGGGACTTTAGTTATATCTATAACAATAACAAATTCATTTATAGTCATGTAGTAAAGAATTGACTGTTGACGTTTTAAGATGCGAAGTGAAAACCATTTTTGTAGTGTTAATATCATAGGCTAAGATACAGGATATAAAACGACCTTCACCGAGATGTTTATTTGATGAAATGCATTTTATATTTACTTTAATATGTCAATAAATATATTGCATATGGGTTGCCTAACAAATTTTAGTCCAGGGAATGTTTAATTAATAATAATAAAAAATACGTTTCATCAAATAAACATCTCGGTGAAGGTCGTTTTATATGCGTATCTTATACTATTATATTGGCGTTGAATAGACATATTTTTTAATTATAGTGGTGATAAAGTGAAATGAGTTTAATGGCACTGAAACGAATACATTTAAATAACATTTTTGAAGTGAAAACTTCTTTAGGCGCGGTACGCATATTTTTAGATGAGATTAAATCTCTGGATTTGTGACACCGTTACCACCGTTATGAGACGTTATTTGACGTTTATATGACGTTAGATTTATTTATATATGATTGTGCAATATTTGTTTACATAACCAATAATCAAACACACTGAAATGTCAATGTCATGTGGTCATTTTGTGCACCGTTTAAATTGTATAGGTTGTCATAATCTTGGCAGTCCCTGTGACTTATGTGTATATGTGTGGGTTAGTTTTTTATGTTAGTAATTACATAGGCAAACGGGTAGGCGAGCCACATGATGGTAAGAAGTCAGCGTCATCATGAACACAAACAAGCCAGCCTAAGACTACTCATTGGCAATCCTAAGACATAAAATGTTGTCTCGGTGCCACACACACACACACACCCACACACACGCACACACACATTACACTGCCTGTCTTGCTCGTCTCTCTGAAATACAGCAGCAGCACGGGTGAAACAAGCAGGGTGGTGGTACCCATGCAGACGGGAGCGCGGTATAATTGCGGAAAATAAAACAATGCATGTATGAGTAAAATATATCACAACGCTACGGTGGCCGAGATGCGTTTCACTGTTGGGATGCGTTTTATTCGGCGCACCCATCTGCACTATAACGCTTAAAGACGATGGCGATGGTGGTGCGTGGACAAAGTCCCTAGGGAATATTTCTTGTACTTGCAGCTCGCTTAATATATGATGTCTGTTTTAGGCGCTAATAAAATGCATTCACGCATATTGTCTTTTTTTATGTTAGTTGGATAGGCAAACTGGCAAACGTGCCACCTGATGGTAAGGGGTCGACGTCGCCCATGAACAGAAACTAGTTTACCTGGAACGAGCCCAGGCAACTCATTTATGTGTTGCCTATCCTGAGACATAAGATGTTAAGTCTCGGTGCCAGTAATTACACTGCCTGTCTTGCCCTTATCTCCGAAACACAGCAAAGCTGTTTCACGGGCATACAAGCAAGATGGTGGTACCCATGCAACCGGAAGCGCGGCACTGCGCTTCCCTCCCACCGGTTGTCTGCCTTATTTAAAACCTGGCGCTCTTATAGTACTGCTTAAATAAACTGACCTCTGACTCAAACTTTGGCGTATTTCCGCCCACCCCTGACAACTGGTCTAAAGCCATAATATAGCAATGGAATAATTAAATGGGACTATGTGTGGACTATGAGCAAGTGAGTAAAGATATAAGGTCTGATGAAAAAGAACCAACGATCTGATCCCAAAATACATTGAGTAAGTAATCTTGTCGTATCTATACATATACACACATACATACAGATAAATAAAATAGGAGTGTCTGTTTGTAATATTAAAATAACTGCTTTTTATTAAATATATACACGATAATGAATGAATGAAATGCATACACGATACATATTACCAAAACAGCCTTTTTTACAATTTTTGTCTGTCTGTCTGTCTGTTTGTCTGTTTATTCCGGCTAATCTTGGGAACGGCTGGGCCGATTTTGACGGGACTTTCACTAACAGATAGCTGGTGTATTAAGGAGTAACTTAGGCTATAAAATAATCATCATCAATCCGTCTACGGCTGTAAATCTAAGTTAACGCGGGCGAAGCTGCGGGCAACAGCTAGTTTAAACATATATTGCTTCGGGTACTTACCGGACTTTGGCGATTGAAAAATTGCCGAAATATCGGGACATCAATAAAACCATAACCGCGGTAAGCACCCAAAATAATATATATATATATATATTTAAATATGTATAGTAATCGCGCTAGTTTAAGACAAGATTGTAGTCCTTGTTTTTTGTCCCCCGACTGTACGATGTGCCGATTATAGCTCCCGTATAAAGTGCCGGAGCACAATATGGAGGCGTAATAATATGATCGGAGGGATGTACCGCGTTCCCATTTGCATAGTATCACCATTTTAATTTTGCTCTTCAGTCAAACCGCTCTGCTGTGTTCTAAAAGTAAGTCAGCTAAAAATAAGTAACGCATCGCATAGCATCGTGTGGCTTGTCAGTCTTTGCCTAAGAAACAAAAAAAAAAGAAAAAAAGAAAAGACATTCGGAATCGGAATCAACTTTCATAAAATCGCTATTTTTACTCTTGTAGATGAGCGTGTGGTACCTCTCTTAATTAGTGTTCGGGGTTGGGGTGAGATTAAGATAAACTAAGATTAAAGATTATAAAAAGATATTTCAGTAACTACTATTAGAACTAATCAGATGAATGAGATGAAATTGAGTCGCGTCCGATATGCTATCCTAAAACGTACTGACTATTTTAATTAAATCTATACTAATATTATAAAGCTGAAGAGTTTGTTTGTTTGTTTGAACGCGCTAATCTCAGGAACTACTGGTCCAATTTGAAAAATTATTTCAGTGTTAGACAGCCCATTTATCGAGGAAGGCTATAGGCTATATAACATCACGCTGTGACATATAGGAGTTGAGTAACGCGGGCGAAGCTGCGGGCAACAGCTAGTTATACATAAGGCTTCAGGCGCGGTGTCGCAATTACGCTGACTCGTTATTGTTCGATGATTGACCCGAACAATTAGCTTATATAAGAAAGGTATGAAATATATTTCTTTTCATTTTGTATAAATAATTTCTTCTTTGGTATAACATTCTATAATATGGCTTTCAACACACGAGAGAAATAACTTCGTGGTCTCCTTTATATCTTTAAGCACGTGTAGCGAAATATTTACTTCCCTTGCTAGATTAAAACCGTATCGATTTTATGTATCTCAAAGATCTTAAGAAGAAATCTTATTCCTCCAAGCTTTTGAGTTTAACGTAAGCTGATATTTATCATAAAACTCTCTTTTGTAAGCATACTCATATAAAATTAAATAAGGTTTAATATGTCTTAGAATAATTTGCTCTTAGTGCGTAGTATAAGCACGGGTTTGAACGTTTGAACGAATACGTTTGAGTGGACATTTTATTACTTCGACTTCGGCGTATTAAATGTGGGCCATTTGGACGTCAAATTATTTTGCTCCTTTTATGGCTGATATAAAGAGGTCAGATTGAAGTTTTTGGCGCAAACAACATGTTGTGCTCGGCACATATTATATTTCGTAAAGCGTTACACCTAAGCAATGTATTTTATTTAGTTTTCTCCAAGGTATATACAATTATGAAAATAATATATGCTGAATTAATAAATAAACAAATTAATAAATCCTACCATAATAAGGTGAGAGGGAAGCCCTGCGCTGCGCTCCCGGCTGCATGGGTACCACCTTCCTACATCTTGCTTGTTTCACCTACATCTTGCTTGTTTCTCCCGTGAAACAGCTTCGATGTGTTTCGGAGAGAAGGACAAGACAGGCAGTGTAATTACTGGCACCGAGACTTAACATCTTATGTCTCAGGATAGGTAACACACACACCACTTACCATCAGGTGGCACGTTTGACAGTTTGCCTATCCAACTAACATAAAAAAAAACCATAATAAGGATAAATATTTTAATGTTATTGTTGGAAGATAGAAGATAGAAACTGTCAAATCAGTGCAATCTAAATCCATATATTATATTATTTATACTCATACAATTAGAATCTAAGTATTGTAAATTTTTAAAAGACTTTTTGTGATTATTTTCACGGAAAAAAATGTAAAAAATGTTATTTTGGTATATTATGTACACAGTGTATACATTCATATGCATTTAGAAGAAAGCCGTTATTTTAATATTACAAACAGACAACATTTTTAGTGATTTGTATAGATATAACTAAAATATGGATGTATCATTGGGTAATTTCGAATTACCTTTTAGCGTTAGGATGTCTGACTCCTCATTCCTCCCGCACTATAGTTGCTGTAAAGTATTCCGAACGTCAGTCATTATAACATTTAATAGACCCCGACAAAATCCATAAAAGTTGTTTAATTATAAAAAAATAACTTCATTGTGAGTATTTTCTATTTGAATATCTCAAAGGCTTCAGAAGGTATGAATAAATGACAACGTCGGCTGCAACTGGCATACATAATATCATATTTGAGGGCATACAATGAAAACATATCTTAGCAAGGCAAATAAGAAATTGACACATGTGATACGGGATTTTAGGTTTTATTACAATAATTTACATACCCTGTCAGGTTTTTACGAGGGTCTGACATTGGTTTTCATCGATAATAATATACCGATCACTATCCATGAAAATGTTTATCATTTGTTAATTACGATTATTAAGGGTTGCTTTTGTCCCTACGATGGTTCAGGCCTTGACGTGGCGGTGGGGCTCAGTAGCCTAGGGTGAGCCGCTGCACCTTGGGCGAAGCTAATTGAGCCGAGGGAGCTCTTTGTACCCCTCTTATAAGAAGAGGGGACAAAAGAGCAGGGGTAAGGGCGATGACGGGAACCTCACCCCATTGTACTGTCCCGACGTTGGGAGAGGTTTTTCTGTGGTGCGGGACAACCCCTCGGTGATGGTGGCGTTGGTCCCTTGGGGGACTGACTAGCCGTCGAGGTGCCCTGTTTATTTATTAAATACGGGTGGCATTGGTGGCATTCGCCGGGTTTTAGTGGGTAGAGCTGCGTCCATTTACCAGCTTTCGGGCGCAGCGAGTCCCACATACCCGCGTGGGAAGACCCACTCCCCTCGGGATGCCTCAGAGCATTTCCCGGCGTTAAAGAAAAAAAAATGGTTGCTTTTGTGTTACGCGTGACATGGGTCGTCTTGGTTATTTCTTCCGTGGACCAGTTTCCCTGACAGTTGTACTGGCAGTGGGACTTATTTTACGTCTTAGGATAGGCATAAATGAAACGGTCCTGGGTAAACTCGTCTATGTTCATGAGGAATGGAATCAAATCAATCAAAAAGGAATTAATCAATATACTTATACCTCAGGGCTCAGGCTCAGGCTCTTGAGTGAGAGGTCCGGGTTCGATTCTGACCGGGTGCCCTGAAATGGATTTTTCTAAAATTTCCCCGTGCATCTAATCATGAGACATTAACATCTCTTGCTCACTCGGAATGAAAATATCGTGAGGAAACCTGCATGCCTAATGAGATTAAGAGTCTTTGAAGGTGTGTGAAGTTCACCAACCCGCGGACAACCCTTTCAATTGGGCCAGCGCATTGGTGAACTATGGCTTAATACCCCCCTCGCCTGATTTCGGAGAGACCCGTGCCCAGCAGTGAGACGTTTTAGGGTTGATGATGATGATGATGATGACTTATACAGTTAACCTATCAATTCAAATGGTTTTGATAAAAAAACATGTGTTTACACGAAATATGTAAATATGTATTTTATAGTGTTAAAAATTAGGTAAATTAAAATCTATATACAAGATTGATAAAAGCGGGAGGCATTAAATTAAACCACGTATACTACGTACCATTTTCAGGCTACACACCAAAACTTAGACCAATAGAATCAATAGTTTAGTCACAGGATATTTTTAAAGTTTTAAAGCCGCTCCGGTTTGTTCGACCCGGTGAGACGCAACGTGCTGTGCGACGTTGCCTTTTAGAATCGAAGGATATTTTACAAAGGTTTACAAAGAGTTTTTACGTTTTACTTTGACTATTCACGTATTTAAGTTCTTTGAAAATCTTTTTTTTTATTGCTCTCAAACTATTTTATTTATAGTTTCGGATTAACCGTAAGCATGTAGTTTAATTTAATGCCTCTCGCTTTTATCAACCTTGTATAAATTGACGTAAAAAGGGAAAATGGATTCTAATAAAATACATCGTAGTATTAATATAAGTATTTATTAAACATTAAGAATAGAAAAAAAACTTTAAATAAAGGCTTCAATGAGTTTTGAATCAAAGTTGGTAAGCAATCATAACTTGTTAAATTTACTTTGCAATCTTGTTATCCATAGATTAAATAATTTGATTATTTATTTGTACAAGATTCTGTAAAGGTCTTCGCACATTACACTAGCTCAACGCTGAACGCCGTATGTCATTGAAATGTAAGGTTTATGGTTACCTATCAACTTGGAAGTTGAAAGTATACTCGTCGTACACGCGTCGTAAACTTTAAACCGGTGAAGACCATCCAGTTCTGAAACTGGATGTAACAATTAAGGTGCAGCTCCACCGCGGCTCACGCAGAGGCTACGCATGTGTATTAAAATGTTAATTGCGAGAAAATGTCAATAAATGCGTAGCGTATCCGTGAGTTGCAGTGGCAAACAATCACAATCATTTCTTGGTAAGCTTGACAAACTTGCGTAGCCTCTCCGTGCTTCGCGCTGGAGCTGCGCCCTTATAGGTTTGTAAAATTTCTTACTATAGTATTATCAATTAATTTTTTTCTCTCTATTTAAAAGCCTGGCTCTTTTCGGTGGAGCAGTCGCCAATCCTTCCTTTTCTCCACCGATACCTTCACATCCTGATACGTTACATCCTGTACCTTCTCGTTTATCTGTGCCACCTCTTCCTCTCTTTTCCTCAATCTTTACTATTTTAACCATAAAAATTAACATCATTGAATGAAGGACGAAATTGATGGAAGAAAAATTGCTTTTGGACCGTCTTCAGAAACGTTTTACTTAATTCCCCCTTAAATCAAACTACCTGGTTCAGCTTTTCATCAGTTATCTGGATCAGTTTTACATTAGTTAAATGGATCAGTTTTTTATCAGTTATCTGGATCAGTTTTTAATCAGTTATCTGGATCAGCTTTTCATCATAAGATTGACTGTTCTAAATAGAAGTATAGGAAACAAAGACTAATGAAATGAAAATTAAAAAAAAAGTAATTCAATCAAAACTTACATCTGAGATGGACCACGCTTCAAGATGGACAATATATGGAAGTTCTAGCACATACATACAGCAATATTACATTTAAAATGCTTACCTGAAATAAAGCATATTAATAGTCTTAAAATATCCAATTAAATCAATTATTATAAACTTTTGCTGTAAAAGCGATAAAGGATGGAAGCCTAGAAATATAACGACGCAAGTAGTTAATTACATTTTGCTGTCTAACAGAAAATTTCCTAGCACGGTCGCGCGATCTTAAACGAGTTATTAATTTAATATTTTACAAATTGTGTTTTCCAAGAATTCGATACGGTCTTCGAATGATAAATGGAATCTAAAGATTCCTAAAAGATTAAACATTTTTTTTTCTTTTACGTATTACATAGAGAGATTTACAAGTATGCGTGTGCCTTTTTTATGCCATAAGGAGGCAACCGAGCAGTCGAAGCCTTATGGTGACTACCGACGCGCGCAACGCCAGTAGACATTCGCACAACCAAAAGTTATGCATTACCCTCCTTTTCCCTATCCCCCCCATGGGCCACCGGAAACTCATAAAATTGACGCTGGTATAGTGAGCGAGAGGTACCACCCCGGTCGTGCCGGCCCAATCCGGCTGCAAAGTACATGGCAATACTGCTTTACATTATAACACCATAAACCTAATGTATTATTTTTTACTGACAATTTCAGTTTCACTGAAATGTTTCAATTAATAAATTTAAGAACACTGTTGAGCGTAAATTAAATTAAAGAAAAGTTTGCACTCTGCAAACGGGGATTCATTTGTATCCGCTACACCATGGTAAGTGTATGGTATGGTATGGTAAGCAATGGTATGGTAAGCAATATGCTTACCATACCATAGTATGGTAAGCATATTGCAAACAGATCCATATTATAATTTAAAAAAAACTGGGAAAATGAGACAACCCGCCTTTTTATATCGGGAGGAAATAAAGTTCATTTGTTTAGTTAATGTTGGCATAGAGGATTTAAAACGCGTTTTTAACTCTTATACGCAAAAATAAAAAAAAAATGCCCTGCAAGCGTTACTTTAGACTCGCCAGTCATATTTATTAAAATAAATTTTCGAACAAATTATGTGTCAATTTAAATTAATGGATAAGAAGTAAAGGTAGGAAAATAAATTGGAAAGTAATCTCGGTGTAGAACATTTTCCAAGAGTAAATTTGTGTTTTAATCTGAAGTAAGCGCGCGGCGCGGCGGTGGTTATAGTAAAGCCTACCTGTCATTATTTACGAGAGCGGATTTATGTATTTGTTAAAGTTTGTATATTGTTCCTGATACAAAGTTATTATGAAACTCAAAATATGTACAAACTTTATATTTAGAGATCGTATTTGTTTGTTATCGTCATACAAGTTATAAAAGTTAAATAACTTACAAACGTGAAACGTCGGCTCAGTAAATATATGCATATGAAAGTTAGGAAATTGATGCGAAATGTCTGTGAAAAAAAAATGACACTACAAAACTATATAAACAAAAACACTAATTTATATCTTTAGTATATCCATAGTGGAGAAGAACCATTAACCTAATATGATATTTTTTTTACTTAAAAATATCAATTTCACCGAAATATTTCAGTTATTAAATTTAAGAACACTGTTGAGGGTAAACAAAATAAAAGAAAAAAGTGTAAACAGAGAGTCATTAGTATAACATAATTATCATATTTAGTAAGAGGCAGTGCTATCAGCTATGCTCTTGCTCAAATAATACCGGCGTAAACTGGCAGCTATGCTGTCGCGTATTGTGCGGTTAGGGTGGCCCATTAGGGGGATATCGAAAAGGAGGACAACGCATCTGGATAATATATTCTGGTTGTGCGGATGAGTATAGGCATCGATAGTCGCCAAAAGGCTTCGACTGCTCGTTTGCCCTTCTATGCTATAAGAAAAACCACCCACCATGCTGGAGGCCTTGGAGGTTTTTTTAGAAGAGGGGTCAGACAGAAACTATAGACATCCATTATTAGACACCACAGAATTTACAGGTGCGTTACCGGCTTATTCATAATTCCACTATGTTTCGCGTATATATCGGCTGTATTTGAAACGCTTGCAAAAACGAAGAGGTATGATAGTGTTGGCATAGCCTGACATGATACAAGTGAAAAAAACGCGTTTCTTTTTTTTTGGTTGCCTTTTTTATTTTTGTATAATCCGGTTTAGTATATATAATGATACAGAAATTTGATGATAATACTTTAAAATAAGCGTTTTTTTTAAAAAAAAACGGCAATGTAATAGTTTATGGTTCACGTCGGCCAGCGGACTGCATCAGCTGACAGAGTTCGCTGTTGGAGTTACATACATACATTGCGGGTTTGCAAAATACATAAGTCCTAAAGTTTTCTTAAAAAAACGTTTCTGAGATAAATGGTTATATGAATTAAATAGTATATTATTAGGGATCATTGCAAGCGTTCAAAATACACCCGGTATATAAGAAAACACTATTATAATAGTCTGTAACTTTCCAACCCGACGCCAGGAGGCCGTGTGGTCGATAACTTCGCGGTTGGCGGGGGGCAACCCCCAATTAATAATAAACTACAAAAAAAAACTATAACAGGTTATCCAAACTATTGTAGTTAATTATTTTGTGAAAATTAACTTTACTAATTATTTTTATCAGCAGTTTATCGGTCTATTAAGAATTCAAATTCTTATAACAAAATATTATTCATTATTTTATCGTAAATTAAAATGATTATTACCTATGGTAATTGTACGGCTATGAAGCTCTAAAAATTGAAGTCTCAGCAGAGGTAAAGAATATTATATTTTGTAAATCTAAATTTAATTACTCCTACGTTATACCTGTATAATTCTTTTGAAGTGCTTTGTTTCCGCTTACGTTTTCAATTAAATTATTCACTTTAGAGGTTTGAAAGGCCTTAATATCTCTGATTAAATCGTTTTCTATTTTTTTAATCTAATTGGCATGTTAAAAAATATAATGTTTTGTGTGTTTGCTAAGCTTATAATTATATGATTTTGACAATGTAGTTTGTATGTTAATATATGATACTATTTATACTGTTTAATAGTATGGATATATTGATAAACACGGTCTGTTTATCACTACATCTATACTGTTTAATAAATAAGGATATATCAAGAAACACGGTCTGTTTATAGATACGTCCATACTGTTTAATAAGTATGGATATATCGCGAAACACGGTCTGTTTATAGATATATCCATAGTAATTAAACTTCTTCTCAGTATTGAGTTGTTTGTAAATATAAACTAATATAAGAAATTTACTATCTCACAATTCTTGGTTTTGTATTAAAACAAACTTGTATTTAAATGCCTACATAAATATTCTATAAAACTCCGGCACACAAACTTGGAATCCGTTCAAATGACTTTTGCTAACGACTATTATCGCTATCACGTTTTGTCACCAGAATCTTAATAAAGTACTTCAGAAAGTGACTTGGTTACGTCAATAAAATTGAATGAACTCCATATCTCCATATTAGGGAAGAACGAATATGGCCTCGTCGACTCTAAGTATATTTTAACAGCCTTTATGAAGCTGGTTTATCTATATATTTTTCACCTTTACAGTTACAGTCTTTTATAAATTTGGGTAGATACTGATACAATGTGGGGCTCGCACCTGGGAGTGCCTACCCTAACTTAAACTACTGGAAGCGCCTTCAGCTGCTTTTTGAGGGTCTCGGATATCCAGGCAACAGACAGGATCACCTCAGCGACAGGCTGGCCGCGGCGAAGGCCAGACTACTCCTCGTAAGGGGGGACTGCCCGGCTGCTACTAAGCAGTCCTCACGACGTCGTGCCATACAGACCCAGGTTCCCATCGTGAGCCCGTTTACGCTTACGGCGCATCCACCGTTCAAGGACCGGACACGGTTGTCGCGCCAGACCCTCCCCCACCTCCGCATTAACGCCTCTTGCCCTAGTCGGCGAACCCGCAGGATAGCGTCCAGTAGAGCTAGCATGCTCGCACGACAAAATTTTGTCTACGCCTTTTCTCGTATCATTTCATATAAGTAAAACGAGAAAACGGGTAGACAAAATGTTGTCTAAAGGTCCCTACAGGTCTTTTATAAGTTAACGATACGATTTCCATTCCACATTTTATTCTTTTATAATATACTCATGAAAAACTGGCAACTACTTTTAAACCGGGTTTTAAAAAAAGAGGAGGTTCTCAGTTCAAAGGGGATGCAATTCAGTAGATGCAAGCTCAACGTGTTGGACACACAAAGAAAAGGACCGTATCTTGTTAGCTAATATAATTTTATTTTAGAAAATGTCCATGTAATTTTAAGAAGATATTCAAATTTAAGAAATAAAAATATTCATATCGTTTTAAAATATTATTTGATATTAAATGAAAAATACGAATCTAAACGAATACTTTCTTTTTTAATGTGCAGAAGGCATCACAAGGTTTTATTCCCAAAAAACTCTGATTAAAAATGGTTCTAGGGAAGATGATCTCCGTGCAGTGGCCGGTCCGTATTGGATGCAAGTGGCAAGGGATCCGTCTAGGCGTTCTTTAAGGGAGGACTAGGTTCAGCAGTGGACGTATAGCGCCTGATGATGATGATGATAAATTATAGACGAAAAAAAAAGTGCCTGATTCTCAAGGAGTTTATTTTTGGCATGTTGAATCACCGTCATAAATTTGATAAAAGCTTAAAGTATTAATTAGATTTTTTTGGATAATTTTACTATTTAGAATGTCCAAACAGGACCGGCGACAACACACTTTCTTACTGGATTCAGTTGGAGGTCAACCAACCCGACGTTGCTAGGCATGGGTTTTCTCATAGGAGGCAGCAAGGACGGGGAGGCCAAAGTATAACTATCCCCGGTCGCAATGACCCCTCATTTCAAGGCCAAACCTATATTAACTATGCCTTGGGACTTACATTTCTATTTACGACTTACGAAATATTTTGTTACAATCGCGAAATTAACAAGCTGCCAAATTTACTAGATTAATTTATATTGAGTTTCAACTTCGGCGTTTCTTATTTGTATATTGCTTTGAATATTAAAGTAATGAATATTTTAAAATAAACGACTTTATCAGTCAGGCTTATATTCATATCAAATATCCAGGATCATGTATATTTTAATTTTATCTGGAACGAAATATGATGCCTGTTTACCAAATAATTTTCCTTATTTTTTTATGAATAAGGAAAGCTCGACTTTTTTGTTGTTTTTTGTAAATTTAACTGCTTAACAATGTGATTATTGTATCACTATTAACCATTAATCACTAGGATAAAGGCGAAGTATCTCAGACAAAGGTCTATGGAATCTTTGACTTTCGTGTTCATTCCCAAGTGTTCTTGCTGCTAAAACTAACTTAAAACAGAAATATACTATATTATAATATACTATATAGTGTAAAAATTTGAATGTTTTCCAAACTACCGTGTTTTACCGGGTTTCTAATATTAAGTAGTCTGATTCTATTATACAGTAATATTATTTTACCATAGTTAAATAGCTTGTATATGTCAAAATATAATCAACCCTTACATGTCCCACTGCAGGGCACGGGTCTCCTCCTCGAAATCACGTAGAAAAACCCATTTGTAGGCATCACAGGGGTCAGGATTAAACCCGGACCTCTCGAGTCTCACTCAAGTGGCCGAGCCCATAGCCACTAAGCCATTGTCACTCACAGGCTATCGTATTAATCAACGTTTATAGTTAATAATAGTTTTTTTAGTTGTTGTCATTTTGCGAATGCTGTACTAGGTATATCTAGGGAAATTATGTCATGCTTTCAGTAATATTTTCATATTACCAAGTGTTTAGATAAATCGCAGGATGCCGTAGGTGTATTTTGTGATTTGTCCAAGGCTTTTGATTGTGTTCAACACGCAACATTGATCAGGAAATTACATCACTATGGCATCAGGGGCACAGAACTTAAACTATTAGCATCTTACTTAAATAACAGAACACAAAAGGTAATTGTAAATAATAAAAGTTCCTCTGGTACCAACATAAAAATGGGGGTGCCTCAAGGTTCCATTCTGGGTCCGTTTCTCTTCCTCGTTTACATAAATGACCTACCTTTTCTCATGAAGGATAAGCATGAAATAGTATTGTTTGCCGATGATACTTCTTTAATATTTAAAATTAAGCGACAACAAATGATTTCTGACGAAGTAAACAATGCTCTTTCAAAGATGGTAAATTGGTTTAGTGTCAATAATTTGTTACTTAACTGCAATAAAACTAAATTGATTAGATTTACACTACCTAATGTTAAGCAAGTACAAACCAATGTAACATTAAGTGGGGAGATAATGGACTTGGTGAATTCAACTACCGTTCTTGGCATTACCTTAGATGCCAATCTCCAATGGGCGCCCCATATAGCTACCTTATCGAGTAGACTCAGTTCTGCAGTTTTTGCGATTAGAAAAATCAGGTCAATTACGGATGTTAATACGGCTAGACTAGTATATTATGCGTATTTCCACAGTCTTATGTCCTACGGCATTTTGCTTTGAGGACATGCCGCTGATGTCAATACAATTTTCATACTGCAGAAGCGGGCTATACGGGCTATCTACTGTCTGGGTCCCAGAATATCATTAAGAGAGAAATTTAAAGAAATAGACATTTTGACTGCAGCATCTCAATACATTTTTGTAAACGTGATGTATGTTCGCAAAAATATAAATGAATTTGTAAAAAATGCGATAATCACAATAAAAATACAAGGAATAAACATAAACTTGTTGTGCCATATTTTAGGCTACATAAGGTCAGTAATTCTTTTATGGGTCAATGTATACGTTTCTACAATAGGATCCCAGAAAACGTTCAAAACCTATCGATAAATAAATTTAAAAAAACTGTTAAAGAACGTTTGTGTGGTAAAGGATACTACCAAATAAAAGAATTTATTGAAGATACCACACCTTGGGAATAAGGCGTTTCCTACATGGCTTCTATGTATAATTATATCATATTATGTACCTATATTGTATAATATTGAAAAGATTAGTTTCACTGAGTTTGTTTCGCCGGTTCTTCTCAGTGGACTAGTTTTGGAACCGGTAGTAGAGTCATTTGACGTTCAATAAGCTACTTTGACGTACAACATTGAATAAAAATATTTTTATTTATTTTATTTTATTTATTATTTTATTTTATTGTAACTACTGTATTACTGGTTGTCCTTAGTAGTAAACTAGTAAGCTTTAGTGTGGTCGTTATGACACGCATTATCTGTGACGTAATTCTGTCTTAAAAAAATCTGAGTCACCCTCTAGTCGCGACTAAAGAAGTTTTACTTAAAAAAAAAAAAAATGATTAATAAACAGATGGGAAAAGGTGCTTAAACGTTTTGTCTATGTAAACAAATATATTTCATAAACTATTATTATAGTCGTCATTTAATCAATTATACTATTAATGAAATCGTTTTCCAAATTTGGTTTCGTAAAAATGACATTTGTGAATGATGATGTTCTCAGCATGGAATTCTAAAAAGGTAGGAACAATTTTACTTCACCCCCATTTGATGGTTGACGCTTCACGGGTAATTGCAGTGTACTCTCGAGACGAGATTTAAGATCGACTCAGCGCTGGAAGGTTAGAATGAATTATGCAAAAACAAAATGAGTGTCAAGTAATCTCCATATAAAAACGTCGCTCTGGGCGCTCGAAATTTAAAGTCATCTCATTTTTTTGCTCTTAGGCTTATATTTTTGGCGTTGCAAAGGCCGTACAATTTTTGTAATATAACGCGTACAAATTACGTGACCTTTTAGCAAGAACTACACTCTTCTTAAGTGCTTGTAATCTCTATGGCTTTTGTACTTTGATAATTATGCCTACATATCTCTCTAATTCTCTTGTTTTGCTAAATTATTTTATTTCATCATCATAATATACCTCGTCGGCGGCCTCCTCTCTCACCCGCTCGTCGGCCTCCTTCTGGGACATTACTGCCTCGCAGAAGGAAACCATCGCCGTCCAGGACTCGTCGTCATCGAGCATCGCGATGATGACACTCGGCAGAGACAAGTCCCCTCCGATGACTGATGTCAGATCATGACGCAGCGCCGCCCATCTCGGGCACACCTCGCGGGTGTGCTGGGCCGAGTCCACCGCTGCGCCACAATCGTGACACACTGTCAACGGCTCCCTGCGGGCCATTCGGCACAGGTACTCACCAAATACTCTACCTACCTACCTTGGCTGACACCGACTCCAAAAGTAACTATAATGACGTGGTAAACGCAAAGTTTGTACATTAGTAGAAGATTAAGTTGATTATAAGTTGTAAGCACCAAAATTAAAGAAACACAGTTAATTTAATTACTTTTAGTTTAGTACTTTTGAAGACGGTTTTAATTATTGAATATAGAATAGAAGAATAGAAGAGTTACTTACGTCAGAAAAAAAATAAGTTACTCTCTAGTTACGCATAAAGGAGTTTTACTTTAAAAAAAAAAGAAAATTGGTTAATATACAGTTGGGAGAAGGCGCTAATAGTCTATGTAAACAAATATTTTTCATAAACTATATCGTTTTATATCAATAATACAATAAATTAAATCGGTTTCCAAAGGCGATGGCTAAACGACTGCCTTTAACATGTATAGATATTGCATATTCACTCCTAACATTTAAAAATTCATTCATGAATTATTTCATATACAATATACTTATAGAACTTTCAAGAACTTATTTAATAAATAAAAGTATATCAATTGTTACCCTTATTTCTTTCCAAAACAAAATGTAGTGCTGCAAGCATTTCCGAACAAAGTAATCGAGATTGACGATTCTTTTCAATAAAACTTAATAATCGAACAAAACAAATTGCTGAAAATATAATATCGAGAACGTAATTACCGAGGTATTACCTAATTAATAGACGACTTTGTCATTACAATCTATTAATACTTTTCAGTCGAATTGTGAGTTGATTGAGCAATATAATAAAAAAAAAACAGTGTGTGCGTGTGTATTAACTTATACAAGTATAAAGTTAAACTTTTTCATGATATTATATTAGTTTTAGTTATTATGGCGATACATTCAGGATGGTCCACGGGTCTACGGTGATGAGCAGTAGTTGTAAAAAATAATGTATACTACATGTGGGATAAAAAAGCAAAAATGATGAGAGTCGTGATTACGACAAGACTCGTGTGGTTATTGCAACTCCCCAAACGGCTCGTAGTGACATCGACCGCTCGTTTTTCTATGAATGCCGCCCCATAAACCATACAGACAGAATGTCGCAATCACGACTGTCAGATTATTTGCTATTTATCCCAATTGTAGTATAAATAAGTATGAATGAATTTCAATAAGTCCATTATATTATCATTTGTTATTATTCAAATATTTCTCCTCAATAAATTGAATATTTTTTATATAGAAACTTCGATTATTTAATCGATTCAATCGATTCTCTTATACTCCCGAGTTCAGTCATTCATCTCTATGAGCATTGAGCATGCAATAAGCCAAATAAACGTCAACATCAAACGTCATCTGTCTGTTTACTGCTGCAAAGAGTATGTACCGTGTATGTACCTACTCCGTGTACTAATGTTTATTAGTTGCGCAAAATAAATTGTTTTTGATTTTTGGTAATGACTAATGACTTTCATTTGGATTTTTGACTACACGTTTGTGCTCGCTTATCATATTGACCCCTCGCTAGGTTTACTGACATTTTTAAAGCCTTTAAAAATTGATTTATCAACCAGGTGAATCTTAACGCCTTAGTAACAATTCACAGCAAAATCATAAGTTTTAAGTTTAGCATACTTATTTCATAGGCATTTCTGTTTTTTATTTTTGAGATTGTAATAAAACTAAAAGTTCCTGAAATATTTTTGATACGTAAAGCTGATACTAGATTATTTTGCAATATTAAAAGCTAGGTCTTGTCTTTATACATGGTAAGGGCTACCCATACTTCAATTTGGCCATGTCATTTGGTTTCATAAAATATGTCGGATCATATTATGTCAAGAGTGATTTATTTTTTCGCAATAAATGTACTTTTGTATAAATTGTATTCGGTATTTTGGTATTAATATTGCTTTAGTAAGAATATCAGTAACTGTTTAGACTAGAGTATCGGTGTTATTGCGTGAGTTTAGTCTACACATGTTTTATTAATACATATAGCCGAGAGAATGGGAAATACGCGGATGAAACCACGGGGCGCTGCTAGTAACCTATAAATTTTGACAACCCTGCCTATGTGTACTTCGTGGTTGTGACGTGCGGGTTAAAATCTCGATAAAGGCAGGATATAGATGTCCTTTGAAACTTATAAGACCACTAGCTGTTGCCCGCAGCTTCGTCTGCGTTAACTTAGGTTTACAGCCGTATACGGATTGATGATGATTATTTTTATAGCCTGAGTTACTCCTTATAACATCAGCCTCTCCGGACACGGCTGTAAATCTAAGTTAACGCAGGCGAAGCTGCGGGCATCAGCTAGTCTTATATAGGCTGCATCTCAAAATCCTTTCTTAGGGGATGCCTACGTCATAGTAGCTTTATGCATGCAAAGTCTCAGCCCGATCGGTTTAAAATAGACAAAATTTCATACAAACTTTCATCCCCTATTTTATCCCCTTTGGGGGTAGAATTAATCAAAATCCTTTCTTAGCGGATGCCTACGTCAGAACATCTACCTGCATGCCAAATTTCAGCCCGATCCGTCCAGTAGTTTGGGCTGTGCGTTGATAGATCACTATGTCAGTCAGTCAGTCAGTCACCTTTGAGTTATATATATTTAGATTAGATTGGGACGGTTTGTGCTTTGCTAAAATTATTTAAAGTGTACCATGTTTTACACTTTTATCTCGCGGAGCTCGATATTGTGCTTTTATGTAATATTATTTTTATTTTGTGCATATTTTTCATCAGATCTAATGGCACTTTTTCCCATATGGAAAACACAAGGTAGCTACTGTAAGCAGTTGAGGATTTCCCTCGACTGTATTTAGGCTCCATCATCAGATCGATTCCAGACCATCATTAAATTGTAGTGCTTTAAAATACTTAACAAACTTTAGTTCGCCCCTACGAGTTTTGAAAGTTAGATCCTTCTAATGATGGAATCCTATAGAATTAGAGGAAAACTTTCAAAACTCGTAGGGGCGAACTAAAGTTTGTTAAGTATTTTAAAGCACTACAATTTAATGATTGTCTGGAATCGATCTGATGATGGATTCTAATGATTTCCTAAGAAATCATTAGAATTATTAGGATCATTAGGAAAGTATACCCTTTCAAAAAAAAAAAAAAAAGAATTGAGAAATGGGCGGGCCCTTTTTTAGAAGTCGGTTGATTCTCTTGAATAATTATGATAATCTTAAATACATAAAATATAGATTACTGAAAATGAATTTAATATTAAGTATGAGCGTGTGTTTAATGAGTAACAGAAACACGTAATACACATTTAATAATATCAAGACACGAGCAAACATTTTCATTTTATTACATTACACAGTCACTACACGAGAATGGTGTTAGATGATAATTTATCTTTCCCTTATTTAATTAAAGGTCCGGGCCATAATGAGAAGCTTTGGTTACACGAGTGATATGTGAAAATTACACCGGTGCAATATATTTGTGTTCTTAATTAAATATCCATCTTATGTGAGAACTATTTTAAACAATGAAACAGACTTTGAATTATTTTAGACGCATTTTATGTTTATTTGTTAAATAAAGATTATCAACGACCTCTGTGGCTCAATTGATAGCGTGTTAGCGCTCAAGCCGGAGGTTGGCGGGTTCGGGTCCCGCCAGGGAACAAAAAAGTTTTCTGTGTTCCTGGGTCGTGGACGTGTATTAAATGAGTTTATTATATATTAAAAATCTTAATTATATATTGTATAGTACTAAAGTATTAAATATATTTCCGTTGTCAGGTACCCGTAACACAAGTTCTTGGTGAACTTACCACGGGACTAGATTGACGTGGTGTAAAAGCGTTATAATTTAATAAATAAACGGAAACAAGCTTTATTCGGGTTTGTATGGTAACAAATAAATACGTGGCCCATGATTGCTGACATTTTGTTAAATAGATGCCCACAATTTTAAACAACAAAATTAAGGAGAAAAAGCAAGATCTGTTATGAGATAGGATAGGAAACAAGATTTACATATACATAGGAAATACAGGCTTTGTCATCTGTCAATATAATATAGTTACCTGTAGTAGATCATATTATGATGCAAATGAACATTAAAGTTGTTTCATATCATCGAGTACTATAATATACTCGTAAATAGGACCTCAAAATAGGGATGTCGACAAATTTGCTTAAATTGATTTTTTTTATATATCCAATATAAACACGACAAAAAATACTTTTAGTATAATATCCAATTTGAATAAAAAAGACGTAAATAAAAATACTTTTTAAAATACCCGCTAAAACGCTTCAAGCGTTCATGTGACCATGATTACATCACAGATCAATAAACATACTCGTGATCTGTCATACTTGCAGTTCGACGGTGATACATAAAACTTGGTTATGACAGCTATGACAGTTTTTACTGGTCAGTGACGTCATTGGGCGTTTGGGCAGTCACGCGATAATGGTTGATAAATAACGCATTTTAAATTAATTTTCTTTAATTTAAGACAAAAATAGACTTTGAAAATGTTATTTTAGGTTTCCAAATACTGTCTATACTGTGTAAAACATAATTCAAAAAGACTTTGTAACATGTGTCAACATCCTTATTAAAGAAATGTATTATAGCAAAAAAATACAGGTTCTTTTTATACATTTGGTACACAACATACAGTAACAAAAATTATAGAATTTTCGGTCACAAAAACCCGGTATCTCTTCGTGATTAGCCCACGTTCTGGAAGTACTGGAATGAATTATTAATTAACAATGTAATTAAAACTTCTTGGGGTAAGTTTCAACATAAACACTTTAAGGCCTAAGAATAGCAAAAACTTTGATTACAGAGTACTTTGAGACAATATAATGCCTAGTAGTATTTTGAAAAAAATCAAAGTAAACTAAATATAGAACAAGAAAACCACTAAGAAACAAGGGAATTTAATATCAGTCTGTATATTAAGCAAACGTTATTATTTGAAAGTTTAAGATAATTGCGCAAAATTATTCTACTAATAATATAACGCAAAAGTTTGTATGTATGATGTTTGTTACTCTTTCATGCAAAATATACAGAACGGATTTTAGTGAAACTTTACAATAATATAGCTTATTCATCAGAATAACACATAAGCTTTAATTTATACATATATTTTATAAAGATATTGTGTGAATTGTCCAAAATCTGATACTGGGCAGACGAAGTCTCGTTGTTGAACTATCAACTATCGGAGGAACTCGGAAATGTTCGTTAAATCAGATGTCATTAGACACGTTATAGCTTGTCGTTGTTGTTGATATTCGATGTTAAGAAAAACGACCATCGCTAGTTTAATGTAATTTGATGAAAATTGGTGAACGAACTACTGTCGCGATACCCCGATATGTGGTATGTCGTCACCAATCTGTTTAATATGTATTTATATGAATTTCTTAAAGTTTCTCTTCCTGGTACCCATAGCACGAATGCCTCCCAATTCAAGTTCCAAATTTATTAATGGTATAGGGTGTGTCGATATTAATGAAAATAAACGTAATTGTAATAAGTGAATTAAGGCTGGCATTATTATCTGCTATCGCATTAAATGTCAGTTAAAAAAAAAAGTTGTAACGTACGTAATATTTCAATCAACATTCTAATTATAAAAATTTTCAAATTTCATTATGAAAAATTCCCAAGTTATCTGGCGAAAAGAAAACATTTTCAAGCCAAAATAAAATGTAAACTTTAGATAACCGCTCAGAAGAGAAATGTCTCTGGATCGCTTCCTAGTGTACCCGAACCGTGGTAAACCGAACATTAATTAGCACTTTAAGTAAGGCTAGCAAATAGGTTTAGTCTTTGCACGCTGTGTGCTAACCGCATCCTGCATGGTCCATGACGTATTGCTCGAACATTGGACGAATTTATCAGAGGTTTTGGTAGCACTTTAAATCGAACAATTTATGTACCGCACCAAAATTATTTTGCTTATTTTATTGCGTGATTTGCATGGTTAGATATAATAATATAAGGGTTGATATTAATATATTAAATTAATATCAACCCTTATATGTCCCACTACTGGGCACAGGTCTCCTACTCGAAATCAGGCGAGGAGGGATTTGGGCGATGCGCTGGCCAACTTCACACACCTTCAAAGACTGGTTTCCTTCACCGGTAAACAGGCGATCGTCTCATGTTCAGGTGCACGTCGAAATTTAGAAAAACCCATTTCTAGGCATCATAGGGGGTCAGGATCGAACCTGGAACTCTCGGCACTCACTCGAGAGGGCCAGTCCATAATATCCACTAGGCCATTGTCGCTCACATGGATATGCTGATAATAATATGAAATGGTAACAAAAAGTTGTTCGAAGCTATGTGATGCAAAAAAACACCGCCAGGCGACACTCACGACATTAATAGTTTAAAAAAAATCGGTATTATCTCTTTATGTAGATAGATGTGAGGCTCTTTTTCCCTGAAGACTCTTGGACGGGAGCAATAAACATACTAGCTGAAAATAACTGTCATAAATGAGAGTTTTTAGTAAATCTATAGTAATATTATAAAGCTGAAGAGTTTGTTTGTTTGAACGCGCTAATCTCAGGAACTACTGGTCCGATTTGAAAAAATCTTTCAGTGTTAAATAGCCCATTTAAGTATATAATATAGAAGCTGCGGGCAACAGCTAGTGATATATAGTTATAAGGTAAGTTTTAGAATTGGATATTATACATGCGAAAATCTTGCACCTATGGAAAGTAATATTATTGCGAATTACATAGTCGAGTAGAAACTACGCGGGAAGCCGCGGGGAATAGCTAGTAATTTTATACATCTACTATTAGAATTTAATATTAATATAAAAAAAACGCTGAGACGATAATTGCTCTCTTCACTTACTTTTCTTTACTTTTCGCACGTTTTTAAAAAAATCTAATTGTTATCATCATATCCACTCCAAAACCTAACATTTTTTGTAAATACAAATTTTATTTATTTGTGTTATGCACATAAGCAACATCAGTCGGGGCAACGAGGATGCGGCTCATTTAGGTTTAAATTGATTGCTCGCGTAATATACGCCTTCCTAGCGACAGTAATTAATTCCCTAATATGACCTAATTTATATCACGTCACTGGAACTTAAGCCTAATGCTACAAAACTAAAATATTACAAAATATGTCGTATAATAAAAATTTCATTAATTAAATAGTTTTGTAGCCTGACCAGAAATATTATATAAACCCTGCGAGGTGTCGCCACTGTATCTTTTTTACGTCAACACGATCCATCGTCCATAAAGAAATTAGTTCCGTAATTTTCCTCAATATGATGAGGGTTTTTATTTTTCTGGTCAGGCTATACAATCTCATAATTATTAGTACTTAAATCCTGCATAAAAATATGGAAGTGAAAATTGTTTGATTTTTTGTCTGCCATCAAGATTTTAATATACTTTTTAAAACCAAAAGAAATAGAAAAATAGAATAACAGCAAAAACAAAAAAAAGTAAACTTTAGTAACAAAAAAAATATACTACAATACTTTTTGAGATGCCCATTTTTTTCTGGGGCTTACGCGAACAATGTCACGTGCTATACATATATGTATAGCTAGGCGTAAATAGTGGGTACAATACTAAGAAAAAGGCGAGATAATTTTAAATTATGCGACGCAAAACGAGAACAGCCTGCAATTACTAAGATTGAAAACTATTAGCGCTGGGATGTTATGAAGCATCTGGAGTATAATTAGAAATAATTTGATTACGCGCACTGAGAAAATACTTGTGTACTAGCTGTTCCTACCGTTTTACACGCCCTCGAATTTAATAATAAGGGAAAAAGAACCGGAACGCAATAAAACCTGATGACTTTAAAACCGCTGAACCGACTTTGATAAAAATCTCTTAAAACTATCGCTAGAAAACCTGATTTCAATAAAAAATAACCACATTCATATTAATAAATAAATAAATATGGTTGTAGCTGGTGTGGAGGTACGACCTCTGTGGCTCAATGGTAAGTCATGGATGTGTATTAAATATGTGTATTATAGATTAAAAATCCGCTTAGTATGTTTGTCGATAACATTATACTTATAGGCAAACGAGAAAGCCCATTATAATAATACTAATATATGGATGCTTTTACACTACGTCAATTTGGTCCCGTGGTAAGTTCTCGAAGAACTTGTGTTACGGGTGTACCAGACAAGGGAAATATATATTTTAATACTTTTATACTATACATAATATATTTAATTTTTTTATATAATAATGTAATACATATTATATTTATTACACATCCATGACCCAGGGACACAGAAAACTTTTTTGTTCCCTGGCGGGAATTAAACCCGCTACCTCCGCTACCTACTGCTCTTTTGTCCCCTCTTCTTATATCCTTTTATAAGGTACAAAGAGCCCTCGGCTCAATTAGCTTCGCCCAAAGTGCTGGGCTCATCCTAGGCTACTGAGCCCCACCGCCACATCACTTTACGTTTCTACGTGTAATATGGAGGCGTATTCAGCTACGTAACATACTACTTAATTTACCTTCATAAACTAAGCTTTCTCAGGCGCTGAGACGAAAATTTATTCTGTGAACTATCTTGAAATATTATCACATTTACAAAACACGTGAAACATGCGTCACATTATAAATTGTAATAATTAATAATAATAATAAATAAATCTTAACCAACAATCACACCACGGTAGCTAGTACCGCGGTAAGTTTGTATTAGTTGTGTTACGTGTTCAGGGAACAAAAATAATTTTAAGATATAAATACATAATATACATATCTATATTTAAATTATCTGCACTTCGTGTATCTGAAATCAAATTTAATGAATATTAGCCGGTCCTATCAAATCCACCTAATGAGAGGACCCGGCTAGACCAGTTTATACGTCAAATTAAAATAATTTTACTAGTAATTGTGGTTACTCGTATTTACTCGTTACTCGTTACGTAGTTACTAGTATTTTTGGCTCACTATGTTTTTTCCATATTAGATATTGAGCCAAAATTATTACAGTATGTTTAATAATATTGTTTTTTTTTCAAAGAAAATATGTTTTTAATAATTGTTATATTTCCTAAAAGTGCCTATTGCTTTAAGGAAGTTATAATAAATAAAATAAAACAAAAAGGTTTATATGTCTATGAGGGCATACAAAAAAAAAATAACAATAAGTTAGAAAGTTATATTACGATCTATTCACGTTGGCTTGTATATTACGCTATTATTTATTCGTCTGCATTTCTCAGTGCTGCTACGCAAATTTATGTAATCACTTACTTATTTTTATTCCTTTCCGCCTGGAAATGCTCCCAGGCGGGTATGTGGGACTCGCTGTACCTAAATGAGGCTATGGTGGACGTAATACACTAAAACCCGGTGAGTGCCACCACCGGATCTGTGTGTGAGCAACAGGGCATCTCGACAACTAGTCATTGTTCCAAGGGACCGACGCTACCTCCACAGAGGGGTTGTCCAGCACTGCAGAACAACCCCTCCTAGTGTCGGGATAGTGCAATAGGGTGGGGGTCCCATATTCGCCCCTTGTGTCCCTCTGCTGTATGTATCCTTCTTATAAGAGGGGTACAAAAAGCTACACTTGGCTTCGCCGAAGGTGCTGGGTTCACCTTTTGCTACTGAGCCCCACCGCCACGACAAGGCTTGAACCATGGTGGGGTAACAATTTGCTCCTATTAATCATAATTTGTTACAAAAAACCAATTTCCTGTTGAGTGATCGCTACACTCAGTATGATCAATCTGTCTCGTTTCAGATTTTATGTTGGGTGAAAGAAAGGGTTAAGTATTCGTATGTTTTTTATTTTTTTTAACTCAGACCATTTGTCCGCACCATTATTAGATTGATTTTGATGATGATTGATTGTTAATTCTGTTGCTTGTTTAATTTAAAATACATTGGTTTAGTAAACTTTTCTTTCTTACATACTCAACGAAAGATATTTTTAAAATTTAGATTTTTTACTGAGTATTGGTTTAGTTACGAATAACATGTATTTTTGTTTACCGTGTAATGTCTATTGTCTATTGTCATCGTCATCAGTAAAATTGACTCGAATGTCGTGACGGCAAACGACACGACGCTCATTTGTGAAACTTTATTTACTTTCATCTTTCGTCATAGATTTTTATTAATTGTAATATATTTTTTACTAAAAATAATTATATATTTTTTATAAGATATAAACACAAGCTTTTGCCCGCGGCTTTGCTCCCGTTAATGTAGATTACGAAATAGATCAAGTCTGTTCGCTCCTCTTTGGTGCCGGATAGAGCATTTTTATTAGACTCCTATAATATATTTACGCCCCTCATTGGATTGATTCAGTATCCAAAACCTGACGGAAAAGATGCGCGAGAAGGGTATCATTCGTTGAGACATTTTGTTTAATGTAAGTAGTCATGAGTTTCTTTACAGGAGAGACCCGTAAAGTGTCCTAGCACTAATTGGATTAAACAGTGGTTACAGAGGTTTGGTAAGACTGATTCAATACTGCTATTAGATGTCAACGTTACCCACGCCCTTCACATAATATGGCCAGAACATAGAGACACATTGTCAAGAGGTAGTGGTTGTTACGCACTCCAGTATCGACAATTTTGTTTCTTCTAAAAAGTAAAAACTATTCTTATTAAAACGGGCTTCTGACATGAGAGTTTTTCAAATCTACAGGACCGCTCAAGCTTAAAAGTGGAAAATTCAAATAATTTAATAAGGTCTGTCTAATTCCTAAATGATTTGGATTTTGTAAGGATGAAGTTTTAAATCACATGTAAAAAAATCTTCAAGGCCCTATGGGCAATCTTCTTTTGGGACTTCAAAGTCCCAAATTCGCTTGAACAGTGTTTTCTTTTGTCACAAGGAGGCAACCGAGCAGTTGGAGCCTTATGGTGACTACCGACGCCCATAGGCATTGGCACAACCAAAAGTTATGCAAATGCGTTACCCTCCTTTTCCCTATCCCCCAACGGGCCACCGGAAACTCACAAGCCACACGAAACGCGACAGCATAGCTGTCACTTGACGCCGATGTTATGTGAGCGAGAGGTACCACCCCGGTCGTGCCGGCCCAATTCGGCTGCAAAGCAGCATGACACTACTTCTAACAAATATCATCATTTGTCTATGGGATAACCATTATTTGTTGCCCAAAAATAACTTGTCATAGTTTTGAAGCTGTAGTGACATTTTTCAGAAATGGAATATTGAGACTTGGTAAAGCAACATTTAAATTAGCTGCCTAGATCGCAACATCTAATATAGCGAACAATAATGAACTGTTAGGAATAATAAAATATTTACCGATACGTATTTGCTAATGCCGCGCTCTCATTTGTATGAGTACCACCATCCTGCTTGCATCTTCCGTAAAACGGTTTTTCTTTTTGGAGAAAAGGACAAAACAGGCACTGTAATCACTGGTATAGAAGCATGACATCTTATATTTAAGGATCGGCAACGCCTGGGCTGGTTGCAGGTAAGCTCGTTATGTCCATGGGCGACGCTAACTATTACAATATTACTACAATTAACTTTTTACTATTTATTCTTATATTTGTTGGATAATATGCGAACTGACATCTAGCACCTGATGCTTACCATCAGTAATTCATTGTATAAGAAACTAGCTGCCCGCACAGACTTCGTTCTGTCAAAATTAAAAAAAAAAATATATATATATATATATATATATATATATATATATATATATATATATATATCCGTTCTTAGCTTTTGCCTACCCGGGACCCCTCCACTAACACTTTATGGAATAGTATTAAAGTTCAAATTGACTTTTAAGTATTATTACGAATCTCTTGTATGGGAGTATAGAAAAGTGTTGTTTTTAGACTTTTTCAGGCAATTTTTTTATTTTTTCTCTCCGTAAGAACCATCTTCATACTTCAAGGAATATTATAAAAAATAATTAGCAAAATCGGTTCAGCTGTTTTAATTATAGATGCAGTGGATCCCAGATAGGTGATTTTTACCGTTGTTCTTGTTTTGGCGTTCATAGAAAGAGGCCTAGCGGTGAACTTAAAGTATGATGATGATGAAATGTAAAAAAAAATCTATTTTTTACAAAAATGAATAAATTTTTAATAACCATTAAACGTGCGATTTTATGTACTGCTAAAATGTTTATCTCGTATTTCCGTACGCCATTTGAACATATGAATAAGCGTGGAGCTGTGACAAATTTTTATTAACAATATGAAAAATGTAACGTCACGTTTTTGTAATTTCATTTTCACGAATAATAAATCCTCTACGAACATTGTATGGCTATCCGCCGTACTGGAAGATGACGTCGAAACAACTGCACAGTAATGGCTGTTTTTTGCCAAATGTTGAATCCGACTTAATACCGGGAAATTTATTACTCTGCACCAGTCCCACGGTTTTATGAGAACATACAATCCTGCGGAAAGAAAGAATCATACAATGTGTCTCCAATTTCTGTGCTACAATGTACTACGGTTAGGCTTTTTGAGTTCATGTTTTAAAAATGTATAAAATTTTTGTAATTTCTGTGATTGTCAATTCCGTTTCTAAGAAAACTTTTAATTGCGTTCTTTGTTCATTATGAGCGCCTTTCCGTTACTAACTCCGAAATAAAGCAGTAATAAATCAACAAAAATGATTTAAGTCTTTATATTTATGTTTTCATTGTTGTTCCTAAACAATTTATTCGATTTTGATGTAGTATCAATCGATGGATAAAATTAGGAATGAGTAGGTACATAGGAGGAAGTCTTAAAGTAGCACCGGTGCCGGAAAATACAAGAAACTGAAGAAACCTCCGACTGTCATGGTTTGGTCATGTTTGTAAAAGAGAAATAGATCACGTGACACGTAGGGTAATGCGGGTGGAAGGGGGGTAGGGGAAGACCGAAGGAACCATGTCTGGATGGGATTAAGATAGATATAGAGGAGTGTGGAGAGATGCGAGAATCAACGGGATGGCCAGAATGGAGGCACAAGATATTGAGAGCAGACCCCGAATAAATGGTAATAATAATAGCTAGGAAGATGATGATGGTGAACTTTAAGTTTCACAAAACTTTTCTATATTTTAAAATATAGAGTAGTTTATTATGTACAATAAACGCTGCCACATAAAAAAGCCAAGATATTTTTTTAACCTAACAGTTACCACTCGTTCAAACCATTGCTACACCCGTGTAGTCAGGATAACCTTATTATTATTAGACTCATATGATAAGGTTGTGTTCCTTATTGTCTCGTTATACAAGGGGATTAACAATGATACGGGGATCACCCAAATCTGTTACTACCGTGATCACAGATAACACTGTACAGCTTGCTTAGGATAAAAGTCAAAGATTTATTCGGACGAAAATATTTCTGCTACATTGCTTTATTATGAGTAATGGTCTATTTTAGAAAAAAAATGCCGAGTTCAATGTGCAGCAGTAACTTTATTATATAAATTTATATTTAGGTTAGATCACTAGCAAATATACTTCATATTAAAAAATTAAAACTACTCTCATGAAAGGCACAACTTTTCACTCAGGGACATTTCTTGAAGGAGAAATGTGAAAGGAAAGTTCGCTTCCATTCGAGAAATGAACTTGTAAGTTCTAATAAATTACGTGTGTTCACATAGTTGGTTATCAAGGTAATATCATTACAATTAGAATATACTGTCAAAAGAGAAGTAGCTATATAACATAACATATATTAGAAGTCCCGACAGATTTTTTTTAATGTTAGATGGATATGCAGACGTGCCACCAGATGGTAAGTGGTTGACGACGCCCAACATAAACTAGTTTACTAGGAACTAGCCCAGGCAAGACAAAAATGTGTCAGGATACGCAACACATAAATGAGTTTTTTACTTTTACTTTATTGAAATGCTTCTTACGCATGTAGCCAGGATCTCGGGTAGATCCTGACCCTATATGAGATTTGCACCTGGGAGTTCCTGACAAATAGGATGTTTATTCTTGATGTCAGTAATGCCTGTTGTGCCCTTCTCTCTTAAACACAGCAAAGCTGTTTCATGCTAGACTCTTCAAGCAAGCAAGCAAAATTGAATCCATGCAGCCGGGAGGGCGACACAGCATATCCCTTTCACCGGTGACACGTTGTGCTGTACAAAACATAATATTGTCTTGGAACGAATAATTGTGAATGTAAACCGTTCTCAAATCCACTTGAATTAAAAAAAATTGTCAACAAAATTAAATTAAGACGTTTTAGGAAATTTTAAAATTTTTGAATGTACTCATAAATATTTGACAATCAAGTCACACTGGAGACTTGAATTCACCCTTTTTTTCTTTTGCTCCGGGAAATGCTCTTAGGCATCCCTCGAGGGAGGATGGTCTCCTCAAGTGGATGTGACTTGCTGCGCCCGTAAGATGGTAAGGTGGACGCAGTTCTACCCACTAAAACCCGGCAAGTGCCACCAATGCTGCCTTTGGCGAGGTGCCCCGGATCTGTTGAAAAAACAGGGCACCTCAACGGCTACTCAGTATCCCAAGAGATGATCGCCACCTCCATAGAGGGGTTGTCTGCACCATAGAACAACCTTTCCCAAAATCAGGACAGTGCAATGGGATGCGGTTCCCATTCTCATCCCTTGTCCTCCCTGCTCTTTTGTCCCCTCTTCTTATAAGAGAGGTCCTTCGGTTCAATTGGCTTCGTCCAAGTTGTTGGGTTAACCTAACCTTAGGCTACTGAGCCCCACCGCCACTACAAGGCTTGAACCAGGGTGGGGAACCGAATTTAGCATAGCGACAGGACGAAATTCAATTTTTGTTGACTTTTGTAAAATTTTATTGTTTTGCACATAATATATTGTAGTGAAAAATATTGTGAATCTAAGCCGCTCTCTAATCCACTTGAACACATACAAAAAATTTGGTTAAGATCGGTTCAGCCGTTTAGGAGCAGTTCAGTCACATACACACTCACAGAATATATTATATGTATAACTAGTGGCCCCGACAGACGTTGTCCTGTACAAAATATATTTTTTTGTGAATCTAAACCATTCTCGAATCCACTTGAACACACACAAAAAAATTCATCAAGGTCGGTCCAGCCGCTTAGAAGGAGTTCAGTGACATATACACGCACAGAAGAATTATATATATAAAGATATATTATTATACCACGTCGATCGAATCAGTCATCTCATCAGTTCGATTCAGTTCAATTGTTTTATAATGAAACAGTATATGGAATCCTTAAATACCGCTGCTATTCTTAGAAATATTTTATAGCGATCTTTGAGCGCCCCATTCTTTGTTCGAAATAATATACCAAGCGATACAGGTTACTCCTCTATCAAAGAAAACACGAAACGAGTTGTATATATCAAAAGGCAGTGCTTCCTGTACATAATTGTGTACCCGGAAAATACTAGTTTTAACAACATGAACAAGCGTGCTTGAAACTGGCAATACTGAAAATACCTTTGTTTTTTTTCATGTTAGTTGGATAGGCTAAATGGCAAGCGTGCCACCTGATGGTAAGTGGTCGACGTCGCCTATGAACATAAACTAGTTTACCTGGAACGAGCCCGGGCAACTCATCTATGTGTTGCTTATCCTGAGATATAAGATGTTAAGTCTCGGTGCCAGTAATTACACTGCCTTTCCTCCGAAACACAGCAAAGCTGTTTCACGGGAGAAAAAAACAAGATGGTGGTACCCATGCAGCCGGGAGTGCGGCACAGCGCTTCCCTCCCACCAGTAAGTATATATATTATCTATGTAATCATGCTGCTATAGGACGGGGCTGAAATTTTTATGCAGGGCGGGCTATAATAAAATTCACTTTGGAAAAGCATGTAAAAAGAAACTGGATATATTTTAATAATGCCTTAATAACTATTAAGTTGTACCTAGATTTAATAAAATATAATTGTATCAAAATGATGGCGGGAATGTCTTAGCCAGATTGTCGAGAACTCTGTTCCAAACGAGATCTAAAATTTTGAAATACGCGCCTGCAAGCCGCTGTTAAAATCACTTCTTTTTTTTCACTAGGAGGCAACCGAGCAGTTGGAGCCTTATGGTGACTACAGACTCCCATTCTCTATCCCTCCTCTTCGCCCAATGGCCCACCGGAAACTCACAAACCGCACGAAACGCGAGAGCATGGCTGTGTTACGCCGGTGCTATGTGAGCTGCTATTTCTAAACTAATATTTTGCTGTAATTCGTTTACTGTTTTTGGTTTATTATTGAAGACCATACCGTACTGAATGGGGGCAGATCAGAGCTTTGTGGTGTGGAAGTTATCCATATTGAATCATATGGGTAACATTTCGAAATCACTTTTCCGAGGAACCATTATCCAGGTGGGAAGACGATCTCCGTGCGGTGGCCGGTCCGTGTTGGATGCGAGTGGCAAGGGATCGGCCGTCTTGGCGTTCATTGAGGGAGGTCTATGTTCAGCAGTGGATGGACAGAGGCTGATGATGATGATAATGATGAAGCATGACTTTCCAGCACACATAATCGGAATATTTATACACACGTACATACTGTCCAGCTAATTTAATGTAACTCCAAAGAAACCAATTTCGGAATCAATAAAAATAATTAGCTAAATTGATGTAATTCCTATCACTTAGTTAATAAATTTTCAAATCCATTATCCTGCCGGTAATATCCTAAAGGAACATTGATTAGACGCTTTTATCTGGGGGAGCGCTCGGCTACAAACATCAATCAAACCGTGACAAAGTAGGGCATCTATCAGACTGCCTCTGATCAGACTTAATGACCTTTATATTTGGACCTTCGGAGATGACGTATCTCTTTATTGATAGCCCTTTTTATTGCTACAGATGTCTGGGTCATTTAACATTCCTTTTTAGTTTTTCCAATGGGATCCGATGATTAATGGAATGATAAATTGATGAACTGCCACATTCGGTCATACATGTGTACCAAAAATCATATCGCGTACGGGTACGTCCCGTTTGTATTTATTTTTTACTTTTACGCTGATATGAAGATAAGTAGTACCAAATTCTACATTTTAAAGCTCTGCTGTTATTATAGGCATTTTAAAGAATAGTTAGGTTAAAATTATATAACAGTGTAAACGATGTCACTTTTACTCGACTACAGTAAATAAGGATAGGGGAAATGCCCTTTTTAGATTTTAGAAAGATCTAAAATCAAGATATAATCGGGTTATCAAAAATAAAGAATATTAAATAAAATAAGGACCTGCATAATTGCATTGCTTATAATAATAACATTATTATAAAAATAAGATGCGTTTAAAAAAAAAACAAACAAACAAACCAACTTCTTCATAATACAGTGCAACCTCCATAACTCAAATCGGAAAGGAACAAGTAAATATTGGTTATCTATATTATATTAAATTATTACGTAAATCAAAAACCCCATTTTAGGAGGATTGCGCAAACGGAAAAATTTGAAATTTGGTATAATTAAAGATTAAGTGGAGAGGGAGTTGAGAAAGCTATTTTTTTAATATGCATTATAGTTAAATTGGTTTTTTTTTATGTTATCAGGGGGCAAATGAGCAATCGGAGCCTCACGGCGCCGACGTCCATACACAGCCGCCTTTTCCCTATCCCCCCAATGAACCACCGGAAACTTACAATCCGCACAAAACGTGACAGCATAGCTGTCACTTGACGCCGTTGTTATGTGAGCGAGAGGTACCATCCCGGTCGTGCCGGCCCAGTTTGGCTGCAATGCAGCATGGCACTACCTCTTACAGAATTAATTAATTAAAAGGCTATACCTAAAGCTTTGAGGAAATGCGCCTTAAGAATAACAAAACACCAGGTATCGAGGGACTGGCAGGGGAAATTTGGAAATATGGAGGAGGGGGAGCTCAATACCGTCTTTAAGAACTGCTTCTGCTTATATGGCAACAGGAGTGACAGCCATCCGAATGAAACGTGGGAATTATTTGCCCGGTACATGCCCGGAAGAAGTGTTCGAATTACCGTGGAATAGCACTTCTCCCGACGGCATACAAAATACTCTCGTACATCTTACTGTCATGTTTACAGAAATATGCCGAGGAAATTATTGGAGACTACAATTGCGGATTTCGGTGCAACCGGAGTACGGTGGACCAAATCTTCCTCCTCAAACAACTCATGGAGAAAAAGTGGGAATTTTGGTAAGGAATACACTCCCTCTTCGTAAACTTTGCTAAGGCCTACGATAGTATAAATAGAAAATCATTGTTTGCTATTATATACTCAGAAACTTTAAAATCCCAGACAAACTCGTCAGAATGATTGTGGTAGCCACGGGTCAGAGTAAGATGCGGATCAAAGTAGGTGGAGAGCTGACGGGCGAATTTGATGTTATCACTGGTCTGAAGCAAGGAGATGCCTTGTCACCAATGCTGTTTAACCTAGCACTCGAAGAAGTCATTAGAAAAGTAGAACTAACAGACGGCGGAGTAACGTTAAACGGCCAACATAAGATTATTGGATACGCAGACGACCTTGCCCTGGTAGGGGAAAACAATGCTACTATCGTAGAGCAGGCAAAGTTATTGGCAAAGGAAAGTACCACGGTTGACCTCAAAATCAACAGAGGGAAAACGGAATACCTACACATGCAAAGGTACCGAGGGAAAACCTGAACGTCGACGGAGTTTTATTTAAAGAAGTAGAAAAATTCAAATACCTGGGCTGCATGGTAACAGACACTGGTAATGGTAATAGCAGAGAGGAGGAAATAGAATTTCGCGTTTAAGGTGCTCTAAGATGTGCAGCGGCTCTTCAAAGAGTGTTAGTATCCAAAATAATGTGTCGGAAAACTAAAATACGCGTCTACAAGACCAGACCGATTCTTATGTATGGCTGCGAATTATGGACATTGACACTGAGAGAAGAAAATAAGCTTCTTGTTGCGGAGCGAAAAATATTTCAAAAAATTTTGGCACCGGTAAAGAGGGAAGATGGCAGCTGGAGAATACGGAAGAACCAAGAGCTTGAAGATATGGTGTCCGAGCCCAACATTATAGGAGAATTTAAATCTGCTAGACTCAGGTGGCTTGGACATCTGGAGAGAATGCCAGCTGACAGGGCGGTGAGAAAGGTCTATGAGGGACAGCCCTGCGGCCGCCGACCAGTTGGCCGACCCAAATACCGCTGGAAGGACACAGTAATGAAAGACCTATGCGCCCTGGGCGCCGTAAACTGGGAGGAGATAGCGAAAGACAGGGCGCGGTGGCCATCTCGTATCGGAGGCCAAGATCCACTTCTGGTAGTTGAGCCAGCGGAGTAAGGAAGTAAGTATACCAATGATATACTAAAAACTACACTACGATACGCACACATTCAAAGTCGAATAATGACGACAACGTCAAACAATAGATGACGTTATTTGATAATGTTAAAAGGCTGTTAAACCTTATTTGAGGTTGAGTGATTTGTTTCTTAAATAGGGATCGGATTTCGATCGCTGGGTGACCTTTAGTATCAAGTAATATGTTAAAGTGAGGTTTGTTATATAACGGTTAAGTTGATCTAAGATTTATATTTAAAGATAAAAAAAAGTCTGAATGTACTTGCGGGAATCCTGAATTTATTCGCTTTGTCAAATTTTTTCGTCGTAGTATTTTCGTCAACATAGTTGATGATTATTCGCTTTTTTGCGACTAATAAGGAACACCTTTTACATTTCTACGATGGGAAGCGCTGTGCCGCGCTCCCAGCTGCATGGGTACCACCATCTTACTTGATTCTCCCGTGAAACAGCTTTACTGTGTTTCGGAGAGAAGGGCAAGACAGGCAGTGTAATTACTGGCACTCGTAACATAGATGAGTTGTCTGGGCTCGTTCCAGGTATACTAGTTTACGCTCATGGGCGACGTTGACCACTTACCATCAGGTGGCACGTTTGCCAGTTTGCCTATCCAACTAACATAAAACAAAAACTGAACTATTGAATCTTGATTCTTTAACAACAGTTATGAGCAGCAGCTTACATTACTTTCCACGAATTAATAACAAACAAAAAACGTGTCAAAAAATTCGTAAAAAGGAGGTTCGCAAGAAATGTTAGCAATGTAGAAGTTAAGTTAGTTAAGATATTTTACATTGACTCTTATGTGCAATTCATGGGGATTAAGAAAAATTTTGATAAGTCGAGGAAATCGTTATATTAAAGTTCGTTATATCAAGGTTGTATTCGTATTATATAGTGAACATAATCCTTATATTGGATTTAAGGCCAAAAACTGCGGTTAATATCATAATGTATTGCAATATACGTACTGATGGCACTAAAAGATAGCACGTACACTGCTTTTATTACATGTAAGCTCTTTGTAACCGTCGTAAGCTTTATTTCAAAGTTCAACCCTAAATCAGGGTTGTCAACGAGTTGCCCAGATGGATTACGTTTCAATTTTGGTAACGGCTCCTTAGGGCCATTAGTAATCCTTCTTAATCTTAGCCCGAACAGATTTATTCAGGATAAGAAAAGGATTTTCATTAACGACGAATGAGCATTTGATGGAATGTCTACGGCGAGAGGTCAAACAAGTTAAAGAGGTCATGAATTATATTTGGACTTGAAGAAACACTAATTCCTAAGGGTATCGAATTTAATAAAAGGGTAAACGCAAACATTGAAATAACCGAATATAGTCACAAATATTAAATTTAACTTTTGGATTCATTTTTTTTTTGTTATTTTTACTGAGGAATTAGCTTAGACACATTACGACCACGGGGCCCGGGGGGTTATGTGAAACTCTCTGTACCCGAGAAGAGTGTAAGATGGACGCATACTCTACCCACTGAACCCAGGTGTTGGTATATATTTTCCCGACCGCGGCCGAAGTCACCCTGATTTGCGCTGGCAGTCATTTTTGAAATATGTGCCTGGTTTGTTCACGTAGCGTCTACACTCTACACGGACACGCTCCCATACCACTTCTCCTGTTCTTAATATTTCTATTGCAGTCTCAAAGCTCCGACTGCTTGGTTGCCTTATTAAGAAATAAAAAAATATTGTATTGTCATCGGTCCTTAAAAATTGCGCAAAGTCTCAATTTAATCAAGCCCAGAGGAGTTGGTTACAAACAAACATACAAACATATAGGTGAAGCTCATATAAAGCGTGTAAAAGGTTAAGTATAAAAAAAAATTAGACTAGAGAATTATGAAACGAGAGTCAGAATTACAAAATTAGGAACTGAATATTTAAAATTAATCGATTTGCAATGACCTACATGTGATCCAATTTCTAGAATCCCAACTTCTTTACGACGAGCTTTACCTTTTAATTGGAAATAGCATTAAAACAAAGGTAGTTAAATAAAGCTTTTTAAAAGTTAGTACTAGGATAGGTCAGGAAAGTTAGTGGAACTTAATTTTCCAGCACACTTCGTATTGTACTAATGCAAAATTTAACTTTTTGTGTATTTTGTTATAGATGTGTCATATTAATGAACTAGTTATTGAATACAGTAATACCCGCCGCTCAATTGATAAAAGTATTATGAATTAATAATATTTTTTAATAAATTCTAAATATTTGGATAACAGATGCAAAAATAATTCGAGGATTGGCACTACAATACAAAAAGAAAATACTTCAGCATTATTTTATAGGTAGGTATAGATAGTTTGTCTTCTCAATGTAGCCCAGTGAATTTTTCTATAAATAACATTTGCATCATAATATTATTAACCCTTATATGTCCCACTGCTGGGGACGGGTCTCCACCTCGAAATCAGGCGAGGAGGGTTTTGCGCCATAGTTCACCGATGCGCTGGCCCAATGCGGGTTGGTGAATTTCACACACCTTTAATCTCATCGGGCATGCAGGTTTCCTCACGATGTTTCTTTCACCGGAATTATTTATTATTAATACAATAAATGAAAATATATATTTTAAATTTCTTTAGACTCGGTAATGATAATATTTTTCTTGGCAATGATATAAGTTGGTACTAAATAAAACTCATATTATATAAAATATTACTAAGTTTTAATCTGTGCGTGAAAGCCAGAAGAAATTGAAACGAAACACACTCCACGAAATATAAAATACCTCATACTTACTACGTATACTATATAAGTAGTAAGTATACTATAGTAACCATATAGTAAATTATATTCTCTGGGAGAAGCGGTTTATTCCGCATGCATGTGCATGCGGAATAAATCGCTGCTAAACCAAACTGCTCATCTCTTCATGAAACAGATTAGCTGTGCAGAAAGAAGGCGAGAATAGGCAGTGCATCGAGGCCTACCATCCTGCGTCTTAGGATAGATAAGACATGAGTAAGTTTTCTGGAATTGGCATAAAAGTTAAAGTTCTTGGTAAATTATATACACATTCATGTAAATCTTACTACTCAGATTTTGTGGACGTTTATTTCGTGGTGCATTGCAACTGGGTTTCACTTAGTTGTATTTTCTTGTGTAATGTAAGTCATTGCAATCTTGCACCGTATTCCGCTTTAATTGGGTTGGGAAACTGAAAAACCTTTCCACCTCCTTCTAAGTTCTTACGATATATTCCAGGTCCCATGGCAGTTTTAATGTATCCCTTGGCCTTTAGAAATAGTATACAATAGTCTGAAATTCAGACTCTGAATTTGATGTTACTCAGTAACAGTATCGTGAACGAGTGGTGGGCCTGGCGCACATATTTCCGGGTGAACTTAATTGGTGGCGTTCATTCTGTAATAAAACTTGGTACGTTTCAGTTATTTTTTTATATTAGTTGGATTGGCAAACTAGCAGATGTTATCTGATAGTAAGTGGTCAGCATCACTCATAACCATAAAAAAGTTTACCTGCAACTAATCCAGGCAACACATGAATGTCTCTGTGCTAGTAACTACACTGCCCGTCTTGTCCTTCTTTCCGAAACTTAGCAAAGCTGTTTCACGGGTGAAATAAGCAAGATGATGGTATCCATGCAAACGACAGCGCGGTACAGCGCATGCCATCGGTAAAAGTTAAAAAATAGCTCAATATATATATATATATAATAGTAAAAAATCGCGACATTATAAAACGTCAGTTCGTGTTAAATCAGTTACAAATGGATCCCATTGTTGCGTGGCCGTTCTCTTTATCGACTTACTCCTAGCTCTTTTATCTTTGCCGTATTAAATAGAGCACAATTGAATTAACTACCAGCTCCTGTGAATATTGTTCATCTTTCAGAATGTTTTCTCAATATTTGATGTATTTCGACTACAACAACACAACGCATATGATTTTAGCAATTTGTGTATGTATCTGTCTATCTTGTATGTAAGTATGTTTCATCGTACCGCCTGAACCTATTATCCGATTTTGATGAATGTGAAGTTAATTTTTTTTGTATTATGATCCAAACAAGATCACATTTTAAAGGGTTAAACACTATTACATATTTTTATAGAAGAGTGAAAGTTATTAAACTTTCTACTTAAAAATATAATTGAAAATTATTAAACGATGCCTCGTCTGTGTGATTCTTTTTTATGTCATAAGGAGGCAACTGAGCAGTCAGAGCCTTATGATGACTACCGACGCCTACGCACCGCCGACGCCGACACATAGACATCCACACAACTAAAAGTTATTAGATGTCCTCCTTTTCCCTATCCCTTTCCCCAATGGGCCACTGAAAATGCACAAAACGATACGAAACGTGACAGCGTAGCTGTCACTAATTGATGCCGGTGTTATGTGAGCGGCAAAGCAGCATGGCACTACCCCTTACTAAAGACTTTACTTTTGTTAAGATACAATTATTTTTTGAATAGAACTTCATTATAATTAGTATCGTATTTCATTTATAGCAGTTTCTTACAATTTACCCTGTTAACTCGTAATTACACACTGTGGACGTATTAACAGAAAGATATACGATTCAAAGATTTTGCAAATAAAAAATGTTATTAATGACTTATGACACATAATTATAAATTATATTCCTCTATTCATTTATTTATTTCAATCAAAAATCCACATTAATAAAAACTAATGATTAAATTAATTAAAAACGTTGTTTATTTGAACGCGATATTTTCCGGAAATTCCAGCATTTCCAAGTTTAAAATAATATTTTTGCATTTGATAGCCCATTTATTGAGGCAGGTTATAAAGCTATTTATTTTCAATGTTTTTCCAATTTTGGGGCGTTTGAAATCGCGGGGGAATAGCTAATATTGTATTCAGTGTGCGACTTTTAAAATAAAGCTTAAAATATCAATTCTCGGGCCTTGGCTCAATAAATTTTAGTGTTTCCATTTATTATTACCATACTAGGTAATACTTTTTTTTTGTTTTCGCTGGGGAAATTATTATGATACCCCGGGGGAGCCCGGTGGTTATGTTGGACTCTCACCCTAACTAAAACCCCAGCGGTTTTCTTCTCGTCATCTGGCCGGCCTGTCGCCAGTACAGCAACTCCGCATTGGGCCTCGATGGTGTGCCATCCGGCAGTTTCCTCAGGAGCAAGGGGGGCGACCTCCCCTCCTCCTACTCCGCTTAAGGTACCCTGAACACATAAGGGTGCCTTATAACCCGGACTGCCATGCGCTCTCACTGTCAGTCATCGCTTAGATGACCGCAGGGAGCGACAGGTTCGCGCCCACTCGGTGATAAGTGGCCTCTTTTCTCTCCCCAAGCTGGGCACTTCGCCAGGGTGTGGTCTGCAGTGTTTACTGCTGCCACAGTGATGACACCCTGGCGAGTCCTCCGCCTCTGCCACCTTCCACAGATACATCAGGATCTGCGCAAGGTGGAAGGTGATTATTCCGTGCCGTTGGTCAACCCACCGCTCCAGGATTGGATCGACAGCCGACACCTTGCGGTGACCCGCACTCGGCCATAAACCGCTCTTTCTACGCGCAGAGCACTCGCCTTTTCAGGCGCCTCCGCCAGCTCTCCTCCACCGCACGGGAGCAAATATAATTTTATTATATTTAAATAAGACGAACATGGCGAGTTTACACTTATCTTCGTCATCTATTTCCCCTATTTATTAATTCGTTTGTATTATTCATAAGACGATCTACGTGCAGTGGCCGGTCTGTGCTGGATGCGAGCGGCGAGGGATGGTCTTGATGTTCTTTGATGGATGCCTATGTTCAGCAATGGACGAATAGGGTCCGATGATGATGATGATGAATCATATTTGCATGCCAGTTTTCACAGAACGCGTGATAATATGGCGTATATATAAATATAAACCTCTCAAATTATAAGAATATAATAATTCGCGTGACCTCTCATGACATTGTTTGCTGTAAACTGTAAAGAATAATGAGTGAAATTGTACATGCATTTCACTAATTATAATTTAAGCATTATAGTAGGGGAGCCGAAGAGGCGATTTGGGGATTTACTCGAGCTCGGCAGATTAATATATGGAGGGCTACCTTGCACCCAGTTGAGTACCTTCACCATATATGAGCCCCATATATAAGGCCGCCCATCAAGGATAAAGGATCAGATTAGTAAAAAAAAACTGATCGTCAGAAATTCTCAAGCGCGTCAGATTAAGGTAGGGTGAGTTAGTTACATGCTAAAAAGTGTACATTCCACTAATCTGACAATTTGAGAGTGACGTAAAGAAAGGGAAGGGCTACAAAGTTGTAAAAAAAAAAGTCATCTTGACATTCTCGAGCGCAGCTAATTCTTTTTTTATTTAAAAAAATATATAATCTGACGATGTCCGCTAGTCAAAATAACAAAAATTCGTCGATAAAGTTTAATGCATGCAGCTGCGTAATGCTTATAATATTTCCCTCTGCGTTTCGATTCCTCTCTCACTCTTTCTCTATCACTCCGTCCCCACTCTGGTTTTTGTTATCATATGACGCCATCACAGCTGATCACAGAGACTCGTTCGTGGCATATTATTTACAACGTGTTTCCCGTTCGAAATTATTATATGACCAAAACGTTTTTTGACCTTAGAATAATTTTACTATAGGAACTAAGACCGCGCGCCCATTTTGAAGCACGTTTATTGGAGCCATAAATGGCTCCAAATACCTGATTAGATTGGGAAAATTCATTATCATGGTTTGTGCAGTTAAATTGTATCACAATACATCTGAAAGACAAAAGATCATGATTAAATTATCAATTTATTATAAAAAAATTGAATTTTTTTTTAGCATTTTGTTCCTAAATTATTTTCTTATAAATACAAGTATTCTACTTAAAAGAACATAGACTTTTTTATTTGCATGCTATTTCCTTAGCTTTTCAATTAATCAAGTTCAATGATTAAAAAAAATAAAACGGTTTTTTTTGTCAGATTAGGCGAACCCCTCTAGATAATTGTCAGATTATGATACAGCACGTCTAGGACATAAAGATGAACTATATATACCTTAATCTGACGCGCTTGAGTATTTCAAAATGGCGAATTTTTTTTGCATATTATAATAATGGCCGCGAGTTTGCGTCACATCAAAATCGTCAGATTATTGAATGAGAGCTTTTTTTAGGTTCACTTAACACCCCCTTAAAAAATCTGACACGCTCGATTAAATTATTATTTTTTTCATTTTCAACCGTTACGTACGACCTACCGCATCATGCAAACGATCAGATTAACATACGTACATTATTGAAAATACGTAGGACATTGATGCTGTCAATATCTGACGCGCTCGAGTATGTCCATGCAACAGTATTTTTTTACATATTAAAAAATCTGTAGCCGCTTCCCCCACCGATGAATAGGTATATGTTATATAACATTTTTTTCTTCTTATCATGCAAGCTTTGCTACCCAATAGGTCTCTATGACGCTCGAGGAAATCCTCATTTAGCATCATGGCCTCCCCTACTATTAGAAAACAATAAAATATAATTCCCTTTCCTTATGTGGGGCAAGGCAAGAACGTGATTTTCAAAGGTTTTCAGTTTTTGCTTTTCTGCAGAAATAAACGCCGTCGTTAAATTAGTTTCGGCTGAAAGCTAATCTGAAATTACAAATAACACTGATCGGGTGTGCCAAACTCCTTTAAAGGATATCTAAATATAATTCAAAGAGAGAAAAGAGAAAAGAGATTTTAGTAATGTAGCTTATTTTTAGTTGAAAGAAACCAAATGATGTATGTACTTGAATTAAGCAGATACAAAGATTAGAATTAAATTAGGGCCATGATGATTAGCCGAAGAGTACCGCTGTTGACACGATTACAGCTACTTTCCGATTATTTATAAAACATGCATACAAAAACTTAAAAAGTGTAAATACTTTATTTTTGACTGTGCAATTTTTTTTCTAATTCACTTGCACAAATAAATATGGGGCTATAAAAATAACATACAGTTTTGGGGTTTCTAGTTGCTAAGTATATAAAACTCGAATTTTCGTAAAAACGATATTTTCGTAATATTTTTTTGTAATTAAATCAAGTTTCAGTAATAATTTACGAAACTACATAAGCTTAATTCGTGTTCTATATATCTTCTTCTTCTTCATCGTTCCCTCACTGCTGAGGATCGTGACCACATATGATCTTCCACTGTACACTGTTCTATATATATGGAACTTGAAATAGCAAGCGTCAAAATTAACACATTTTTATTAGTTGATGATGATGAAGGTGATGAATTAGTTATCTAAATCTAATATCCTAATAATTAGTAGCAAAATTAAGTATCGCCAAAATTATATTTCATTGTGTGTTTTTGAATAACCATTAATTTATCATCCCATACGAATACTCGAGACGAATGAGAAATCTATCCAATTAAGGCAGTTCTGCCTGTTATTATAGGCAAGTGAGTTTTCCTTTACACAATAACCTGCCTGTCGATATAAATTCTATCAACTCTAACGCTCCCAGTAGTACAAAGGCGAGCGAGTCTGTGATAAAATTAAAATTCAATTACAGAGTTACTGAAAATACGTTTCTTTTTGTTACAGGTTTAAACTTGGCGCAAGTCCAATAGTCACGAATTCTCCTGTCTTTCGCAAGTAAGTATCTAAGGATAGTATTAAGTTTCCGAGTCGAATATTCGAGAAGTAAGATCTTGTCAGTCGCAAATATTTTATTTGAACTTTATACTCTTAAATATCATCATCATGGCGTGTCACTTTCATACTGAAGTTTGAAGGTCAGCTTTTTTTTATATGATATGATCTCCAAAACTCTTAAATATGCTATACATTTATATTCTGTCACAAAAAATGGTTGAAGGCTTTACAAGACAATTCCGAAATATCGAGGTTCAAAAATAAAAGTAAAAACATGTTAATATTTTTGAACAGCTTTAAATGACCTTTATTTATAATCATATTACACTTAAATACATCATAAAGTATTTTTAAATACCCAAAAATATTGTTCCGTAAATCGACACGATATTATAAAAGAAAATACTACACGGTCCGGTAGTGGTTATTTGGTGTCTTAAAAACAAGTCTGTTTACCGACACGTAATTGACTATGTACAAACAACTTTAATTCTCAAGTAATATTTTCGTTTCAAACTATTTAAATGGGATATTCACTGTTTCTTTCACAAGTTTTAAACATGGTAACTATACTGTTGTAAATAGTTTTAGAAGTGAAAATATGCATTTTAATGAAACAATTTTATGGATTTTATCGCGGTTCAATAAGTTTTTTACATGACCGTGACCATGGTTGCAGTAAAGTATCCGAAACGTCGGGCATGTAAAAAACTTAATAAACCGCGATAAAATCCGTAAAATTGTTTCATTATAATGAGTGAAATTCGCGTAAACATTAGAAAACAACATGAAAAGATGCATGTAAATTTAAAATCATATATTATATTTTCATGTTTGTTAAGTTGACCTTAAAATGCTAAATCTTGGTATCGATATAATTTATGAACTATTAATAAAACTATGTATTGCATTGCTAAATATTTCTCACTCATTGGTTTATAAATTGGGCGCTTATGGCTTGGCTAGTTTAAGCTAACGATCGATCGCTCTGGTGTTGGCATCGACATAATTGGACAAATACATTTATACAATATGCTGATTGAGATATGTTTGTACACTAGTTAATTTGAAAATCCACCTTCCTATAGAAGCTTTTTATGCATCGTTACAATAAGAGCCAAAATGAATTGGAACGCATGTCATTTCCTATCACTCCGTAACTGGTACATGACGATACGTAATAATTATTGTTAAGTTATTTCAGTGATTAGTTACGATGTCGTTGTTTAAATTGGATAAGTGCGATTCGGAATTCGTGGGGTAATATAATGCATATTTATTTTATTTTTGTATATACCTAACGCGAAGCTGACGTGTTTGTAGGTATAGCTTTTTATATTTTTTCATAAAAAATCGCTGAAACGCTGAAGAAGAAGAAACGCTGGAGACGCAGTTTGACGTTTATATGACGTGGACTCGCGTCACCGCACGCAAGCCGCTGGAGACGCAGTTTGACGTTTGATTTATTTAGACTATGCAATATTCGTTTTGCAAATTGTGTTGCCTCTAAAATATGGCTACGGCCATTTGTGCGCCGTTTGTATAGGTTGTCATAATCTATTACAGTCTATAGGTATTTGAATTAAAATGTTTTGTTTTCTCTTCTATCGGCAGTTCCTGTGACTGGTTGGGTTAGGTGGGATATATAGGGTAGCCCTGTGCCGTGCTCCTGTGGCTGCATGGGTACCACCATCTTGCTTGTTTCTTTAGCGAAACAGCTTTGCTGTGTTTCGGTTAGAAGGGCAAGACAGGCAGTGTAATTACTGGCACCGAGACTTAACATCTTATGTCTCAGAATAGGCAACACATAAATGAGTTGCCTGGGCTCGTTCCAGGTAAACTGGTTTCCCCTGGGGCCGACCATACATATGGGCGCGGAACAAGCTCCGCGCCCAGTCTGCCCCAATCAACGAGACGCTCCAGCGGGGCCAACTGGGGAGGATCGTCGGGGAACTCTTCCCTGACACACCCGTAGATTATACGCCCCCCAGGATGGCTCGGCAGACGCCGGACGAGGAGGGTGTTCCGCCACCCGTAACGGAGGCTGAAATGGAGGCGGTTCTGTCCCGCCTCCAGAGTAAGAAGAGAGCGCCGGGTCCAGACGGGGTGCATGGGAGAGTCCTTGCGATCTCTCTCGCGTACCTCGGCGATAGCCTTCGGGAGCTGTTCGACCGCTGCCTGCGGTCCGGACAGTTCCCGAGGGCCTGGAAGGAGGGTAGGCTCTGACTGCTACCAAAGGCAGGGCGGACCCCAGACTCGGCTTCGGCGGTCCGACCAGTGGTGTTGCTGAGCGAAGCTGAGAAGGCCTTGGAGAGAATAGTGGCCTCCCGGCTCGTTCAGCACCTGGAGGAGGGCCCAGGACCGGGACTTTCAGAGTCCCAATTTGGTTTCCGGGCACGCCGGTCGACCGTCGACGCCCTCAAACGCCTTCGGGCGGTGACGGGTGAGGCGGAACACAGAGGGGAAGTGGTAGTCGCGGTGTCCTTGGACATCGCGAACGCCTTCAACAGCCTCCCTCACAGTGTGATACGGGAGGCGCTGAATTTCTTTGGAGTGCCCCCGTATTTAAGGAGGCTGTTGGCGGCGTACCTCTCCGAGAGGAGGGTAGCCTGCGAGAGCCGGTGTGGGTCCGTAGAGTGGTGGCGAGTCGGGTGCGGTGTCCCACAGGGATCGGTTTTGGGCCCGATCCTGTGGGACATCGGCTACGACTGGGTCCTGCGAGGTCGCCTCCTCCCCGGGATGGGTGTCATATGCTACGCGGATGACACCCTCGTATATGCCCGGGGACGAGGCTATAAGGAGGCGGTGCTGCTGGCTGAGGTCGGGATCAACCTCGTGATCAGCCGCATAGAGAGGTTAGGGCTTCGGGTCAGACCTGAGAAGACCGAAGCCCTTCTCTTTCGCGGGACCGGGCGGAAAGGACCCCCACCGGGGGCTGCCCTCCAGGTCGGAGGGGTGAGGGTCAGGATGAGCCCCCATATCAAATATCTGGGGCTCATCCTTGACGGAGGGTGGACCTTCGGCCCACATTTCTCCATGTTGGGACCGAAGGTCGTGAAGGCGGCAAGTGCGCTGGGCAGACTCCTCCCGAACCTCGGAGGACCCAGCGCCGCCTGCAGGCAGCTATACTCTGGAGTCTGCCGAAGTATGGCGACGTACGGTGCACCCATCTGGGCGGGTCACCTTACCGCGAGGAATAAGGCCCAGTTGCGCGCGGCGCAGCGGGTCATCGCGGTAAGGGTGATTCGGGGGTACCGTACGGTATCGTGGGCGGCAGCCACTGCCCTGGCCGGCGATCCCCCGTGGGAGCTCGTGGCGGAAGTTCTGGCCGAGACGCACTCTTATGTCTCGGATAGGAGGTGAGAGCCTTACGCTGGATGGGATCTTGCGGGTTCACCGACTAGGGCAAGAGGCATTAATGCGGTGGTGGGGGGAGGACCTGGCGCGGCAGCCGTATGGAAAAAGCCTAACGGTTGCTCTGCGTCCGGTCCTCGAGCGGTGGATGCTTCGTAAGCGCAAACCCCTCACCTTCCGTCTGACACAGATGCTCACCGGGCACGGTTGCTTTGGTGAGTACCTGTGCCGGACGGCCCACAGGGAGCCGTTGACAGTGTGTCACGATTGTGGCGCGGTGGTGGACTCGGCCCAGCACACCCTTGAGGTGTGCCCGAGATGGGCGGCGCTGCGTCATGATCTGACATCAATCCCCCTCTCCCCTCATCAAAGCCTCTCCCCGCGGGCGACGAACGGGGGTGCGTAGAAGGCGCTACTTAATGCGCCTCCAGTAACGCCCCTGTGCTCGTGTCGGGTTCAGGATGGGAACCTGGGGCCAGTATGGCATGACGTCGTGGGGACTGCTTTGTAGCGGTCGGGTAGTCCCCTCTTACGAGTAGTAGTCTGACCTTCGCCGGGGCCAGCCTGTCGCTGAGGTGATCCTGTCTGTTGCCAGCATATCCGGGACCCTCAATAAGCGGCTGAAGGCGCTCGCAGTGGTTTTAGTTAAGGTGGGCACTCCCAGGTGCGAGTCCCACATTGGGTCAGGATCTACCCAAGATCCTGGATGCATCCATAAGGATTTCCCTGCGATAAAAAAATAAAAAAAGGTAAACTGGTTTATGTTCATGGGCGACTTCGACCACTTAACATCAGGTGGCACGTTTGCCAGTTTGCCTATGACATAAAAAAAGTTTAATGTGTTAAATAGTAATATTATAAAGGTATCAACTGGCCAGTTTCATCGTACAAAATATGTAGTCGCGTTATAAATTCAACACAATATGATTGATTAAATTTTCATCTGAAGAATTTATAAATTTAACACTATAGAGGCAAACCTCAAAAACGAAGCTTTATAGCCGACGATCACAATAAGCCGTTGCGTTTTCAATTTACTATGACGCTTTTGAATTAGTGAAACCTAGACTTTTACAATTTACTGCAGCTTCGAAGCTTCGAGAGCGCTATATCGCTTTTATGACCGTCTAGCTACCAAGGTTAAGCAAGGCCGATCCTTTGTCGAGAAATTAGTGAGATGGGACGTCTTTGAGACTGAAAACTGGGTGTTTGTAATATCGTAGTAATGAAAATACCACTTACATCTTTGCTTATATAAAAGTACAAGTTCAAAGACCAACTTTCATATTACTTATTAGCTATTTCCCCGTGATTTCACAACTTAAATTAAAAATATATATTTTCTCGAAAACAACCTATAACCCTCGCCGATGATTGGGCTAACGCATTTTTTTTTAATCCCGATTGAATTCATGAGATTAGCATGTTCAAACAAACTCATCAGTACTATACAATGTAGTAGACATTGATATAGATTTCTAAATGAACACATTATCCTATGTAAAAATTGATTTATAGTGATGTCTTTAATGTAATACGCCAACATTTCTAAACAATGGCCCATCCGTTAGGCCAGTTTAGCTTTCCATCAAATTTAATATTAAACTTGATAGACACCGTAACACAGCTGCCATTAATCTTTCCCTCGTGCCTAAAAATTTCGGATTATCTATCATTTCCATTATATAATGCAAACTGAGAGCGAACTGCTTTTATATTGACTCACTCTCTCCCACCATCTGGCCTGTTGGTCTAGTGGTTAGTGAGCCTGACTACTAAACCAGAAAGTCGTAGGTTCGATCCCCACCCTGGACAAATGTTTGTGTGATGAGCATGATCATTTGTTCTGTGTCTGGGTGTAATTTATCTATAACTAGCTGTTGCCCACAGCTTCGCCCGCGTTAACTTAGATGTACAGCCGTACACGGATTGATGATGATTATTTATCTATGAACGGGCGTAGGACTTTATTTCATAATATGAAGTGATTAATACCGTATTTTCGCTTTTTAATTTTTAAAATTGCCTATTTTTAAGGTATTAAAATGGATATAGGTAGTATGATATATTTAACTAATATAGACATATTATGCCATCGCGGACTTTTCAGTAGGCATATTTAGGATACACAATTCTACCATACATTGATACAATAATTATTATTATCCTAACTTGCGGAACCGGGGCCGAGCCCGGCTCGGGCGCGAGGCGCGGCATCACGGAGCGCCCGGCTCGCGCGGCTCGGTCGAAATCACGGTGTCGCATTATTTTGATTTTGCTATATCTTCTAAGATATGCATTTAATTTGCATGGTGTAAACGGGAAAAACATACTGCATGAAATGCTCAAGCTAACTAACATATTTAAAATGATAATGATTAATACCACATTTGTGTAAATAGCTTTCCAACTACCGTTTTATAATTGCCCATTTTTTAAGTATTAAAATGGATATAGTATGTTATCCTTAAGAGATACACATATTCCATCGTGGACTTTTTTGTAGATCTTTCTAAGGTGTACAATAATGTAGTAAATTATTTTGATCTATCTGTTAGAGTTCATCCAGCGTTTGCAATGTAAGTGCAAAAAATGTGTTTATTTACGACATCACATTAGAAACCTCAAAAATAACAGTATTTCTCCACTATTTAATGGATATTATTATACATATAAACTTTCCTCTTGAATTACTCTATCTATTAAAAAAACCGCATCAAAATCCGTTTCGTAGTTTTAAAGATTTAAGCATACAAAGGGACATAGGGACAGAGAAAGCGACTTTGTTTTATACTATGTAGTGATATGTATGTATTTCGATGTATTTATTTATTTAGAGGGAGTCCTATGTTCAGCAGTGGACGGATAGAGGCCGATGATTATGATGCTCATGATGATGATATTCATGAAATATTTAAATCAGATGAGAAGTTTCAAATATGACCTCACACATGATGTAGCGGGTGCCTAGGGATCTCTCTTATCACTTAACATCAGGCGAAAAGACTGTCCGTTTGCCGCCACTTCTATTAAAAACAACAATTTGTGTATAGATATCAATTCTATCACATCACATATCTCACGTACATTTCTCACTGTTCCATCAGTGAACCCATCACAAGATTACATCGTTCCGCTACATTGGCTTTTATATACTGGCAGGGTAAAGCTAGTTGCTTTACAGGCGTGGTACCTTTTCTCCAACATCTTCTAAACAGGTTTGATTAATGGTGAGAATGTATTTATGTGCCTGTCATCTTTTTATTTTTTATGACGCAGGGAAATGCTATTTAGGCATGAAGCCGGGTTATCCCGGGTTCCTGACCCTACGATTTGCACTTCGAGCGCCTTCAGACGCTTTTTGGGGTTCCCAATCTGCAGGCATTGGGGTTACCCCAGCGACAGGCTGGCCCCGGCGAAGACCAGATTACTCCTCGTAAGGGGGGATTGTCCAGACGCCACTAAGCAGCCCCACGACGTCGTACCATACTGGTCCCAGATTCCCATCCTTACCAGACAACAGCACAGTGGCGTTACTGCAAGCTTATTAATAAGCGTCTCCTACGCACCCCTCGTTCGTCGCTCGCTGGGGGAACATTCCTGCCATCTTAGCGTAATGTGGCCCAGTAAATTCTCTGGTGTATAATATAGCAAGGCGAGACCAATAACTGATTAGTAGGTAAATCCCAACGGTTTAAATTAGAGTATTGCCGCAGAGTTTGATGTAAATGTACATATCTAGTTCCTATCCAGTCTAAAAGCAATATGTTTGATTTCTCCAACGTTCCGTTAAGTTACCGAAGTAAGCATGTATCTAAGTCACACTAAGTATATATTTGTAGCTTTTTGAGCATCTGATAGTAACTTCGCAGAACTTTATCCCAAGCTCCAAGGAGCATGTATTTTAGTCTAACCGATTACGTGAGGTATAAATAAATAAATACAGACTTGAAACCAACATCAGGAATAAGGCCACACTTCCAACCTCACTTATAAAGCTACGACTGTCCTAATAATTGATACCAGTCCACTTGTCTTACATATTAGCAAGATACATTTGAACTATCTAAATAATTACTTATTGACTTTGTTCGTGGGTTCACCTTATAGAAACGTAATTACTAAAAGACAAAAACCCGACTGCAAAGGGATTTGTTTTTTTATATTTTGATATACCCAGTTTCAATCTCATATTAAATACGAATCTAACCACACCTCTCAAGCTAAAATCCATCGATCCGTACAGTGCAGCCTGAGCGTGCCAAACAATTATACAATAACCGTCCTTCTGGCGCAGTCGGGTAAATAAATAAGATTGTAACAAAATAGGAACTTCAGAATTACGCCCATATACGTAGTTAAATTTATATTAATTTCATGTCGACTGTGTCTCGTTACGTAAAACAAAACCAGTTTTATTTAGATTCAATATTATTATCAACCAAAAAATCTAAATATTATATTAAGCTTTTAATCATAAAATATATTTTACTTACAACAAATAAAATTAACATAATATGGAAATTGATGAAAATAAAGTACTCAAGATATTGTGTAACTTTTTCAGATGAAAAAATATGAAAACTCTAAAAGTCGTAATATTTTTCGAGGACACGTCCATCATCTGTGGGCGTCCTATTTCTGTTAGTGGCAAGAACCTCTTGATGTCTTGCAAGAAGTTCTTCAAACTTACCGCCGCTCGGGTGAAAATAGAGACTAAGATTATATATATCCCCAAAACTATGAATTCGTAGTTAATTTATAAATAATGGTTTTAAATAATTATATATATAAAAAATATAAATAATTTAATAAACTCGATGTTTCAGGTGACATCGCTCGCATATACACGAAGAAGAAGTATTGGGAAATGAGTTTCATAAGGTTTCTATATTTCTTAAAGCAATGGTTAATTAATGGTAATGGCTTTATCGGAATAACAAAATTTGATATATTTTATTTAATCTATATAACATCACAATATCGATAAAAATTTAGAAAACCCTCCACGCAAAAAACTGAACATTTACAAAGTCAAAAATAATAATTTATCTTGAGCTATTAAATTCGATTGATCTGATGATCGATTGAGTACCTAACACGTGTCTATATAGTTATAGAAATTGAAGGATGGTACGATAAGGGTTGCTCGTTGAAATGGCGCTCTAATGTCGCGGCACAACTAAGTTTAAAGGAATAGCTTGGAAACCAGTTCCAAAACAGTTCATCCGTTTCAGAACTGAGCACACAGACATGTGTGTCCATGGCATCGTAGCTCTGAAACGGGACACACACACACAGATTGGTCAAACTTATAGCACCCCTTTTTTGTGTCAGGTTAAAAAAACAAAGACAAAGACATCAAAATAACTTTTTTTAACGCAGGGAAATGCTCTGAGGCATCCCGCGGCAGAGTGGGTGTCCCCAGGCGGGTATGTGGAACTCACTGCGCCCGAAAGATGGTTAGTGGACACAGCTCTACCTATTAAAACCCGGCTAATGCCACCAATGCCGCCTTTGGTGAGGTGCCCCGGATCTGTTGTGCAAACAGGGCACCTCGACAGCTAGTCAGTCCGTGACCGACGCCACTACTGAGGGGTTGTCTATCTAATGAGCAAACAGGGCACCTCAACGGCTAGTCAGACCCTCAGGGGATTGACGCCAACTCCACAGAGGCGTTGTCTCGCACCACAGAACAACCCCTCCCAACGTCGGGACAATACAATGGGGTGAGGTTCCTGTCCTCGCCCCTCTTCTTATAAGAGGGGTACAAAGAGCCCCATCGGCTCAATTAGCTTTGCTCAAGGTGCTGGGCACACCTTAGGCTACTGAGCCCCACCGCCACGTCAAGGCCTGAACCATGGTGGGGAAAATACTTTAAACCTGTAATAGCGATAATTTATACACTGCTACAATTTTGTGATAAATATGTATGTTACGCGAAAAGAACGTATAAACTTTTCACAGAGAAATATTCAAATGGCAACTATAATATTGCTTGAACTAAATTTTTATTACGCAAAGAGTTAAATTATATTATAACCAAACAACATCTGCATCCTCAGGAGAGTAGATCGCAAATCCTGTTTAATCTACTATCTGGTAATACGGAGGTTTGGTGAGATAATTTAGGTTTCCATCCACGTTACAATACAAGGACATTTTTACGTAAAAAATATGAAACAAGCGGGCTTTTTCTCACGAGTAAATTATAATGTTTTGTGAATATAATGAGAATTCATTTAATTTCGCTAATCTTAATAAAGTATATACCACAAAAAACAGTTTCACTGTAAAATGTCGCGCCATGTACACGTCTAACTATATACACGTATAGCAAAAATTAAAAAATAAACTAATCTTTACAAAAAATATGACATAAAAAAACCAAGTACACAAAACCTCTCGGATTAAAAGAAACACTCATTAAAAACTGTGAAAATTGAAAAAACAATTGGTGTTGTATATTTACAAAAAAAAAGAAAAATTTGCAATCTACAAAAAAATATAAATTAAAAAAAAGTAATCATTGTGATTTTCAATAATTGCAAAATTTTTGTGGCAAATTTTACAATTGAAAACAATTTTTTAAACGTACTTGGCGCGCGTCATTTTTGATGTATTGTAAATGGCTTCACAATATCACTAAGATAAATTATTAATGTCAACTATCAGTTCGAGAAGTTTGTGTTCCTCAAGCATATATACTACTATAGCATATATACTAAGCAAATATACTACACCAATTGTTTTTTCAATTTTCACAGTTTTTAATGAGTGTTTCTTTTAATCCGAGAGGTTTTGTGTACTTGGTTTTTTTATGTCATATTTTTTGTAAAGATTAGTTTATTTTTTAATTTTTGCTATACGTGTATATAGTTAGACGTGTACTTGGCGCGACATTTTACAGTGAAACTGTTTTTTGTGGGATATCTCTTTTTTTTGTAAAGCATATATTAATTAACATAATTACATTTCAAATATTTTAATATTTTAAATATTTATACTTCTTGAGTAATTCATTTCAAATACTTTAAAATTTTAAACTTAAACTTCTTGAGTAATTCATCAAAATTTTTATTCATAAATTTTCTCAAATAATTTAATAATAAAAGAGGTTAGTACTATTACAATACTTTTACTTTAAATGACGCTTGTGACTGACCAGTGACCAATGCAACATCGTCATATTTTTTTAAAATGTTATTTTGATTTTCTAAATTAACATAGAGCATGCGTTCCTGTTATTCCTCCTGTTTAAATATTTAAGTTAGATACCAGATGGCGCAACATGCAACTTGACCGGCAGTTCAAATCAATAATTAAATTAAAGTAAAATATTATATTTGCTTATTAGTAAATCATGTAATAATAAGCTCAAATATGTAATTAAAAAATTTAATATTTTTTGTTCTTGTCCAATATATGATTCATTATTATTTACCCTAAATTTATTAAGTTATAGTTGAACACTACCATGCCTTCAGAATAAAAAAATTCAAAACTTTAGGTGTATTACTTTATTTATTGTTTTCTTAAGAATAATTCAAATCCAACTCCATACGAAGAAAGTCATAAATTTACTTGATACCTGTGCAGGACGACTCAATCGATCACGTAACTAACTAATTATAATATGTACATAGTCATTGTTCTAATTGTAATATGTAAATACTAACTACTAATTGTTACTAAGATAAGGATAGGCCAGTATATAGTTTGATAGGTTTAATAAGAAAACTTTGTGTCACGTAATTGACTCGCCCCAACTCGGTTGTACGCCAACCGAGTTTACCTTATAGCTTGCTATCACTTTCATTTTACGTAGGAGTGAGAAAGATGCAATATTTTGTGCTTTTTAAATGTCTAATTAGAAGGTTTTAATTATGGTTTTAGTTAAAATTAATGTCTATTTAGATTCCTATAAGCATTAGAAATGTTAATTTAATTAGATAATAAGAGAAAATGAGTTTTAAAGTATAAACAATGTTAGAAAGGATAGGTTATAGGTTAGAAATAAGGTGATCTCTGATTGGTCAATCTAATAGTATGCTTTAAGGCAAGATTTGTTTAAATATCGCGCTGAATTTACACTAGTTAGCCACAGTTCTGCGCTGGTAGCCATTCCGCGCGGACGTGCCCGTTCTCAAGCACAGCAAGTCAGAAGCCCTGAAGCCCTGGTACAACACTGTGAGTAGAGTGTCGGATAGTGCAGATTAGTGCGTTTCTTAGAGTCCCGCGGCTCTCCGTTCGTTTATTCGTTTAATAGTTTATTCCGGAAAGTGTTATAACGTTTTTTCGCGCGTAAAGTAGGCGGGCCCGTTCAGTGGCGATCGGCGCCGCATAGTCGCGACCGTTATTTTTCCCGCGCGAATTTTAGGCGCGAATTAGATTAGTTTAGCTTTGGTATAGTGTTAGTTATACGGAAAGTTAAATTCATTCTGCTACCCCTGGTAGCCGTCGCGCGTTTACTCACCCTCACTCACTCACCCAATGGCAGACCAAATTGATTTCGAGTGTATGAAATCCCTCATGGCCTTCCTAGGCACCAAATACGATGACCTAAGTGAAAACCTAGAACTTTTCCGCGCAAACCGTCGCGAGCACATCGCTGCATTGTCCTCCCCCGTTTCACCGTCTATTAAAGACGCGTCCCCCGCTTCACCGTCTATTTAAGACGCGTCCCCCCAGATCTCATGGCGCAATGCCCCTACCACCTCCTGGCACAATCCGTCAGACGAGGAGATGTCCTACCAGGGCAGCTCCACGGAGGATGATTATTACGAGGATGACGGCTTCCAAGAAGTCCGTTATAAGAAAAGGAGGCATCGCCCGGAACCGGAATCCCCGGCGTCTCCCCCGGCTAAGGCACCCAAAGTAGGGTCCCCCAAGTCCTCTCAGGACAAACCCAAAGCCAAGGGCAAGCCCAAGGCATCCAGCTCCCCGGCATCACCGGAGCCAGAAATTTCGCGGCGCGATCAACTCGCTTCCGCATCCCAAGACGAGGATATGGACGTTGCACCACCGAAGTGCCGCCCCCCGCCCCCTATCATAGTCCACGACACCGGGTCATGGGTTACTATTTCAAAAGCCATTCATGGCAATCAGCTCACCTTCAAAGCTGCCCGCGCATGCGCTGAAGGAGTCCGTGTCCAAGTCGACACAATTATTGACCACCGTAAGTTAACATCCTTCCTTACGGAGAAGAAAATAGGCTATCACACATACGCCCTGGAGGACGAGCGGCTCCTCCGGGTCGTCATGATAGGATTGCCCACGAATGTGGACACGGCCGACATAAAAGCCGACCTTGTCCAACAGGGCTACCCGGTCATGGAGGTACACCGCATGTACCATCCAAGAACCAAACACCAGTACAAAATGGTCCTGGTAATCCTGCCACTGACATCGGCAGGCAAGGCCATTTTTAACGTAAAGGCCGTGTGCCACATCACCGGCCTCATCGTCGAGCCCCCGCGTAAAAAGGGAGCAGTAGGGCAATGCCACCGTTGCCAGTTGTACGGGCACTCCGCCCGCAACTGTCACGCTCACCCCAGGTGCGTCAAATGCCTAGGCGACCATGGAACTGCGGACTGTCCCCGCAATGTTTCCACCTCCGCCGGGCCACCTAGCTGTGTTCTCTGCGGCAGTGTAGGCCATCCCGTCAATTACCGAGGCTGTCCCAAAGCTCCCAAGAAGATCAGAAGGGTAGCGAAACCAAAGGCGGCTTCACCGCAAGCTCGTCCCCGCCAAGATAGGAAGTTCGTTCCCGCCCCACCCCCGACTACCAACGCGTGGTCCAAACCGGCCCCGAAGCCGGCCCCGGTCACCGCTGAACCCGCCCGGGCCCCACCAAGGGCCCCCGTCAATTACAGCAGACCAGCGGGTCCACCTGCCGGCATCTCGATGCCCGCAGCCCCCCGCCCTGCTCCCCCGTCTAGCTTCGCTGCAGATCTGGCATTCGTGTCAGAGTTTGTAGGCAGTATCGACCCAGTCGAACTGCAAATACTAGCAGTCAAACTGCGCGGTTCCCTTACGGAACGCCTCCAGGCTCTAGCCGACCATTCCGCACTGATCGAAAAGATCAGAAACTTTACTCCCAAAGTATAAGTTTTATTACCTACATAGGTATAAATCGCTTTAAATCGACACAGCTGTTACAACATCAACAGCTGATTAAAGCGCGACGTAACGCGCGACGCGCCCACACATCACACTAACTCACAATACAGTCGGGACTAGGTACATGAACACCACTCGGATCCCGGGATCGGAGTGACGTCACACACCTCACACGTATAAATCGGTCCGGATCGACCGCGAATAGCGTAGGTTTGAATCCGTCATGAGTCGACATCAATATCAACCGCGATCTTATTATAGATGGCACGAAGCTATCATTAATTTTGTGGTATCGCGCGCGACCGTTCAAATATTGTTAACACGAGGGGCGGCCCTCGTTGTAACTTTATTAAATTCGTTTTTGTAAAACAAGTGGACCATCATGGATTCCATAGTTTAAATCCTGCTCGTATAGCAGCGCGCGCGGATGGCCTCGCCCACCGGGTGGCGTGGCTGGTGGGGTCCTCCCCCTTTTCGATGTCAATGACAAACCGCCATGTTTCATGCGGTGGACGTCGCGGCTCTCGCCGAAGGGGTGTTGTCCAGTATTGCTGGCGCTTTCTGCCGGGCCATCATTCGTGATACAACCTGGTGGGGGTAGTCCGCCTGGGCCGCACTCCTGTCGTCGCCGGCGCGTGCCGTCCCACCGTATGTAACAATCCGACGGTCTTCGGACCCCCAGCATAGATCCATTCGAAAAAAAAAAAAAAAAAAAAAAAAAAACACTAGTTAGTTCAGTATTCGGCTACCAGTAATAGTGAAAACATAATCAATACTGAAATTAACTTGTCTGTCTCTATTTGATTATTGGAACAAATATAAGTCATCAACATATAATGCTATAACAATTTTTACATCATTATTCATTTTTGTAAAAACACATGGCTCTATACGACTCCTTTTGAAACCTAACTCACATAAACATTGCTCCACTCTTTTTTTTTTTTTTTTTTTATAGAAGAGGGGGCAAACGGACAGTCGGTTCACCTGATGGTAAGTGAATAGCGACATCCACAGACACCCGCTATACCAGGAGATCAGCAGGTGCGTTGCCGGCCTTTTAGATGTGAGTATGCTCTTTTCTTGAAGGTCCCTAAGTCGTATCGGTTCGGAAACACCATAGGTGGCAGCTGATTCCATATATTTGTAGTGCGAGGCAGGAAATGCCGTAAAAATCTAGATGTTGTGGATTTCCGGACATCAAGATGGTGTGGGTGAAATTTGGAATTCTTACGCGATGTCCGGTGGTGGAATTCTGCCGCAGGTATTAATCCGAACAATTCCTCAGAACACTCCCCGTGGTAGATGCGGTAGAAGATGCAGAGCGATCCGACATCTCTACGCAGCGCCAAGGGATCAATCCGATTGGAGATCACATTATCATCGACGATTCGAGCCGCCCGGCGTTGGACGCGGTCAAATGGAAGGAGCTGATATTGGGGCGCTCCAGCCCAGAGGTGAGAGCAGTATTCCATGTGAGGCCGGATCTGCGCCTTGTATAATTGAAGGCGGTGTGAAGGCATGAAATACTGCTTCGCCCTATTGAGCACGCCAAGTTTCTTTGAGGCTAGTTTAGCCTTTCCTTCCAAATGACCACGAAACTGCACATCTCTCGATATGTCGACGCCAAGTATCCCAATGCTGGCTGCGGCAGTTAGGGGAGTGCCTTCAAATCGTAGAGGAACGACGAAGGGTGATTTTTTGGCGGTAAACGCGCAAACTTGTGTCTTGTTGGGGTTAAATTGGACCAGGTTAAGTCGTCCCCATTCCGAGACTTTGGTCAACAGACTCGATTTCAGACACAAGTTTGTTCCGACACTCATCGACTTGTTCCCGAGAAATATTAGAGCGGCCAGTGTATAAGGCATCTCCAGTGCTGTCATCTACATAACAATGAATGCCGCTGGTTTGCAGCATATCATTGATATGCAGAAGAAACAGAGTTGGAGATAGTACACAGCCTTGCGGAACACCAGCATTAACAGACTTGAGGTCCGAGCATGTACCGTCGACAACGACCTTGATGCTCCTGTCTGCTAAAAAACTGGTGATCCACTTACATAATTTCTCGGGAAGCCCATATGATGGTAGCTTCGCTAGAAGTGCTTTATGCCACACCCGATCAAAGGCCTTCGCTATGTCCAAACTAACCGCCAGTGCTTCCCCCTTGCTCTCAACTGCCTCCGCCCATCGATGCGTTAGGAATATTAGAAGATCACCAGCTGAACGATTCCGTTGAAAGCCATATTGGCGATCGCTAATCAGCTGGTGCTCCTCCAAATACCGCCGGAGCTGGCAGTTAATTATTGATTCCATAATCTTTGAGAACAAAGAAGTTATGGCTATTGGTCTGTAGTTGGACGGGTTTGAGCGGTCCCCTTTCTTAGGGATCGGGTGTACCAAAGCTGTCTTCCACGAGCATGGGACGACGCCGAATGAGTATGAGTGCCGAAAAAGACGCGTAAGGACGGGTGCCAACTCAGGAGCACAAGTACGTAGCACTAACGGAGGGATGCCGTCAGGCCCACTCGACTTATGGATGTCCAGCGAAAAAAGCGCTTTACGTACGGAGCTCTGTCGAAAAATTATTTCCGGCATTGAGGTATCACACCGAGGGATCGTCGGTGGTATTTTTCCCTGGTCATCCAAAGTCGAGTTGGAAGCAAAAAGAGAGCCTAGAAGATCGGCCTTCTCCTTCGCGGTGTGGGCCAACGAGTCGTTCCTCATGTGCAAAGATGGTAGGGATGGCTTACAGAAATTCCCTTGAACAGCCTTGGCGAGTGACCAGAATGCACGAGTTCCCGAAGGAAGTCGAACCAATCTCTCGCCAATCCTGTTCACGTACTCCGCTTTTGCCTCAGCAATAGCTCTTTTGAAGGACCTGGAGGCAAAGTTATACTCCTTTTTTAATGCGCTGGTCTTTACATCCTGTGACATCGATGCATTGGCCCAGGCTCGGTAGCTTAACCGCTTGTGGCGTGCAGCCGTCTTACAAGTTTGACCAAACCAGGGCTGGGATTTGCCGCCTATAGGCATTGAAGAGCTTGGAATAAAAAGCTCCATGGCATGCAGCACCACCTCGGCGACAGAATCGGCAACGATGTCTGGATCATCCAGCGAGAAGCAAATTCGCCCCCATGGGTAGGATGCGAAGAAGGACCGCATTCCATCCCAATCAGCTGACCTATATTGCCAAACATGGCAGCAGCTGGCAAAACGTGGCCATGATGGGCGGGCAACTTGCACAGAACTCCGGATCAGACAGTGGTCCGATGAGCCAAGTGGAGCGTCCACGGAGACCACGTAATTGTCCGGGTGAGAGGTCAGCAGAAGGTCCAACAGGGAAGGCGTATGATCTTCCACATCAGGGATACGAGTTGGTGATACCACCAATTGTGTCAGATCATATGCTGAGGCAAAGTCGTAAACAGATCTTCCTGCATGATCGGTTGTACGTGAGCCGAGCCACTCGGTGTGATGGGCGTTGAAATCACCAAGTATCACGATCTCTGCAGATGGGATCTGTTGTAGTACGGAATCTGTAGCCATTTGGATGTGCTCTATGAGTCGATCGGTTTCGTCATTACCGCTGTGGGACCTATATAGGCAGGCATAGACGCGGGGATGGTCATCGCTGTCTATGCGCAACCAGAGGATGGAGAGGTCCCTACCTTCAAGACTGCCAAGGCGACGAGAGCAGACATCCTCTCTGACGTACGCGCAAACTCCAGCCCGCGGTACAAAAAAGTGTTCTAATTTGTACCCCGGACAAGAGAGATAGGAAGTATCAGCCGGAGAAGATATCTGAGTCTCGGTCAAAAAGAGCAGGGCCGGCTTCGCCGTCTGGAGGTGGTAGTGAACAGCGTTGAAATTGCTATGAAGTCCCCTTATGTTACAGAAATCCACGGTCATAGTGGTAGGGGACTTCTGCCGACTGCTCCGTTTACCCCGGGCAGTTTTTGTCTTGAGCACAGATTCGCCCCCCCCAGAATACGCGGGGCTGCCCAGGTTTCCGGGTTCAGGTACGTGTCCTGAGCCCGGAAGCCTAGAGAGGGATTCTCCGGTGCTTGTGCGACCGGTACCCTCCTGGGGTAGTCTTTGCGTAGTCTGTGCTGTCATGTATGTTGGGGGGGGGGGGGGAGGGGCCACCGGATCTCTCACAAACCGAACGAAACACGACGACATTTGCCGCCATTTGACGTCGATATTATGTGAGAGCGAAGTACTTCCCCGGACGCGCCGGCCCATTCAGCTGCAAGGCAGCATGGCGCTACTTCGTAAACTACTCTCTAATACCATGATCTAGATGACTGCTTTAAACCATAAATCATCAAGTATCAGCACATGGGGTGGTGCAGCGAAAACGCTACTGATATCCGTCGAGAGAGCGCAGAGAGCAATTCTCAAGGTGGCTACATTTCGCCCTTTCCTATTCCCTACTAACCTTCTTTACCTAACAGTCAGACAACTTTTTATACTAAACATAGTACTAAAACAGCACGCAGCTCTTGCCTACTGTACTGAACTTACTAAAACGAAGAAAAGATATAGTTTGCTCCCAAAAAATTGCAATAAAACATACCTTTATATCTACATTTAGCCCTTATCTCTACAACAGATTAAATGCTTTGTTAGATATTTATCGACTAACTTACCATAAATGTAAAAAAAATCTCCAGTTGTCGCTACAAAGTATGTCGTACGAAGAGACAGAGAATTTGTTAATTAGGATAGAGTAGACTTTAACTATTTATACATTTATATTATAAGTTATATGTAGTTTAATATAAATGATACAATATGATTCTCTATATAAAAAAAATCCAGTTGTCGCTACAATGTAGGTCGTACGAAGAGACAGATAATTCGTTAATTAGGTTAGATTAGACTTTACCTATTTATACTTTTATCTTATAAGTTATGTATAGTTTAATATAAATGATAAAATATGATTCGTGAAGCGAGTACACTAGCCCTTTTAGCCTGAAACACAGGATTTCCTAGTTCAGGCAGTCAGTACATATATTGTAAATACCTAAGAAACATTGCATTATAATTATAGATTTTATTGTACTTAATATGTAAGTTTCTGAAATTTTTTTTTTTATTTTTTTTTATTATTATAAATTACTTTGTTTAACAATCTTATTCTTATTTGAATCACAATTAATAACTAGTTGAACCTTATAAATGTCCTCTTTAAGAAAACCATTTAATAATGCTGTTTTAACATCTAAATGAGTGACATCTAAATTTAACTGAACAGATAGTGCGAACAATAATTTCAAAGTAGAATGTCTGACATCTGGTGAGAAAGTCTATTCATAATCAATACCAGGCCTCTGTGTAGCCTTGTGCCCTTAGCCACTAAACATGCTCTGTAACATACACTATTTAATTTCCTTTTATATACCCACTTGCACTGTACTAAAGTTTAATCAAAAGGTAATTATAATTAAAAAGCCTAATTAGCATCACTGTATACTATTTCAACTATTTGTAATCTACGAATAAGTTATATCTCTTAATACAACAATATTTATGTGTTACACTACATCTTATATGTAATCTCGTCTTACAAAGTATCTACATGTGCAAACTCTCTTATAATGATTATCTTATATATAATTATATCCTATATACTTAAATTATTTTCAACAATAAGTTATCTTATGCAAATCATCTTATATAATAATATTGTCTTATACCTAAGTCGTCGTGAACATTCTCCCGCCGGTCACGAACGTGACACTCCTGGTAGCACGACGATCTTCTTACAGGGGCGCCGGAGTACATGTCCGTTGCTAGTTTCTACATCGACGACTCGCACGATGTTGTCCTTGCCGGGGTATGTCGCCTTTACTCTTCCCTTTGGCCAGACATTCCGGGGTAGGTTTGAGTCGCATATGATGACAACATCACCTACTTCTGGAGCAGCTCCCTTCGTGTGAGGCTCCCGCCGGTGCTGGAGTAGCGGCAGGTACTCTTTCACCCATCTTCTCCAGAACTCGTCGGCCAGATGCTGGGCGCGTCTCCATAGTTGACGCGCTGAGGAATCTTCTTCGATGAATTTTCCTGGCGATGGCACGTGACTGTTCCCCCCCAATAGTATGTGGTTCGGGGTCAGCGCCTCGGGTTCATCCGGGTTGACCGACACATGAGTTAGCGGTCTTGAGTTAATTATGTTCTCGGCCTCTACCAGAAGGGTGTAGAGGGTCTCGTCGTTCGGGTGTTTTTCGTGAAGCGTTACACGAAGTGTTTCTTTTACACTGCGCACTAGACGCTCCCATGCACCGCCCATGAACGGGGCACCTGGGGGTATGTAACGCCAGACTATACGGCGAGCGTTGACTTCCATCTTGACATCCTCCCAGGCTTCTTTTAATTCTTTCTCCGCCGCCTTGAAGCAAGTCGCGTTTTCTGACCATAGCTCCGTCGGCTGTCCTCTTCTAGCGATGAATCTTCGAAGCGCGGCTATGGCTGAGCTCGCGCTAAGCGACGCGACTACCTCTAGGTGGATGGCCCTTGTCGTTAGACAGGTGAATAAGGCCACCCATCGCTTCTCTCTATGGCGTCCCACGGTCACTTCGATCGGGCCGAAGTAGTCGAGACCCGTGAATGAGAAGGGACGACGTGATGAGTTAACCGAGCCGGTGGTAGGTCTCCGGTGGCCGGACTCATCGGTTTCGCTTTGCGGATACGGCAAGCTTGACAGTCTCGTATGACACCTTTGACTGTGGGTCTGATGCGGGTTATCCAGAACCTCTGTCGAAGCTCGTTCACGGTGATCTCATTCCCCCGTGATGCATTTCAACGTGTACATTTTGTATGTACATTCTTGTATATCGGTGCCCGCCGTCGAGTATGACGGGGTTGTTAGTTTCCGGGCTCATGTTCGCGGCTGCTCCGATTCGACCTCTGAGCTTGATCAGATCGTCTTCCATAAATGCACTCAGGGATGCGAGACGATCTCCCGCCGATGCGGGCTTGTGTTCTATTAATCTTATCCTTTCGGCTGGGTAACACTCTCGTTGAATTTTCCTCAGCCACATTTTCTCGGCACGAATAATATATTCGGCCTCGAGACATATATAGTTCGTTCGTTGCGCATCGACTCGCGGTTTTTTTGTTTTTTCGTTCGCTCTTCGATGCGATACCGGATCCCAGGTTGCGTCGCTTTCCTTGTTTTTCCTCGTTCGTTTTCTCGCCGCCGCAACCGTGTGGATTTTTCTGCGACACAGGTCTACAAATTGTAAAACACGACCCGTGGCGCGTATTAGAGTTTGCCATTTTTCTATTCTGTTTATATCGGGTAAACAGTCATCAGTCGCCGAGTCGCGTATCACGTTGCATTTTTCTTCTCCCGTGTGGATTTTTCCCACGGATTTTTCTTCGCTGTGCCAACCATTTTCCTCCTGACGGAGAAACTCGGGCCCGTGAAACCATCTGTGGTCGGCACCGAAGTCCATCGGTGTTTCTCTGGTGGCGTCGTCGGCTACATTTTCCTTGGTCGGGACCCATCGCCATTCTTTTACCTTCGTCAGCTCTTCGATTTCTGCCAGGCGATGTGCGACGAAGGTCTTATACGCTCGTGGCTCCGCTCGTATCCATGCCAATACGGTCCGCGAGTCACACCAATATATCCTCTGTGCGAACTCGTATTCGTGTTCTTGCTCGACGGTCTTCGTGAGCCGAGCGCCTAGGAGGGCAGCTTGTAACTCCAACCGAGGGATGGACGTTGGCTTCAGCGGGGCGACACGACTTTTAGCTGCTACTAACGTTGTTCTTATCGAGCCGTCACGATGCAACATTCTCATATACACGGCGGCTGCGTATGCCTCTTCACTGGCATCGACGAATGTATGTATTTCCCTCTTTATGACCGCCGGGTGCAGTTTATAACAGCGGGGTATTTTTATCCTTTTCACCCCCCATAGGTTTCTCATCCACGTTGTCCATCTCGAGACGAGTTGTTCCGGGACAGGCTCATCCCACCCCGTGCCATGCCTCCATGTTTCTTGCATAAATTTCTTCGCGGGCAGCGTGACAGGTGATAGTAGTCCGAGAGGGTCGAAGAGAGACATGATGATACTAAGAGCCTCTCGCTTGGTGGGGATGTATCCGTTTTTCATTATTAAGGAAGGCATTTTCGTTTCGTTTAGGTTGAAACTCAGTTTATCCTCTTTGGCCTCCCATAATATCCCCAAGGTTTTCTCTACACCTGTCTCGCCGATCGACACGACGGACGTCTCTTGGTTGTCGTCGAAGTGTCGTCGCAGGGATTCTTCGTTCGACACCCATCCTCGTAACTCGAAACCAGCGTGACGATGTATGAAGTCGACGTTTTTCGAGACTTCGAGCGCTTCTTGTTTATTCGCGAAGCTAGTTATATAATCGTCCATGTAGTGGTTCTTTTTTATCTCCACCACCGCTCGAGGATAGTTCTCTATGAATTCTTCGGCATTTCTATCCTTTATGTAGAGCGCTGTACACGGTGACGACGTCGCTCCGAATATTAACGAAGTCATCTGATATTCTTGAGGTTTTTTCTCTCTTTCTTCACCTCTCCATAAGAATCGCAGTGCGTCTCTGTCTTCGCTTCTTATTTTGATTCGCATGAACATTTCTTTTATATCGGCGGTTACCGCTATCGGATGTCTGCGAAACCGCATGATCACCCCCGGCAGTGACTGTAGGAGGTCAGGGCCGGAGAGTAACATGTCGTTCAGGCTGCGGCCATATGATCTTGCCGCAGCATCGTGTACCAGACGAATCTTTGGTTTTGATGGGTTACAGACCGCGAAGTGCGGTAAGTACCATGTGCGACCTGGTACTGGTGGCTCAGGTGCCGGTGTGGCATAGCCAGACTTCAATAAATCTTCTATTCGTTCATTATATTTTCCTTTCAGCTCGAGGTCGCGATCTAACTTTTTTTCTAACGATTTCAGACGTTTCATAGCATCGTTGTAATTATTCGGTATTTCTTCATTTTCATTTTTCCACAGCAGCGAGGTTTCGAAGCGACCATCAGGCGTTCTCCTGCTATTCTTTTTCAGTATTCTGAGAGCGCATTCTTTGGGGTCATTCTTCTGCTTGCGTGCTTCTATACCGAGGGCTTCCAAGTCGAAGAACCTCTTCATCATACTTTCCATAGAATTATCCTCGTACGTCGCGACCGTGTGGCCACAAAATGCTATCGGTTTGTTGTATGACGAGCGATAGCCATGTAACACCCAACCCAATCGCGTGTGAGAAGCGACAGGTTGATTCTGTTTTCCCGTTCTTATCTCCATTGCCACTAAAAGCTCCCAGTTATCTTGACCGATGAGTATTTTAGGGCGAGCATTCTGGTAGACTAGCTGGTCTTCTATATCCTTCAGATGCGGACAATCATGAAGGTCTTTTCTTTCGACTCTCTGGCCGGTGAACGTTAACCTCTGTACCGTTCGAGCGTTCTTCAAAACATGTTCACTCCTGTCATAGCGCCCTCGGATCTTGAAATCGACTCTCTTACTGTTCTCGTACTTCGTTCTTTCGTTGAGACCTTGAACCCACATATTATCGCGAGGCCCATCCAACTCTAGTAGCTCAGCGAGCCCCTCGTCGATCAAGGTGACGGTACTGCCATCATCCATGAGAGCGTATGTGTCGACTCGAGTGTTGTTCTTCCCGGTGAGGGTGACAGGAGCGATCTTCAGGAACGCTTGCCGACTCTTCGTACAGTTAGCGTTATTTACAACTTCGACGGTGACAGTCGATTCTTCGGCTTGACGTGGCAGCTCAGTAGTCGGAGGTGTCGTCGGTGGTCTCCTGTGGTGCAGTAGGCGATGATGTGCCATACTACAGCCTTCTTGCCCGCACCGTTTGGCGTTGCAGTTGCCTCGGCGGTGCGAGCCTTTCAAACATTGATAACAGAGGCGATGTTTCTTGGCGATCTCCCACCGATCACCCACTTGCGCGTTGATGAAGCGCTTGCAGTCAGGAAGGTAGTGGTCTTGTCTACATGTTGGGCATTGGTTCCTCTTCCCGACATCTGCAGCGTATGTCCTCTCAAATCTTCTCTTTGGCACTCTGTCATGCTGAATTTCACCGGCGACATCCTCTGGCAGGGCGTAAGCACCACATTTATCCGCCTCCTCGTTCAAGAATGTCATCATCTTTTTCAAGTCCGACGTATCTTCTTTATTTGTCGCAGCATAGTCATACCATTTATTCTTCAGGATAGGAGTTAATTTTTCCACTATGTTCTTCACTAGCTCGGGGTTATAGAGGTAGTGATTTTTCTTCAATGCCTCTATGGTGGCGACTATATTAGCCACCTTGTTGGCAAATATACACAGGTCGCGTGGGTTATCGTTTATCTTACCCAGCGCCTTAATTTTTTGTATTTCGTTCATCGCCAGTGTGTCCGGTCTTCCGAATCTTCTCTCGAGCGCCTGCATGACAGCTCGAGGTTCCGGCCTGCTAATAAGTAGGCTATTGACCGCTTCTAGGGCCGCACCTTTGAGGCTTCTTCTAAGCCTGGATAAATTTTCCGTTTTCAAGAACATCTCTTCTGTCTCGTAGTAGGCAGCTCTATATGCTAGCCACCCTGCGCAGTGCCCGCCGAATACCGGCAGCTCTTGCAGGTATCTCGGAGCATCTCTTGACATTCTTACCGCTTGAGTAAGAGCAGCGGCCAGGGAGGTGACGTCCATGTTTTTCGTCGGCGGTTGCTCTTCTCTCCTTTTTTCCACAGCTTTCTCCTTAGCTTTGTTCTCGTTGGTCTGGGTTTCCTTCTGCCCATCCAACCATTCTTCCACTCGGCTGGTCCGTTCCTCGTTCTGGTCCTCTTCCTCATTTTCCCCAGACACCGCTATCTCTCTGGCCAACTTCGCCTGGGCAAGAGCAAGGGATGCACGTACCTCTTCTAGCTTTAACTCGGCTACTTTCTCTTCGGCTTCTAGCCTCGATACTTTCCTACTTTTTCCTGATGAAAGACGCGACGCACGCTTATTCTGGCGCGTGTCCGCCGCGTTTTTCAATGTTTCTTCCGTCGCCGAGGTTGCTTCCGTTGAGGTAGTGCGCTCTGTGCCTGAGCTGGTTGCCGTCGTGCCCTCCGACGTTGCCGTTGTGCCTTCGGAGGTGGTTCTGGTGTCTTCAGATGTGGCCTCTTCCCTGGTAGGAACAGCTGACCGGGCCGAGCTTGTACCGCTCCTCGTTCTGACCCCCAAACGTGGGTCAGGATTCGCCTGCGTGTCCATTGCATCTACTATACTTCCCTGCTTTGATTTCTGGGACATAGTGTAGCCCGCGCTGGATTTCTTGACTTTCACTTTTTTCTTGTTCGATCCTCTTCAGTGGATCCGGCTCGAAGGACCATAAATGTGCACGGTATGTGCGTAGATTGCCTACGGCTAATGATACTGATTAATTTGGCTTTAAAACTGTGATTTTACTGATTCTAACTGTCTTCGGGGTGATGATGATGAAAGTTGGGTGGAGTCTTGAATTAAACACTGTTTATTACTATTGAACACTTAAGAGGTAAACTTGAGAGGTAAGGCAGGGATTTCACTTTATAACTTATACTTTTTAACTTGTTTCTTACTTCGGAGACGATTTGCGAATGATTTCCAGAAGCCTCGACTTCCTTATATATGATCTCTACCAAATGTTCTAGAACATTCCATGCCTCACCCCCTCAGCCACCTTTTTGTCGAAATCTTTATTTATACCAAAATATTTTTACATAAAACTTATGTTATTTTACAATTATACATTTTTTACATCTTTTGACACTATTTACCTCATGATTCAGTCATCCGTGTGAGAATGGCAAGCAAAAAACTGCTGATTCGATATTTATACTTCCTCATCCCCCGCTTCCGTATCCCTTCCAGTGTTCCGGTCCTTACCGCATAGTGAACCTCCCTCACACATTCTTTGGCTTGATTATAATATTGCCATCTCACTTTTCTGTTTATATATCATCTGAAATAAGCCTAATTAGCATCACTGTATACTATTTCAACTATTTGTAATCTACGAATAAGTTATATCTCTTAATACAACAATATTTATGTGTTACACTACATCTTATATGTAATCTCGTCTTACAAAGTATCTACATGTGCAAACTCTCTTATAATGATTATCTTATATATAATTATATCCTATATACTTAAGTTATTTTCAACAATAAGTTATCTTATGCAAATCATCTTATATAATAATATTGTCTTATACCTAAGTCGTCGTGAACAATAACAATTAATTATCGGGAAACTGGGAAGAAACCAAGAAGATTGAGCTCTTAACAGAAACGAATATATGAAACAAAAGACGTTTATCAAATATTTATTTATTTGTTTATTTATATATAAAAAATACGACAGAGAAAATATATTATACGAAAGACGTTTATCAAATATAAAATATGACAGAAAAAATAAATAAAAATAAGTTATAGGGAATACAAGAAAAAAAACGAAATACTTAATTTTTAATACAACACCGTATATTGATAACGATAGGCAGCATGGCCTCTAGCCTTTGCCTGTTCCGATAGGATAAAACTAAAAAACAAGCAACCAACTTCGATGTCAAAACTCAAAATTCTCACTGTAACGTCATATAAAATATTTTCTCTAAACCTCTTTAATCGCAAAACGGCGCAAGCAATAATTTTCATGTTTGAAATGTATTAAATAATTGCTGAGACCCAATAATTTTTTGTAATATGTGTAAAATTCGTAAAAAGAAACTTATTAAAAATAGTGTGAAGTCTTAGTGTTTTGGCAATAATAACAAAATTTAGCCCCAAAAATATGAGAAGGTTATGTTTACATATGTCTCGAGAATATAATATACACTGTGCCTCACGCCAAGCTACTTGGATGTGTTCTTGGCGCTAGACACTAACGTGTCTCCTGATAGAAAAAATAACTTACATTTCCAGCCAATGCTTATTATTACTTTATCATTACGGTAGAATATGATTTAATATCGGATGAGTAGTTCCTAAAATTGCCCTCTACATCCAAACTTAACAAATTATTTCTATTTTAATATGGATTTTCAAGGCCAATAGGTTAAGCTTTTACCAAGGCCAAAGGTCAAAGGATTCTTTATCTCACTGCTGTATTGGGCATAGTCAACCAATGCGCTGCCCCAAACAAACCGCAACCAACCTTCAAACCCTCAAGAACTTTGATTCTTATTGATCACGTTTGCTCCCAATGTTTTAATATACCAGAATACCAGTAAGCAATCTATGTTGGAAGGACAAATTTAAAAGGCCGAACCTATACTATAGTTATTAGACCATGCTATACATAATATGCCATCAATATAAATAATAGTAATTTAAAAAGAAAACCTATATTCACTAGTACTTTTAACTTTAGCGTTCACAATATACGTGAACAAGTACCAATTAATATCTAGCCTGTTTCAAAGCCATTCCAAAGATTTATGTGTTATGAGCTCTTTAAAATTTTTAGAGTTATAACGATTTTTATGACGCGTGCCAAATTCGCACAAGGCCACCGGGGATTGACCGATTCGCCGCCATATTGCCAACATGGCCGCGACCAATCATGGAATAAACTTAACCATTAACTTTTCAAGATCATTCTTACTATCAGCGGTCTTCTATATAGTATAGAATATAGTCATATTCCAAAGCAAATGTCTTACATTTTCCATTCCAACATACTTCGAAAAAAAACACCTTTCTATATTACTAACTAATTGTTGCCTGTAGCTAGCTGCCTTTTTTTACGCCGTAAAATGATCCGAGGCATCCGCGGGGGAGTGGGTCTCCCCAGGCGTGTGTGTGGGATTCGCTGCACCCGAAAGATGGTAAGTGAACGCAACTCTACCCACAAAAATTTGGCGAGTGCCGCCAATGCCGCCTTTGGTGAGGTGCCCCGGATCTGTTGTGCAAACAGGGCACCTCGACGGCTAGGCGACTCCCTCGGCTCAATTTGTTTCGCCCTAGGTGCTGGGTTCACCCTAGGCTACGGAGCCCTACCACCACGTTAAGGCTTGAACCATGGTGAGGTAGCTACCTAGGCGAAGCTAGGCAACTGCCTAGCTCCCCAACATGGTTCAGGCCTTGACGTGGCGGTGGGGCTCAGTAGCCTAGCGTGAGCCCAACACCTTGGGCGAAGCTTATTGAGCCGAGGGGGCTCTTTGTACTCCTCGTATAAGAAGAGGGGACAAAAGAGCAGGAGGCAAGGGGTGAGGATAGGAACCTCACCCCATTGTACTGTCCCGACGTTGGGAGGGGTTGTTCTGTGGTGCGGGGCAACCCCTCTGTGGAGGTGGCGTCGGTCCCTTGCGGGACTGACTAGCCGTCGAGATGCCTTGTCAGCTTAACAGACAGCACAGCACCTCACTAAGGCGGCACTTGTTGCACTCGCGGGTTTTAGTAGGTAGAGCTGCGTCCATTTACCATCTTTCGGGCGCAGCGAGTCCCACATACCCACCAGGGGAGATCCACTCCCCAGGCGGGATGCCTCAGAGAATTTCCCGGCGTAAAAGAAAAAAAAAGGCAGCTGCCTAGCTTCTACATGACTTAGCTAGCTAAATCAGAATAACACATAGGCTATAATTCATCCCTGTACTCCCACGGGAATGGAAAAAACGCGGGTGAAACCGCGGGGCGCTGCTAGTTGTTAATAAAACTTTTTTGTTAGAATAGTATGTAAAAGTAAAGGTTGGTCTTAAATTAAAAATGAACCGATATTCAAAGATTTTGGTGTTAATAATTACACCAAAATATTTGAATATTGGAAACTTTAGATCGGAAGATATAACTTCAATTGGAAATTAAAAAGTTGCTTCGAGTTTTCTCGTTTCAGGTGACTTAAAAGAAAATGAGAAGTCTGATTAACTTTGAAGATGAATCATTTTGACGGATTCAGTTGGTTTTGTCCATCGTCGCAACTTTTTCATTTAATATTTTTTACAACTTTACAATTAAAAAGTAATAATTAAATCAAGAAAACCGTAGTACTTTAACACTCCTCCAAGACTTTTACATTAAAAGACTTTTTTTATTCTTAAAATAGTAGTATTTTATTCATCGATCCTACCCATCCTTGATCTTTATTTGTATTTGTGTTACGCTGAAAATATTATGTAGGTACATAATATTTTCAGCGTATGCCGCAGCTGTAGCCGTGTATGTAATGGTGCTGCCACACTGTCTGTCTGTCAGTCTAACGATTTGTAAACATTATAACATTTTGTTAATGGCTCAGGCAAGCGCGTTGGTACTCAAGCCAGAGGTTGCGGGTTCGAATCCCGCCAGGAAACAAAAAAATTTTGTCTTCTTGGATTGTCATGGATGTGTATTAAATATGTGTATTATATAATAAAAATCTTAAATATATGTATAGTATAACAGTATTAAATATATTTCCTTTGTCTGGTACCCGTAACACAAGTTCTTCGAGAACTTACCACGGGACCAGATTGACGTGGTGTAAAATCGTCCATAGATATTATTATTATATTATTTTTAAACAACAGTGTAGCAGCACCATAATAAAGGAAAATATACGTGCTTGTTATGACGAACTTCATGTCAAGTACAACTTATGTATTGGCTGGCTTATTGATAGTTCTTTCTTGCCCTCAGCGATAAAAATATGAATTTTTTTTTTTTAATTTCATTCCTGCATAAAACTCCGTACTGTTATATATTGTGATGATAATAATTGTAATTTACTCGTCAAATAAGACATAATTTCTACCCAGAATAAACATTAAGGTAATTGGGACACTACCACCAGGACCTGAGGATGTCCCAAAACTATTATCATAACGGAACAGCTATAAAATTAAATGTTGCTAATTAGAAACTCATGATGTAAATAATGCTGTTACTATAGAATGTATTTTCCGCTAGTGAATCGCAAGGTGATGATGCTTCTAAATTTTTCATTAACATTTTGAAACTGAAAAATGTTGTACTAGTAAGAGGTAGTGCAACATCATTGTAGCTGAACTGGGCTGGCACGACCGGGGTGGTACCTCTCGCTGTCATAACACCGGCGTCAAGTGACAGCTATGCTGTCGCGTTTCGTGCAAATTGTGAGATGGAAAAGGAAATGCAACGGAAAATGAGGGCAAAACATCTGCATAATCTCTGGTTGTGCCGATGTGTATGGACGTCGATAGTCCCCAAAAGGCTTCAACTCCACGTTTGCCCTCCTAACTTATAAAAAAAATATGATGAGTATAATTATTGCATCACAATAATTTAATTAGACATGTTTATGTTTATTAATAACCATCCACAAATTTTTTCAATAGTGTATTCAATGTTTTTACAATAGATGCTTCTATTGTAAGAACATTGAATTAATAAATTTAAGAAAACAGCTAAGGAATGCTTATGCCGTATAATGCCGTTACTACACGAAACAAAAATATTTCGGTTTGATATTATGTACATAATTTCCTCTTTAATATCTTTCAGCATCAAAGCTATTTATTAGTAAAACTAGTTAAGTACTAAATCTTTTAAAGATACAATAAAAGTATATTTACAAGGAAACTGAAAATATAATAATCCAAGAAATAAAATCATACTAAATTTTTGCCTATTCCCAGAACTAAGCAAGTCTGGAATAAATCCCGCGAGTATAGTAAGCGAAGAAAATAAATATTTCAACCCATTAACGTGAAAATTGTTATGAAATAAACGTTACTCTAAGCTTTTTTAAAGGTGTACAAAAAGTGCAAACATTTTATATGTCTATTGCTTATTTTGTAATTTAAAATTTTAATATATTTTATGATATATATCTTCTGTAGAATCTTTGGAACTATGCTAAGGACAAAAAGCCCCAAGATTTTTTAAATACATATACATACAAAATTTGGTTGGAGCTTTCTGTCTGAACAAGTTTATAAGTATATAACTAACCGCTTTGTAAATCTGAGATTTATTCATTCTGTAAATAACTAAATAAATTATCATTACGGTTGCTTATTAAAATTGTCCTGGACGAAAAACAACGTCTTCATTTTTTAAATTACTTTTTATATATTTACTTTTCTATTTAAATATCATTAGATACTTATTTAACTACTTTTGCCATTCATTATATGATTTTTCACTTAAATAGAACTTCTGCATTTTCAAAACTATCTCGATCTCGTATCTAAATACTTACTTCAAAGAAAATCCTCGGATATTCTTTGGAATAAGTGCTTAGATATTTAGATAAAAGAAATAGCCTTTGAATTGTTCGTAATAGTTAATTCTTAATTGTTCTTAAAATGTTCCTTTAATAAAGCGGTGTAGTGAAAATTTTAATACAGCATGGAGTCATTTTAATATTGGCGCAGTGAACACGAGGTGCTATATAATATCCATTCTGTTAACTGTAGCAATAATAACGTGTCTTATTTCCCACAATACATACACGTCAAAAGTAACGTAAAAGCGCGATACTTGATTTTTTTTGTTGAAAGCTACACATTACCCATACGTGAGCATGACACGGACTTTGTGGAACTAAAATATGCAATCTGCAGTGGAATTACTCGCTATATACCAGATGGTCTCCGAATATTTAACAATACCAAAGCGACATAAAGTTTAGTAACTTTTTGACATATAAAATCTTTCTTTTATAAACCAGAAGGTATACGGCGTTGACTTAATCTGTATAAAAATGAAATGAAGCCAAAACTTTGTGAAGATGATGTGGACGTAACAAGAAACATGGTTATTTTTTTGTACTTATGCTGAACGCGGTGAACCTGTACGCGGCTGGTCGGGGGATTACCCATGCGCGCGGGAAGGTCAGGTGCAAGGCGCCCTTCGTATTCAGGGTGCCAGCGGAGAATGTTGAGGCGCATAGACGGTAGCCGGCGCGGAGCAATCACACTTCCCGCACCTTGGGAACACCTTGGGTTTTAGTGCGGTGAGAGTCCCACGTAACAATCTCTCGAACCGATGGTATCTTTTAGATTTCCCCAAGTAACAAAATAAATAAATAGGAGAGTCAAAAATATAGTTTTATGCGGCGTTTATTACAAGTAAAATGTAACTATGAGACCTTTATTTGCGAAATTTTAATGTTTCAGAAGTTTCCGAGAAAATGACCGACATATAAGGGTACATACATATAATAGGTAGATGTAGTAGATTTTAAGTAGCATGATTTATCTACGTGGTGCAATCTATAATAGCGAAACCTTTAGTTTTGTTATTAAAAAATTCTTTAAATTTAGAAGATAATTAAGTATTCCAACTTAGAAAGAAAATTCTTTATTCCGTTCTGTTAAGTTGGATGGAATGAGGCTGAGAGGTTTTTAGTGAAATGTCTTTATGTACCGGAACAAAAGTTCTCTCATTTATTCAGCAGCTTAGATCATAAAAAGACAAAGAATATTTTATAAAAACATGTTTTTTGTGCTATAATATAAAATTATTTGTATGTTGGATGAAAATATTTATGATTTCGTATCAAGAATATACGGTTTATATACATATATGGTGATCCTATTAGGATTTTTCCTAAAGTAGATAGTACCATAAAAGTAAATTGAAGAAGGCGACCGCGCAATGCGTCACCAAATTACTCGAGCATTTTTTTATTATTATTTCCACCAACAAAATAGTATTATAAGACCGTGCTTAAAGAAACCACATATATCGATCGATATTCATGATAAAGCTAGATTCAAATAAACTAATCAATGGCATACCACAAAATAACAGTTAAATAAATGAAAAATATTTATTGAACTAAATCGTTGCACATGCAGTCCAGCGGTAAGTTCGTTGGAAACGAGACTAAGGGTACTTACTGGATACGGGAAAAATGATATTAATTCATAAACTATATGACTTCAGTATAGTTATCTATAATTGAAATTGTTTGTCCAATCTTCTTCTTCAGGATATTTACTACTTCAGCTGTTCTCCTTCGTTTGCCCGTTTTTTTTTGTTATCACAGGGAAATGCTTTTTACGTATGTAGCCAGGATCTCGGCTAGATCCTGACTCTATGTGAGTCTTGCATTGGAGAAAATCACACATCAATCACATCAATATAATATAAATGTGCTTCATACACATTATTTTTGTATAAGTAAACTAAATTAACTTGTTACTAAATACCTCATCACTCGTCAATACATAGTTGATAAAATCAAAGTTGGTTGCCAAGTTAAATATACCGAATGTGAAACTAAGCTTGGCACACTACAGTACTGAGTCTCGACGAATAAAACTGTAGCTGATAACTTGGCACGAGTTTTGTCATTTAATAGTTTCTGTGGTGCGTTAATACTCGAGCATTGGACAGAGGGCTTTTAGAATTAGAATTCAAGCTTTTAAAATTATGATATTGATATAAGCAACTGGAATTGATATGAAGTAAAATCAAATGAAAGCTAAAGATTAACAAAATATAAATTCTGTTCCTTTAAGTTACGTAGAAATGAGTTTACATTATTTATTTAAGTACTAGCTGTTGCCAGCAGCTTCGCCCGCGTTAACTTTTATTTACGGACGTATCCGGACCGATAGTGATTATTTTTCTATTTTTCTTCTTTTTTGGTATATCTCTACAGGGGGAATAAGGCTGTGTTTTTAATGTAAGTTCCCAAGTGGCTTAAATTTTTCCGACTCTCACAATAATTATCTAAACTATTTATCAATGTATAAAGTCTTGGTAATTTATATACTATAACCTGCCTTAGGAATAACTCTATCTCATATTGACAACAGCAAAAGAATCCATTTAGTTAGTTAGCAGGTACCTAGTTTTTGAGTAAATCGCGTACAGACAGACAGGCGCGAGGAAGGACTTTGTGTTATATTATATTTTTTGTTTTTATATTATATTTTATGTTTTGTTTTATATTCTCGTTCAGCGCTGCTTTCGCGTGCTCTTATTTCAGTCATGAGCTCTAGGATGCGGTTTAACCGGGAATCTCATTCGCTTAGCGTATTTAGATGTAGCAGAAAGAGAAGTTTTATTTCTAGAAGGCATCGTATTATAACCGTATTAAAAATATAGAAAGCTTTAAATCTACCCTTATTGAAAAAGAATCACCTATCGCCTAATCTAGAGACTGAAAATTAATAACTAGCCAACTTTACCTATTACCTTTATTGAATTATATATTAATAATTAACTAATACTTATACCAAATTTTATTTTTAAAAACTAAATAAAATTAAAATAATAATGCCTACGTACGGTCTACGCTAAACAATCTATTAAAACATAATACACGAATGAATAATCGTACTTTTTTTTAATTTTGCTGGGGAGTGCGTCTATGCATACCACCGGGTCGGGGAGTCCCGGGGGCTATGTGGGTGTCTCTGCGTCCGAGAAGATGGTAAAGTGGACGCAGATTCTACCCACTAAATCCCAGCGGTGTTCTCCTCGTCGTTTGGGTGACCTGCGCGAGAGCTGTGGACGTCCGCACCGGGCCACAACGGTGTGCCATCCGGCACTTCCTCTGGAGGCAGGGAGGGGGGGGCGATATCCCCTCCTCCTACTCCGCTTAACTCACCCTGAACATATAAGGGTGCCTTATAACCCGAACCCGGCAAATCCCCCGATCGGCTGCGCACAGGTCCCTCACAGCGGTGCAACCGCCTGTCGTCCCCGTGCTCTCAACATATAACCTCCTCATTTTTGAAGTCGTTTAAAAATGACTTTAAAATCATACTCATTGTCTCATGTGGTTATTTTGACTTAAAATTTTAATAATGATGTGTTGCAACACATCACCATACCTCTAGGTATTAATTAAAATATTAGTTGGTAAAAACTTTTTGTAAAATCTAGTTACAAGTCCTGAGTAATTTTTGCTCATTGATTGTTTGTTGGAAGCAACAGGCATAAATTAATTGTTCAATTTATTTTGCGGCCACCGTTTACAATACAATTATGGGGTAGCATTCCCAAGTGTGAGTCCCCACATAGGTCCAGTATCCTTATCCGAGGTGAACCTGGATCATGCGTCATCAAAAAAGGTATCATGGTATCGACATAGTTTTTAACTGAACAATCTGTTTGGAATTTGGACTATTCTAAATAGGCGTAAATGTCGAGCGACACAAAAATTATTGTAAGTGTGGGTTGATTTTGTCTCAGTATTGTTTTTCACTCAGAAAAACGGATTCTAGTACACGTTTGCTTATAACTATGTCTTCGTGTAAGCTTGCTTTGTTTAAATATGTATGTGTACAAAAAAATATGTAATATGACAGGGAAAACAGAGGAGACAACCCAGCATTAACATATTCCTGAAAAATAATTTTACTAATCAATTACCCCAATTGATCAATATGTTAACGCTGGGTTGTCCCCACTGTTTTCCCTGTCCCAAATTAAAATAAAATGTATTCCAAGATTAAAATCCTTTTACAATCTGCTTTCAAATGCAAAAAGGATTTCTCAAATCCTGGTAGTTCCGACGACTACCGCGATCAAACCAACAAAGCCTTTAGTAGGTTTATATTATTATATAATATGTTGAGAAAGGACAAATAGACCAGTAAGGTTCAAGAGTGCGGCCGGGCTTAGGTAGACGAAGTACTGTCAGGTGGGAATCGAACGATCTCTGTGCGGTGGCCGGTCCGTGGGAATAGGGATCAGCGGTCTTGGAGTTTATTGAGGGAGGCCTATGTTCAGCAGTGGACCGATAGAGGCTGATGATGATGATGACACAATGTTATGGCCGCAAGCAAATCCGGCTCGCCAGTCCAACAAATTGAATATAATTATTTATTGAGACCTTTTCGATCATTGTAAATTGTAATTAATATTTCTGATAACTCAAAAATTTGTATTTGACCGTTATTAGATGATCGTGTGTACATTTATTTTCATAAAGTAGAGTAAGATTTTGCCTCCCGAACTTTACACAAATGTTAAATATTTTCTAATAATCTCCAAATTTCTGTGAATTTAGCGCCTTTGATAACACGTTTTTTTACCTCCTCTGTGTTTTCGACGATTGATGAAAATATTTAAAAAATCTAAATAATTTAGTATTTCTTAATGATGAATTAAAACCAATTACATTTTAAAACCTTGTTTATTCATTATTTATACCCTCTCCGTGTTCATTGATCTTATCTTCAGCAGAGAAGGTAAAAAAGTTTTTGACGATAATGAAATGATAAAAATATGTAAATATAAGTCATTTGATTTGGGGAAAATTTCAATCCTTACGCAACGAAAAACTCTCTTGGGTTTAATCTGGCGAATACTTGATTGATATGTTAACACCTCAATAAGATTTCGTTTGCCTCAGGTATAGGCTGACGTCACATTTAGAGATTATAGGATCATATTTATATCGGTACTCGACTTATATTTTGTTATATATATCTCTTAGCAATAGAGTTGAAAAATTAGGAGAAAAATTCTTCTGATTACATTCGATCCGACCAGGGGGTCGAGACCCGAAGCGATGGATACGACCAGGTTGCACAACAACTGGAAATACCAGTCAATAGCCAAAGATTGAAGCTGGTGGAGAAAAGTCATCAACAACACACAAGGATCCCCAACATTAAGGGATCGACTGAAGAGCTGTTTTTTTTTTTCACAAAATTTCATTCGTTCATTCATTATTATCTCTATTCGCCCATTCCTGAATATACATTACATATTCTCAATAAAAAGCCAAATGACTGATACCTCACCACTTCAATCCAACTTCTACAGTCCACTGACCACTAAATGGAGATCATCATCCTATATGGAATCCACTTCAGGAATATACACATTTACTGCATTGTTTAATATTACTCTTAATCCTTTTACGTTATTTAAATAGGCAAACAATTAGACGAGCAACCTGGTGCTAACTTATTAGCATCAACTGACGGATACAAAAGGTAAACTTCAAACTAACCTTATACTAGTAACTAGTACAATCTAAGCTTCCATAGTCCCTGTATCATATAAAGTTTATACACACGTATAGTAGATGCCAGGCTTCCAGCAAACACTATTTTAGGTAGTACAGCTATCCCCACCATGGTTCAGGCCTTGACGTGGCGGTGGGGTTCAGTAGCCTAGGATGAGCCCAGCACCTTGGGCGAAGCTAATTAAGCCGAGGGGGCTCTTTGTACCCCTCTTATAGGAAGAGGGGACAAAAGAGCAGGGGGCAAGGGGTGAGGACGGAAACCTCACCCATCGTATTGTTCCGAAGTTGGGATTGTTCTGTGGTACAGGACAACCCCTCTGTGGAGGTGGCGTCGGTCCCTTGGGGTACTGACTAGCCGACTAGCCGTCGAGGTGCCCTGTTTGCTCATTAGATCCGGGGCACCTCACCAAGGCGGCATTGGTGGCACTCGCCGGGTTTTAGTGTGTAGAGCTGCGTCTACTTACCAGCTTGCGGGCGCAGTGAGTCTCACATACCCGCGTGGGGAGACCCACTCCCCCGCAGTATGCCTTTTCATTTTTTTCACATTTACACAGAACATTTCCCGGCGTTAAAGAAAAAAAAAAGGTAGTAAAGCTATTACACTAAAGAAATAAACAGACAGATAGTACAAAGCGTTTCCTTTACTGGTAAAATAATCATTTAAACACACAAAACATGAAATAAGATTTTCCATCCAATTAGATCCAATGAAGAGAACACGTCCGGAGACCCCTAAAACTTATTTCAATCAGTGACCTATACCTAAGTAAATAGAATCTGAACCAAAACAGAACTCAAAGTGAGAAGGCAGTCATTAGTGTAAGTCTTAGTAGTAGTGAGACGTGACGGAGGCACGTTGCTACGTAACGAATTCCAAATTCAAATCATACGTGACCTAGCACGAACAAACAAAAGCATTTGTATTTGTAAATCAATTATTTACACTAGTTTCGGATTGTATACGTTGTATTTTATCTTGCTAGTTATTACTTATACCTCCACTATGATTTAAGCCTTGTCGTGGCGTAGGGGCTCAGTAACCTAGGATGAGCCTAGCACCTTGGGCGAAGCAAATTGAGCCGAGGGAGCTGCTTTTTGTACCCCTCTTATAAAAAGGTTGGACAAAAGAGCAGGATGACAAGGAGCGAAGCTGGGAACCTCACCTCATTGTATTCTCCTGACGTTGGGAGGGGTTGTTCTGTGGTGCGTGGCAACCCCTCTGTGGAGGTGGCGTCGGTACCTTGACGGACTGGCTAGCCGTCGAGGTGCCCTGTTTGTTCAATAGATCCGGGATACCTCACCAAAGGCGGCATTGGTAGGACTTGCCGGGTTTTAGTGGGTAGAGCTGCGTTCACCTTACCACTGGGTGCAGCGAGTCCCACATACCCGCCTGGGGAGACCCACTCCCCGGCGGGATGCCTCAGAGCATAGTCTCAAATGAACTTGCTTGTGTTCAAAGGTGACGCTGTTTAAATGAAGTAATGAAGTATTATTATATTATAATGTTTACGTGAATTTTAATCATTGTAATGAACCAGCGTCTATAGATTTATTTTCACGCCTTGTTTATATTCTGTAAAGTATCCGAAACGCCAGACATGTTTAAAAATAAATAAACCGCGGTAAAATCTGTGAAAGTTGTTATAAATACGTATATAATATAATAATATCTATGGACGCTTTCACCAGCCAGCACAACCTTTTCTATCGAAAGGGTTAGACTTTTTTCGAAAGGCCTGTTGGCTTTTAAGGCTCAAAGATCAACAATACTTTTAAGCATGATGTGATTGACATACATTGTAAAAGTCAATACAAGCAAAATGTACATCGTTTTCACATGTAACAGAATATTCCGAACGAGAAAGCTACTCACGTGATTGTAAGAAATTTTCATTGCAAACACGCCAGTAAAATGAAACGTTAAGAGCGCCATCAATGTGATGGATAAAATAAGGAAATAAATCACAGGAGTCTATGATAACATTTTTTTTCTTTCTTTTACGCCGGTAAATGCTCTGAGGCATTCCGCGGGAGACTCCCCAGGCGGGTATGTAGGACATGCTGCGCCTAAAAGGTGGTAAGGTAGACGCAGCTCTACCCACTTAAACCCAGCGAGTGCCACTAATTCAGCCATAGATTGTGTATCATCAGCTTCCACAATCGCCTTTAATTCGTCATTGTCGACCAAAGTCTTCGGACGACCGCGATGTTCATTTTTCTGGTCGAAATTTCCAGAACGGAAGCGAGCAAACCAATAACAGGTGATGCGTTGGTTTGTCGTGCCGCTTGTGCCGCGTAGCTGCCACGACGGTACTCATATTCCATAATTACTCGAATTTTTAACGTATCCATGATGACGAAAAAGATGAAAATGTGATGAAAATCAATCAATAAACACCAATCAATAAACAAATGACTGCTTTTGAAAAAAGAATTGTTTTTAAAATAAAATTAATTTAAAATTAGAATTCTTAGCCAAACAAAAATTATTTTGTTTTGAAATGGCCAGTACTGCAGAACGGCAATTTCATAGGTGAAAACCTATTATAAGGTTAATAACGATGGATATCGTGATAATGTCCTGTTTTAAATAGTTTCAATAATAAAGGAATATTAAATGATCTTAAATGATTTTTAATATTTTCTTAACTTACCTCTAACTGGCTGATAAACGGCTTCTCGATGGGTTGTTAGTTCTGAGTAACTTCTCAAACGACTTTTAGACCGCGCCTGCGTAATAACCCCCGGGAGGAGAACTTTAGGTGAAATTAACAAAGTTTGCCCTCTTCGGTACAACTATCTTGGTACACTTAAATTGTGATGAAATTTAAAAATTCTATTAAACTTTCAATAGAAAACCGTTTAGTACTATTGTACTAAATATATTATTAATAATAAATTATGAATGCACAAATAAGATCGGACGGAGTACCAAATGTTAACCTCCAAACTTCAATATGAAGATGTGACTCCATGATGAAAGAAAGAAAGAAAGAAATAACTTTATTGACACATACATACGAGACTACAACCAATAGTTTAAATGTATAAAAGGTAGAGTGCGTCACTGATGTCAGTTGCCTACTTATAATAAACTATAAAATTTAAATAGAGAATTAAAATAATAATAATAATAAATTAAAAAATGCAACCCAAAATAAAACAGAAACTATACAACCACTACCGTAAACATATACACAATTGTATGATGATGAAATAAGAAAACAATTATATTGCTATATAATTAATAATAATAATAATTGTTATTATTACTATCATATCAATGTGTAAATCAAAATACTTGCATTAAACTCCATTGATATAAATTGCTCATTCACAGATTACATAATATTAGAACTGGTTTTTTTTTCTAATTAATAAATATCAGTCACACTACGTTATTCTTGTGGTAAGTACGTAGGAACTAGTATAACGGGTACTAGAAACGGAATAAATTAAGGAATCTATATAAATAAGTTAACTATAAGTATATTAATGATTTGTACTTGGCGAGATTCGAACCCGTGACCATTGCGTGTAGTGTTTTGACTTTTTATGACATATCTAGACGAAATAAATTTCCGCCATTATTGGAATGTTTTTTTTTTTTTATTAATTAAATGAGTTATCTCTAATAAACTTTCTATTTCTATTAAATTTTCTAAATGTATTATTTTAGTGTTATTTTAAAGAAAAATCGTATAAACATGAAAATCAACATACAAATAATTCACTTTTTTATATGTATATCATCAGGGGGCAAACGAGCATCCACACAACCAAGGTCACGTAAATGCGCCGCCCTCCTTTTCCCTATCCCCTCCAATGGGCTACCGGGAACTCACAAACCGTACGAAATGCGACAGCATAGCTGTCACTTGACGCCGGTGTTATGTGAGTGAGAGGTACCACGCCGGTCGTGCCGGCCGATTTTGCTGCAAAACAGCATAGCACTGCCTCTAACTAAACTTTCTTTTAAATATCTTCGTTTGAATTCATATTTCAACAAGAATTTTCCGTTTAAAGATTGCACATATACAATAATATGACAAGGAACGTGATTTTCATCACGTTCAAAGTCTAAGGCACCATTAGCATTTGAAATATGCCAAAAATATTATAATTCGAAAGATAAAACTCAAACACAAGTATTACAGTATATAACAAGTTAGTAATTTGTAAATTTTGCTTACAATATTTACTTTCTAACACTTGATCATCATCACTATAACCCCCGTGGGCGACGAACGTGGGTGCGTAGGAAGTGCTACTTAATGCGCCTCCAGTAACGCCCCCGTGCTCATGTCGGGTTGATGATGGGAACCTGGACCCAGTGTGACACGACGTCACGGAGACTGCCTAAGCAGCCGGGCAGTCCCCCCCCCTTAAGAGGAGTAGTCTTCGCCGGGGCCAGCCTGTCGCTGAGGTGATCCTGTTGCCTACAGACCCAGGACCCTCAAAATGCCGCTGAAGGTGTTCGCAGTGGTTTTAGTTTACGGGTACGGCGTTCCCAGGTGCGCGTCCCACATAGGGTCAGGATCTACCCTTCTCGGGTAGATCTGGCTGCATCCATAATGATTTCCCTGCGATATAAAAAAAATGTCACAACACGCTACAATTTTAGGTAGTGGTACGTGGTATAAAATAAGCTTTTGATTCATTTTCCCGTGAAATTTACATTCCAAATACGGATAGCGCAACAAATGTATTATAGTGCGAGCCATGTCCATTCGTTATTAGATATATTCACAAATGCCAAAAGGATTCGAAATAACCCCGACTACTAGACAAAGGTATAGGAGGAACTATCCAATATACAACTACTTTATCACTTGGCATTTATAAGCAAATTGAGTATGGGTTTGGTGATTATATTACCGAGCAACAGAATTGTAGTTTCTCTTTGTATTGTACAAAGCAATTATTCTCCTTATTATATCAACTGCGTCATACGAAATGTTTGTGTGGTTAGTAATATAAAATTTTATTTTCGTTTTTAGGGTTCCGTACCCAAAGGGTTTTTACCCGATGGAAAGTGGTCGACGTCTCCCATGAACATAAACTAGTTTACCTGGAACGAGCCCAGGCAACTCATTTATGTGTTGCCTATCCTGAGACATAAGATGTTAAGTCTCGGTGCCAGTAATTACACTGCCTGTCTTGCCCTTCTCTTCGAAACACAGCAAAGCTGTTTCACGGGAGAAACAAACAAGATGGTGGTACCCATGCAGCCGGGAGCGCGGCACAGCGCTGCCCTCCCACCGGTAAACGTCATATTAACCTTAAAATATATAATTAAATTAAAATAATAGGAAAATAGTTCATTAAGAGGTATTTAATAGAGAAGTAGGGAAGGGGCTCGAAGAGTCTGGGACTTAATCTCTTCGTAGCGTACTCTTTTGCATTTTCTGAGAAAATTTACCATAGTAATGAAAGAAATTTTACACAATCAGAAAGAAAAAATTTCAGCGAATATCTGAATTAAAAAAAAACCCACTGCTTTAAAAAAATAGATATTTTGACGGAGGTTTGTCGATTAAAATTGGACTACTTTTTCGATATTAAATCGAAATAAGATGAAAAAATAAATATTAAAGCAAAAAAAAATTACATTGTGTTTGAGACATAAAAAGGTTAATTTTCACCAGATTTCGTGAGTACACTTTTTTTTGTAAAAAAACTAAACAACTTGGTTATTTGAATTTTTCACATAAATTTTCAGTAATAATGTTTTAGATCTTTTTACTACCTACACACTTTTTCATTCAACTTGACTTGTAGTTTTGACGGAAATCGAGATAAACTGTTTTACTTTTAGACCTTCCACTTTCCTGTCCTCAGATCTCCCGTTAATTTTTCCAATTACTTTAATTCTACTATACATTTTTTTCTATATAAAAATAATCGACACTTGTATAATAATGAAACAGCATGCAATAGAGTCTTGTGATTCAATTAATAAAATAAAATGGATGTATATTAATAAAGTATGTATTAAGAAATATAATATGTTACTAACGTAATTCGGCTATTTCGATATTTTTCTTTTGATTATTTGTCGCTGCGTAAAAAAATGTCATTTTAATTACGAATTAGTTTTAAGACTTAAGAAGGAAGGAAGAGAGATGGTTAATTAAAAAGCGTAAAGGTTCTATGAAAATTTTAGTTTTTATTTCCAAGAAGTAATTTCAGTGAAAGATTTCAATTTACCACTGGTGCAGTAACTAATGGCCTCTTTAATTTCATTTCTAACTTAAAGCTGTTTGCAACCAAAATTAAATATAACCTGAGTGATATTGTTTTCTAATGTTTGCGCGAATTTCACTCATTACAATGAAACAATTTTTACGGATTTTATCGCGTTACGGGAGGACCTCCCGTGACCATGGTTGCTGTAAAGTATCCGAAACGTCGGGCTTGTAAAAATCTTAATAAACCGCGATAAAATCCGTAAAAATTGTTTCATTATAATAACCTGAGTGATTTAAACATATTATGTACAATTACATATTAAGGCTGTTCTTAATATTAGTGTTTGAAATGTAATATTCAAAAAGTTTTTTCGATTTCCATACTGATTTATCTTGAATTTCTAGTTTGTAAAGCAAATTGAAGATTATCTTCGAATCAAATTGTTCAAATTTTATATATTAAAACTAACGTACTACGCCATTCTATCCGCCCCAGAATAAAGAAAGAAAATCATCCAACACAATTTTGTGTACCTGTCCTTATTTTGTATACATGGGGAATGTATGGTATGCCTATGCAATGCAAAAAATATTTGTAAAATTCAGAGATTAGAGCCGCAAAAAAAATAAACTTTTCAATAATTATAACATTCGTATATTCCACTTTGAATTAAACTAGTGCATTGATTTTGGTAAAACTTCGCTAATTATAATGAAACATTTTTTACGGATTTTATCGCGGTTTATTAAGATTTTTACAAGCCCGACGTTTCGGATACTTTACAGCAACCATGGTCACTGGAGGACTGAGGTGACAGATGTCCTAACGTTACAAAGTTATTCGAACTACCCTATGATACATCATTATTTTGATAAGTCCTCTCTACGCAGAAAGTGCTAACTGTATCTTTAATCTGTGGCATGTTATGCTTGGTTTTTGATTTAATTATTTTAATAATGGGATCCCAAGCAGGTGGTAAGAGCCAGCCATCTTCTCTATTAAAATTTGGATGTTTTTAATTTCAATAGACTCGCGGATCATCCTTGGTTGGAATCGGTGTTCTTTTGCGAGTATCTATTATAATGAGTGAAATTCGCGCAAACATTAGAAAACAATATGAAAACTTCGCTCACCATGTGCAGCTTGGTCCATCCATCCGTAGGATACATAGATAGATAGATAGATAGATAGATAGATTGATAGATAGATAGATAGATGGACGTCTCGGCCACTAGTTCCTATAATATATACCAATATATTTACAAAATGTAAAACATAAGCGGTCTCATTACACATACAAACAAGTTACTAATGTCATTTGTAGAAACATTAGTAATAGCCCTCCTTACCTAAGAACAGGTAATTGCGGTATACATTCAACAAGACCCTTGATAATTTATAGCGACGTTCAAAGCAATAAATTGGTTTACTGTGAAAGTCACTCAGCCGAGTAAGGTCTTATCGATTCGCTTCTTTACCGCCATCTTAAAATGTATACAGAACATTATAAAGCGCTCGATCGTTAATTATGTCTGGTTAACGAACTTCACAACAAACTTTCTTGTTGTGGTGCAAATTTAAATACTTTCGTGTAAGACTTTTCAGTTTAAATTCATTATATAAATTGATTTTGTTGACGTTGTGCATAAAAGCGCAGCTCCACCGCGGCGCACGGAGAGGCTATGTCTTAGAGTATACATATTATATAGAGCGCGCGTCACTAAGTATGAACTGTAAGCACGGGTATGAACATAGACCATTGTCTTGGAATCGCTCAATCAGTGTCTAAACAACACGCGTCACATTAGGTCCGCGAGCGATGTATATTTTTTTGACGTGACAACGTCTTATAATTCGATGGAGCCGGCTGCATGAACGAAAAAACATGACGAATGAGGCGTTACCTCACTCTGAGGCGGTTCAATTTCTTATGACGTTGTCACGTTCAACTATCGTCAGTAAACCGACAACCGATTTTGTATGTTAAAATGGTCAAATGTCAAGTGAAAATCTGTAAGAATGATTCATGTAAGCAAAATAAAAGAAGCAATAACATTTCCGTCTTGGCGTTCATTGAGGGGTGCCTATGTTCCTGCTGCATGGATGTGAGTGCTGATGATGATGATGTATGTCGTAATTTCAAAATATATTGATATTTTTTTATGCATTACGCATGAAATGTCACTCTCACAGCGCTTTACTATAGATAAATATCTATAACGCATCTGCTTACGATCGGCACAATGAAGCGGTCTGATACTGGCACTCTATATAATATTATGTATACTCTAAGGGCTATGCACGTTCGTCATGATTCGCTTTGCAAAAAAATGTATGTGATTGTTTTCACTGCAACCCACGGATATGCTACGCATTAATTGATATTTACTTGCAATTGACATTTTAACAAGCGTGCGTAGCCTCTGTGTGCGTCAATTGGATAGGCTAGACACCTGGCGGTAAGTGGTGGTAAATTCGCCCGTACTTGTCCCACGCAATGTATCTATGCGCTATCTATCCTGAGATACCTGATGGTATGTCCCAACCTCAGCGCCTGTCGGGCAAGAAAGAAGGAAGTAAGAACCTTAAATTATAATAAATAATACAACTCTTATACGTCCCACTGCTCAGCACGGGTCTACTTCTCGGAGGGTTTTTTTATAGCATAGGAGGGCAAACGAATAGTCGAAGCCAGATATTATGCAGATGCATTGCCTTCCTTTTCTCAAATCCCCCCCCCCCCAATAGACCACCAGAAACTCACAAACACACGAAACGCGACACCATAGCTGTCATTTTACGCTGGTATTGCTGGTATTATGTGAGCGAGAGGTACCACTCCAGTCGTGCCGGCCCAATTCGGCTGCAAAGCATGGCACTACTTCTTACAATGTTTCCTACACCAGTGAGTCTCATTTTCAGGTGCACATAGTAATATAGAAATTTCTAGGCATCACAGGGGGGTCAGGGTCGAACCCAGACCTCTCAACTCTACTCAAGAAGCCCAGTCCATACCCACTAGACCATCGTCGCTCAAGTGAGAACCTATGCGAGGAAAAATAAATCCAAATCCAAATATTAATATAAAACACATGATATTATATTTCTACTCGACTTAGCAGTTACCTCTAACGTTTGTATGGTGTTATTGATGGCACTTACATATTCAAATAAGTTTTATTCTAAATCTTTTATCAAACATCGTTGGCCATATATCTAAATCGGAGTAATGGGACCGAACGGCTACTGGCAGGCTACTTCGACAACTAAGCCCCAGCTCAGATGTAGTTTGTGGGGGCACAAAACTCACCGTCACCGCTTGATTGATTGATGAGGCCAGTCCGTGGTCCCTTTTGTAAACTGCACGTTTTACTGACAACTTGACATACTTTTTTAGTTCCTAAGGAAGAATGTTGATACAAAATTTTGTCCACTATAACGAGGGTTTATCGGTCCATATTTATTGACAGTAAATTTGGGTCTCTACTTTCCGTGTTAATTAAAGATGTAAAACAATTAATTTTCCAATTTATTATTCAAAGTGTTAGTATTAAAATCGAAATGTTTCAGATCGATTAAATATAAACTAAATATAACACCTGACGATGACTTTGTCGAAACCGGTCGTGTAATTTTATCTAAACTTGTAATATATATATAATGAAAGTGAAAAAAGTGTAAAAAGAGTTGTAGAATTATTATAAAATATAACTGTAACAAATAAATCTAATTTAAGCTACATAGATAAAATTGAAACTAATTATTTTTTCTCCTCATTCTTCTTAATGACACTTAACTAAATAAACCGTGAGTTTTTGAAATGGACTTCTCTTGACGCGCCGCACATATATATTTGTAGGCTGTGAGTGAGGCTAATCCGTCACTCTCATAGGTGAAAGGCTCGATCGGGTGAACTCGGGACCGCCGAGTGTGCCCGAGCGAGTAAGATACATGACAGTATTGTGGCACTGATTGGTGCTACATCACTCGAATCGGTCACATCGGTTGAATCTTGAGTATTCTTGCTTGAGTCGCCATTGCCAGAGTCCCAGTGAGTCAGAACTGTGCTGCTGCTGCACGGGCTCCAGTGAGTTGGAGTGCTGCCGAGCGGCGCCGATGCTACGTGATGATCAGGAGAGATATGCTCTGCTTGCTGACCGGTCATATATTGAGATTGCCTGTTGAAACCGATAAGAGTACTACCAGGGACGGTGGTCTCTGGACAGATTTGTGCTCAAAGAGTCATTATGTTGGAATATCATTCAAATATTTCATCTTCCCGTATCTCCCCCTATCCCCCTCCGAGTCGGATTGGTCAACCCGCTTCTACGTTGACGTTGGGTATTTAAACATACCCTAAACACATACACTTTAATTATATTGTTAACTAGCAGTGCCCGCGGTTTCACTCACGTATTTCCCATTCCCGTGGGAGTACAGGGATAAATTATAGCCTATATGTTATTTTGATGTATAAGCTATGTTATAGTATAGTTTCATTAAAATCCATTCCTTAGTTTTTGCGTGAAAAAGTAACAAACATACATCCATACATTCTTACAAACTTTCGCGTTAATAATATTAGTAGGAAAAGAACGTATATAATAATATGCTGTACAAGAATACTCGTTTTCATTAATTCATGAGCCCTATATCCATACTACCATGACATTGTTCAAATTACTCTCCTATTCCCTAGAGATATTTGTACACAACATCCTAACTATTAATCAAATATTTATAGCCTGACCAGAAATGCGTGAGAACCCTGCGTAGTGTCGCCACTGTATCTTTTTTACGTCAACACATAGTATCGTCCATACAGAAATTACTTCCGAAATTTTCCGCAATATGGCAACGGTTTTTATTTTTCTGTTCAGGCTATACATACAATACTATTTTTTTTCATTCCAATCATTTTTCAGATTAACATTACGATATAACATAATTTATAATGGTAATGTGAAAAATAACTTGTTTATATTTTAGGAAGAATATAATAAATACTATTTGAATAATAACAGTGAACTAGGGAGCCCCATAAATACCTACTAGTGGAAAGTATGAGTATCATCTGCTTAATTCTGCTGCTAAACAACATCATAATAAAATAATCATGATGAGGCAGCATTTAAGTAGACGAAGTGTTGGTCCCCACCATGGTTCAGGCCTTGTCGTAGCGGTGGGGCTCAGTAACCAAGGGTGAGCGGTGCACCTTGGGCAAAGCTAATTGGGCCGAGGGGGCTCTTTGTACCCCTCTTATAAGAAGAGGGGACAAAAGAGAACCTTTGCGGGACTGACTAGCCGTCGAGGTGCCCTGTTTGTTTTATAGATCCGGGGCACATCACCAAAGGCGGCATTGGTGGCACTCGCCGGGTTTTAGTGGGTAGAGCTGCGTCCACTTACCAGCTGTCGGGCGCAGCGAGTCCCACATACCCACGTGGGGAGACCCACTCCCCCGCGGGATGCCTCAGAGCATTTGCCGGCGTTAAGGAAAAAAAAAAAAAAAAGACGAAGTGTTGGTCGACCATTAACCAGGTGGGAAGACGATCTCTGTGCAGTGGCCGGTTCGTGTGTCAAGGGGTCGGTCTTACCGTTCATTGTAGGAGGTCCATGTTAAGCATTGAGGAAGAAACCCCTCACCTTCCGTTTGACATAGGTGATTACCAGACACGGATGTTTCGGTGCGTACCTGTGTCGGGTTGCCAGGAGGGAGCCGACGCCAGCCTGCCACGAGTGTGGTGCTGTAGAGGACTCGGCCCAGCACGCCCTAGAGGTGTGCAATAGATGGGCCGCACAGCGTCAAAATCTCGTGGATATGGTTGAAAGGGACCTTTCGCTCTCGAGTATGGTGCGCTGCATGCTCGAAAGTGACGAGGTCTGGCAGGCGGCGGTCACCTTTTGCGAAAGCATTATTTCGCAGAAGGAGGCCGCGGACCGGGACAGAGAGGACGACGCCACGTCCGTCCCGCTCCGTCGACGTAGGAGAGGAGTGTGGGGGAGGCGCTACGCGCACCTCCTTCCTCCTGTCTAACGGGACGAGTCCCGTCCGGTTAGGTTGGGTACCTGCCCCGGTAGAAAAGTTCCGGCGTCGGCGGGGGTGCTCCAGGTTGTCGGAGCTTAGTTCGTTAATATTAGTCGTCTAGAAGTTAACATAAGACGGTCGAATTAATAGCCTGGGTGCAATATCTCAGGAAACAAGATGGTTTTGCAGTGTTGAAATTTCTGGGAAAGTCCCCATATTGTGGGAAATTTAGTCTCAATGGCGCTAAAAAAGAGAACAAGGGACGCATGCTTTAAATGTAATAATTTATTATTTATTAATCCTTGGCATACCTAACATATTGAGTTTCGTTTTGAGTGATAACATTTAATGATTTGTTAACGACAACTTCCGAAATAATTATCTGAGAGAAACTCAGTGCAGATTTTTAGGGAACTCAAAACAATGAGAGCGCCATTGCCTAGCGAGGCAGTAATAAAATTGGAGTCTGTATCCGATATAAATTTATTGAGATTGGCATTTCAATGGCATTGGATATTAGAGGTTGTGTGCAAAGTGGCAAAAAGTTAGTTACGTACTTACCTACCTCTTCACATATTTTTATGTAGGGAATTATTTACCTGGCTATTCTATTAAAGCATTTTGGTAATATTTGTAGATATAAGTTATATTTAAGCAACTCTGCACTAAACACGCTTTAAATGTAATACTCCACATGTCCACATCGTACTGTTACGAGTCTCTACGGATTTAGGTTTTAAAAAAAAAGTCTATTGGTGGATGTTGGTTGAGGCTGATGGATGGCTGAATTTATGGGATCATGGGCTATGGATACAAAGTACTAGGCTTGCGAAACGAGTTTTTTTATGTTAGTTGGATAGGCAAACTGGCAAACGTGCCACCTGATGGAAAGTGGCCGACGTCGCCCATGAACATAAACCAGCCCACCCGGAACGAGCCCAGGCAACTCATCTATGTGTTGCCTATCCTGAGACATAAGATGTTAAGTCTCGGTGCCAGTAATCACACTGCCTGTCTTGCCCTTCTCTCCGAAACACAGCAAAGCTGTTTCACGGGAGAAACAAGCAAGATGGTGGTACCCATGCAGCCGGGAGCGCGGCACAGCGCTTCCCTCCCACCGGGGGTGCTTGATAAGCAAGCATGTATATAGATAGTCTATGCACCCTGCATAGACTATCTATAAACAGTACGCATCGCACACATCGCATCAAACGGATCGTAGTTTCTTTGTATCGAAAGTGACATTTGACTGCGATTCGTACGGTGCGGACCAGTGGACGCACTTGTATGACTTGGATGTATACATATATAGAATGTATACATGTATAGATATGCATACTGCATATGCATGCAATCACACATTTACTGTGGACATTAAGTAGTTTGCGGAATTATTACTAAATAATATACATTAAATATATTAGCTGTTGCCTGCAGCTTCGCCCGGGTTAGCTAAGATTTAGAGCCGTATGCGATTGATGATGATTATTTTCATAGCTTAAGTTATTCCTTATGACATTAGCTATATGCCCTTTAAAATCGGCCCAGCCATTTCAAAGATTGGCCGAAACAAATAAACAGACATACTGGTAGACAGAGAGACAAAGAGACAAAAATTTTAAAAATTGTCTTTTAGTACCGCACATACTTTAAATTACAAACAGACACTTCAAATTTTGTTTTATTAACCTATGATAAAACATCCTAACCGTTTTGCAATATCTGAGGTTGGTAACCTTTCACATTGTAACATTTATCAATAAATTGATATAAGAACAAAATTCAATATACGATTGGTTCGAATATATTTAGTAATAAAATGCTTTCAGCCTCACCAATATTAAGTTATCAACTTTTGCCGGGCTCCAGAGAGACGTTGATTCGTTCGCTTGTAATTTTATTTTGATAAATTTGATGAATATCTTGATTCGTACGAACTAGCCGTCTAACCATTAGTTGTGATTAACTGAGGTCATTAATCAGAAAGCCAGCCCACCGCAACACCGGCCGTACTCCGCTTTCATAATGTTACTTATGAAATGAATGAGATTTCTCTGAAAAAAATATTTATACGAAAATATTATTATATTTTATATTTGATTTCTTTTAATTAGGATAATAGGAGGCAGAGAAATTCATCCCCATCATGTTTCAAGCCCTGTCGTGGCAGGGGGCTTAGTAGCCTAGGGTGAGCCCAGCACCTTGGGCGAAGCGAATTGAGCCAAGGGGGCTCTTTGTACCCCTCTTATAAGAAGAGGGGAAAAAAGAGCAGGAGGCAAGGTGTGAGAAACGTCGGGATAGTACAATGGGGTGAGGGAACCTCTCGACGTTGGGAGGGATTGTTCTGGTGCGAGACAATCACTCTGTGAAACGTGGCGTCGGTCCCTTAGGCAGATTCCGGGCACCTCACCAAAGGCGACAATGGTGGCACTCGCCGGGTTTTAGTAGAGCTGCGGCTACTTTACTATTTTTCGGGCGCAGCGAGTCCCACATCACAAGGGGCCTCCCCTCCCCCGCGGGATGCTTAAGAGCATTCCCGGCGCAAAAGAAAAAAAGTGAAAAGAAGGCAGAGAAAATCATAATGTCAAAGTTGTGAGATTGATAATTAATTTTAATTCTTTAATTTATATACATGCCAAGAAAATATTGAAGTGGAAGTGATACACCCACTGTAACCCCAGAGTTATGGAATTAAAGAAAACTCTCATATTTTTATTTTTATGTTAATTAGGATAAGAAAACTGGTAGATCTGCTACCACATGGTAGGTGGTCAGTCTCCTCCTTGAACATCAACAAACTGTACCTCAAACTAGCCCAGGCAACTCGTTCGTGTATTGTATTCTCTGAGACGTAAGATGCTAAGTCTCTGTGCCAGTAATTACGCTGCCTGTCCTGCCCTTCTCCCTAAAACACTGTAAATCACAGGAGAAAATAAATAAGCAGTTGACAGCGCATCTCTCTTACCGGTAAGATTTCTTTCTCGTCATCATCATCATTATCAAGCTTTTTCCTTCCAATAGTAGCTGGTTTCATTGGGAAATTGATTGGGATATTCATTAGAAATACCTTCATCATTGGATAAGCATATAATAATATACTCATGATGCTAAAGATACTGATTTACGTATCTTAAAAATCATTAACATCATATGAATTACCAACATCCATTGGTTTCCCCACCATGGTTCAGGCCTTGACTTGGCGGTGGGGCTCAGTAGCGTAGGGTGAGCCCAGCACCTTGGGCGAAACTAATTGAGCCGAGGGGGCTCTATGTACCCCTCTTATAAGAAGAAGGTACAAAAGAGCAAGGGGTGAGGATGGGAACCTAACCCCATTTTACTGTCCCAACGTTGGTAGGTGTTGTTCTGTGGTGCGGGACAATCCCTCTGTGAAGGTGGCGTCGATTCCCCGAGGGACTGACCGTCGAGGTGCCCTGTTTGCTCATTACATCCGGGGTACCGGGGTACGCAGAGCGAGTCCCACATACCCGCCTAGGGAGACCCACTCCCCCGCGGGATGCATCAGAGCATTTCCCGGCGTTAAATGAAAAAAAAGATCTATTGGTTTTGTATATTTAAAGAGAAAAATATAATATCGTCTAAAGAAAATAAAATTCTGTTGAGGATAATATTAATATTTTGATGTCGTGAATGTTCTAAGACATTGCTTGTATAACCTCTTTACAAAATCAAGTCAAATAAACGTTTTCGAGAGAAATAATGTTTCTTTCTTGAATGCGTGAAAATGAAATTTGCGTTTAGGAATCTTCAAAATATTATGTGTCAACGTCTCTCTGTTATTACTTGCAAGAGCCTGGATTTTATCGTGTTCATAACGTCTAATAATATTAAAGGATTTTATACCAAGATATTGTGGAAGTAGAAATATCATTTAAATATATTAGTAAGCATATGCGATGGCTAAATCGTAAGCGATCGTGGGGTTCTTTGAAAACGATAGGTCTGGATTTGGTTTGCCTCTAATACTGTGGAAAATATATCAAGCTGGCTAAACCCGGCCGTGCTTCGCTGGGGCTTAGGATGATATTAATCATTAGGGAAAGGAAATAAAAGTATTACATAGATTAATTCCTGGAGCAGTGGGTTGATCGACGGCACGGTATAATCACCTTCCACCTTGCGCAGATCCTGACGGGGCACGGCTGCTTTGGAAGGTATCTGTGGAAGGTGGCAGGAGCGGAGGACTTGCCAGGGTGTCATCACTGTGGCAGCAGTGAAGACACCCTGAAAGACCACACCCTGGCGGAGTGCCCAGCTTGGGCAGAGGAAAGGGCGCCACTTATCGCTGAAGTGGGCGCGGACCTGTCGCTCCCTGTGGTCATCCGAGCGATGACTGACAGTGAGAGCGCATGGCAGGCGGTCCTCTCCTTCTGCGAGGTAGTGATGTCGCAGAAGGAGGAGGCGGAGCGGGAGAGAGAGCGCACTGGCGCCTCTTCCCGCAGGAGAGCACGGCGGCGACAAGCAGTCGCATCGCCGTGAGGGACCTGTGCGCGGCCGATCGGGAGATCCGCCGCGCGCGCTTATGGTCCAGGCTATAAGGCACCCTTGTGTGTTCAGGGTGCCTTAAGCGGAGTAGGAGGAGGAGATGTCGACCCCCCTGCCTCCAGAGGAGAGTGCCAGATGGCACACCATTTTGGCCCGGTGCGGACGTCAATAGCTCTCGCGCCGGGTCAGCCAGACGACGAGGTGAACACCGCTGGGGTTTAGTGGGTAGAGCCTGCGTCCACCTTACCACCTTCTCGGACGCAGAGAGTCCCACATAACCCCCCGGACCCGGTGGTATGCCTAAACGCATTCCCCAGCGAAAACAAAAAAAAAAAAATAACATAGATTAATAGAAGAAACAATTTATTTTAGTCCTACTTTTTTGCATGGTGTTGTAGCTATGCTTTTGATACAGGAAAAAAAGCAATTTGATGCTATATGGTTCGATCATTCAATTATTACACCATCTAGTCATATAAAATTTTCAAATATTGCATTCATAATATTCTTTATTTTTAATCCAATTACATAGAATAACTTACTGATAAATGAGAATTATGTAGCGAGATTACAAGAGAAAACTATTACTACTGAACCTAACCTAATTAAAAAATATTTTAAATAAAGTGTATATTTAAAATATTTTTTGTGAAAACGTGTTAGTATTTTCAAAAATCTTCAAACTCCAGCATAATTTTAGTTGTATAAAAGTTTATCATTCCTGATTGCGTTTTCCAATTAATTGGAAATCCAATTAAGGACTTAACACGTCCAATAACGGTTATCGGTTTGCTCTTTGAATTAATAAAATTTAACATGAATTCAGTTGTAAGCTAATTCTATATGAACATTCCAATTGTAAATTCGATAATAATAGTATTATTATTACTCTAAAAATATATTATGACATAGAGATAAATATTTTTTATTAAATTATTCTTGTTTCACTTAAGTAATTAATTACTGTGACTGTGCTTAGCAAATATACCAGTTCTTCTCATGTACGTCGAGAGCACTTTCTTTATCTATGTCCACAACTCATTCCCACCACTGCTGCTTTTGTGTATTTTTATGGCATAAGGAGGCAACCGAGCAGTCGGAGTGATTACCGACGCCCATAGACCCTCACAACCAGAAGTTATGTAGATGCGTTGCCCTCTTTTTTCATATCACCCCCAAATAGTCCACCGGAAACTCACAAACAGCCACGAAACGTGACAGCCTAGCTGTCACTTTACGCTGGTATCATGTGAACGTGAGGTACCACACCGGTCGTGCTGGCCCAATTCGGCTGCAATACAGCAATGGCACTATCTCATACAGCATTGGTACAACCTCTTACAAATTCTGGAATAATACAGGTAACCTTCAAATAGAGGTACTGCAATCTCATGGAACCTGAAACCCGTAATTAATTTAATCAAAAGAATTTAGGATACCAGGTTTGGTATCCTAAATTCTTTTGATTTTTTAGAGAGTTTAAAAAAATGTATTTGGCTCCATAACTACTTTGTGTAATGCAATCACAGCGATTCGGTTCTCTTTATGGCCAGACTAGGTATAATAATTATATTAGTAAGCCATTTAAGCTATATTTTCTGCAAATGTTAATGTTCCCTCGGTAAATATTCTAAAATATAAAAAAATACAATATTGTAAAAATTTTACGAGTATTTGAAGGCTAAAGTAGCAATGAGCAGCGTGTACGTATTATAAGAATGATTTACAAAAAATGCCAATTAATTCTAATATTATATTCAAATCACGTGTTGCGATGTTCGTAGAAGCTAATATTACGGGATACATAACGCAACCGATTTCAATGAAAGGCGATGGCTAAACGACTGCCCTTAACATGAATAGATATTGTATATTCACTCCTAACATTTAAAAAATCATTCATGAATTATTTCATATACAATATACTTATAGAACTTTCAAGAAATTATTTAATAAATAAAAGTATATCAATTGTTACCCTTATTTTTTCCAAGACAACATGTAGTGCTGCAAGCATTTCCGAACAAAGTAATCAAAATTGATCTTTTCGATAAAACTTAATAATCAAACAAAACAAATTGCTGAAAATATAATATCGAGAACGTAATTACCGAGGTATTACCTAATTAATAGACGACTTTGTCATTACAATCTATTAATACTTTTCAGTCGAATTGATTGAGTTGATTGAGCAATATAATAAGAAAAACAGTGTGTGTGCGTGTGTATTAATGTATACAAGTTTTAATGTTAAACTTTTTCATGATTAGTTGTTGAAGTATTATAGCGATACATTCAGGATGGTCATGGCTATTCAGGATGGTCCACGGGTCTACGGCGATGAGCAGTAGTTGTAAAAAATAATGTATACTACATGTGGGATAAAAAAGCAAATATGATGAGAGTCGTGATTACGACAAGACTCGTGTGGTTATTGCAACTCCCCAAACGGCTCGTAGTGACATCGACCGCTCGTTTTTCTATGAATGCCGCCCCATAAACCATACAGACAGAATGTCGCAATCACGACTGTCAGATTATTTGCTATTTATCTCAATTGTAGTATAAATAAGTATAAATAAATTTTAATAAGTCCATTTATTAAATCACTTGTTATCATTCAAATATTTCTCCTCAATTTAAAATTGAATATTTTTTGACACTTCGATTATTTAATCGATTCTGTTATACTCCCGAGTTCAATTATTCATCTCAATGAGCATGAATTATGCCAAATAAACGTCAACATCAAACGTCATCTGTTTACTGCTGCAAAGAGTATGTACCTACTCCGTGCGTTCATTAGTTGCGCAAAATAAATTGTTTTTGATTTTTGGTAATGACTAATGACTTTCATTTGGATTTTTGACTAAACGTTTGTGCTCGCCTATCATATTGACCCCTCGTTAGGTTTACTGACATTTTTAAAGCCTTTAAATATCGATTTATCAACCAGGTGAATCTTAACGCCTTAGTAACAATTCACAGCAAAATCATAAGATTAATGTTTTGCGTACTTATTGCATCTAGGCATTTCTGTTTTTTTATTTTTGAGATTGTAATAAAACTAAAAGTTACTGAAATATTTTTGATACGTGAAGTTGATACTAGATTATTTTGCAATATTAAAAGCTAGGTCTTGCCTTTATACATGGTAAGGGCAGACGCCCATATTTCAATTTGGCCATGTCATTTCGTGAATGTTTGGTTGATTTCAGCGTGGATAGAATAGTTTTAGATGGGATAAGTGGCGCTTATGTCTAGACCTAAAAAAAGGTTTTACTATCTATATAAAAACGGTATGTCCAGTATAACGTCTACTCGGGCTTACCGGTCTATATATGTAATTATATTAGTATCCCCATCATGGTTCAGGCCTTGTCGTGGCGGTGGGGCTCAGTAGGGTGAGCCGCTGCACCTTGGGCGAAGCGAATTGAGCCAAGGGGGCTCTTTGTACCCCTCTTATAAGAAGAGGGGACAAAAGAGCAGGGAGCAAGGGGCGAAGATGGTAACCTCACCCCATTACACTGTCCCGATGTTAGGAGGGGCTGTTCTGTGGTGCGGGACAACCCCTCTGTGGAGGTGGCGTCGGTCTCCTGAGGGACTGACTAGCCGTCGAGGTGCCCTGTTGCTCATTAAATCCGGCGCACCTCATCAAAGGCGGCATTGATGGCACTCGCCGGTTTTTAGTGGATAGAGCTGCGTCCACTTACCAGCTTTCAGGCGCAGCGAGTCCCACATACCCGCGTGGGGAGACTAATAGATTATATAATTATTTTTATACCCTGTCCTTATTTTCTTTAAAGCTGGGAAATGCTCCGAGGCATCCCGCAGGGGAGTGGCCCTGCAAGATGCCTCAGAGCACTTCCCGGCGTTAAAGAAAAAAAAGGACAGGCTTTAAAAATAATGATCATCAATCCGGATACGGTTGTTAATCTAAGTTAACACAAGGGAAGTTGTGGGCACCAGCTAGTATAATTTATTAGACTCTATAGACTCTAACGACCATATTTGATAAATTATGCAAAAATAATAGCGATAAAAATAATAAAAAATAAATTACGTTTTTCATACTCGTCAAATGCTAAGATAATTAATAATAATTAGTACTGTGTTATTTGCTCCGTGGCTTCAGTTTACATAATGTTCTTAGCAAACAATGAAATACTTGAAATAACTCTTCGGGAAAATGATTTTCTGTGGGACGGCGACAGACTGAAAGAAATGCTGTCCATCCGCCCTTCAATCTTTTAATTACCTCCTTAATTCTCGTCTAGACTTTTGTTGAACATCTAAATACTTTATTTCTTAAATTAAAACACTGCTTATAGACTTAGGAAACTACAAGGATATTTAAAAACAACATTTAAATTTATATAAAAAAATGTTAAGCCCCGAATCTATACCCTAGCTATAACTTTAACCTATTTATATGATTTTTTTTCTCGTTTTCCTCAAAAAAAAACGCTGTCCTTCGTGATTTTTAAGACCCTTTTATATAAATTCTAGCTCAACTCGGAAAACGTGGTCCTGCCCTTACCCAAGAATGTTCAGCGTCATCATCATTTTTTATACAAACCTTATCCTGGTGAATAACCAACACATAAAAAATCATAAAAGTCTGAGTTACCCTCTAGTCGCGCCTAAAGAAGTTTTGCTTAAAAAATTAAACACTTATTTTTTTATACAAGTCACAATATCATCATTATTATAAGGTTCTTGATTTTTTATTTTAAAACATCTGAATTTTTATTGGTTTTGCAATTTCGTTCACACAGTTCCTCCGTTTGAAAAAAAATTAAACAAATAGTCCATTTTATTAATTTTCTTTGCCACTAGTTGGCGTATAAGTCAAGAAGCGTGGAGTATAATATATGACATAATATTAAGCTATTGCATAGATTTTATCGCGGGCCTTGAGCGCGGCGACCGAATCAAACAATTCCGTAACGAAAAAAACCTAACACCCGACGAGAGACGAGGTGCTCCGAAATCGGACGAATAAGTAAGCAGCTGTTTGTGAGAAAGTATATAATAGGTGTGGGACAATAGTAGTCTTTGGGTGTGGGATACGGTAAGTTCTCCTCTCAAATTAAAGAACGCATTTAAATAAATGTTTCGAATCGACAACATAATATATCCACAATATTCGGATAATGGCTTAGTTTAGATTTAGAAAATGTAAATAATGAAAAAGAATTGACATAATATTATAAGTACAATAGTTGTCAAATTTTTATGCGTGTTTCACGGAACTTAAATAGAAAGGAGAGCGATCGACATAGGAGTTATATACTATAAATTGTCCACTGAAAGATCATCACTGGCAATTGCATAAGTTGATAAAAAATGCTATGCAATAGCTTTACCGCGGCAGTCTCCGAGTGCCACACGTCTTTTTATTATTATACTCACAACCAATGCAAGTTTCTATTTTTGATTATTATAGAATACTGAGTGTTACTTCCGTCAGAAAAAAATCTGAGTTACCTAAAGAAGTTTTACTTAGAAAATAATTTTCTTCAAAAATAATCATCTAATTTGGTTCAGAGATTCTGAAGTTTCAGCATAAATTAGGCAATTCATTTTTATTTATATAGATAGATATAAACAAAATATAAAACAAGATAGATGAGACGCAGTGGATACGACACGATAGATGAAAGTTAGAACTAAACATGAAACATTATAAATACTTTTATATCTTATAGATAAACAAATAAACTTTGTGATTGGGTTAAAGATATTCATACATCCAACTTTATACGCGCTCGCAGACTCCCGTGTCTTTGGATCATAACGACCGCTTAGAACTTAATCGTCTAACTTCCAGCTTCATGCAGTTCCGTCGTTATCGTCGGGGAATAGTGAGTATAACTGTATTTTATTTCACTTCAGGGACATGATAATTCTCATCCTGATATTTATGGAAATAGCAGCGGAAAAAGCGGCAAGCCTTTTAGTCGTATGAAAAATGAAGTGTCTTTTGTTTTTTCCGAGTTTTTCATTGGCTATTTCATTAAATTCATTTCATAGGACATTTTTTAAATATCCATGCACCTACACTGTATTGTGGTAAAAGATAACCCTTCTAATCTAAATCAGTTTGCTTAATATTTAAAATTTGATAGTATATGCGAAATTTTCAGAAATATATTCAATCGATTGTGTATAGCCACTGTACTGTGGAACTCGTACCTTAATGAGTTTACGGTGACATATGACAGCCTTAATACCTGGTATTGCGTAACGCACCTTATATTGTCATATGTCTGAAACACAAAGGACTATAATATATACTTGTACATATGTTATCGGATTTCACGATGCGACGCTACACTAGATTAGCTGCCGATATACATATTTATATAAATGTATAAATACTTACCTTAAGTGCTCAACTTTTTTTTTCTTTAACGCCGGGAAATGCTCTGAGGCATCCCGCCTGGGGAGTGGGTCTCCCCAGGTGAGTATGTGGGACTCGCTGCGCCCGAAAGAATGTAAATGGACGCAGCTCTACCCACTAAAACCCGGCGAGTGCCACCAGTGCCGCCTTGATGAGGTGCCCCGGATCTGTTAAGCTAACAGGGCACCTCGACGGCTAGTCAGTCCCGCAAAGGACCGACGCCACCTCCACAGACGGGTTGTCCCGCACCACAGAACCATCTCTCCCAACGTCGGGACAGTACAATGGGGTGAGGTTCCCATCCTAACCCCTTGCCCCCTGATCTTTTGCTCGATGTGCCCCTCTTCTTATAAGAGGGGCACATCGAGCCCCCTCGGCTCAATTAGCTTCGCCCAAGGTCCTGGGCTCACCCTAGGCTACTAAGCCCCACCACCACGTCAAGGCCTGAACCATGGTGGGGACCTTAAGTGCTCAACTAAGTTAATCGGAATTAACGTTGTTACTTTAAGCTTTTTTGATAATTATTGCTACACGTCAAAATAACGATTAAATATTGAAATTGACACAAGTCAAAGTTCAATCTAACGTATCATAACACTATACTAAAGTGTAGTTTAAAAGGTGTTTAAGTGAGCAACAGTAGTGCAACAACCGTGATACAGTAAGTATCTTCTTTTATGTATAAAACTTGAGAGAATACTTAAACACTCGACTTTTCATCCCCGATAGAATAAAACCGTAGTGCTACAGGGGATTTAACCAAATTAAAGAGTGGCGTTAGAAAACTAAGTATGAAATGAAATCTATACTAATATTATAAAGCTGAAGAGTTTGTTTGTTTGTTTGAACGCGCTGATCTCAGGAACTACTGGTCCGATTCGAAAAATTCTTTCAGTGTTAGGCAGCCCATTTATCGAGGAAGGCTATAGGCTATATAACATCACTCTGTGATATACGAGTTGAGTAACGCGAGCAAAGCTGCAGGCAACAGCTAGTGTATTATAACTGTAAATGTCCAATAAAGTTCATGTATCATGTGTGAAGGCCGCGTTTTGGGTTGACGAAGTGTTGGTCGGCTATTAACCAGGTAGGAAGACGATCTCAATGTAGTCGCCGGTCCGTGTTGGATGAATAGCAAGTGATCGGCTGTCTTGGCGTGCATTGAGGGAGGCTGAAAATGAAGATGATGAGTTTGAAAAAATGTCAACTTGAAGGAATTGAAATTACAGAAATATTATACGTAGTGGAATGTTATGTGAATTACTTCTAAGAACATGCATCATTATAGGGACCTAAGTTTAAAAAGAGTAACATCACAAGAAATAATGAAATGGGGTTTCCTATTGAAAATCATTATTGTAGAATAACTCTTAGATACCTGACACATACCTACTCCCCACCATGGTTCAGGCCTTGTCGTGGCGGTGGGGCTCAGTAACCTAGGGTGAGCGGTGCACCTTGGGCGAAGCTAATTGGGCCGAGGGGGCTCTTTGTACCGCTCTTATAAGAAGAGCAGGGGGCAAGGGGTGAGGATGGGAACCTCACCCCATTATACTGTCCCAACGTTGGGAGGGGTTGTTCTGTGGTGCGGGACAACCCCTATGTGGAGGTGGTGTCGGTCCCTTACGGGACTTACTAGTCGTCGAGGTGCTGTTTGTTTGTTTTCTAGATCCGGGGCACCTCACCAAAGGCGGCATTGGTGGCACTCACCAGGTTTTAGTGGGTAGAGCTGCGTCCAATTACCAGCTGTCGGGCGCAGCGAGTCCCACATACCCGCGTGGTGAGACCCACTCCCCCGCGGGATGCCTCAGAGCATTTCCCGGCGTAAAGAAAAAAAAATACCTACTGTAATCTTTCCATTTGCTTATGTAAACAGAGTTATAAACTTGTATGTGTTTGGATCAACTTCGCTTACGAATAAGAACTTGTTCTTGTAATACTTATAAATAATTCAAGAATTAGCATATATTAGGGGTACGAAAATCCTCTATCTTATACAAGGTCCTCTTTTTTACTTCAGCAACTATTGGTACTTTGTGGATAACTCATCCTCTTTTTATATGAAGATATATTTTAATCAGCCGTAATAATAAGTCACTTTTTTATGTTTACTAATAATATTATAAACAAAATTACCTGGATTATGATTATCGTAATATTATTATGCGTACAGTATAGTTGATGTAAAAAAATTCTACACAATATGCAGAAAACGCCTATCAATATTTAATATCACAATTTTACAGAATATATATGTTGATGAAACTGTCACCTAATTACTAACAATTTGAAATAAAACCATAAGTAATAATTATTATTTTACATTTTTTATATCACTAAATATTTAGTTTAATAACGCGGTAAAAAAAATAAACGAAATTAATTATTTTTATTTTTTTAATTGCATTCACAATTTAACATTTTATAAAGGAAAAAAGATAAATCTTACTGTTTTTAATAATTATTCCATAATCTTCATTAACATCAAAAGTGTTTCTAGAACTTAGTATAGAATTAAAAAAGCAAACGTAATGAAAAAATTATTTTCAGTCTTAGTGAGAATGTACCATAAAACCGTACCCATAAAGTCTTTTATTCTTTTCCATCTACTGCGAAAACCTCAACTAGCAGAAACCTTCTGATGTACCATTAATGAGGGTCTGCTAAGAGAGGCGACATGTAAATTCCATCAACAAAGAACTGAATTCAGTAAGTGAGGCTCCATTATTTCTGCTCTAGATGTTTTACTTTGTCCTAACTTTGACAACGAGCATATTTTATGGATGTAATGGAAATGGATTCTGTGTTGTCTTATTAAAATTGGCAATGTCCATTATTTACTTTTGACAATTTTAACACGTGGGATGCAAAGTATTTTATTGATTTTTGCGACAGATAGCAACATAATAAAGGCATGAAAATGTATTGTACAAAGTAAAAAATATACTTTATTCTCTACTTTTACTTTAATTGTTCTGTTTAAATGTTTTTAAAGTAGCGTTTTTATTCATGGACTGTTTTGAGAACAAATACAAATATACTGATAGTGCTACGTTGAAAACTTGTATTATTTATTTTCAATCTATTAATTTAATATAGTAAGCTTCGTTTTTACGATTTAAAACTTTGTAAGAAATACATAGTTAATATTTAGTAAGTTTTGATAGTATTAGTTTTTCATATATTCTTAAGAGTGTTTCAAAGAAATTTCTTTTAATAACCTGACAGTCTTTACCTAGTAAGGACCATAAATCCGCACTTTTTATAACAGCTCAAGGGACCAGCGGTGACTTCTATTTCCATTTTTGATAAAAATGAAGTTCTGATAGTAGTTTAAGGCTCCAGGGAGATTCCAGAGGACCAAGCATCATAAGGTCATGTTAGTCGAGAGTTTTCTTATTAAAGAGTATTATTATTTTAAATGCTAGTAGGATATGCAAAATAACAGACGAAGCAGAGATGGTAAGTAATGTCGACCATAGACGATATCAGGTAGCCCAGGCTTCTGTTTCATCCCCACCATTAGGATCTGAGCCTTGTCGTGGCGGTGGGGCTTAAGCCTGGGGTGCAATCCAGCACCTTGGGCAACCAATCGGATCCCGGGCGGCAGTTGCTTCTGGCCGCTGCCGGCCGAGCCGTTCCCCGGTCCATGGGGCCGGGGGTGGTGGTCGCCATCTCACGTCGAGATGGGGACCGCGAGGAAGAAAACCTCAATAAAAATTACCCCAATCCCAAAATAAGCTCAGGTGCGCGGCGAGGGGATGAATGGCTGGAGGGTTTCCAGTCCCTAGCGCACCATGTTTTAGTGTTGGCTACGGGTTCCGCTCGACCCTAATGAGCAAACTTCAATCATGAACCAAAACAGTAATGAAAATAGTCCCCGGGCGGGTCCCCGAAAGGGGGAATCCCGCACCACGCCGAAATCGGCGGAGGTCTGCCCCACGTACTACGGGGGGGCACAAACTGTTTTAGGGGCGAGCACTCTGCTCGTCCTAGCACCGACGACACACGCGAGATAACGGATACCGATAGGCCTTACGATTGTAGGAGTGAGGGGGAAGATCGTAGGAGTGACGTAGGGTTAGGTAGGAGAGGAGTAAGAGGGAAGGTGGGCAGAGGTCGCCCAAAGGGTAGAAAGGAGGCAGAACCATACGTCTTGGATGCCATGTCGATCACTTCGCTTTCGGAGTCTGAGTTAGGACAGAAGCGCCTGTTCTCAGAGGTGACGGGGGGCTTGGGGGCTTTGGCTCAGATACCGAGACGTGGCGAGGAAAACACAGCCACTCGCGAAAAGAGGGAAGGCACTTTCTCTCTCCCGTGCGCGGACGGCGCTGAGGGAGAAGACGGAAAGAGAAAAGGAGGACAACTTCGAGCAGGCACTCGAGAAGCGGGCCTTCAAAAAGCCCAAGGAGGTTACCGGGGAGGTGGAGGCGATCCCTCCCGACCTCGATGTGGAGAGGATGGGTGCAGAGGAAATGATGCGGGCGGGCGAAGCAAACCTCCAGTTGATTCTTGTCCTAACGGGGAAATCAGTAAACCTCAGGGGGGGATATGCGGCCAAGATCCGCAAGGCTGCTGGATCCATAAGGGAAGTCATAGAAACCCTTGCGGTTCGCATCGAGACGGAGGAAGCCCGAAAGTTGAGGGCTGACAACAATCGGCTCCAACGCGAGCTGGACTTGGTCAGAGAGGAGGTTCGTGCGTATAGGCGCGATTTCGAGGAGAGCCGTAAAAAGGCGACCGAAATAATAGGGGCTCCGGGGTCGGCCGAATTTATGAAGGAGGTTGCGGAGATGTGCGGCAACATTATCGACGGCCGTCTGGCGGCCCTGCAGCTCCCGGCCGCTCCTCCCTGCCGTCCTCCACTTGCGGGGGACCAAGGAGAGCTGGCGAAGGCCACGAGGGCCGCCATTGCGACATCGAGAGAAAAGGGGACGGCCGTGGTAGTCGCCAATCAGGCCTCATCAGGACCCGATCCCAAGGAGTTCCCTGCCCTGCCTCAAGCATCAAAAGGCAAAGGGAAGGGTAAGGGAAAAGGCAAGGGGAAGGGCAAGGCCCAACAGGAGTGGACCGCGTTCGGCCCCACCACCTCAAAGAGAACTGCCTCTCAGGGGAGAGAAAGGGATGGGGCCAAGGTTCCAAAAGAAGAGGTGGAGACGTGGACGGAAGTCGTCCGCCGCCCTAAGGCAAAGAAACCGGCGGCCTCCGCGCCGCTGATGAAGAAGCCGGCGAACTCTAAGACGCCGCTTAAAGAAGAGGCAAAGCCGAAGCTGTCGCTCCCACGTTCCACGGCCGTAATAGTCAAGTTACGGCCGGAGGCAGCGGCCAAAGGAGCGACATATGGCTCGGCTCTCCTTAAGGCCGAACAGAGCACCGACCTTAAGGAGTTGGAAATCGGTCCGCTCCAGATTCGCCAGTCGGCAACAGGGGCGCGCCTAATCGAGGTGCCCGGAGCCACGAGTGGCGAAAAGGCGGATGCTCTCGCCGCCCGCCTAAAGGAGGCCCTTGCTGAAGAGGTGGAGGTACTCAGGCCCGAAAAGAAGGCTGAATTAAGGGTCACGGGTCTGAGTGATGCAGTCACGGTGGATCGCCTAAGAGCCGCTGTGGCTGAGGATGGGGGCATTACCCCGGGCAAGTGTTCGTCAGAAATATTCGCACGGGGCAAATAGGCCTGGGTACAGCCCACATAGAGCTTCCAGTTGCAGCGGCAAAGAAGCTACTGCAACAAGGGAGCATAGCGGTGGGCTGGAGCCGCGCAAGCCTCCACCTCCTGCAGGCGCGCCCCAGGCACTGCTGGTGCCTAGGAGTGGGGCACGTAGCCAACACGTGCCAATGCGGAACTGACCGTAGTAATCTTTGTTACCCCTGCGGTCAGCCTGGTCACAAGGCTGCCGGATGTTCGGCCGACGCACATTGTGCGGTGTGCGCGGACGCCGGAAGGCCGGCGGGCCACGTTATGGGGGGCATGGCGTGCAAGCCCCCATCAACTCGCGGGAAGTTCCCCTCCCAACCTAAGGGGGGTAACCGAGTGGAGTCGGCGGACGCTGAGATGGCCGAATAATGTCCAGGCATCTCAGCGTTCTCCAGGCGAACATCAACCACTGCGCCGGGGCTCAGGATCTTCTTCTGCAGTCCATGGCGGAGTGGAGCGTTGACGTCGCGATCGTTGCCGAGCCATACGCTGTGCCTCCCACTAGTCCACACTGGGCGGGGGACACCGATGGCTCGGTAGCGATCGTGGTGAGGCCTGGAGCCGGCCCCCCCCTCGCAGTCAAAGCGAGGGGCCGCGGGTACGTGGCGGCGGTTCGGGGAGAGGTTGCCTTCGTCGGGGTATACTTCTCTCCGAACCGCGATTTGGCGGCCCTGGAACGGTTTCTCGACGTTCTAGGTCCGCTGGTGGGGCAGCTAGCTCCTCTACAGGTGTTCGTGGCCGGGGACCTCAACGCCAAGTCCACGGCTTGGGGCAATCCGGTCACGAACACGAAAGGGAGAGAGGTGGAGGAGTGGGCGCTAGCTGCCGGACTGTCCCTGCTTAACAGAGGGACAGTCCAGACGTGCGTGCGTTGGTCGGGAGGTTCCGTGGTGGACGTCACTTTCGCCATGCCGGCCAATTGGGTCCGAAGGTCGTGAAGGCGGCGAGTGCGCTGGGCAGACTCCTCCCGAACCTCGGAGGACGCAGCGCCGCCTGCAGGCAGCTATACTCCGGTGTCTGCCGGAGTATGGCGACGTACGGTGCTCCGATTTGGACGGATCGCCTTACCGCGCGGAGTAGGGCCCAGCTGCGCTCGGCGCAGCGAGTGATCGCGGTAAGAGTGGTCCGGGGGTATCGTACGATATCATGGGCTGCAGCTACTGCCTTAGCCGGCGACCCCCCGTGGGAACTCGTGGCGGAAGTTCTCGCCGAGGTATACTCCTATGTCTCGGATAGGAGGTCCCTCGGAGAGGACGTGACGCCGGACGGGATCCTACGGGTCCGCCGACTAAGGCAGGAGGCACTAATGCGAAGGTGGGGGGAGGACTTGGCGCGGCAGCCGTATGGCAAAGGCTTAACGGTTGCCCTGCGCCCGGTCCTTGAGCGGTGGATGCGTCGTAAACGCAAACCCCTCACCTTCCGTCTAACACAGGTGCTCACCGGGCATGGGTGCTTCGGTGAGTATCTGTGCAGGACGGCCCAAAGGGAGCCGGTAACTGTGTGTCACGATTGTGGTGCGGCGGTGGACTCGGCCCAGCACACCCTCGAGGTGTGCCCGAGATGGGCGGCGCTGCGTCATGATCTGACATCGGTCATCGCGATGCTCGGCGACGACGAGTCCTGGACGGCGATGGTCTCCTTCTGCGAGGCAGTAATGTCCCAGAAGGAGGCCGATGAGCGGGTGAGAGAGGAGGCCGCCGACGAGGCCTCCCACCGCGGGCGACGAACGGGGGTGCGTAGGAGGCGCTACCTAATGCGCCTCCAGTAACGCCCCTGTGCTCGTGTCGGGCCCAGGATGGGGTTTTAACCTGGGTCCAGCTAGACACGACGTCGTCGGGAACTGCTTAAAGTATCGAATCAAACGAACAGCCGAGCAGTCCCCCTTTAGAGGAGGAGTCTGGCCTTTTCGCCGGGGCCAGCCTGTCGCCGAGGGTCCTGCGTTGCCTGCATGATCCGGGACTCTCATAAAAGGCGGCTGAGGGCACTTGCAGCGGTTTTAGTGGGTAACGCATCTCCAAGTGTGAACCCCACACACGGCTAGGTTTAAAACTCACCCCGGTCCTAGTTATGGTTTGGTCTGCAAATTTCCGCTGCAGAACAAAAAGAAAAATAAAAAAAAGGCTTCTGTTTCATGCGTAGTTATATAGTAAGGCTATCTTTAGACGTAAGGTGGAAGTTTAGGTAAATTTCACTGATTGTCCTGCCCTTACGTTATTCCGCAGAATATATAGTACCAAGACCGATTAATATTGACATCAGTGCTACCTCTAACCGTAGGATCAATACCCTAATTCTGTAACTAAGGTTTTGTCCGGGTCTGTAATCAATTATTACATACCATTATCAGATGTTAAAGACCTTCAATTATTACTAATAATTGAAAATCTTTAACATCTGAAAGATAAGCACGCTAACGAGAGTATGTCGCATAGGCGAAGTTACTGTTAGGGTTCTGGAGGGAAGGCTGATTTCGAAAAAAGCTAGTTCTTTCAGCTATTTGGGACCACTTTCATTTAGTTAGTCCAAGTAGATTGCGAGTGATGAAGGCCTTCTTGGTGACTTGGTCGTTAAAGATAGGTACAACCTAAAAAGCGAATCCAGGTTAGGTGGAATTATTCCAGAGCTGCGAACATGAACCGAGGACTAATTTGTGCCTTGGAACGGTACTGAGATAAAATTGGGCATGAAACACCTATTTCAGGTGTAAAAGCCGGATAATCTTATGCTTTGCTATTTGAAAACACTGAAACTGTGAATACACGATATATTTGTCATTATTAATGTAAACCATTACTTACATATTTGCTATGGATTCACTTGTGGAACCGATCCGACCTCTGACCTCTCTGATCGTTGAAATAGACCGTACATACATCATGATTATTATAAAAGTGAAACATGATACAAGAATTACTGTTTCTAAAATAATAAAATAAAACGATGAAAGTAGAATAAAATACAAAAATATATTCCTGAAGCGTAATTTAAGAAACATAAAAATGTGTTAAAGAACTGGCAACGGGTATCCTTATGAATTGATTTGACATAAGCCATGATATAACCTTTATCCATAGATTCGTGAAATCAGTTGATTATTGCTTGTTATTCATGATCGCCGTACCCTCATATGGGAACAGAAGCGAACTTTTGTTTGCAAATCAAATGCCAATATCAGACCCGATCAATACTACAGTCTTTGCATATTTGCATAATAGGATTTCGTTTGGGACCGCCAAGTTGCAAAAGTATAAACCTTTGTTTGTTTTCTCTTGTTACTTATTTTCTATTCCCTTTGAGCTTGTAAAATGCTTAAATTCAATCCAATATCTTCACGAATCCTTCACAAAGTGTTATAATATTCGATGCTGTAATAAAATGCTTATGATTTGGATTTTTATAAATATAATATTAAAAGGATTCGTCTAAAAATATTATAAGGGATATAATATGAATATTTAGGAACACTCAAAGAAAATTAAACTTTTTCGTGGTTATATAAGTTATCTTTTTAGTACTAGATTCAGCCAAAATATTTTACAAACTTAGTTATGGTCTGTTTTTTTTTTACTTTTTACCATAAATTTCAAAGCACCGGCCAAACATATCCAACTTGAGACATGATAAGATATTTTCTTATAATTAGGCATAATACAAACACCCTTTTTCAAATTTAATAAATGTGTATTATTGTATGTTATGTATTGTGTGTATTGTTGTATTAGTCCTTTCCATACCTCAAACATGTAAGCGACATTTCGATAAAATTGCATCGGAAACAAATAATATGCAATTTTATCAAATTGCAATTCGATCCATATTATGTGGATTAAGAAAATAGATGAAAACAAGGTACACGTCGAGACCCTTTCGTGCTTTGTGATGGTGAAAAATAAAAAGGTTTCATGTGCAGGCTCAGACAACAAATGGAACCGTTTTACGGGTTGTTTCGCATTTATCATTTAGGATCATGAATATATTGATTCTAGTTTATCCACGCATTTCGAAACTCATCAAAAAAGTTAGTGATACCTAGGTAGATACGTATTTCATGTCTGTGGTCTGCCTAAATGAGTTTGTTTTTACACGGAAAATTTTTGACTATATTACTTAAAATCGGTGGTTATTAATGGATTAATTAAATTAAACACTAAAACTGTATTTGATTTTTTTATAGTTATACTAGAGTATGTTTAGACCAGTACTTAAACAGTCTAGTCCGCGATTAAATAAGTATGTAATATTAAATAAGTATGTAATATTAAATAAGTATGTAATATTAAATAAGTATGTAATATTAAATAAGTATGTAATATTAAATAAGTATGTAATATTTATTTAATAAAGTGGATACCTTTATGTGGTTCAAAATAAATGATCTGCACAACACGAAATTGATTTAAACATAACATACATCTACACAATATATTTACATTATGTGAAGTATAGATAGGTAAATATTTGAAAAATCTTTCTTTTCACACGTGTTATGTTATACCCAATATCGAAGAAAAATTACACCGCAATCTGTTGCTGACCCTTTCACCGAGACTCAAAACAATCCAGAATATTTTTTTAAGATTAAATATATTGTGTTCAGCAAAAATTTTGTTCACTGGAAGTTTGCGGTCAAGTTCTTGAAAATTAACCTCGAAAGTTATGAGTTGAAATTGCTTAAGAGCCACTTTAATTAACTGTTACCAAGATAAGCAGAGCAAATTAATTAAAGGGATGGAATTGTTATAATCAGAAAATGTCATCGTTTTATTTAAAAGCGCCTGCGTACCTATATTTTACTATACAAATTTGTTTACAACTTTAAAATATAAATGGTCATATTAAAATCAATTATCTCTCTAAAGTCACAAATATAAAAATGTTTTGGTATACTATTTTTAAAATTAAAATTGTGGTTTGATTTGGTAATATTTTTATAGATATAATACGTCTTGGTATGATTGATTCCCAATCAAAATAGTTTCTTTTGGTTTTGGGTTCGTAGCAATATATCCAGCTTTCATCACTTGTGATGATGTCAAATACAGCATTTGAGTTACCGCCGTTGAACTTATCTAACATTTGGCGACACCAGTCCATGCGGAGGCGTTTCTGGTCGTCGGTTAAAGTATGGGGAATCCATCTGGTACAAAGCTTCCTGCCGCCTAAATATTCGTGTAATATTTTTTGAACTTGACTCATACCAATGCCTAGGCTTGCCCGTATCTGCTGATAGGTCACTCTCTTATCTTCCTCTATCATGCGTCGCACAGCACTGATGTTATCTTCAGTAGTCGCTGTTAAAGGACGTCCCTCACGCGGATCATCACAGAGATTGTACGTCCACGCTTAAACTCGTTAAACCAATTGTAAATAGTGGCACAAGATGGGGCTTCATTAAAAAATGCTAATCACAGCTTAACATAGCTTTGTTGTTGAGTAAGCCCACAACGAAAGTCATAATAAATCATTGACCGAAAATTTTCTCGCGTTATGTTAATTTTCACGTGTAACAAGAGTTTTAGATTTGCCGCCAATTCACAAAAACAAATGACAAATGAATGCAATATACTACATTAGGTTACCAAAGAGTTCTAAAATTGAAATTCAAAAAAGTTTTCATTTTCAATGTTTCGACCTGGCCAGTTCTAAACATTTTCAGTGCTACCCACGTATCATCTTGCTTATTTCTGCCGTGATACAGCTTCGAAGTATTTCGGATAGAAGGCCAAGATAGGCACTTACTGCGTCGGTATACCGCACTAAAACTAGCAAGTGAGTTGCTTTCAGCCACTTGAAGGGGCCTAACCAAGTAAAAAAAACGTACTGGCACATCATTTGCTGGAACAAAACAAAGTTATCGCTTTCTTATATCATAATAATATTAAATAATAATTAACATACCTATTGACGAGGAAAAAATGTCTGTATAATTTGAACTCAATACAAACCTTAAAAATATATCTTGAGTTTTTTATTAAAATACCTAGAAAAACGTTCCTTAAAAACATTAAGCTTAAAATCTCATAGTACAAACCAAATTTTTCTGTAAAAAGGTTTTCTTTCAATTCAGAATTAACTTCTAAAATATCGAGAAAAATAAGAAATGTGTTTATAAAATCTTTCTGTAAAATAAGAAAATGCCTATTTCATAGAATTTGTAACAATAATGTTCGATATTTATTTAACATAAAGAAATAATTAAAAACGGGAGATTCCTTAGATTTTACTTACCATGGCTCACAGGATTGACGACATGTCGGTATGGAAAATCTTATTTTGTCCCAAAAGATAGGCAGGATAGTCCCCCTACTTCCATACTATCTTGATGTTTCAATATATAGATCTAACCTGTCAATACACAATACAGCGATTGACTCGTTAACCTAACAATACTTTTAATAAAGCGATTGAATTGTTAACCTAACAATACTTTTAATAAAGCGATTGAATTGTTAACCTAACAATACTTTTAATAAAGCGATTGAATTGTTAACCTAACAATACTTTTAATAATTATTTGAATTATTGAGTCTTATATATACATTGTCTATAGAAATATTTAAAAGTTGTAAATTTTTGAAGTGAAAACTTCGTTTAGCGCGATACGCATATTTTTAGATAAAATCTCTGGATTCGCGACGCCGTTACGAGACGCGATTTGACGTTTATATGACGTTTGATTTATTTTTATAAGATATATATATATATAAAAATAAATATAATATATTATATTTGTTTTACAGATTGTGTTGCTTCTAAAAACGGCTGAACCGATTTGGCTGAAAGGGCTACTCACGGAAATGACATGGCCAAATTAAAGTATGGGCGTCTGCCCTTACCATGTATAAAGACAAGACCTAGCTTTTAATATTGCAAAATAATCTAGTATCAGCTTTACGTATCAAAAATATTTCAGGAACTTTTAGTTTTATTACAATCTCAAAAATAAAAAACAGAAATGCCTATGCAAAAAGTATGTAAAACTTAAATCTTATGATTTTGCTGTGAATTGTTACTAAGGCGTTAAGATTCACCTAGTTGATAAATCAATTTTAAAGGCTTTAAAAATGTCAGTAAACCTAGCGAGGGGTAAATATGATAAGCGAGCACAAAGGTTTAGTCAAAAATCCAAATGAAAGTCATTAGTCATTACCAAAAATCAAAAAAAAAAAATATTTTGCGCAACTAATGAACGGAGTAGGTACCTACATACTCTTTGCAGCAGTAAACAGATGACGTTTGATGTTGACGTTTATTTGGCTTATTGCATGCTCATAGAGATGAATGACTGAACTCGGGAGTATAACAGAATCGATTAAATAATCGAAGTGTCAAAAAATATTCAATTTTAAATTATATAATAACAATTGATAGTATAATGGACTTATTGAAATTCATTCATACTTATTTATGCTACAATTGGGATAAATAGCGAATAATCTGACAGTCGTGATTGCGACATTCTGTTTGTATGGTTTATGGGGCGGCATTCATAGAAAAACGATGGTCGATGTCACTACGAGCCTTGTCGTAATCACGACTCTCATCATATTTGCTTTTTTATCCCACATGTAGTATACATAATTTTTTACAACTACTGCTCATAGCCGTAGACCCGTGAACCATACTGAATAGCCATGATCATCTTGAATGTATCGCCATAATAACTAAAACTAATATAATGTCATGAAAAAGTTTAACTTTATACTTGTATACATTAATACACACGCACACACTGTATTTGACTGAAAAGTATTAATAGATTGTTATTAATTAGGTAATATATTCTCGAAGTATTTTCAGCAATTTGTTTTGTTCGATTATTAAGTTTTATCGAAAAGAATTGTCAATCTCGATTACTTTGTTCGGAAATGCTTGCAGCACTACAGCTTGGCAAAAAAGAGTATGGAAAAAATGAGGGCGCCACTTTCACTTAGGTCTCATCATAATATGGAAAATCAGCAAGATAATTTAATCAAATCGTTAAAAATAAATATGAAACACTCAGCTTTACTCAAAATCTAGTATTTGTCGGCCAAGTATTGTCAACATCATAGGTTTCCATTTAGTAATATATTTAGTTCCACCTGTCACCACGTCATACTCTTTTTTGCCAAGCTATACATGTTGTCTTGGAAAAAATAAGGATAACAATTGATATACTTTTATTTATTAAATAAGTTCTTGAAAGTTTATAAGTATATTGTATATGAAATAATTCATGAATGAATTTTTAAATGTTAGGAGTGAATATGCACTATCTATACATGTTAAGGGCAGTCGTTTAGTCATCGCCTTTAGCTTGATAGTAATCAAGTGCAAAAATGGACCTTGGATATTCTGTTTAGACATTTATCTACGAATGTCTTGTTCACGAGACTAAAATTGAGTCATACAAGTTACTAAAATATTCCGTTTTGAATAAGAAATGTGACTTTGTTGTGATGTTTTAAATTGTAATCTATAAAGAGGTGAACATTCTTTTATCGGTCTGTTTATTTTGCTTAGCTACAATACAAATTTTGAGCCTCTTGACCTTTGCTATTTACGTCCGATATTTTATTCCCATCCATTCCAACAAAATATTGACAGCTGTGGTAATCTTTTCAAACGTCTTGTTTATTCAGATTTACATAAACATACATCCATTCCATTTTATTTTCTTACTATTTAAATATCTTATTCAAAAAAAAAGTACAAGTGGGTATTAAGTAAATAGTATAATTTAAAAGATTTTTTATATTTTGTTTCAATATAAGAAATGAACGTACAAATGACTTATGGACGAAGATGGTCAGATTAATACCATAGACATTTTCTGCTTGTAAAGTCGAAAACGTATATTTCCTACAAATTCATAGTTCTTTAAAAGTAGGGGCCGTATCAATTTATGCGCCTTCAATGGCCTTTGTCGGGGTCCGATGATGTGTGGGACTCGCGGCATTTGTCTGTGCTACTACAACTCCGCGAGTGTAACCAATGCTGCCTTTGTTGAGGTGCCGGATCTGTTGAGCACCAGGTCATCTAGACTGCTAGTCAATCCCCCAAGGGACCAACGCCACCTCTACAGAGGGCTTCTCCCGCACCGTTGCACTGTCACGACGCTTGCTTGCTTGGCTTCGCCCAAGGTTCACCTACGGCTACTGAGCCCCACCGCTACGACAAGGCTTAAACCATGGTAGGGTTCGATTACCAGATGCTGTCAATGATACATAGCATTTTTTGTGGCGTAGTCACCTATTATTTTTGCAAAAGCAAGTTTGTCTCATACTCGTTGATAGGTTCATAATTATTATGAAATTCAGCGAATATGATACTATGATAGCGTCATGCCGGTTTCTGTCGCGTCATTCGAGTCGATTTGTCGAATAAGAATTTTAAAAAGTACATTTTGCATTTGCCACGTTTAGGTAGACGGAGTGTTGGTTGGCCATTAACTAGGTGGGAAGACGATCTCCGTGCGGTGGCCGGTCCGTGTTGGATGCGGGTGGCGAGGGATCGGCCGTCGTGGCGTTCATTGAGGGAGGCCTTTGTTCAGCAGTGGATGGATAGAGGGTGTTTTTTTATTATTTTATGTTAGTTGGATAGGCAAACTGGCAAACGTACCACCTGATGTTAAGTGGTCGACGTCGCCCATGAACATAAACTAGTATACCTGGAACGAGCCCAGGCAACTCATTTATGTGTTGCCTATCCTGAGACATAAGATGTTAAGTCTCGGTGCCAGTAATTACATTGCCTGTCTTGCCCTTCTCTCCGAAACACAGCAAAGCTGTTTCACGATGATGATGAGGATCGTGATGATGATGCATGTAATATTAAATATTATTTTAGGAACTATATCACATAAAGTTTGCTTAACATTTAAAATAACTTTCCTATGTACCTAATAATATGCGAAGAGAAAACTTTGTACCTCTTATTGAGCAAAATTCGCGCACGTACATATTATACTTTGTGAGTTTTAGCATAGATAAAGTTTAAATGGAGAAGGAGTACAATGGCCAAAATTTATATACATATTATAATATGTTTTAGAACTATGTATGTACCTACATTTTATATATTTTTATTTCTCCGTCATCATGGCTGACGTCGACCACTTAACATCAGGTGGTACGTTTGCCAGTTTGCCTATTCAACTAACATAAAAAAATAAAATTAAAAAAAAAACCGATTGGTGCAGTCTTTTTATTAACAGGTTTTCTAAAGGTGGTTTTTAGATAATTATGTCCATCACCTTTATATCAGCGGATAACCAGACGCTCCGAGACCCAACACTCTTACATGGTTGATATTCCACCAGTACGTACTAAAAGATGCGATTCCACATATTTTATCATACGTAATGGCCAAACCATGAAATTCGTTACCAGCATCTGTGTTTCCGGATACTCACAACTTGGGCATATTCATAACAAGAGTGAATAAGTACCTTCTAGGCAAGTATGCTCCATCGTCGGCCACGTCATCACTTTCCATCAGGTGAGACAGTAGCCAAACGCAAGCCTATCAATCATTAAAAAAAATGTTCTATCTAAATTGTTTTTTTTTAATTGTTTTTTCGATTATTTTAAGTAAGAACGTTTAGCTATGAGTAGAGTGTATATTGTACGGTCTAGTGTTTTATCGATATCGATATTAGTATACCTATTATTATTTGTAGGATAGATAAAATATATTATATTAAATGCTGTGAAATTTCGAGCATTGGGCGACCACTGGTTTGTATAATTTCGACATTAATATAATAATGCGTGGTCAAACTTTAATACAAACAGGCGTAATATGTGAAGCCGCAATAATAAATTACGTTTCATTTTGATGCATTTATTAAGTATATTTTCGAGGATTGTGTGCAGTATTTATCCTCGAAGAGTAAAGCGACTACCACTTCATCCGAGTGTCACACGTTTGAAAGGGAAAACTGCCACTCTTCTCACCACACCTCTTGCCTTTACCTCCAATAAGGATCATCTACAAATACAGCCTGTATTTATTTATTCCTTGGATGTTTTATAATTGATTACAAAATCTTAATTAAGTCTGACGAAAGATAAGATAGAAGGCAAAGATAAAGAGACTATATAGATAAGACAACGGAAATATATTTAATACATATATTACACATCCATGACCCAGGAACACGGAAAACTTTTTGTTCCCTGAGCCACCGAGGTCGTCAATTAAATTAAAAAATGTTAAATAATTGTATTGTTGAAAATTGTGCAGTTTCAATTTAATCTCCGTTACATAGATAGATAAGTGAAGCTAATAAAATCGTGTTAAAGAAACGGTTTTTTTTTTGGATAATACGATTTCTAAATATTTTTTTGATTGAAATAATAGTTAATTAAATTTTGATATTTATATTCATTTAGGTTTGTGAAGTTTCAGAAATCCTACACATACTCCTTTAGTATTTATTTCATAGCGTGCCTGGGGTATAATATTAAACCTTGGATAGCTTATATAACTTGCTCTTGGACAGAGATTCCATCAGAGCATAACTTGTGCATTATTTTAAATATAAGAAAGGTTTTCATATCACATTAATACCGCAAATGGACATTATTTATACATCAAGAGTTTAAGTAGCTATAAATCGTAATAAAAATTAGTTATTTCATCCAGGAAAATCTACGTCCTCGGATAATTGTGCATATTAAATAATTATAAACATTTACTATATGTATTTAGACGATTCTAATTCTGAACGAAAAACCTCTTCTGCAACCCACGCGGACTTAGCCGTGGGTCTATATTAGTATGATACTGACTAATGACTGAAGGATAACACAATTATCCAAATGTCTCACATATTATCAATTATTTTAGTATGATGTAGGCTCAAGAAATATCATAGTCTCTCTGTCTTAATAGGAAACAAGCTAATATTAATGACAGAAGGATAACACAATTATCCAAATACTCACATATTATTATCAATTATTTTAGTATGATGTAAGGCTAAATAAATATCATATCCCTCTGTGTTAATAGAACACAAGCTTTCTTTCTTTATATTCGATCTTTCGCTTCTATTTTATAGCAAACTAGCTGTTGCCCGCAGATTCGCCCGCGTTAACTTAGATTTACAGCTGTATAATATAGATTGATGATGATTATTTTTATAGCCTAAGTTACTCCTTAAAATATCAGCTATCTGTCAGTGAAAGTCCCATCAAAATCGGCCCAGCTCTTTCCGAAATTAGCCGGAATAAACATACCTAGACAAAAATTGTAAAAAAATGCTATTTTGGAATATTATGTACTGTGTATACATCCGTATGCATTTAGTAAAAAGCTGATATTTTAATATCACAAACGGACACTCCAATTTTATTTATCTGTATAGATATGTATTCCTTTTTATAATACATAATATCAAGAATTCTAATAATAAATTACTATGGATAAATTAGTAATATGTGGAAACAGTATTCATTAAAAACGCGTGCAATAAAAAAGTGTGATCCTCATAAGGATTCGCATCTTGTAATCGATAGCGTGATCTTTTAACGTTTTGAGTTAATGCTTTCTATTGACACATTTATAAAACTTCTCGTTACACTTATACATCTTATATCTTACCTTGGGCCTCAAACTATCTCCATACCAAACATTCAAATCGGTTCGGTGGTTTAATAGATGCACAGTCACGGTGTTTTATCTGCACAGCTCGTAATTATTTTACCTGCAAAGCCCGTGGGATTTTCATAGTGGGATAAGAACTATTTTATGCCCTACGTTAAGTTCCAAAGTCTCTTCATATCACATTTCACCTAAAACTGTTCCGTGGTTTAGAAGATAGACAGTCCCAGGGTTTTACCGCATAGGTCCCGTTCCCGTGGGATTTTCAGGATAAGAACTATCTTAAGTGTCTTTTCACACGTGCTGGTTGCCGGGTAGCCGTTGGCGAAGTGTAAGCAAAATTACGCCAGTACGTGTGAAAGCTGCCATACACGCCCATACAGTTCGCTACCGGTTGCTACCCGAGGGTAGCCGGCACCAACACCGGTTCTCGAACCGGGACGTGTGAAAAGGCAGTAAGTCCTACGTTACGTTCCAAAGTATCTTCATATAAAATTTCACCCAAATCTGTTCCGTGGTCTAGACTCTAGAACATAGCTGTTTATCTTCCGAGGTTTTACCCGCATAGGTCCCGTATCCGTGGTATTTTCAGGGGAAAAATTATTTCGTCCTAAGTTAAATTCCAAAATATAAATAAATATATATTAAAAAAAAAACTATTCTATATCCTTTATCGGGTCTTAAACTATCTGTGTGCCAAATTTCATCCAAATCTGTTTAGTGGTGTAGGCGTGAAGAATAGTCAGACAGACATACAGACATATTTAGAAATAAATTAGTATTTATCAGTTGTCTGGTTGCCATAAGAACAGGCTCTACCTAGTTTGGGGTCAGATGGCTGTGTGTGAGTTGTCCTAACATACTATTATTATAATGTTATGAATGTTTAAAATATGATACTAGTCTTATTATGCCCGCTAATTCATTTGAGGGGATTAAACTCATTGAAGTGGCAGGCTGGTCACAAACTCAGGAGAACGGATGGCCAATGGACCAATAAGGTTCAAGGTGGAGGCGGTGTTCGGGTAGACGAAGTGTTCGTCGGCCATTAACCAAGTGGGAAGACGATATCCGTATAGTGGCCGGTCCGTGTTCAGCAGTGGACGGATAGGGACTGATGATGATGATACTAGTGACTCGGGTAGATGTCATTTTGCTGTAGATAACATCGCCACCTAACGTGTCCAAAACTATTGTATCTCAAGTTGGATTAAACTGCACATAGTATGTTGGTTTAGTAGTTTATAAGTTACAAAAAACGTAACACTTTTTATAAATTAAAATTTGCAAATATAATTTTCCAACGTAGTGTCTATTTATGCGATTGTCTAAATACCCTTATATAATTAATTAGATTAAAAACACGTATCATACGCAATTTAGCATGTTTATGAGAAACATTTTCAATCGCGCCTTGACAGTAAAATTGACTCGAATGCCGTGACGGTAATTAATGTTTCACATCTACCGGGTATCCCGTAGCGAGTTTTTTTTTTAAGTTGTGAAATTTCGTAATGGAAAATAAGAAAAAAAACTTTCTGATAAGTAGAATTCAATTTAACCCTTGGCTGGTATCGCTATTTTAGGCAACACTACTGGCATCGTGGGTCATATTTTACCCATACCAAAAAAAATGTTGTAGTACGTATGCATTTGTTTTATTTATGTAAATAGGGATAGAAATTAAATAAAAAAACTATTTTTTACAAAATTATCTTAGTTAAATTTTAAAATATTAAAAAGTTATATAGTTCTACATGAATTTGTAACTAACCTAAGTTTTTCGGACTTCCTGGTAAGAGTGTATTTAAAATGAAATATAAACTCTAGAAAAACTTAAACAAAAATAAATTAATGGCACTTCTTATATCCTATTAATAACAAAAAAGTATAATTCTCATGAGATCAGCTAATAATTTAAAAAATGACAATCAAAAACAAACGACTTGCCGCTAAACCAACAATATGACGTCATATTTCAGTCTTATACTTTTTAACAAGTAGTACACAATATTTAGGACGGAATATGTCTTACAAACAAAATGTAAACATTTATAACATTTTAGAGAATGTTTTCGGTCATTTTTCCAATCACATAGGTAGCATCTGGCCCTTTTCCGATTTGAATTTGAAGCGACTGAAGAAGTATGGTCCGCTCTTCATCGTCATCTCTGCTTTCTTCCTCTTCGTCTCCGTGTTCTTCCCCCTCATCTCTTGTATATCCGTTTCTAGTATTCTCCCTTTCGTTTTCACTGTCAGAACTTGCTTCAATAACACTGTCTTCTGAACAAGTAATAGGTTCGGGACTGTCTCGATCGCTGATAACTTCATCGTCACAAAGAAGATTTATATTTGGGCTCCTTTGAACATCTTCTGACTCCGAATCATCATTTACGTCGTACAACAACTCCTCAATTTGTCTATCATTCAAAAATCCTCCCATTGTTGTAGAAATATTCACTAAATACAAAAAGTTTAGAAATTATACTCAGTGAAAAAAGTTACGTATTTGGTGTCGTGGGTTAAATGTGACCCAGCCGGCTCCATACCTCAGCTCCTATGATGGTCACCACGCTGCACGTCCGTCCCCCGCCGCAGCTTGCGATGTACTGAGAATACGTATTTGTTGCCTTTTTTTTGTATTATCCGGTTTAGTAAACATAATGTTACAGGAATTTGATGATAATTTATTTAATTATATTAAGTTTTTTGAAAAAAAACAGCAATGTAATTGGTGGACTGAATCAGCTGATAGCGTTCGCCGCATGCACAAGGTGAACGAACTCCCGCACCGTGCGCGTCTTCTGTGCGCCCGCTAGTCGCGCGTCTCGCGGTTAGCATGAGTGTGTATGCTAACCGTTACATTGCGGGTTTGCAAAATATACAAGTCCTAAAATTTTCTTTAAAAAACGTTTCGAAGATAAATGGTTTTGTTATTTTTTAAATTGAAGTTATACTTCTTTTGGCACGTTAGGGAAAAATGATGAAAATATTTTTTTACGAAACACCGTCACAAAAAAACCGACACCCTGAAGTTAGCTATAGAATAATTTTCACATAATGACAGACGTCAGAAGAAGATAATATACCTAGTTTAAAACTACACAATAAGCAAAAAGGTTGAAGTGTAATGAAATTGTACGTATTATGTATTTTTATTTAAGGAGTATAAGAACCATCAACAAATAAAAATGGACATTGTTGCTCAGCACCATACCAATAAGGATTTTAAGCTCTTTTGGAAATCCACAAATAACCTAAACCCTGGGCTGAGTCGACCTGTGAGCGTTGCTGGGTTGTTCGAGCCAACTGAGATAGCCAATGCTTTTCAGAGGCATTTTAAAGTTGACTCGCCTCTTGGGCCTGAGGATACGGTGCTGGATGAGCAGTTTACGGGGCTACCTGTAAACATAACGACCAGGTTCTCGGCAAATGCTATTGCTAGGGTAATTAAGGCTATGGTGCGAGGTAAATCCCCGGGACACGATAGTTTCAGCATTGAGCGTCTGCAGCACGCAGGTGTTCACCTGCCAAGGGTCCTAGCGTTACTCTTTAACCTGTGCTTGAGTCACTCATACTTGCCGGATGACCTTTTACGTACTATCGTTGTGCCAGTTATTAAAAATAAAACGGGGGATGCCTCAGACATTTCTAATTATAGGTCAATATCGTTGGTCACTGTAACTGCTAAGGTATTGGACAGTTTGCTTAATGGACACATGGACAAATATATTAAGTTACACGATGCGTAGTTTGGTTTTCGGCCAGGGTTATCTACCGAGAGTGCCATTTTGTGCCTTAAGCAAACTGTTAGGTACTACACTGATAGGAATACGCCGGTATATGCCTGTTACCTGGACCTATCAAAAGCATTTGATCTAGTGTCTTACAGATTGCTGTGGGAGAAATTAGAGTGTGATACTGCTATACCACACGATATAGTTGCATTACTACGTCGTTGGTATAAGCATCAAACCAATACTGTGAGGTGGGCCGGCTCATACGCGAGCGCTTACGGGTTGGAGTGTGGAGTAAGGCAGGGGGGTATCTCCTCTCCAAAGTTCTTCAACCTCTACGTGAACCGTTTGCTTGGCGAGCTCGGCAGCACTAGGATCGGATGCCATATAGATGGTACGTGCATTAATAATATTAGTTACGCAGATGACATGGTGGGGCTCAGCCCGACAATTGGAGCTCTGCGCAAATTATTGCGAATTTGTGAATCCTATGCGGTAGCCCATGGGCTCAGATACAATGAGGATAAGAGTGAGTTTATGGTTTTTAGAGCTGAATCTAAGTGCTATTTGAATACACCACCCCTATTCCTAAATGGTACTCGCGATTTAAGTATCTGGGCCACTGGGTTACCGAAAACCTAAAGGATGTAAAAGATATAGAAAGGGAGCGCAGGGCGCTGGCCGTCCGCTGTACTATGCTGGGTATGCGCAGGTTCGCTCGATGCACGGCTATGGTAAAGACGACACTGTTTAAAGCGTACTGCCAGTCGTTTTACGCGAGCAGCTTGTGGGTCAGCTATACGAAGGGGGCGTAGAGTGCTCTGCGAGTACAATGTAATAATGGGTTCAGGATACTGATGGGTCTACCGCGCTTCTGCAGTGCATCCGGGATGTTCGCCGAGGCTCACACTGATGGGTTCAATGCCATCATTAGAAAGCGGTGTGTGTCACTGTTGAGTCGCCTGCGCGGTAGTTCCAACAGTATCTTGAGCACACTGGCAGGCCGGTGGGACTCTCCGTTTCTGAGGCACTGGATAGGCCTGCATATACAGCAGGTGCAATAGTGTTATTTGCCCGGGGGCGGGGGACCTCACTTGTCCCCAGTTAGAAATTTTTCATTTTAATGGTTGTTTTTATTTTCTTTTTTAATTAATTCATTTTATGTATTGTATGTATATGTATATCTTACTACTAACCTATATATTATAAGAATATTGTTACTAACAAGTTTTGGCTATGTGGCCTGAAATAAAAATATTATTATTATAGCTTCTAACGCGTGTAAATAAGTACCTACACACACTTTTTTTTTAGATCTCTTTGGAAATAGATAAGATAATTCTGATTTTTGAGGATAAATTACTTTCGTACAGTAGAAGTCGGGCCAAAAAATATACAGTACCCTTTCTCGTGTACCCGGACTAGCGGTTTAACTTTAAATGGTACAAAGTGTGAATTTTCACAAATTACCCTCATATTCTAACTTCTAATTATGCCATTCGAAATTTTGTTGAGTAATAAAATGTAAATCCCAAGGGTTTGATGTCCGACAGAACTGAACAGGTGAAATATTTACTCTAAGCTCCTTAGGAACTTTTAGGAATTAATGTATTATTCACGCTAAAAATCCTTCTCGTACAAGTTCGTGAGGAGGGCTCACTCTCATTCCCCTCCTGAACTTGCGTCTCAATTATATTTATATTGAAGTATTATAATATCATGGAGGCAGATTATTATCAGGGAGGCTTCTTTACCACTATCTCCCCACCATAGTTCAAGTTTTGTCGTGGGGATGGGACTCAGTTGCCTAAGGTGAACCCAGGCCCCAGCACCTTTGGCGAAGCCAATTGAACCGAGGGAGCAGCTCTTTGTGCCGCTCTTGGCGAGATTGGGAACCTCACGCCACTGCACTGTCCCGACGTTAGGAGGCGTTGTTCCCTCTGTGGAGGTGGCGTCGGTCCCTTGCAGGACTGACTAGACGTCGAGGTGCCCTGTTAGCTTAACAGATCCGGGACACCTCACTAAGGCGACACTGGTGGCACTCGCCGGGTTTTAGTGGGTAGAGCTGCGTCCATTCACCATCTTTCGGGCGCAGCGAGTCCCACATACCCACCTGGGGAGACCCACTCCCCAGGCGGGATGCTTCAGAGCATTTCCCGGCGTAAAAGAAAAAAAAACTGTGATCAAGTCGACAGAATGCATGATAAATTCAATAATTTTAGGCTAAGTACTGCAATGGGATCATTACTTAAAAAATTGTAATTTTTCATTTTTTTAGTTTTACTAAATACTGAAAGCTTTCATAATATTTTTAAATGTATTAGTTTTTAGAGGAAACGTCACCGATTTCTGTTAAACTCTAACTAAACTCAAATATATTGTGAATTAAATTGTGAAAAATATATTGTGAAAAAAATTGTGTGTGTCAAATAGTTGTCGACCTACTCAACGTTCAACGAAAACGATTAAAACTCGTACTTAAAAAAGCGTTTCAACGGAATTTATCTGTATCGATGATTGGCGCTTACATTATATTAGATTTATTACTTGGTTTCAGTGCCAACTTCAAAAAAGGAGGAGGTTCTGTTCTGTATATATTTTTTGTAAATAGTTATGATAAATTCTATGAGTCAAAATATATTTTCAAAACTAATATCGCTTATATTACGGGTAGGTATTCACTAAAACACCGTTCGGTTTTATGATATTATATTTCGTTCGTATATCGAATATACTTTATGGTATAAAAATGCGTGTAAAAAAAGATAGATAATCATAATAAATTACATCACTACGTATTTACATCAAAATACGGCACTTACTGCCAAAGGATAGGGATGTGGCTCAAATAAGGAAAATGAAACAACCCGGACCATAATATAATCTGTCACCACATTCACTGTATGGTTCAGGGAGTTAAGAGCGTTATCTGTCATTCGGAGTAACGGTGGGTGTATCGACACGCCCATTACACACTGTAATGATTATTACTAATAAGTGCCTATGGAGTACTCAAAAAGAATTTTAGAGACAAAAATGTCAAATGTATTGGGTTTTTCCCCGATCGATCAGGGAAAAACGGAAATCGACGATCTTTGACATAAATTGTCAAGGGACCTCATATAAGAATAAAATAAATAAATAAATAATATAATATCCGTATTTTTATCATTCTTACTCGTGTATTATGTACCCCATGATTGACTTACAACAAAAAATTGTAAAACTTTAAGAAAAGTGAGCCAGGTTGCTGTACTATACAGCAACCTGGCTCACTTTTCTTAAAGCTGTGCTGTATATTATCTGAACTGTATCAGATAATATACAGCAAAATCAAAAAAATAAACTGCGATAAAATTTGTATAAAGTTGTTTAGTTAAAATTAATAGAATTCGCATAAACATCGGAAATGAAAAAGAATGTACTTACCTAAATATAGGTCAAATACATTTTAAATTATTTTTGGGACAATATAAATGACAAAGACAAGCCAGGTAAGTTTAGACCATTACAAAAACAAACTTGAATCAGAGACGGGATAGTTTAAAAAAAAATTTACCTGACGTAATACTGAGCTTGAAATTCCAGCTATTCAAATAAATTTCGCCTTGGAAATATAATTTATTGTTTCAATATTTGACGGATTTCACAATGAAATATTCCATGTTACCAAGTTTTGAAACAAGTTGTACAAGATGCAAAATTGCTTCCATCTCTTGTTCGTTTCGAACGTTTTGTATTGCAAAAGGGCAAATGAACATGTTGTGAGAGGCTCCTAGAGTCCAAAGCTTTTATTATTTTTATATCAAGGGCTAGAAAATAAGAAAATATTTTTGAAATGAAAAGACTTTATGAACAATGTATTAAAATAAGTATCTGCATAAAAGAAATATAAATAACAAAATATAACACTTACAATATAATATGAAAACGTGAAAATAAATCGTATTACATTTATGTCTCCAGTCCTTACAATTCCATGTTATGAAAACCCACTTTGTGCGTGTTCCGATATAATATTACACTTGTTTTACTTTATAAAATCTAAAACAATATGTTCAAGTAACAAACACATTGAATATAAGAACAGTATTATATCTCTTATTGTTCTAAGCTGTATTCCAGCAAATACACTGTGTAGAATTTAATATAGGTCCATTGTCTTATAAGGCATGTTGTCCAGACGGCCACATTAAAACAATTAAGGAATAAAGTTTGTTTCATTCCTAAACAAAAAGTAAGGGATAAAAGAATAAACAAGCATCTAATATTAGTTGGCAAGAAAGAGTACTTATATGTTTAATTTGAGATTTGCATAAAAAGGACAAGATAAAGTTTTTGAATGATAGGTAGCGAAGTGGAAATATGGTTTGCCCTTCAGTACATATATTTAATATAATATTGTTTATTTTCAGATCATAGTCAGTAGATATAGCTAAAAAAAGAACATTAATCTATTTATAGTGAACTTGCTATTGTACGAATTTACGCATTCAACCTAAAACAATGTCCTAGGTCACGTTGAAGATTGTTAATTTTTTTTTTTTTAATAATAGATGGGAGAGGTAAGCTATATATATTTGTGACTCTTATGATGACTAACATTTTGTGCCAGGCATTTTTCTGCACCAGGTCATGAATGTTTATATATTATGTACAAATTTATTTCTGTTTCTAGTATCTACTTAATTGTTAGAAAACAATATTTGTAAGAAATAATGATACTAGTTTCATTTAATGTACAAGGCACTACACTACATTTTCACGAAAAAGCTTAAATTACAAACGTTGACTTGGTGATAGATCGCCCTCGCTTAATGAACGTCTCGACGATTTAGGCTTCAATAATTTACTCCATTCAAAGGTTTAGTAACTTACATCAAACGCACATAAAAGATCCATTACGATTCTCCATTTGCCAGTTATTTGTAACCATCGGAAGGTAACCAAACCCTTTTCCGTATCATTTGTTCGAGGCAACCTATTTCGGAATTGGCAACGATACATTTAACCAAAGATTAAGAGCGCAATTTGTTTACACCCTACTAGATTTTCAATGTTACTTGTTCGATAATGATCATGAAATGATCTCGAATGTCAGACGTAATATTTTTCTTTTAGACGAATTCATCATTAGCTCTTTTTTCGACTAGTTCTTTTAGTAGTATTCTTTTAGTTCTAGTTCTTTTAGTAGCAGTTTTAAACTAGTTCTTTTAGTTCTAGTTTGGTAGTAGTCGTTCGAGAACCATCATTTCTAATTTTTTAAATTTCCATTCCAAATGACAAAACGGAACCCTTATAAGACCAGTTTATTTTCTGTCTGTCAATTGGTCTGTGTAACAAAAACCAGTAGGATACTTTGTATTAACGTAGAATCATAAACCCCACCATGGTTCAGGCCTTGACGTGGCGGTGGGGCTCAGTAGCCTAGGGTGAGCCCAGCACCTTGGGCAAAGCCAATTGAGCCGAGGGGGCTCTTTTTTCCCCTCTTATAAGAAGAGGGGACAAAAGAGGATGGGAACCTCACCCCATTGTACTGTCCCGACGTTGGGAGGGGTTGTTCTGTGGTGCGGGACAATCCCCCTGTGGAGGTGGCGTTGGTCCTTTGCGGGACTGACTAGCCGTCGAGGTGCCCTGTTAGCTTAACAGATCCAGGGCACCTCACCAAGGCTGCACTGGTGGCACTCGCCGGGTTTTAGTGGGTAGAGCTCCGTCCATTTACCATCTTTCGGTCGCAGCGAGTCCCACATACCCACCTGGGGAGACCTACTCTCCAGGCGGGATGCCTCAGTGCATTTCCCGGCGTAAAAGGAAAAAAAAGAATCATAAGAAATGTAAGAATTTGGTCTCACAACATATTAAGTAAAGGAAAAAATCTTAAAACCGTTAATTTGTTGAAAATATGTTCGGAATCCTCAGCGTGCGAGTCATACTTGCGTGAGTCCGGGTTTTTTTTTATATTCGTGTTGTATGCTACCTAATAAACGATACATGTTCTCCGAACATTGTTTTCGTCGGAGAAAACGTGAACGAAATGAAAATGTTCACCTGCAAAATGGATGTTCGAAATAAAGCAGGGCAACTATTGTCGTCCCCAAGACAATGCCTCATTTTGTGCAACAATCTTTCTTCATGTTATATTCATAGCCTCGCCTTGTGGGAGCATGATGTTAAAATTACTTCCATCCTGTATACGCAGGAAGTGCAGAAATATAATTACGGCGTCCTTTGAAATTTCAAATATTTTTTATTAATATTATCGACACAATAGTGTCGATAATATTAATAAAAAATAATAATTTCTTAAGAAATTAATTAGTGTATTGTTAAATGAGCAGCATATCATCAATTTTTATAATATGTCTCACTGTTAGGCACGGGTCTTCTCCTCAAAGTCAGGCAAGGAGGTGTTGAGCCAATGGGAGTCCCAATGTCCCAATACTGGTTGGTGAAATTCACACACCTTCAAATACTTTTAATCTCATCAGATATGCATGTTTCCTCGCGATGTTTTCTTTATATATAGTTTAGTTGTTCAAAAGTTGAAATGAATTTATTTTAAAAATATACACTTAATAGTTTTTCTATAATAACTGTTTTGCTAAAAGGACATTTTCGGAATGAATCATTGTCCATTTCATTCTAGCACACGTCATGTTCGCGCCTTATGTCAGGTGAGATAGCAATCATTTTTACCCGCGACGGAACGGAGACTGTATATGCGTTTGGGGTGAGAGGCAGTTTGTGTGTGTAAACCTATTTTGCCGCTTATCTCCAAGACTACTTGTCCGATTTTGATGCGGTTTTCAGAGATGGGTTCGGATTAGATTGGTGCATATTATTAGATATATATTAAGTTGATAACTCACTAGAGGGCACTGTAGTAAACGTTTTTTGTACAATCCAATGTTGCCATTTTTCTCCAAAACTACTATTTTAATTTTGGTACGAATTTCAATGATGGGTTTCGGTTTGATTGGTGCATGTTCTTAGATAGGTGTTACAATTACAACCCACCAGGGGGCGCTGCAGAAAACATTTGTTTTGATGCGGTTTTAATTCAGTGATGGGTTCTGGTTTGATCGGTGCATGTTCTTGTATTATGTGTTACGATGAAAACTCACCAGGGGGCGCTGAAGTAAATGTTTGTTTGTGGAAAACCAAAACTACTAGTCCGCTTTAGATGCGATTTTCGGTGATAGGTTCGGGTTTAATTGTGGTACGTGTTCTTAAATGTGTTACGGTGATGACTCACCAGGGGGCGCTGCAGTAAACATTTATTTGTACAAACTAATGCTGCAATTTTTCTCCAAAACTACTAGTCTGATTTTGATGCGGTTTTCAATTATGGGTTTGGATTTGATTGGTGCATGTTATCAGATAGGTGTTACAATTACGACTTACCAGGGAGCGCTGCAGTAAATATTTGTTTTGATGCGGTTTTAATTCAGTGGTGGGTTCTGGTTTGATTGGTGGATATTCATATATTTTTATGACGATGAAAATTCACCAGTAGGGCTAGCATGCGCGCACGACAAAATTTTGTCTACGCCTTTTCTCGTATTATTTCATATAAGTAATACGAGAAAATGGGTAGATATAATTTTTACGTGCGCGTATGCTAGCCCTACAGGGGGCGCTGCAGAAAACATAATATTTTGTTTGTGCAACTACTACTAAGTCCGTTTTGGATGTGGTTTCCGGTTATAGGTTCGGTTTAAATTGTGTTGCATGTTCTTAAAAATGTGTTACGGTGACACCTCACTAGGGGGCGCTGCAGTAAACATTGTTTTTACAAAACCAAAACTACTGGTCCGATTTGGATGCGGCTTTTAATAATGGGTTTGTGGTTGATTAGTGAAGATTTTTAAATAGGTGTTACGGTATTAACTCACTAGGTGACGCTGCAGTAATATCTAGTCCGATTTTCATGCGGTATTCATTCATTATAGGGTTTGTGGTTGATCAGTAAAGGGTCTTAAACAGATGATACGGTAGTAAATCACTTGAAGGCGCTGCAGTCATTAATATATTTAATTTTAGCTTCTACATATTTAAATATTAATTAGGTTTATAGAGCATACTCTATAAAAAGTTTGAAATAAAAAGCAAAATGAAAAATTTTGAAAAAAACCCACGACGGTTAAAACATAATTGAAAAATGATAAGATAATTAAAAAACCCCGACATTTAAACAACAGTGTATCAGTTTTCATAGCACTTCCCTACGCACCTATTTGGTTCTCGAAGACGTAGATGTGGCAATAACATATTATTCAAGTCCCTATGAACTTAATATAAAACCCAATATAATCCGTCGGGGGCTGCCATTACTATTTTAAACTTCAACATAAATATAAAAAAGCAAAATTACACATAAAAAACCCACGATGGTTAAAATGCAGGTAATTGAAAAAGAATAAAATAATTAAAAAATCCTCGATTTAAAGAATTTATGCAACTAGAGATAATAAAAGTAAAAAAATGTTCCCATTTCTCTCCAAAACTACTAGTCAAATTTTGATGCGGTTTCATCACTGTTTTAAATTTGAAGAAATATAAGTATAGCAATAAAATATTATCTCCAAATTATTGACGTTACTATAAAACTACAAATCTAGTCCATTCAATGGCAGCCCCCGACGGATTATATTGGGTTTTATATTAAGTTCATAGGGACTTGAATAATATGTTATTGCCACATCTACGTCTTCGAGAACCAAATAGGTGCGTAGGGAAGTGCTATGAAAACAGATACTCTGTTGTTTAAATGTCGGGGTTTTTTAATTATTTTATAATTTTTCAATTATGTTTTAACTTAAAATGTGTTGTTTAAATGTGTTATCGGTAGAAGTGGTGTACTTAACGCGCTGCCGTCTGGTACCTACTGGTACCACCATCTTGCATCTTTCTTCCGTGAATCAGCTTTGCTGCGTTTAGGAAATAAGGACAGGACAGGTTGTGTAATTACTGGTATCAAGACTTACGTCTCAGAACAGGCAAAATGTGAATGAGATACTAGGGCTAGTTTAGGATTTGTTTGTGTTGACGGGCAACGTTGATGACTCTCATGTGGCTTTTGGCCTATCAAATTAACTAAAAATTGTGTCGTGGCAATGTAGTTTTATATCAGCCTGGCTAAACTTTCTGAATTCAGCGTCCACTATAGAAATATAAGCCCACTAGCCACCAGTTAAAGCACACTTATTTAAATACACTGCCTTTTCTTTAACAACTGCACGTAACATAATATATCTTTTTGTTATAAATTTTATTAATATTTGTTAGCCTATACCACTACAATCTTCTCTCTCTATTAATGGAATCGTAGAGATGGTAGTTTTAAAGATCGGAAGAGGCTAAGGCTAATAAGACTTTATTTTAAGGCTAATATGGCATTTGGGATGCACTGACGGGTCACCGAGTGACTTTATACCCCCAAATACTCAAACGAATATCAAATTTAAGACGTACTTAAACTCATGCTACGACGTGTCAGATTCAAAGAAAAAAGAGGGACAACACGAGTTTAAGTACGTCTTAAATTTGAGATTCGTTTAAGTATTTGGAGGTTAGTAGTTTACTTTTCCTCTAAGAGTCTGGATGATTTCTGAGAAGATTTTCCCTCTCGTCATAAAAAGCCTCTCTTTGTGCCTCACTACTAAGCATGAATTGTTGTTTTTTTTTTTATATCATCAGGGGGCAAACAAACAGTCGGAGCCTCACGGCGTCGACGCACATACACATCCGTACAACCGAGGCCACGCAGATGTGCTGCCCTCCTTTTCCCTATCCCCCCAATGGGCCAGACCAGAAACACAAACCGCATGAAACGTGACAGCATAGCAGCGAGAGGTGCCTGGAAGTTCGGCTGCAATGCAGCATGGCACTACCTCTTGCTAAATCGTTTCTTAAAAAGCTATTTCATTTGGCGGAAGGAAATAACTTACTACTATTATATATAGTAATATTAAAACCTAAACCATCACTTAATCTCCTTAAAATCCACAGCGACATGAAATTTATAAGCTAAGTACATCCTGTGGTCCACTTAAGTGCGACTTTATGCGCATTACGAGACCGAATTTACATAATTAACCCCACAAAAGTTATAGTTACTTCGGCCAAAGTTGAAATTTTGACCTAAATAACTAATAAGAGATAAAACAGTACCTTATGCTTTAATGTAATTAAATCACTATTTTCTTGTTAGCTGGGTGGAAATGTCGTAAATATGGTGATCATAATATTTTAATTAAGAGCTAAGGTGTCACAAATAGTCATAGCCGGGTACATAAAACGTGAAACTTTTATTAGTTAAAAAGGGAACCTATTTCCAAATACTGAATGATTGCCTATCGAAGTTCGCTAAGGCCGGCAACGCACCTGCTAATCCCCTGGTGCAGCGTTTCCCAAACTTTGTTCTGCTATGGTCCGGTAAATTTCGTATAATCTCCTTCATGTACCACTCAAGTTTTTAAACCCCTTAAAATATTAGGTAAAATAAAACATATTTATAGCCAATAGAAATATAATAATGTTTGTATTACAGTAATTAGTGAGAAGTATAAAGCTGCTTATTTTTGACCCTTTGACTTGTCAGTTAAGCTCTTCTAGTATTTGTTTAAAACAAGAAGGCGACCCGGTATTTTTTTTCGTGGCCCGGTACCGGGATTAGATCCACTATATGGGAAACGTTGCTCTAGTGTAGCGGGTGTCTAATATCTATGGATGTCGCTTATACCACCAGGTGAACAGACTATCCGTTTGCCCCTTCTTTTATAAAAAAAAGTCTTCCACGCATACAAGACTTGAAGCTTATTAAATTGGTTAAAAGGATTCTTCATCTCACATTAAGCGTAAATTGTATTGACTGTTGACGGAATAATATTATACGTATGGAATGTAATACGGACAAAGTATGTACACACATGTTTACTTGAAGATTGACCCAGCTGATAAGGAAGATTGATGATTTGAACAGTAGTATTGCTGGTGTGATCTATCGGGTACTGCGAACCCTTTATTAGCGAATACATCACGATTATAATTATAACTGTACTTGTACATTTGATATGAATATAAAATTGGCATTTTAATAATTTTAGTTTAATCTAATCAAACGGTTTGATAATAGAGGGGGGCTCGTCTTTGTATTGTTTTTTTATGGTAATGAATTACTTTTTAAATTATCATATTTTTTTTTATATGATTTTGTACCAACCATAGTCGCGAAATTTAAGATATAAATTATTCCGAAAAATATAAAAACTGTAAAATGTGTATAATTTTTATTTTATTAAATAATATAAATTAAATTATATTAATATTTAGTTCTCAAATATTATTAAAAGAAACAATATAAAAAAAATAATTACTTTTTCTATTAAGGTATGTACAGTAAATTGGAAATAATTAATGGTTTTTAATTTTTTTTTAAAGGCTTTGCAGCTGAATTGGGTTGGTGGTACCTCTCGCTCACAAAATACCGGCGCAAAGTGACAGCTATGCTGTCGTGTTTTGTGAGTTTCTGGTTTCAAATTTCGGGGGGGGGGGGGTAGGGAAAAGGGGGCCATTAGCATAATTTCTGGTTGTGTGGATGTGTATGGTGTCGATGGTCGTCAAAAGGCTTCGACTGTTCATTTGCCCTCCTATGCTATAAAATAAGATATATATTATACCTAATTAACTGGGCAGGGTCGACGTTGATCACGTACCATCATGTGTACCTAATTTCGATTTACCAATTTTGTGATATAAGTATTTTTTTCAATAGAAGAGTCACAATTACAGTACCTATAGAAGAAACTATTGTTATTATTATTATTTATTGAAATACAAACATATACATTGATAGATAAGAAGTAGAAGTAACGTTAGTAATAGTGTATTATTGTATACATTATTTTATTTCCAATGTGAAAAGCTTTGTATGAATCTCGTCCTCTTTTAATATCAACTTTTCTATTTTTGTTGCAACAAAGTAAGTGATGATTTCATGGGAATGAATATTTATATTTAACAAAAGAAGCATTGTACTCCCCATTATCGTTCAGATAAAATAACAGTAAGTAATAACAAAAAGTAACAGAAAGCTTTTTTAGAGTTCCGTCGTCACAAAATTTTAAAGCAGTTTTTTTGCAGACATAATGTATTAAATAAGCATATAAAACCTATTTATAGATATATTATATCGCAAATTTTCATGCTATTCATGAGCCAGTTCTATGTCACTGATTTCTACACCGTTTTTAAACTCCGACGAAAAAGGTGGGTGTTATAAGTTTGATCGCTCTGTTTATGTCTCTCTATGGCACCGTAGCTCAAAAACTAGTCAACCGACTTGCATGCGGTTCTTTTATTTGAAAATAAGTTTTCCATGGTTCTAGTCACAAATTTTTAATATAAAATCATATTTATTATTAAAAAAATATTAAGGCATAAAAACGAACATTTAAAAAATCAAAAATTTGACCTTAACCTACCTTGACCTATTAAATTTGATTGAGTAACACCTATATGTTATCTATTAATTTATATAAATTGTGTGTTAATTTTAAGTTTAAGTTAAATTGGCCGTACTGTTAAAAATATTTATATCAAATTCGATCACTTGTCTTCAAGTGATTGAATTTATCTAAATATGTTAGTAATATCATCAGCGTAAAGCAAAAATTGGGAAAATCGAAAACAAAATGCAATTTCAATAAGAACAATAGAAAATAAAAAAGGTCCTAAAATTGAGCCCCGAGGAACACCTGTCGGCATCAACATCCATTTGGAGGCATAACCATTTATTGCAACGGCTTGCGAACGATTTTTGATTTCGAACGAGAACCATCCACATAGATTATATATACATTATAATATGATAGATTTGTATATTGTGAACCTTTTGAAGTAAGATACAGTGGTCTATAATATCAAAAGAACTCCAGAACCCATAGCGGCAGTAATATAGTCATTCGCGAGAACAAGGTTAGAGACAGTCGACCTAGCCTTCAAGAACCCATGTTGTTCAGGGATAAACCAACCTTGTAGCGCAGCGTACACCTGCTTATGTACTACACTCTCGAAGATTTTAGCAGAGATGGAAAGTTTAGAAATCGGTCTAAAATTTTTGATATTACTCTTGTAACTACCATTATGTACTGGTGTCATGAAAGCCAACTTCCACATGTCCGGCACACATCCCTCCTTCAGCAAAAGTTTATTGTTATTTATTTATTAATTAATGCAAAGAGGCGTAACTAAGCTATGTATATATTTGCGCACTTTGCAATCAATACAGGGGATCCCCCCTCTGGGCTAGCACTCTTTGTTACATCAACAGTTACTACTTACTAAATTGTTCCTACCGTTTATTACTATGCTGGGTGTTTCTTTGCCAGATAGGATTCGAAACGAAGACATCTGCCAGAGTCAGTTACCGATATTACGCGAAGAATAAGCTCTTTGAAGTGTTCAGCAGTGGGCTGGTCACACACTCAGGAGAACGGATGGCCGATGAACTAATAAGGTTCAAGAGTGGAGGCTGCGTTTAGGTAGTCGAAGTGTTAACCGCTCACTAGGTGGGAAGACGATCTCCAGTGTAATAACGGTCCGTGTAGGATGCGAGTGACAAGGCATCGGTCGTCTTGGCGTTCATTGAAGGAAGCCTATGTTCAGAAGTGGACGGATTAAGCCTGATGATGAAGAAGAAAGTGTTCCTATGGTCACGAGGTTATAACCTCTTCATTATTATTGTCGGAAAATTTTGAACCCCGACGCAAAAATACAGGTGTCATATTATATTTTTCTGCTGCGTGTGTGTCTGTCTAAGCCACTGTAGTTCTCAAACATATATCTGTTTGGATCCCGTGTTTTAATTTGAAAGCAGGCTTTCATAGCAGTGGTTCTTAAACATGTTTTATCAAAATCGGCTCAGTCGTTTCAATGTACTGTTTTGCTTTTGTGACGGAGATGGATGGACAAAAAGTTTACGTATTACTGTAAACATTTTGGTAAAGCGATACATTTTGAAAACGCTAAATACTAGCTAGTTTATACAGATGGAACGAAATGGTTTGGTCGTCTACGCGTCGGAACTATGATTTTTCATTTCATTTTTATTTATTCAATTTTAGCCGTTTCTCCCCGTTGCCACCAGTATAGTCTGAGAGTATAATTTATTTTAAAACAACAGAATAAGGAAATTTTTTAAAAATAATTTAAAACAAGTAAAAAGTTTAAAATAAGGACTTAATCCCTTCTTTTAAAGTCATTTAAAATAAAAAATATTATTTTTTAAAGTAACCACCAGTAGTTATGGTGCTGCGATGAAACAAACTCAAACATACATACATACAGACTGCAAAAATCATAACCGTTTCTTTCGGCTTTATAGTCAGGTAAAAAGATACTTATTGGAGTTGTATGGTAAATGCCGGCTTGTATAAAATTGATTCACTCATTGAGACATGTTTTATAGTCTATACTAGCTGGTGCCCGCAACTTCTCCCACGTTAACTAAGATTTGCAACCTTATCCATATACGGTTGCAAATCTATAAAAATAAAATCTATAAAAATGACCATCATTAATCCATTTAATGATGGTCATTTTTATAAATTACCACCAGGTGAAACGACTTTAATCTTTCCTCTTTATAATATTAGTATAGATTATGATTATTTCATTTTATAGTACAAAATCAAATTATTATGTATTTTACAATCTATACTAATATTATAAAGCTGAAGAGTTTGTTTGTTTGTTTGAACGCGCTAATCTCAGGAACTACTAGTCCGATTTGAAAAATTATTTCAGTGCTAGACAGCCTATTTATCGAGGAAGGCTATAGGCTATATAACATCACGCTGTGACATATAGGAGTTGAGTAACGCGGGCGAAGCTGCAGGCAACAGCTAGTATTTTATAATTTGGCTGCTTATATTAGATACTACTCCAAACGTTTCTACTATAGGTATACCTTTTTTTAACGTTGGGAAATGCCTTTTGCACACCACCAGGCCCGGGGGGACCCGGTGGTTATGTGGGACTCGCACCCACTATAACCCAACGACGTTCCACCTACCTGCTATTGGACAGGGTCATGGGACTATAGGCACCTATACCTACTGAAATTATAGAGGACTTCAAAGTCCATGAGAGCGAAGCCGCAGGCGACTTTTACGGATTTTACACATATTACAATTACTATAATTTGTATTATTTATAAAGGAAATACACCTCTTTTAATGACTAGTAAGACGGCTGATTCCCCGCCATTCCCTGAATGGGAATGGGAACAACAAGACCGGCTACAGCATCGATATCGTCGTCCTATGTCACTATTAGCATCCAACAAAACAAGGGATATTTAAATTCCAGAAAAGTTTTCAATATCCATACTACAGCTTTAAGAGGTAGCGCCATAATATTTTGCAGCCAAACTACAAACAAACAAACAGCCACCGGTGGGAGGGAAGCGCTTCTTGCTTGTTTCTCCCATGAAACAGCTTTGCTGTGTTTCGAAGAGAAGGGCAAGACAGGCAGTGTAATTACTGGCATCGAGACTTAACATCTTATGTCTCAGGATAGGCAACACATAGATAAGTTGCCTGGGCTCATTTATGTTCATGGGCGACGTCGACCTCTTACCATCAGGTGGTACGTTTGCCAGTTTGCCTATCCAACTAACATAAAAGAAGCTGGGTCGACACGACCGGAGCTCTCACTCACATAATACCGGCGTAAAGTGACTGATATGCTGTCGCGTTTCGTGCGGTTTGTGAGTTTTCGGTGGCCTTTTGGGGTGATAGGGAAAAGGGGGGCAACGCATCTGCATAATTTTTGGTTGTACGGATGTGTTTAGGTGTCGATAGTCGCCAATAGGCTCCGAATGCTCGTTTGACCTCCTATGCTATAAAAAAACAATATCATAGAAAAAGATTAAGCTTTTAAAATCAATTATAGACTATAAGAAATCCGATGAAAAGATGAGACTACAAAAAACCAGCTCTACGATCTCCAATACAACAAACAAGTGAAATTAAATACCTCCTTTGTGAAATACTATGAGGTGTAAAAATAGAGTAAAGTAAACTCTACTAATAAAGCGATTGAATTCCTACAGATGGAACATGATAAAAATGAAAATTAAAATAAGAAAAAAGTAAAAATAACGTCGTATCAAATCGATGCTTGTTACTAAATTGGGAAACGGGAACAAACTAAATACTGATAGCATAAAAGTAAGAATAAAAGTTTGCTGGCGTCGTTTAGCTTGTAAACAAGTTACACAAAACATGTTACAGAATTTTACGTCACTCTAAAATTCGTGACCTATTTATTTAAACTACTAAGTGAAATTGTAAACAATGCCAAAAGATAATTACCTTAATTAATATTATAATTACTACCCCGTAACTATACTATTGTTTATATTATTTCAACCAACGTGCAGATATTTATGCAATACAAATACTTACCTAAAATAAACACTTTTAGTTTACAATAAATATAATTTGCATGTGTAAATACTGAAAGCTAATAATACTGATATGCAACTGAAAATTAAAATAGTGGCAAGTAATATTTTAAGTTAAAATTTAAAGAAGCATTACTTAAATTAATGACGTTGGAAGTAGTCCAAATCGACTGGTCTAACTATGGTGACCCATTCGTTTAGTGCGTATCACACGATTTTCAGCTTTCTCGCTAAGAATTCTGAAGGAAACGAGCGTTAAGATTTAAGCGGCTGTAATTATGAGGGCAATGAACGGCAATTGTGGAAAAGAGGTGTTAAATCCCCACTTGGGATTATTTTATACAGAAGAACCATTTTATTCTTTTGTTTCATTTTATTTCGTGTTTCGTTCCAAGGCTACCCGGAAATAATGATTCAAACTTAGATTTCAAGTCTTTTTTTTTTAGTGCATAAAAACCTGTAGACTGATGATTCAATAACACTTCTCATAAATAGTAACATACACAGTGGCAGATGACATTAAAATTCAATTTAAACTTACAACAAAAAGTCAAAATAAAACTCATTATCTGTATTCCATTCAAATTTGTGAAATACATCACTATAATAGGTAAAATTTTTGTGAAAAAAATATGTATCCATACATACAGTAGATATGAAAATTACATCTGCTCGCGGTGCTACTTCAGTGAAAATGTGCTGCTCTATAAGCTAACGACGCTATTTTCCTAAACGTAAACTCTAAACTTGGCATTAATACAAAGTAAACTTTGCGTCATATCTTGAAGACTGTACAAAGGAAGTACAAACAAAGTGTTGAGTGAACAGTAAACAGGGACGAATAAAATATAAATTTAATTTCGGTAATGCACTTCCGAGGTAGATCAGTACTTCACATAATGAGATCGGCAGAATTCAGAAAGAAGGTATCACATACTAATGCTTATAATATAACTTAGCATGTTTTATAACATTTTTCTCATCTGTAATGAAGATCCTATTTATAATTTAGATCACATGGTAAGGCTGGCAAAACATGGATGAGACAGATAAGGGACTGAGTAGATTAGCAGAAAAAAGGGACGACTATCCTTAGCCGTAGGCAGTAATAGGTTGATGATGATGATGATGATAATGATGATGATGATGATGATAATGGTATTGTATATCTATAGTAAACGTGAAGTTTGTTTGTTTGAATGAACTAATCTCTTGGATTAATTTTGAACTTTTTAGATAGCATAATTGGGGATTAAGCTATTTATCCTGTAGGGAAGTATTTTTTTTTTTAATTACGGTCGTATTAGACCGTAGGGACCAGCTTGTAACCTATATTCAGCCGTGGAGTGAATAAGTAATTGATGATAATCAATTACTAACTAAACTAGTCTAGAATATAATTAAAACGAAGACATTCCATACTGGTTGAACATTATTTTGATGTTTAATATATTAGACTACAAGCCCATGTCAAAAAATGGATGGGTCATATGAACCACCAGGTGACGTATATAGGACGATATAAGAGCGTAAAATAATAAGATTCAGCACTATGCCGTCACTTGTAAGCTGTCCAACTGAGTGCTGGTGAGAATTCAAAAGTGCAGGTAGAGTGAGTACATTTTGGTCATATATTTTTGTACGGCATTTTTACCATCGATAGATCCCTGAAAAATAATAAGAAGCCGTGCAGTGCCGTCAAAAAATGGTGCGCCACAAAGTCGGTTTTTTTTTTGATTTTCTAACAATTTCCAGGGTAAATTTGGTCATTTCATTTTGTACGGCATCAGTTTCATACTGTTTCAATACAGCTTCTGATCCATTATTCCGCAACGCCGTACAAAAATCATCGTCCTATATACGTCACCTGGTGGTTCATATGACCCATCCATTTTTTGACATGGGCTTGTAGTCTATATCAAGTATATTTTTATTATAACTTACAATAACTTGATTAATGAAGTATAAGGTTGCTACTGTAAATGAAAATTAAAATTGTTTTTTTTTTATATTTAATAATCTTCTGGAATAGGACGGCGTATAAATTGTCGGGGATGTTTTCAGAGAGAGCAAATACCGCTCAAAATTTAGTATGTCAAACTATGTGTTTTGTTTATTTAAAGCCTCCCGCGTTATATTCCAATGTTTATTCAAAATATTTTTTCGGAAGCTATGCAAATAGCTGATGTATATATTTGATCCATATGTATTTGGGCGAGTAATCCTATTATTGTTTAGTTTTTTTTTTTTTAATAAAAGAAGGGTCAGTCATTACACCTGGTGGTATATAGTGCGGACTTTTTATGCATCTTAACTTCTTGCATCACCATCATCAGCCCGTTATTGCCCACTGCTCCTTTGGAGATCGGCAGAAAAAAGAAGGCCTATATGCCAAATACTTTTTTCTGCCGATTTTCTCTATCCCTTACCTATCTCATCCATGTTTTGCCCATCATCTTTGATCCATCTCGCCATAGGACATCTGGGAAATCTCCCACCCAATCTAGGCCACCATTGTTGTGGACCACTTGCCATCGCCACGTCTAGCCATGACTTAATATGCATAAGCTTAATTTTCCCCATTCATGAAATATTTTATTATCATAATAATAATAATTTATCATCAACCATTTTTACCCGCGACGGAACGGAGACTGTATATGCGTTTGGGGTGAGAGGTAGTTTGTGTGTGTAAACCTATTTTGCTGCTTATCTCCAAGACTTCTTGTCCGATTTTGATGCGGTTTTCAGAGATGGGTTCGGATTAGATTGGTGCATATTATTAGATATATATTAAGTTGATAACTCACTAGAGGGCACTGCAGTAAACGTTTTTTGTACAATCCAATGTTGCCATTTTTCTCCAAAACTACTATTTTAATTTTGATTATTCTCTTTATAATATGAAGGCTGGTAAGTGGTGTAAAAGCATCCATAGATATTATTATTATTATCGTTATTATTATTATTATAACGCTGGAAAGATTTCATGTCACAAAAGTAACAAAGGTTAATAGATATACATAGATTGTTGAATCTGAAGCTCGATTTCACTCCGTGTTTACTGAGAGAGATGGATCGTAGTACAAACAGCTCTGACGTCCTCACATAGAACTAATTTACTAAGATTATTTACTGGCCCTTAATTTGATATCTTTTTACAGGGTTATCCTCATCTCTTGTATTGGCCATATGTTATCGTACTATCCTTATATTATAAAGGCGAAAGTTTGTATGTCTGGGTTTTTGTTACTCTCATACGAAAACTACTGTATAGATTTAAATGAAACTTTACAATAATATATCTGTGTGTCAGAATAACACATAGGCTTTAATTTATAAACATATTTTAAGAATTGTCTAAAATCTAATCCTGCGTAGACGAAGTCGCGGGCATAAGCCAGTCATCAATATATCAGATCAATACTCGACCTTGAACTCTTGCAAATATTTTTTCTAAGGAATATTAATAATTAGTAATAAAATAAGCATTCCTCCCAGGCATTTCAGGATAGGATGTAAAAGTTTAGAATACATTATTTGAAAAGATTAGTTCCGCAATCCACTGAGTTTGTTTCGCCGGTTCGTCGCAGTGGGCTTGCCTTGGAATCGGTGGTAAATTCAATTGACGATCAAAAATATACTTTATTGGTACTATTTTGATATTTTTTTTTGAATTTGTTGTTGTCTTTCGGCGTCAGTAGCCACCATATGGCTCCGACATCTCGGTTTCCTCCTTATGACATACAAGATAATATTTTTTATGTACTTCTTATACTTGTGTGGTCATTTATTAATGAAAGTTCTATTTCAAAACATAGAATAAATCCCTGTCTATATTTTAAATATTAAACAAAAAACCTGGTTGTGCTCATGAGAGCTATCAAAATTTGGGTGGACATTTTTACAATAGTATGTGTTTTTTTCTTCTTTAACGCCGGGAAATGCTCTGAGGCATCTCGCAGGAAAGTGGGTCTCCCCAGGCGGGTATGTGGGATTCGCTGCGCCTGTAAGCTGGTAAGTGGATACAACTCTACCAACTACATCCCGGCGAGTGCCACTAACGCCGCCTTTGGTGAGGTGCCTCGGATCTAATAAACAAACAGGGCACCTCGACGGCTAGTCAGCCTCCAAGGGACCGCGATGCTACCTCCATAGAGGGTTTATCCCGCACCACAGAACAACCCCAACGTCCCAACGTCGGGACAGTACAATGGGGTGAGGTTCCCGTCATCGCCCCTTGCCCCCTCAGCTTCTAACCACTAAAAAATGCTGCATCCACTTACCAGCTTTCGGGCGCAGCGAGTCCCTCATACCCGCGTGGGTAGACCCACTCCCCGCGGGATGTCTCAGAGCATTTCCCGGCGTTAAAGAAAAAAAAAGGTATGAAGAATGATATACGATTTTAATTAGTAACTATTGAGATTTGTTATTTTATATTGTGTATAAGCTAGGCTTATATTATTTGTTACAATATTTGTTAGTCAGTCATCAAACTAAATCTCGTACTAATGAAAAAATTGCAAACTGCGAGATTAAAAACATGAGTCTCTTTTATTTTAATTTAATTGAAAATATATTTACGTTTTTGTCTTTTTGACTAACAGACACTTGAAGTATCCGCCCATTACAATGTCGGGGTAAGAAAATGATTTATTATTCTAGACAATGATTTATAGAGCTTCAAAAGTTTATAACCTTCAAGTGTATATTATAATTCATGTTATGAAAGATCAGATAGTATCTATAAATACAAGCTGGTGCCCGTTGCTTCGCCTACGCAGGATTAGATATTGGAGAATCCACATTCTATCTTTATAAATCATAGCTTATTATGTGCTATTCTGATGTATATAATGTAGCTTATATTATTGGAAAGTATCATTAAAATCCATTTAGTAGTATTTGTATGAAAGAGTAACAAACATACATACAAACTTTCACGTTTATAATTATATTTAAGTAGTATTAAAATTTGACTTAGGCTAGTTAGATGATGATAAAGAAAAAAAATTGTAGTAATTTAAATTACGAATTACGCATAATATAATAATATTATGTCTTAAGCGACTGGCAGCACCAGCCGGATGTGACTAATTGCAATAATTAAAGTAATTTAAATTATAGATTTCCGGTGGCTCCGAACGGATGTGCTATTTATAAAGATAATATTGGTTAATAATTAAAGTATAACATTAATAAATCTAAATATACGTGATTAATAATAATTCTAATAATTAGTAATGTATTTACAATAATTAATTACTTAAAATAGTATGGCGATATTTGTAATAACTAGATTTGATATAAAATGACGCTAATAGCGGTCTTGTGATGCATTCTACTAGAATACTTTTTGAAGGGCGTTACTCTGGCAAAATATCAATCGATCGAAAAGATTCAATTGTTTTATTCGAACATTCCTTAGAGTCGTTAGGTACATATTATTGTCTGACATTCAAATTTGGGAGACCCATGACTGGTCTCCCCAGGCGGGTATGTGCAACACACTGCGCCCGAAAGTTAGTAAGGTGGATGCAGCTCTACCCACTAAAATCCGTCGATTGCCACCAATTGCGCCTTTGGTGAGGTGCCCCGGATCTATTGAGCAAACAGGGCACCTCGACGGCTAGTCAGTCCCTCATGGGACCGGCACCACCTCCACAGAGGGGTCGTCTCGCACCACAAAACAACCCCTCCCAACGTCGGGAGTACGCAATGGGGTGAGGTTCTCGTCGTTGCCCCTTGTCCCAACTGCTCTTTTGTTCCCTCTCTTATAAGAGGTGTACAAAGAGCAGCTCCCTTGGTGAAATTTGCTTCGCCCAAATTGATGGGTTTGTTTACCTTGAGCTACTGAGCCACACCACCACCACAAGGCTTGAACCTTGGTGGAGATCAATACCACCCCTCATTTGCTCATCAGTTAATGAAAACATAGTGCGGAAACTTTGGAAGTATGTACAGACTTTGAGGATGTGTAAAGTTTACCAACCCGCATTAGGAAGGACAGTGTGAAGCCTATTTACCCTCCACGTTTGACTAAGAAGAGACTCATGAGAAAGTTGTAGGTGAGTCGCTTATGTTAATCTAGTTTTGCTGACATGGCAAAAACCTTTTTCTTTTATATTCTAACTTTTTTGATAATTACAATCTAAATACTGAAGGTATATTAGGACATGATTTAATAGTAATAAGAACCATTCTTTTAAGGGATCGGCCATCTTGCCGTTCATTGAGGGAGGCCTATGTACAGCAGTGGACGGATAGAGGATGATGATGATGATGATGATGAAGTTCCATTCTTTTAGATAATGATGTAAAGTTATATTCTTTTGTAAATATAATGAGGTTGTAAGCGAATGAAAATATAAGCACAGTATTTGTCATACAACAATATACAATACTAAAATTCTTTTATTTATTTTCAGGTCTGAGAATATTCGTCGTTTTAGTAAGTATTAAGTTGTACTTTTTATAAAATAATTATTTTCGTGTCTTTTATTATTAGATAATAAATTAAAAATGTACAACAGGGTGATGGATGGATGAATAAAACAGATGGTTAAAATAAAATTGATAGAGTATGTACTCTCGTATTGTAGTTGTATTTATCGTTAAGAGCGAGCTTTGTCGTGCTTCTCTGTCGCATGGTTACCATCACCTTGCTTTTTTCTTCAGTGACATAGCTTTTCTGAGTTTCAGAAAGAAGGACATGAAAAAAAGTTTTCATTTTTTTTTTATCTAATAGGTACACCAACAGAACTACATATTACAACATTCATACTAATAATATTATATAATATTATATAATTAGCAGCCTGTATCTATTTAATTATAAACGGTTACATAATATATCCAATTCGATTGCGGGAACTCTCGGTCAAAAGCATAAATATTTGAAAAACGCTAAACCAACAGGAGTAAGTTATTAAACAGGATAAACGAAACTCACATAGCTTCAAAGGATACTTACTACCCAATTTTGAGAGTTAAAAACCCATGCATTCTAAAAACCAATTTAGACTTCGCTACAAGTTTAATAAAACATGTGTCATCATTATCAGTCTGTATCCTGCTGGTCACTTTTCAACTGACTTCAAAAAAAGAGGTTCTCAATTCGTATGTCTTTTTATTCATTAAAAGACGCCGCGACTATCTCGAGTCGAAAAAAATCAAATAAAATCTGAACTTAGATGCTTAGCTTAGCTAAAATGTGTAGTTCATCCGACTAAAATCAAACAAAAAACATTTTTAATCTAGCCTTTATCCTAAGTTTTAACCTAGCCTAAAGAAAGGCTGACGATGCACACAATATTATTCTTGATTATGATATTTTTTTGAATGGTTCCTAAGATTGTGTTTTACAAACAAAAATCTTTAGCCTTATCATATTAGTATATATTAAACTCAATTCTTCTTTGGTTAGGAAACCCTAAAAATTTGGTATTGTGCAGCTCTGATATCGTAAATTTTGTCGAATTGGTTATAATATTATAATCATTATTACAAAAAAATATCGTCTCGTAAGCATAAATTTATAGAGAATACAAAAATTATATCAGAAAACCCAAAAAATCCATAACATAATCTTTATACTTTTCAGGTAAATACCTATTTCTCGGTGGATTCCTCCTTGGACCCACAAACAAACATACAGGTGAAGCTAATAAAAAGCGTGTTGAAATAAGTGACGCACATACGAATAAAAAATCGACTACGACCTGTTTTGATATAGTGTGGGCTTTTTGGGACAAGAAGCATTTCTATTATGTATTTTTTTAAAGTCCGGTATTTTAACAATAAAAAAAACAGAATTTACGTAGGAAGACTTGTCTTTTTGTACTTTATTGCGCAAAAGCTTGTAATGGCGTAACGCATAAAACAATTAATAATCAATTGATTCTTCTGCATATATATTTTTTCCCTTAGCCTGTAAAATCAATCTAAGTGAACGCAAATAACCTTAAATTTTTGTTTGCAATTATTGTTTCAATTTTATTTTCGTCTCATTTTTAGTTCTGCGATCAAGAATGTTTTTCTCTGTGTATCTCTTTATGTGTATCTCCTGTTTATGTCGAATAAATATTCCTTTCTTTCTTTCTTTTATGTGGTAAGCATAATTCAATATTTGCGAGTAAATCCAAAAACTGCAGATAACTTTAGTTTTAAAATAAAGAAGTAAAACATAGCGTATGAGAAAAATCCGATATTTTAATTACCATCTATATAATCCGATATTTTAATTACCGTCTATTTATTCCGTCTATATATTGTCGTTACTATTGATATTTTTACTACTGCAATGATTGGTAAATCGTAAAGGGCGTTTAAAAATACACTAGCAAATATGTACTCCATTCCAGTTACAGACCGCTCACATTGTAATATCTTGAATTTGGCCGGTTTTCACTATATATGTATAATTTATGATAGAAACTATATTATTTTACGAGTTACACGTTATAAAGTAGGTTTTCACTGGACTTAAATGCGGTATTCATCTGAACCAAGTCCGTCGGCGCAATTTACTTTGTAAAGGGCGTCGGTCCACACATTGGCTTGCAAATTGCCTCCCCTATTACCGCCCAGAGAACAAAATCACCTAGCGTGCAACGCTCTTCGTGACCTTTTTTGTATGGAATCGAACAGTATTGTTTTTACTTTTCCGCAACTTTTTGTCTCGCAAATATTTCGTATACCCTGTAAAATAAACAGAATATTCATAAAAATGCATATAGTGAAAATATAATGACATAAAATTGTTATTGTATATCTAGCTGTTGCCCGCAGCTTCGCCCGCATTAACTTATTCAACTTAACTACTGTTAGTCACAGCGTGATGTTATATAGCCTATAGCCTTCCTCGATAAATGGGCTATCTAACACTGAAATAATTTTTCAAATCGGACCAGTTACTGAGATTAGCGCGTTCAAACAAACAAACTCTTTATCTTTATAATATTAGTATAGATATGTGTGAACGATTTTCTTGTGTATCATCTAATAGAAAATCGAAGACTGTTAGGTCTTCGAAATATCATATCCGCCTCTCAACAAGATTAAGTGAAACGAACTAAACGCATCTTGAGGAACTATGAGTTTCTTCGGTAGAAATGCATGCGTACTTCTTGCTTATTTCTTTTATAAAACAGCTTACCTGTGTTTAAAAAAAAGAGTTAAACATAATATGAAATGACTAGCACTGAAATTTAGGTCAATGGATAGGTGTGCGGGGCTAAACCCGGTTAAAATCGTTTACATTCGTGTGCTATGCTAGCGACTTACGATCAAGTGGCTCATCTGCCAATTTTACATTGATTGGGTACAAAGTTTATGTGTCTCTAGTCCATAAAGTATCTGAATCATCGGACATGTATATAGAACTTAATAAACCGAAATAAAATCTTTAAAACATTTCATTTTATTGAGTGAAATTTGTATTAAAAATAGATTATAATAAAATAACTAAAATTGTTTTAATCTCTCAATGATAATTCAAAATGTTGTATGACTAAATTAATCTATACTAATATTATAAAGCTGCATAGTTTGTTTGTTTGAACGCGCTAATCTCAGGAACTACTGGTCCGATTTGAAAAATTATTTCAGTGTTAGACAGCCCATTTATCGAGGAAGGCTAAAGGGTGTGTCTAACAGTAATTGAGTAAGTTAACGCGGGCGAAGCTGCGGGCAACAGCTATTTATGAAAAACCAATTAAACTAAATCAAATTGAAGCCACTGAAATTAAGTGTACCGAAAATATCTATAAAACGAGTTACGTCTGATGAATTTAACGAATTAGAGCACGAATAAAAGAGATTAAAGAGTTGGAACAAATAAAGGAGATTAAAAACTTGGAACAAATACGAATATGATTTTTATTTTTATGAAATATATTTTCATTTATGTTTCAGATTCATATCATAACAAAGGGGTTGTATTATGAATGTTGTGTTATAAACGATATATATTTTTCAAATGCCCCATAGCGTACGTGTTACATAGGAGTGTGTAAATGAATGCTCATAGGTACGTTGTTTTAATAAATAATTACTCGAATGTACGTCCATGTTACAAGTCTAACCAGCAAAGAAGATATTAATTAACACATACATAGTTCTTGTGCTGTCCCTATGCGTGTTGAACTTCACACACACTGTTAATGACTTAATATTTTAATTATTAAAGCAACCCTTTTTTATGTTAGTTGGATAGGCAAACTGGCAAACGTGCCACCTGGTAGGTAAGTGGTCGACGTCGCCCATGAACATAAACTAGTTTACCTGGAACGAGCCCAGGCAACTCATTCATGTGTTGCATATCCTGAGACATAAGATGCTAAGTCTCGGTGCCAGTAATTACACTGCCTGTTTTGCCCTTCTCTCCGAAACACAGCAAAGCTTTTTCACGGGAGAAACAAGCAAGATGTTGGTACCCATGCAGCCGGTAGCGCGGCACAATGCTTCCCTCCCACTTCCCACCCACAAAAGTAAGCGACAATAACGAAGCAAGTGAAGAAAAAAACATTAGATTAAGTACCAAGTTTAAGCAACAAGTAAATATAATTTCCTCACATTTCGTTATATTTCATTGTTAGCTGGTGCCGACTGCCGGCGACTTCGCCTCCGCAGAATTAGATTTTGGACAATTCACACAATATCATTATAAATTAAAGCCTATGCATTATTCCGATGTGTAAGTTTCATTAAAATTCATTCAGTAGTTTTTGTGTGAAAGAATAACAAACATCCATACATACAAACTTTCGCACTGATGACATTAGTAGGATAATATTTTTAAATATTTTTACATCGGTTTCAAAACTTTTTGCAGGCAATAAACACCGCTGCAACAAGGTATAAAGACGGTTGATTATACGATGGTTGATTGCTTGATCCGCCATCTTGATTTTCACTGAAATAAGATAATAGCCAGCAGTGACGATGCGAACTAGCGATGATATTTATTACTTTATATTAATTCCAAAACTCCTTCCAGAATTATTTCCAGAACTTCCAGAATTTCCAGAAAAAACATTCAAAACCTTTCAATAAATAAACTAAAAATAACTGTTAAAGAACATTTCAAGTGGTAAAGGGTATTATAAAACAAAATAATTTATTGAAGAAATAAGAAATAAGGCTGTAACGGTGTCACATTATATGATTCTCCACAATTGTATTGTTTAATAAAAAAGGCATTCAGTGTGTAACTCGCCGGCAGCTCGATCACGCGTTTTGATAAATTAACCAATTAATATTAAAGACTTTTATTTAATAAGCTATCACACACATAACGGTTACATGCTCAACAAGGCGGTCGCTACGAGACTTATGTTAATATATTATATTATACTGTAAGACATTGAAAAGATTAGTTTCACTGAGTTTGTTTCGCCGGTTCTTCTCAGTGGACTAGCATTGAAATAACCAGTAGAAGAGACAAGAGATAACATATAAAAAAATCCTTTTTTAACAGTTTCGTCTTTCGTGACTAATTCGTGTTATTTATCCGCAGGCATGTACATGGCCTGAATTTGTAACTAAAACTCCAATAACGTTTAGTGTAGAACGCAAATGTGTGGTTAGACGACAATGTACATTACGGCTTGTAATCGATCGCCCTACAATAGGCCTGCTTCTGAACAACTTGCTCTGGAATGTATCATGATACTTTGTTGGGTTTGAATCGCGGTTATGACGAATACTTTTTTTAACACGCCTTTACGCGCCTTCAAGGACCCTGGGTGGGGTCCGATGGTGTGTGGGACTCGCGCACATTCCTGTGGCGAATACTCACTATAACCCCGCGAGTGCCACCAATGCCGCCTTTAGTGTCCCGGATCATTTGAGCAATAGGGCACCTCGACGGCTAGTCAATTCCCCAACAGACCGACGCCACCTCCACATAGGGGCTATCCCGCACCACAGAACAACCTCGGGAATCTCCCAACATCGGGAACGTTCAATGGGATAAGGTTCCCATCCTCGCCCCTTGTCCCCCCGCTCTTTTTTCACCTCTTTTTATAACAGGGGTACAAAGAGCAGCTCTCAGCAATGTAAATTTGAAATAATAATTATTATAATGACATCATACAATTCATATTATTACGCTATTTACTTTTAACCAGGCGATACAATAACGAAAAGGTTGCAAAAATTAACAGATTCTTTATCTATCTCTAGAAAAAATATTACCTTGAAATTGAATCGTAAACTGTATAAAATATAACTTTAAATTATTTTGGACGAAAGATTGATGTATGTTTTCAAAGTAGATCATTAAGGAAGACAGGGACTCAATGGCTTCGATCTCGTGTAATGAATGGTATTCTCCATCTATTTGGACATGTACTATCGAATGAACATCTTGATTCAAACAAAAGAGGCTTCAAAGATAATACATTTCTGTGGTATTACCCGACTGCGCTAGAAGGAGGGTTATGTTTTTCGAGAGTATGTTTTTTTAGGTTAGTTGGATAGGCAAACTGGCAAACGTGCCACCTGATGGTCACCCATGAACATAAATTAGTTTACCTGGAACGAGCCCAGGCAACTCATCTATGTGCCTATCCTGAGACATAAGATGTTAAGTCTCGGTGCCAGTAATTACACTGCCTGTCTTGCCCTTCTCTCCGAAACACAGCAAAGCTGTTTCACGGGAGAAACAAGCAATGGTGGTACCCATGCAGCCGGGAGCGCAGCACAGCGCTTCCCTCCCACCGGTAAAATGTATGTATGTATAATTGTTTGGCACGCTCTGCAGTCTGAACGGCTCGATGGATTTTAGCTTGAGAGGTGTCGTTAGATTCGTATTTACTGTTAGAGTGACATTGGGTCTATCAACATTTTTGGAGACAAATTCATTTGCAGTCGGGTTTTCGTTTTTTTAATTATTTCGAAGGAATCATTTCGAGCTCACCTTTCTTTACAACATTTGGGAATTATATTCAGTTGTTTGGAAGTGTCCTTCCGTATTTCATAGACTAAAATAGCCAATTGTGGGTTGACCGCACTAAAGGTTCCGTACATAAGTACTTGTGTTCGAGTGAAAAATTAATTTATCAGTATTGTTTTCCAATATACCGTTTAACACTTTTGATACCCTTAACTCAAATGTAAGTTTTTAGTTGTAATTAAAATTTTCGTATACACGTGTATTAAACCAGCTTCTTTTTGTGAATTCTAGTAATCATATCGTGATGGAATTTTGAGGATCTGAGGCGCGATTTGACTTGTTTTTTTAGTTTTGTAAGTAGGTCTTATAGAATAGCTTACATGGCGCATATTTCCCACTAGCTAATATATTGATATTTTAAACCATTTCCAAGTACTAATCTTATTCGTAAAAAATCCATCACCTACGCAGGACGCCAAAGTATAATTATAAATAAATAAATAAATAAATAAAACTTTATTTGGTAAACACACTGTCCTAACACATTATTGATTATAATATAACATCTGTGGTACATTCTAAATTTTAATGTATAAGAACAGCATATTAAAAGAAAGAAGCAATAAGAGAAGATAGTAATGTTGGCAACAGTGTGTTTCGCAAAAAAGGTGGGACCTCAGCTAAAGTTAGGACTAAAAGCCCTAACACTGGTTTTCAGGACCACCGTTGCTTTTCCCATTTTGGCAGTAATAGTAACGTGAATAACAGTAAAAAAATAATAATAACGCTTTTTTATAATTTGAACAGAATTATGCACACATGTAAACATTAATGTATAAAGCTTATGTAGGTATATAAATATTAATTATATTAAATAAATTTATTTATAGATTAATATAAATACACTAAAGAATACGTTAAAATTATAATATGTCGTGTAACATAGATATCTAACTATGACAATCTATAATGCACCTCAAGTAAAAATTATATAATAACCAATACTGCCAACTATCTATGAATATAATGTACCTATCACAATTATTTCAACGCAGTGACTTTTAATTTTAAATATCTTGTTGCCCTAAGAGTAAAACTATTTTATACTGTTTCTTAAAGCTTGATTTAGTTGTTAAATTACGTAGTGGTGGAGGCAAATTATTCCAACATTTCGTTGCAGCATATTTAAAGCTACCGCGAAATGCGGCTGTTCTGTGTATGGGCAAGTTCAGGGCGTACTGAGATGACCTTGTGCGGTGTGTGGAGTTGACATCTCGTACCCACTCTAGTTTCTCAAACAGATACATATAGGTACACGATGTTTAATAACTCCAAATAACATTGTGGCTAAGTGTAATCGCCTACGGTTCTCCATTTTTAAAATGGACGCCTGATTCAGGTAAGAAGTGACGTGATCTCGCCGCGGTATGTAGAAGCAATAGCGTGCACAAGCGTTTTGAACTCTTTGTATAGACTTTTTTGTTCTCTCTAGTAGTCGCGGTCCTATAACAACATCTACGTAGTTAAATTTAGAGAGTATTAGTGTCTCACATAGCACTATGCGTAGCTTTTCATTGAGAGATAATTAAATATAAAATGTAAATATTTTCTACGATGTTCTGTATACACCCATGATAAATATCTAGTTAATATCGGGTATCGGACATAATATAGAGGTTTATATTACAAATTTTGTTTGCAATTATTTAGTGTAATTTTTAGTTTTTTCGATTTAAAAAATGCATTCCAAGAAAAAAAAAACAGTTTTTGTGGAACAAATGTTTCTTTCTTTCTTTTTTCTTTCCTTACATTTCTGTCAATCCATTTTCATGTTATTGTAAAAATGTTTGTTTGCAATAATAAGCATTACTATTACTATTGAACAGACTTTTTTTACTACCATAAGGCTTCGTTATCCAAAAATAAAATACCTGCCATGTTTTATTCAATAGTAAACAGCGAAGTTGGTGCAAGTTAAACTATTAAGTTTAAATATTATAGTCATATGCTCATTGAAGTGGCAGTGGGCTGGTCACACACTCAGGGCGTTCCCCTGAGTCGGACGATGGGCCAATAAGGTTCAAGAATAGGGGCCGCGTTTAGGTAGACGAAGTATTGGTCGATCATTAACCAGGTGGGTAGACGATCTCCGTGCAGTGCAGCCGGTCCCTGTTGGATGCGAGTGACAAGGAATCGGTCGTCTTGGCATTCATTGAAAGATGGGTATGTTCAGCGGTGGATGGATAGAGGCTGATGATGATGATGATTTTTTCCAGATAAACTCAAAAGCGAGTCGAATTTCGATTCTAGCGGAGGCCATCTCTACTGAATTTATTGTTGTTTTCCTGTTTTTATGTCAACCGTTATGACCAACCACGATCCTCCTTTGTTCTCCGTTAAAACGTCAACCATTTGTTAATACAATTTATTTCACGTTTTTAGCACGAAAAAACGAATTTTATGTTTTTAACATATTTCATAGAAAAAAAACGAATTTCACGTTTTATTTTTTAGAAAAGAAGTATTTTAATTTGGTCGTTGCTGTTAAATATTTTGTAAACGCAGTATTAAATACTACAAACGAGACCTGAATAACAAGTTTTTAAAATAATGATATAAAATATTATAATTAACGACTATATTGTCAGTAATTTGTAAGACATATAGGAAATCTCAGTAAACCAATTGCTAATTCTTATTATTTATCAATAAGGAGGTGACCTAACTAGGTATAGTTATTTGCCAAATAATTATTTCGGCATTATGTCTTCATCTACAATATATAATTTTAAACTATTTTATTAACCAACTTCTACAAAAGGAGGAGGTTCTCAATTAAGATACTTGTATGTTTTTTTAAATATCTAAATGTGATGAAAATTATAACTCAATACCAAGATTTTTATTTTAATCCATAAAGTATCGATTTATGTAGAACTAACAATATGAAATAATTTGGTCTCTGGAATATAGTCTAGGTAAAAAAATCGGTTGTTTGTAAAGTCGGTTTACTGACGATAGTTGAACGTGAAAACGATAAGAAAATAAAACGCCTCGGATCGAGGTAACGTCATCGCATACGTCATCTTTTTTCGTTCTTGCAGCCGGCTCCATCGAATTATAAGACGTTGTCACGTCAATAATAGGTCTTTACCTATGAAATTGCCGTTCTGCAGTACTGGCCATTTCAAATCAAAATAATTTTTGTTTGGCTAAGAATTCTAATTTCAGATTACTTTTATTTTAAAAACATGGAATTCTTTTTCCAAAAGTAGTCATTTGCTTATAGATTAGTGTTACATTTTCATTGCATTTCAATCTTTTTCATCATCATGGATACGTTAAAAATTCGAGTAATTATGGAATATGAGTACCGTCGTGGCAGCAACGCGGCACAAGCGCCACGCAACGTTCACGGCACGTGCACAATAAATGACGTTTACGGAGCTAATACTACAGAAATGGGTGGCATACGAACTGAATGATCGCCTGCGTGAAGTACGCGTTGAGACGTGCCTTGCACTGCTCAACAGACACACAAATGAAGGAATTTTGAACCGCATTGTTACCTGCGATGAAAAATGGATTCTGTTTGATAACCGCAAGCGCTCAGCAAGTTCGTTGGATCCTGGTTCAGCACCTAAATAATGCTCTAAAAGAAAACTTACCCCTAAAAAAGTGATGGTCACTGTTTGGTGGTCTAGCGCCGGTGTGATTCATCACAGCTTCTTACCAAAGGGGGTGAGCATTACTGCAGATGTGTACTGTGAAGAACTGAAAACAATGATGGAGAAGCTGGTACATCTCCAACCAATATTGGTCAATCGCTCGTCTCCGCTGCTCCTGCACGACAACGCGCGACCTCATGCCTCATACTGCACAGCAGACGGTCTCCAAGTTGCAAGAACTGGGGTTGGAAGCTCTCCGTCATCCACCCTACTCACCAGACCTTGCGCCTACAGACTACTACTTTTTCCAGAATTTGGATAACTTCTTGGCTGAAAAAAATTCAATACCCGAGAGGCAGTACATAATGCCTTTGAAAAATTTGTTGCCTCTCGTCCAGCTAATTTCTTTAAGAAGGGCATCAATAAACTGCCACTGCATTATCAAAGATAGGTACATTGATTGCATGGGTGATTATTTCGATTAAACCAAATAAAAATATATATAAAAAAAATCGTTTAAATTTTTTCATACAAAACGGCAATTTCATAGGTAAAGACCTAATATGATGCTTTCGGGAATGAAATGTTGGTTCAATTTTACATGTTTTATTCCTGGAGATCCCTAGTTTTTTCATAAACTCACACATCACGTATGTGGATAGTTCATTGATTATGATGGCGACTATTGTATTGTACCCTTACGATACATCTTTTATCCATTCGGAGAAAATGTGTTCCATTATTAATAAAAAGCCTGGTATTGGATTCATCCAATCCGTAAACAAGATCCTTATTCGTACATTGTACGCGAAAATGGTCTCAATATTGAATCCGTTGAATATTCTTCGATTTGAACGTCGACAATTTGTTACACTTTCGTACAGATTTGTAACAAGTTCCCTTTGCTAACAAATTTATTTCTCTAAGTCTTACGTTACTTTTCGAATGATTTGTAATTTAAAGTTTATAACCAGAAAAATTGGCATTCATTGAGACTTATAACTCATATGTGTGCAAAGTACTCGTTAATATAAATGAATTAAGTCCAAACACGAGGTAGGTACTGTAAGCAGTTGAGGAGTTCCCTCGACTATCTATAGTCTCCATCATCAGACCTAAAATGACACTTATAACTCATATGGGTGCAAAGTTCTGGTCAATATAAATGAATTATGTCTAAACACAAGGTAGCTACTGTAAACTGTTGAGGAGTTCCCTCGACTGTCTATGGTCTTCATCATCAGACCTGTAATGACACTTATAACCCATATGGATGCAAAGTTCTCGTCAGCATAAATAAATTAAGTCCAAACCCTTTAAACTGCTGAGGAGTTCCCTTAACTATCCTTCGTCTTCATCATCAGACTCCTAATGATAGTCACAATTCATCTAGGTGTAAAGTTCTCATCAATACAAATTAATCAAGCCCAAACACAAGGTTACTTCTGTAAATCGTTGAGGAGTTCCCTCGACTGTCTTTCAGCTCCATCATCAGATCAACTCGAGACCTACATGAAATTGTAGTAATTTAAAATACTTAATTAAAAAAATATTAAAGGCTCTAGTTACTCCTACGATTTTTGGAAGTTCCCTCGATTTCTCTGGGATGCCATCGTCTGATCCTGGTTTCTTATCATGGGACCACCTCGGAAGTGCACTCTTTTGAATAAAAAAAGAATTTTGAAAATCGGTCCTCAATTGACGGAGAAATCGGTGAACATACATTAAACAAAAAAAAATACACACGAACATATTATAACCTCCTCCTTTTTGAAGTCGTTTAATAAATAGAAAAGAGTGTGCTAGTCAACCCAGAACTCTAACCTCAAAGACGAGATCTAGATCGAGAACTAGTAGATTAAGTTAGTATTCTAGTAGCTGTAGTATGTATGATAGTAGACCATCATCACTCGTTAATAGGATATAGTTATAGGAATAGAAACTCGGCAATATGAGCCTATAATATATTATGATGAGATAAAAAATATAAAAAAAAATATTTTGTCTTAATCACCATGGCATAGCAATTACCGTAGTTAACATAAGGGTAAGCGCTGACAGCCTCACGGCGTATAAATATAGGTTAATTAAGCTACTTCAGTTCTGATTGATTCTACGAAGTGTGGGTCAACAGTTAATTATGTATTGAAATTAAGAGTTAAATTTTAAACCAAAGGTTTTAAAAATCTTTAATACTCACTGGACGTAAGATAGTATCAGTAATTCCTGATTACTCGCTTTACCTGCCTTTTCAAGACAGCAAAGTTCAGTGCAAGAAAATATTTTTACCTAATAACGGCATTTTCATTTATTTATGCTTGGCTCGAGAATTTACGTAGCGTTAAAAATAGTGCGGTTTCAAACAATTTTTAGATGCGGAAAATATAAGTGAAAAATTTAACGTTAAAAATAATATGATCAAGTAATAATTATAGTTGTTAATTAGTTCGCTGAAGTTCTAGCTGAAATTGATTTGAACTACGAATTTAGTACCTCACGTATGTTGTGTAAATTAAGATAAATTGCAGTGGGAGCTCGTGTGTGCCACTTGATAATTCCCAGTCTATTATTTAAGTTATAATCGTTGGAGGTTTTTATTTTTTAGTTTGGTGGAACTTAAGAGATTTTGATCAATAAAATATCAGAAATGCATGAACACATTATGAAAAATACAAAATAAATATTTTTGTCTACAATCTATACATCTATACAGATAAATAATTTTGAAGTGTCAGTTTGTTATTTCAAATTAACATCTTTTCACTAAATGCATTCGAAAGTATAAACGGCACTTACATCAAAAAAGCAATTTAAAAAAATTGTCTGTCTGTTTGTCTGTTTGTTGTGCCGGCTAATCTCTAAAACGGCTGAACCGATTTTGACGGGACTTTAACTGACAGCTAGCTGATATCATAGGGAGTAACTCAGGCTATAAAAATAATCATCATCAATCCGGGTACGGCTGTAAATCTAAGTTAACGCGGGCGAAGCTGCGGGCAACAGCTAGTTATAAAATATAATAGTTTAGTCAACAAGTGCCAAGGTTAAAACTTTTTCGGTCTCCTAAAAATATGGTTGAGGTGTCGTTCGTTTCGGAATCATATAATGTAGATAGCTTTTGAAAATAAATAAAAAAACCAGCCAAGTGCTAGTCAGACTCCACACAAAGGGTTCCGTACTATTACATAATATACAACATTAGACACTTTAACAAAAATTAAGGTTTATGTTTATTGAATTAAATGTTTAGGGTTCCGAACCCAAATGGCAAAAACGGAACCCTTATAGATTCGTCATGTCTGTCTGTCTGACTGTCTGTCTGTCCGTCCGTATGTCACAGCCACTTTTTCCGAAACTATACGACCTATATTGTTGAAACTTGATAGATTTTTACAGAAAAATAGAAAAAAAAAACAGTAAATTTTGGGGGTCCCTATACTTATAACTGAAACTCAAAACTTTTGTTTTCGTCAAACCCATACGTGAAACCCATCTACGGATAAGTCTTAAAAAATAATATTGAGGTTTCTAATACCATTTTTTTTTTACTGTATAGTTTGCGCGAGAGACACTTCCAAAGTGAAAAAAATGTGTTTGTCCCCCCCCCCTGTAACTTCTAAAATAAGAGAGTGATAAAACTAAAAAAAATATAATATTATGATGTACATTAACATGTAAACTTCCTCCTAACATTGGTTTGAACGAGATCTAGTACCTAAGTAGTTTTTTTAATACGTCATAAATCGTAAACCGCAATTTACCTTTCATTCAATCAACTCAAATATTTAAAAAAAAAAAAATTCTGAATAAAACATATTTTTTGTTCAAGTGTCTAATGTTGTATATTATGTAATGGTACGGAACCCTTCGTGCGAGAGTCCGACTAGCACTTGGCTGGTTTTTACTTTTTTTATATATTTGATATGATTACACCGAACCCACAAGCCCGGACACATCATCCTCCGAGTCCCTTGCGGGGCTCGAAGAAGACCACGCGAGAAATAATGTATATCATTATCATCCGCCTTTGTCCGTCCACAGCTGGACGTATGCCTCTTTCAACTAACGCCAAACTAAGCAATGTATAGGTAGAACAAATTTGATTACACCAGACTTTGATAGATCGCATCTTACCCAATATCTACCTCAAAGAAAAGTTTCAAAGAAATTTTCTTGTCATTTATGAAACCATCCAATTTGATGTCTTTCAATTTTTATATTGAATTACTTTGTATAACTTTCCCAAAAGTATTTGACACAAAACATTTTGTAATAGTCTATTTTTTTTAAGTGGAAACTTGTTTAGGCCCGTTGAGCACTTTTGGAGGAACAAATATCATGGAACTCGCGACATCGTCACCTCGTCACCGAACGGTTCTAATGTGACATTTATGACATCATTATTTTTTTAAATTTTGTTCACCTCGTGGTAAGTGATCACCGATATAAAATATTACAAGTGGTAATTGGTTCCACATTGACATTCAGATTAATATGTGGAACCAGTTACTTCCTCGTCTGCAATGATACCAGGGGCCTATTTAATAAACGTGACAATACGACAAATTTGTCACTTTTTGACAAATAAGTAGAATTGTCGCGACAAGTGGCGCTTAATAAAGATGACAATTAAGTCAAAATGCGGCAGGCTAATACTGACACTATATCACTATGAAATACTGATATGAATGTTGTCTGGGCTACTCTTAGGTAAACGCGTTAATATTCTTATGACATACTCACCACAACCACCTAATATTTAAATAAAGAGTCTGGCTGCCCTTTAATGGGCTTAGTCCTAAACTCATATTATAATCCGTCCGTTTATTTAGAACTAGCTGTTGCCCGCAGCTTTGCCCGCGTTAACTTCAGTTGATGATGTTATTTTATAGCCTAAGTTACTCCTTATAACACCAGTCATCTACCAGTGAAAGTCCCATCAAAATCTGCCCAGCCGTTTCAGAGATGAGCCGGAACAAACAGGCAGACAGAGACAAAAATTGTAAAAAAATCTATTTTGGTATATGTACCGTGTATACAAACTTATGCATTCAATAAAAGCGGTTATTTTAATATAACAAACAGACACTACAATTTCATTTATCTGTATAGATTTTAAAAAATATGTTTAGTTGTTCATGCCAATCTCTTAAGATTTGTGAGTGACGTTAGCTTCGCTTATCGTACGTAAGGGCTAACAAAAGAAATTTGAATATTGTAATTTTACAAATAATGTTGGCGATTGGAGATACTTGATTGAAATTCCAGAGATACACAAAGGCTTCATTATGTATATGAGTTTCAATTTAATGTTGCAACGTCCTTTTACCCCGTGTACCTCCATGGTATTTGATTTTACATCGCAATTCTCGAATTGTGAACAGCAAAACGGTTTATTAATGTCACCATGATGTGTTTCCTGTGTTATAATGTTTTACGCCCAGACCATATTATCCATAAGACATTGGATGCAACTGCTAGAGGCCCCCGCACAGGTTAGGAGGCTTAAATTTAAACAAACAGTTTTTAAGAATTCAAGAGGGCGAAGGGGAACCTGCACTGCCTAAGGACCCTAATATGGTTAATCCGACCCTGTTAATGCCTATGTTTACTTGTATGTACCTTTGTACCTACATCTATCCTACTAACATTATAAACGCGAAAGTTTCTATGAATGTATGGATGTATGTTTGTTACTCTTTCACGCAAAAAACTACTGAATGGATTTTAATGAAAGTTGACAATAATATATACATTAGAATAATATATTATATGCTATATTTTATCCCTTTATCTCCCACGGGAATGGAAAGTACGCGGGTAAATCCGCGGGGCGCTGCTAGTACTAATATAATTAGGAAAACAGTTTGTTTATTTGTTTCACTGGGCTTATCTTGGGAGCTATCGTTAAGATTTGAAAACCCCTGTTACATTTGATAACACCCAATCAGAAAATATATAGACATTTAAAGGAAAGTTTTGTTTAAATATTATTTAATTGGTGGTTAAAACCACGGGAATTTTATTTAATTGCTAGACATCAATTCTAGGAGAAACCTTACCTCTTACCTTTATAAACACACTCACTTGAATATAAATTAAAAATATATTATTTTTTTCTCTTTTCCGCCGGAAAATGCTCTGAAGCATCCCGCTGATGAGGGGAGGACTCCCCAGGTGGGTATATGAGACTCGCTGCGCCCGAAAGATGGTATGGCTCCACCCACTAAGACCCGGCGAGTGCCACCAATGCCGTCTTTGGTGAGGTGCCCCGGATCTATTAAGCATACAGGACTTCTCGACTAGTCAGTCCCTCAAGGGACCGACACCAGTTCCACAGAGGGATTGTCCCGCGCCACGGAACAAACCCTCCCTATGTCGGGACAGAGCAATGGGGTGAGGTTCCCATCCTCGCCCCTTGTCCCCCCTGCTCTTTTGTCCCCTCTTCTTATAAGAGGGGTACAAAGAACAGATCCCTTGGTTCAATTTGCTTCGTCCAATGTGCTGGGACCTTATGCTACTGAACCCCACCGCCTTGTCGTGGCGTGGTGGGGGGAACCTTGGTGGGGATCTATTTCAGTCTAAAATAGGTTAAATAATTTATGTACTAACGATGACATTAAGATCTCAACTCTTAACATTGCGACTTAATGATTAATTAATCAACTAGAACTGGGAAGACGTAGTGCCACTTGATGAATTATTGTTACGCTTTTCATTTTGAATTTTCTTTAAAATAACAGCGGATAACGTTGATGATATATAAACATATTCTAATAATTTTGTGAAGGTAAAGATACTTATACCAAAGATATTGGATTCAATTTTGAAATGCCAGTGCTAAAATAAAATTCCCAGACAGCGTTCTACGAATCCTCAAAGTGATATTGCAATCTTTTTCGGGCTCTTGATCTAGATATGGTGGGATGAGTCGATAAAACTACTTTATTGATACATTTCTAGTATTTTCTTTACTTAAAATTTTTTTATTTTAAAGAAATAGAATTTCTAACTCGTTAGAATAATATAATGTGTTTTTATTCTAATTATGTGTCATTTACATTGCAAAATTACCTTAATAATAGGCAGATGGAATATATTAATATAGATATCAGAAGATATTAGTCTTATTGAGTAGTGACTCACGCTGTGTGTAAAACAAAAACGATAAACTAAAATCAAAATATATGTCTTGAATGTAAAGAAAATATAAGTTCTTATAAAGACTTGGGAAAAAGTATCGTTATTTCTACTCAGTAACGTGTTAAGCACAAATAAGGCGATAAAAAATGGCTGCTACTTGGTTGTTTTCCCGAAAAACGTTTCTTTATCCCTTCAGATACTTGGATAAATTATGTACGAACCCTTTATCACATTATAAATAAAACTGCCAGACTTGTTGTTTATACCGCGTTAAAACATGGAAATTTAAAAAGATGAATTGATTTATAATTTATCTATTATGAATAAATAATATTTATACCATATTTATATTATCATCCAGCAGATATGACTTAGGGTTCAAGAAAAGAGCATACTTAAAGGTACATACATACGGTAAAACCTGTATATATCTCTATATGTCTGTATATCTGTCTATGAATGTCAGTGATCAATTAACGCAGGTGATGCCATCCGTTTGACCTCGCTCTTATAAAAAAATATATCTTCATGACACAAATGTAGATTCAACCCATTTAGCACGATTCGATCCGGCAACTGCTGCGCGTTGTGTCCATTCGCCTGACCACTAGCCTTGCCGGCCGTACATATTGGAAGCCGAGGGATAGTTTAGGAGAAAAAAAATGTTCTATTACGAGTTCTAGTATAATGCACCTTGGACTAAACATTAGTGTGCGTTACAATATTACTTGCTCCAATGTTATGTGACTTTTTATGGTTATTTATTATAAAATATATTGGACGACCTATTTGGGTCAACGGTTCGTGCGTTGGCGCTCAAGCTGGAGGTTGCGGGTTCCAATCCCGCCAGGGAACAAAAATATTTTCTGTGTTTCTGGGTCATGGATGTTTATTAAATATGTGTAATATATAAATAAAATCTTAAATATATTGTATAGTATAAAAGTATTAAATATATTTCCGTTGTCTGGTACCCGTAACACAAGTACTTCGAAAACTTACCACCCACCACCAGATTGACGTGGTGTAAAGGCGTCCATTGATATTATAATTATTAGTATTACTATTATTATGTGTACTATGTTTTGGTCCTTATAACTATAAACAAATACAACTCAAAAGCAAATCTAATAGGGTTCTCCAAATCCTATAAGAATTTTGTTATTGACACAAAACAATAGCTTTTAAAATCATAAATGTGAGTAATAAATCTGCAAATTATAAATTTTTCAACCCCTGACACAAAAATACTTATAAGTTTGACCAAATCTCTGTTTCTGTGCCTGTATTTGGTACCGTAGTTCTCAAACCATCAAACCGATAAGTTTTATATTTGAAAGATAATTTTCTCGTGGTGGTTATTAGATTTTATGTTTCATCAAAACCGGTCAGACTGGCCTGTTGGTCTAGTGGTTAGTGATCCTGACTGCTAACCAGAAGGTCGTGGGTTCGATTCCCACCCAGGACAATTAATGTTTGTGGGATGAGCATGATCATTTGTTCTGTGTCTGGGTGTAATTTATCTACAATAATATTATGTATTTAGAATTATATAAGTATAATATATTGTTTTCTGGTTACCAGAAGAACTGGCTCTGCCTAGTTTGAGATCCGATGGCCGTGTGTGAGTTGTCCCAACATTTTATTATTATTATCAAAATCGGTTCAGATTTATAATAAAATAATAATTGTTTGTGATTCAAAACTTACATTCAACAATTATGTGTCGACACCAATGTCCAGAGAACAGATTTCTGAACGAAACTAAGATTGCGCTCTATCACAATACTTTACAAGTAAACCAAAGTCGACACGTACCGCACTGATTATTTTAATTAAATGACTAGATGAAGATAAAGAATCCTTCTAATTATCTGGCTAATTAAATAGCTGATACGACCAAAGGACTAAGAAACTAGCGTCACTCTAATTAATTATAGAGACAGTTTGCGCGTTTTTATACAACACCCTTACCAGTAATTAGCGTTACCACAATACACAACCCAATCTTTGTTCGACGCCGATAATTGCCGCAATTAGTAAGTTCCGGAGACAAAGTTTAACGAAATAATCAATCAATTTGATGAAAGTTTCCGAGGCAATTATCCAAGAACTCCGATTTAAAGCAACCAGTGAGAATGGTTAATTTTATTATATTTTACATTATTTAAATAATAATATTTACGATTATACTCAAATATAAATAAGAGTTAATAAATATTAATGATCATATAATTATAACATTAAAATATTATATTAAAAATTAATAATGCTAATTATCTATACATCTATACAGATAAATAAAATTGGAGTGTCTGTTTGTAATGTCAAAATAACCGCTTTTTATTGAATGCACATGGATGTATAAACGGGACATATACCAAAATAGCCTCTTTTAAATTATTGTCTGTCTGTATGTTTGTTCTGGCTAATCTCTGAAAAGGCTGGGCCAATTTTGATGGGACTTTCACTTTCAGATAGCTGATGTTATAGGGAGTAACTTAGGCTATAAAAATAATCGTTATTAATCCGGGTACGGCTGTAAATCTAAGGTAACGCGCGCGAAGCTGCGGGCAACAGCTAGGAATTATATAAAAAAATACTAACTTCGATCATAAACATACTTTGAATCGATCAATTTATTGTTCGATGCTGTCTTTGGATGGTGATTGATGTACATGCAATTGAGTGCTTATAAAATTAATTTCCATGAGATATCGCCGTTGGTAGGGATGCGGTTGTGCCGCGCTTTCTTCTTCATGGACCACGGCTTTGGATACAACAGCTTTGCCGCGTTTCGAAAAAAAGGGTAAGAGAGATTGAGCAAACAGGTCACCTCGACGGCTACTCAATCCCTCAATGGACCGACGCCACCTCGACAGAGGGGTTGTCCCGCTTTTCAGTACAGTACAATGGGATGAGGTTCCCAACCTCACCCTTTGTCCCCTCAGTTCGATTTGCTTCGTCCAAGGTGCTTGGTCCACCTTAGCCTACTGAGCCCCACGGCCACGACAAGGCTTGAACCATACCAACTGATGCTACTCTTTCATAATATAGTAAAATAAAAATAATTCATTAGCACCATATTTTCAGTCTCACATTTCAGGATAGACAACAAATTCACGAGCTGTCATTTATGATGTTAACTTGTTTATGGTCATGGGTGACGCTCACCCTAGACTACTGAGCCCTACCGCCACGTCAAGGCCTGAACCATGGTGGGGATGGCTTCTTACCTGAAGTCACAACGACAGTAATTATTTGATACAAAAATTCAATATTAATATACGAAAATTTTTGTTATCTGTATCAGAAACGACGAGGAAGTAATGAAATATGAAACAGGCCCATCTGTTTGATGGCCCCAGTGAAATGGTCTGTGTAATTTATTTAATTAAGAGGCGCTTTATTTTTGTTATGATGATGAACGAGTATAAAACGGATTTTGAATCCAATTTAAGATATATAATAATTGTGTTTCTCGATGTGTAACATTTCTATTAAATTCATCTTTACTGAAATTTCCACAATTTAATTAATGAAATTAACAGATTACCTAAAGAGTCTGTACTGAAATATTAGAAATTTTAATAAGTTTATGTACCGTATTTCTTAGTGTCAATAATTGGGTAGCTGACCCCATTATGTTATAAAAAGTTTTTGTGTATGACACTGTCAAAATTCTTTTTGGTTTATATTGGAATACGAATAGGTAATTTAAGGCGCTTATTATGGTCCTGATATTTCGGCAATGTTTTAATCACCATGATCACAGGGATATCAGTCTCCCCGTGATCATGGCGACGACAATATTTATTTAAATATGAACAGTGATCACGTCAGTTAAAAACAAGATGTCTTATATCATTGCATTTAATAAGAATACTTTCTTGACTTGGTTCTAGCTCTCTATGCTGGGAAGCTCAAAGCAACTTAATATGGTTAACAGACGTGCATGCGATAAATAACGATGTTCGATTCCATAGCGTTTGTATCGGATAATGATATTCCATGATAAATCTAACACAGGCAGTATGGGCTGAGAAGGGGCGGAACACGGTCTAGGACGCCGTGTTCCGCCCCTTCTCAGATCGTATACTGAGGCATGTAAATTTACTAACATGAGAGATTCACCTCGAAACTATTAATTATTGATAATGCTGGGTTTGAATAATTAAGAAGTTTCAGGGCCAAATAAAAGTTGCTGAGTAACAAAAATAAGTGATACACTTTAACGTAACTACTCGTAAACTATTTCAATCGATATAATAGAATTTAAATTACTCTGTTACATTTAATAATGTATTCTTTATTAAAAAAAATATAAATATGGAAAACCCAGTAGATAGATAAATTTAACTACGAAAATAAATATAGTAAGTACCATAGAAATACTTATTTCTAATATCTGTGAATACTACAGACTGACAGTGTGTCAACGGCTCCCTGTTGACAGTGTGTCAAAGATGGCTGGGTAGAAACACAGGTGAGATGATCATTATTTTATTATTTTGTTATATTCCTAATAAGGAATATAGGAAGCTAAGGAAATATAACAATTTTTTTTTATTAATTATTAATGATAGGCTTAAATTTTTCCGACACTTACAATAATCATCCTTATATTATTTACGAATTAACACAAAATCTTGCCAAGTAATGTACTAGGTACCTACCTATCCCCACCATGGTTAAGGCCTTGACGTGGCGGTGGGGCTCAGTAGCCTAGGGTGAGCCCAGCACCTTGGGCGAAGCTAATTGAGCCGAGGGGGCTCTTTGTACCCCTCTTATGAGAAGAGGGGACAAAAGAGCAGGGGGCAAGGGGCGAGGATGGGAATCTTACCCCATTGTTCTGTCCTAACGTTGGGAGGGGTTATTCTGTGGTGCGGGACAACCCCTCTGTGGAGGTGGCATCGGTCCCTTTTGCGGGACTGACGAGCCGTCGAGGTGCCCGGTTAGCTTAACAGATCCGGGGCTCCTCGCCAAAGGCGGCACTGGTGGTGGGTTTTAGTGGGTAGAGCTGCGTCTACTTACTATATTTCAGGCGCAGCGAGTCCCACATACCTCATGATGCCTCAGATGATTTTTTAATAAATAAATAACAAAACCACTAATATTATAAACGCGAAAGTTCATAAGAATGTATAAATTTACGTCCGTAAGAAACCAGGTCCTGTTATTTATCGGCGGTTTGCCCTACAAAATACCCCACAAACCTTACACCCTGCCAGAGACAGTTTAAATTTAATACGCGCAGTTAATTTTTATGATTAAAAACGCGTCTGCTCCATTTAGTACATAATATAAATAAAGACTTTTATTAGCATCCATTTTTTATTACATAAGTTGGCAAACTTGCATGCGATTCAAGCGACGGTAAGTGACGATCTAAACCATCCACAGTCGCCCATAATAATGAAAAAAAGCGCGTTGCCTACCTTTTTACCCGACTACGGCGGTTAGGAGCTGTACAAAAATGTATACTTATAAAATATTCTGATAAGTTAAATAAATCCTATCGAATAAAATTTCGGAACATTTCTGAACGTTTAAGGGCAATCAGTCAACTTGTATCTTTTGTACAATCCTTTTTACGTTCGAAACCATTCTTGTTACATAGTAGTGAAAAAGAATAATGGTCCTGGAAATTGAGTTAGCTGCGACGAATAGCTTTTCGAACCTCGCATCGTGTGGCATAAAGAACATTTTCTCTTGCATAAATAAAGATGAAACCATAAACTTGTAAAGACAATATAAAAGGGAGTCTTGAAAAATTGTACCTTTGAAGTTTGAACCGACAGTTAATATTTTCACCATTGGCTTCTGCGTAAAATGTACAAAGCAGTTTATCGTTATAAAGGAGCACTCATTGACATATTTCTATGTTTGTATTTATGTTATATTATAATATAATATGTAATATATAAAATTCTCGTGTCACGGTGTACGTAATTGGGCCCCTCTGAAACGGCTCGACCGATTCTCATTAAATTTTGTGTGCATATCGGGTAGGTCTGAGAATCTGTCAACATCTATTTTTCATCCCCCTAAATATTAAGGGTGGTCCATCCCTTATTTTTTATATTTTAGACAAAAGTTAACGCGGCAACATCTAGTAGTATATACATTGCTTGCATTCTTGGGATCAGTGACTTTCTAAGTTTTCTTGATTATGAAAGTCAATCCAGTGGATAATTTCAGTAAAATCCTAGTAGCCGTATACTAGTAACTAGCTACCCGCACATAATTCGTTCTGTCAAAAAAAAAAATCCGTTCTCTACATGACAAAGATAATATCCCTACCAAATTTTGTAGGTCTTATAGTTCCAGAGATATCGTGATGATCGTGATATAGATTTATTTATTTTTCTGTTCATATAACATTTTAGCCATAAACAAATAGATAACCCAACTACTATCTAAATACATTTTATTTACCTGCTACCGAGGACATGTGAAATGGTTCAATAATTTAGGCATCATTTGTAAGAGTACCATGCTGCATTGCAGCCGAGCTGGGTCGGTACGACCGGGCTGGTACCTCTCGATCACGTAACACCGGCGTCAAGTAACAGCTATGCTGTCGCGTTTCATGCGGTTTGTGAGTTTCCACCATTTGGGGGGCTAGGGAAAAGGAGGGCAACGCATAACCTCTAGTTGTGCGGATGTGTATGGGCGTCGTTTGCCCTCGTTTGCCCCTTATGACATTAAAAAAATCCTATCTTAATTCGAGATATTAATATTGTCTGACATATGTTCGACTAGAATACCCAAAGCCTGACTGCAATGTGATTGTGATATCGAGAGCGTAAGATAAATCAAGTCTTTGTAATAGAGTTGTCCACATGTGGTCATTATTTGACAGAAGCACCAAATGATTACAATATGTACATCCAAAATTGCAGCATTTGATCAGAAATTGATATGGCATGATATGACAATTAATATTGTCATATATATATATATATATATATATATATATATATATATATATATATATATATGTCATATATTCAGCTGAATTTAAGTAACGAATTCTTTCCATGAATGTTAAACCAAAAAAATACGATTTACGATATAATTCTTGCGTCTCGACCACTTTCATTGAAAGCTCATGTTAAAATGGTTGTTGCAATGAGTATTCATTATGTTCTAGATTATGTAGGAGGTAAAGCTAGAAGGATTTCCGCTGCTTGGATACATTTAAAATAATTTATTTGCACCGTTAAAATCATCTATTCTCTTTCTAAATCACAATAGCCACATAAAACGTCTCTATGACCAGCTACAATTGCATGAATACAGCCGTTGTAAGGCCACCCGTAAAACGAGAACATTTCCCTGAACATTTCGATCGTTAAAACAGTTTATCATCTATAAAAGCACCAATGTTATGACAATAATAAATTTCCTTCTGTTCTTTCCAGTATAATATCATAAAAAATGTAACGTTTTGCATGATACCCATTTAATATTAATGCTGTAAAGCGCGAGATTGAATACAACTCTAAAATTATGAAATATCTATTTTGTGATGATCAACGCGGATGCTTATGTAGATTCAACTTTTAGATTTTCGATAATATCACAATCGTCTTAAGCGCGTCGGAAGCATCACTTTTATTAAATATAAAAAAGTTACCACATGAACATGAATTTAATATAATTATAATAAAACATGATTATAATAAACATGATTATAATAAAAAATCTATCAGTGCGTCCAATAAAAATTTCGAAATGTTGGTTTATGTCCGCGAATTTTTGTGAAACTATTGTTTTGTTTGTTACCATTTTTATTGGGTTACATTCATTTCCACAGTGCTAGTTTCATTCAGATCAGGCTAGCAGCTTACAAGATAAACATGCCACCTGATGGTAAGTGGTTAATGAATATAAACGCCTATGAATATAAACGAGCTTACCAGGAACTAGCCCAGGCATCCATGTATTTTCTATTCTGAGACAAGATATTAAGTTTCGGTACCAGTAATTACACTGCCTTTCCTGCCCTTCTCTTCGAAACACAGCAAAGCTGTTTCAGGTGTGAAACAAGCTGGACGGTACCCAAGCAGACGGGAGCGTGCCGAAACGTAACCATCCCACGGGATATAATAATATATTATGTGATGTGATGATATAAAATATGTACACAAAAAAATCTTCCTACACTTCTTCCCTTATACTCAATTTTTTTAATCTTTCAATTTTACGTTCTTGCAATAAGTTCAAATCTTTATCGAAAACTTTACTTCGCACATTAGACCATAAAAACATACTTCGGTATGAAAATGAAAATTTAAATTCCTACGAAGCTCAGCAAAGTGAAAAGTCATGTAACCGTAGACTTAGCGAACTATAAATTTACAATGGAGGCAGTTCTATTGTAATATTTAATATTGACTTCGGATTCTCTCAGTAAAATAAAAAAACCGTATGCCAGTAAAACATTTGCTATTGTTTACACATTTTGCAAACCAAGTATGGTGTCTAAATATGTATACTGTTTTAACTGTTTTAAGCCAATTTAAATGAATTTTATAACCAATTTAATAGTCAAGTGATTTTTTATGATTTTTAATATACTCATATAAATCATCGTCTCAATAAATCTTACAATTAGATGATGATAAACACCCGACAATGATTGGGAATGTATTTGTGGCAGACCAATTAGCGCCACAATCCTGAATCGCGCTATCGAAATTTCACAGTTCGGCGCTATAGAGACAATAGCTGAAATGATAACAGTTGGGCTACGGCCTGACCAAGCATACCATCTCGCCCGGTCGAAGGTCTCCCATTGAGGCCTTCAATATTTTAAAACAATTATATAACTTAAAACGTTGATTTAACCTTAATTTTGAAGATATGTTTTGTTAAAAACATAATTCGTTATAGTCTTGTGTGCAAAGAAAGAAAGTGTTTACCGGTGGGAGGGAAGCGCTGTGCCGCGCTCCCGGCTGTATGGGCACCACCATCTTGCTTATTTCTCCCGTGAAACAGCTTTGCTGTGTTTCGGAGAGAAGGGCAAGGCATGCAGTGTAATTACTGGCACCGAGACTTAACATCTTATGTCTCAGGATAGGCAACACATAAATGAGTTGCCTGGACTCGTTCCAGGTAAACTAGTTTATGTTCATGGGCGACGTCAACCACTTACCATCAGGTGGCACGTTTGCCAGTTTGCCTATCCAACTAACATTGAAAAAAAACCGTTGAAAATATTGATTTCCAAAGCAATGCCGTATCCTTATTTTATCGTTCAGATGCACCTTGTGCCATTTTAACTCGTTCCACTTAATTTGCTGCACGAAAATTTTGCATCGACTTCAGGAAGTTTTCTTGTTAAAAGTTATTTAGTTAATATAAGTACAATTCGAAAATTTTCTTCGTGCTCTCAATTTAAACTGAATTATACAATAATTCCTAATAAATATTTATTGGATGCGTTGTATATTCAGCAGTGAACGGATAAAGGATGATGATGATGATGATGAAAATATGTCCAATCCATGAATCTAGTTAAATTTTAATTTCGCTGTCTCCTCACGTGATATAATATACTTTATAAGGGTTTTGCAAGTAGGAAAACTGGAAAACTGATATCTCTTTAACATCTATCTACCCTAATTATGTATTCACCGGCGACCCTCTATTAACTTGGAAGGTCTATAGCCGAGCTGTTATCTGACACATTGAGATATAAATTTAAATTTTGATCGCTAAAAAGCAGACCCTTTACTATCATAACTAGACTAGACTATCTAGACATTATTTCAGAGAATAATATTTACTGTAGCATAAGTTCAACAAAAACAGTAAGTATTAATTTTAATTCATAATAAAATTTCACTAGTACTTTTATTAACCGTGATTCAAAAGATGTCGCAGATTAAATACACTTTTAGTACTTTCTGCGTAGACAGGACTAATTAAATTATTGATTAACTAATCCTCTCGTGATCTCCATAAAATCCGTTTAATTTGTTTCATTATTATGTTTTTAATTTAATTAAATTAAATTAGTAATTTCTTATATTAAGGTAAAGGTTGTATAATTTTTTTTTCCTTAAAAAATATAATGATGTTATAATATTATATTATTATTCCTTGCTTAGGTGTACCTAGAGCGTCACGAAGCTCGACCGGGAACTGGCAGAGGAGGCGGCAATCGTCTGCCGGTAGAGCCTCCCGCCGCTGTCGGAGCTTGGGGTGGACGAGGCGGCTGACCGGCTCTGTGACGCGTTCACTGTGGTCTGTGGAGCGGCCATGCCGCGTGAGAAACGTCCGCCCCCGCGGCGGGCGCTCTACTGGTGGTCGGCTGAACTAGCCGACCTCCGGCCGCCTGCCAACGGGCAAGGAGGCAATATACCCGGAGCAGGCTGCGGCGCCCCCAGGATGTCAACAGAGACGACGGCCTGTACAGGGTCTACACTGACAAGGTCAAGACCCTGAAACAGGCCATCTGCCGAGCCAAGGAGGAGGCCTGGCTGGAGCTCGTTGATGGTCTCGATAGGTACAAATGGGCGCGGAACAAACTTTGCGCCCAGTCGGTCCCTATCACCGAAACGCTCCAGCCGGGTCAATTGAGGAGGATTGTCGGGGAACTTTTCCCCGACACACCTGGGGGCTTCACGCCCCCAGGATGGCTCGGCAGACGCCGGACGAGGAGGGTGTTCCGCCACCCGTGACGGAGGCTGAAATGGAGGCAGTTCTGACCCGCCTCCAGAGTAAGACACAGCGGCGTCGCAAGGATCAGCTCCTGGCAGCGGTGCGCGTGCGCCGCACCCTCACTACCGCCGACGTGGGCCTGCACGGCCCGGCCTCCACTATCTACATATCTGATCATCTCACACCCACCAATAAACTACTCCTGAAACGTGCCCGGGAACTAAAAGTTGAAAAACAATATGCCTATTTGTGCGTTAGAGACTGTAAGATCTTAATGCGTAAAAATGATAACTCGAAAATCGTACGTATTTAAATGAATCTGATCTATATAAAATTAAATGACTATTTTGTTTGTCTCGCTTACCATATCTAATTCGATATTAAATAACAGTAGCTATTCTATTTTTACACTGTACCTACAAACTTTGTTAGCAATACCTAACTCACAAAAACCATCCCGTAACATTGTATCACAGAATAGGTTTACGTACAAAATTTCATATAAACCTACTCTAAAATTATTTACCAATTATATCACCTATTGGCCTTATTTAATTAATCAAAGTATTGTTTATTCCGTATATTGTTCGTCAATAGGTATTGTTACACGTCTTTATTATAAAACTACTATATTAAACACAATACAATTACTGCAATGTCGCCGAATCGTGTTATCTTACATAACAATCTTTATTATTGTTTGTATGCATTATAATGTTAATTTTAAATCAATTGAGGAGGGTATTTTGCATACTATCAGTCTGGATAATATCATAATAAATATGAAACTAAATACTATCGATTCCAAATGATGGAGCTTAATTCTTTATGCATTTATTACCAGAACACTAGAGGTTTGCGCACTAAGTCCCATTCTTTTTTATCTAACGTATTACAGAATGATTATGATTTAATAGTATTAACCGAGACCTGGCTCACGCCCGACTTTAACGACTGCGAATATTTCTATAATAAATACGACGTCTATCGTAGGGATCGTATTACAAGTGACGGACGGGGCTCCCGTGGCGGAGGCGTACTGATAGCGGTGCGGCGCGACGTGTGCGCACGCCGCCGTGAGGATTGGTGCACTGAGCGGGATGCAAAGGTACTGTGGCTCAGCCTGGAGCCGCGGCGCGTGAGCGTGCGCTCTCTGCCCCGCGCACCCCGAGTCGAATAATGCTTCATATTGCGAGTTGCTATTTTCCACATGGAAGTAATCATGCCGAAACACTTCAAAATTTTTATGATTGTACGTCCGATATTATGTTAAAAAATTCAGCTGATTACTTTTTAATACTCGGGGACTTTAATATTTTACATGCTTCTTGGTATTGCGATGACAACTCGAGGCTAGAGTTGAATACAAACAATGATCTGAAAGCCACTTCACTTGCGGATTTTATGCGATTAACGAATCTTTTTCAGTACAATAGCTGCACTAATTGTAATAACCGCATTTTAGACTTGGTATTGAGTACTGGCGATTGTTCCATGACTAGCTGCTCAAACCCACTCACTGTTGAAGACGCCCACCATAAATCTATTTTATAGGTTTTAATTTGCCAACCACGGCATACCTTAAAGAAAATGAACATCTCAAATTTATTTATCATGCTTCAGACTTTAAGGAGATGAGTGAGAAAATCATAGCGGTCGATTGGTTATCGGAACTTTCCCAACTTAATACGGAGGAGTCAGTTAGTTTCTTCTATAATATTCTATACGACTTAATGGATAAATATGTGCCTAAAAGGCTTGTCAAATCGAATACAAACTTTCCACCCTGGTATTCTAGGGCCCTTATAAAGCTGATAAGACAAAAAACTAAAATTCACACCAGATGGAAAAAATATAGTAACGCCTATGATTATCAGCTCTTTAAGGATTTACGCACTAAAGAGAAACTACTTCAAAAAGAATGTTATAGCAATTTTATAAAATTTTCCGAAGACAAAATTCACTCATCGCCTAGATACCTTTGGTCATTCATTAAGTCCAAGCAAGGGCCTAACTCTGTACCTACACATATGAATCTGAATGGGGAAACTTCAACCGATCCGGTACACATATTTCTGTGATATGTTTAACGACTATTTTAATTCAGTATTTGTTGGTTGCAACGACGCGATACAATTTGATATGAACGTTTTAAATAATTCCACGTCAGTTAGTATATCATCAATTGACATCCTCCAATCTACCGTCTCAAAGTATTTTCAACAATTGAACGTTAACAAGGGTGTTGGCTACGATAAGGTGCACCCCATTCTTATCAGAAAACTGTATGAGGAATTTTCAATACCGCTCACCTTGATATATCGTAAATCAATCGCTGAAGGATGCTTTCCGAACATATGGAAAAAGGCGCTAGTGACTCCTATTCCGAAAGGTGGCGATAAACACGATATAAAACAATATAGGCCTATATCAAAACTTTGTGTTTTTGGCAAAGTTTTTGAAAAAATTATCATCGCTACGTTAGAGACTCAATTAAACCATGTCCTGTCCGACGAACAACATGGTTTCCGTCGAGCTCGTGGCGTTGCTACAAACCTCGTGTCCTATACAGACTTTATACTTAATGCCATGGATGAAGGTTACCATGTGGACGCCGTGTATACCGATTTTTCAAAAGCGTTTGATAAAATTAGCCACTCGGTTCTCATCAGGAAGCTTCTGGAGGTCGGTATACATGGTGATCTTCTGCGATGGGTATACTCCTATGTGAATAACCGTAGTCAAGCCGTCGCGTTAAAGGGGTATCAATCTACTTTCCTTGTTAACAGGTCTGGTATTCCACAAGGATCCATCCTTGGACCTTTTCTCTTCATACTGTACATTAATGACATAGGAAAATGTTTTCGGAACTAATATCACCTTCTCTATGCAGATGACACAAAAATATACAAAATTATAAAAACAAGTAGTGACTGTGTGGCCTTGCAAAATGATCTAAATAGTTTCGACACATATTGCAAAACTAACCAATTATATCTAAATACTGACAAGTGTCATGTTATAACTTTTACGCGGAAGAAAATACCTATCACTTATGACTATACGGTTGGGGGGCGGACTCTCAGTCGAGTGTCTTCAATACGAGATCTTGGAGTGACCCTGGACGCCAAGCTCCACTTCAATGAATATATCGATATGATTTTAGCTAAAGCTTTCAAACAACTAGGCAGTATAATTCGAATAGGTCAACCCTTTAAACGTATGACAACTCTTAAACTGCTTTATAATGCATATGTTCGCAGTATACTTGAGTTCGCGAGTGTGGTTTGGAATCCAGAGTATGCTTTTAATATTAACCGCATCGAAAGGGTTCAAAATAAATTTTTAAAGACACTCGATTATCGGTCTGACTCTTGGTCTATAGATTATGGGGACAGTGCGGCAAGACATAATATTCAGCGGTTGGACTTAAGGCGTAAATATCTAGACAGTATATTTCTTTTTAAAATATTGCACAATGAAGTTGATTCCTCCACTCTGTTAAACAAAATTAATTTTAAAATACCGCGACCATCCTCACGAACCATGGACACTTTTTATATTCCTCCCTATCATACAAACTACGCTAGAAATACCTTCTTCAGGCGATCTTGCTCTTACTACAACAGTTATCTCAAATCAGTTGATATTTTTTGTAACAACTTAAGAAAGTATAAAATTAAATTAAAAGACTTAATATTTGGCTCATAAACATGTTTTTTGATATTAGTTGTGTAGGGTTAAGGTTCATTATATCATATACCATTGTTACTACTGAATGTTGATATTTTGTATTCTAAATTATGGTACTTTAGGTCTAGTTGTAGTTATAAAGTTTATTAATGATTGTAAACGACTGTTTGTTACCTAAATAAATAAATAAATAAATAAATAAAGAAGAGGGCGCCGGGTCCATATGGGGTGCATGGGAAGGTTCTGGCCCTTTCCCTAGGGCACCTCGGCGACAGCCTTCGGGAGCTGTTCGATCGCTGCCTGCGGTCCGGACAGTTCCCGAGGGCATGGAAGGAGGGTCGGCTCTGTCTGCTTCCGGAGGCAGGGCGACCCCCGGACTCGGCTTCGTCGATGCGACCGGTGGTGCTGCTAAACGAGGCTGGGAAGGCTCTGGAGGGAGTCGTAGCTTCCCGGCTCGTTCAGCACCTGGAGGAGGGCCCGGGACCGGGACTCTCAGAGTCCCTATTTGGGTTCCGGGCACGCCGGTCGACCATCGATGCCCTCAAACGCCTGCGGGCGGTGACGGGTGAGGCAGAACGCAGAGGAGAGGTGGTGATCGCGGTGACCCTGGACATCGCGAACGCCTTCAACAGCCTCCCGCACAGTGTGATACGGGAGGCACTGAACTACTTTGGTGTGCCTCCCTATCTCAGGAGGCTGTTGGAGGCGTACCTCTCCGACAGGAGGGTGGGCTGCGAGAACCGGTGTGGATCCGTAGAGTGGTGGCGAGTCGGCTGCGGTGTCCCGCAGGGATAAGTTCTTGGTCCGATCCTGTGGGACATCGGGTATGACACGGTCCTGCGAGGCCGTCTCCTCCCCGGGATGGGTGTCATCTGCTATGCGGATGACACCCTCGTCTACGCCCGGGGACGAGACTACAAGGAGGCGGCGCGGCTGGCCGAGGTCGGGCTCGACCTCGTGATCAACCGCATAGAGAGGTTAGGGCTTCGAGTCAGACCATCTAAGCCCTTCTCTTCCGCGGGACCGGGCGGAAAGGACCCCCACCGGGGGCTGCCCTCCAGATCGGAGGGGTGCACGCTGGACGGGATCCTGCGGGTCCGCCGACTAGGGCAAGAGGCGTTAATGCTGAGGTGGGGAGAGGACCTGGTGTGGGAGCCGTATGGCAAACGCCTAACGGTTGCCCTGCGTCCGGTCCTAGAGCGGTGGATGCGTCGTAAACGCAAACCCCTCACCTTCCGTCTAACACAGGTGCTCACCGGGCATGGCTGCTTCGGTGAGTACCTGTGCCGGACGGCCCAAAAGGAGCCGGCAACTGTATGTCACGATTGTGGCGCGGCGGTGGACTCGGCCCAGCACACTATAGAGGTGTGCCCGAGATGGGCGGCGCTGCGTCGCGATCTGACGTCAGTTATCGAAGGGGACTTGTCTTTGCCGAGTGTCATCACTGCGATGCTCTGCAATGACGAGTCCTGGACGGCGATGGTCTCCTTCTGTGAGGCAGTAATGTCCCAGAAGGAGGCCGATGAGCGGGTGAGAGAGGAGGCCGCCGACGAGGCCTCCTCTCTCACCCGCTCAGGCGACGAACAGGGGTGCGTAGGAGGCGCTACTTAATGCGCCTCCAGTAACGCCCCTGTGTTCGTGTCCAGATAGGCACGACGTCGTCGGGGACTGCTAAAAGTATCGTGAAAACGAACGGCCGAGCAGTCCCCCCTTTCGAGGAGGGGTCTGGTCTCTCGCCGGGGCCAGCCTGTCGCCGAGGGTCCTGTGTTGTTTAAGATCCGGGACCCTCAAAAGGCGGCGGAGGGCGCTTGCAGCGGTTTTAGTGGGTAACGACACTGCCCAAGTGCGAACCCCACACACGGCTAGGTTTAAAACCAACCCCGGTCCTAGCTATGGTTTGGGCTGCAAATTTCCGCTGCAGAACAAAAAAAAAAAAAGAAAAGATGTACCTAGAGCGTTTAAAAGCGTTTTTTATTATATAACCTACTGAAATTTTATACTACCTAGCGAAATAGATATAAAGCGATAAAAGTATAAACAGATATAAAATATATTTATTCATTCTTCTGTTCACAATTTAACACAACAATAGTAATGAATATTTTGTAAACAATGTATGGTGTAATTAATCTCTATATAATTATACCATTATTTTTAATTTGAATAATCTAAAACACGTTTTCTGTACAAAGAGGATTTATATTGAAAACAAATGTTTTTTACAAAAATATAGTCCATGCCAAAAAAATCCAAACGAATTAAACTCTGAGCGTTCTTTTGCTGCGCAAACCGTTGAAAGCATTCGCTTTTCCATTCTGTAATCGGAATATCGGAAATCGCAATCTCTATTTTGTTGAAATATTTGATTGACATTTGGCAGAAAACTACCTTTTTATTTTTTACCTGAATTGTTATGCTTCAGCTGCTAGATAGGTTACATACGTAATTTAATATGCCAAGTACTTATATTATAAAATAACTAGCGGCTCCCTGTAGTTTAACTCACAAATAAATATCCTCAATAATTTTGCAAATTGCAATTGCTTTAAAATGCAAACCTTTTTTGAACTTTGACTTCCACCATTCAAAATTCTGGAGATTAGCATCATAGCATTTAAACCAATTTATTTATAATAGGTACGTGATAAGTGAAACGTGTAACATATATTTAAAATAATTATATTAAAATGAGATTTAGTTTTTGTTTTTTGTGAACAAAATAGTTCACAAATAAGCGTGCTAGTTTTCAAATCCCCATTCATGCCCTTTATTGATGTAATATTAATAATTATTAATTATTAATCATTATTATAAACACACGTCAGAGAAGGAAGCGGCTAGACGACATCAAAGACTACACCAAACAAAGCTATACGCATCTGAAGGAAGCAGAATGGGATCGCAAACCTTCAATATAAAGATGGCACACAATGATGATCTATGCCCAGTAAGTTAAACGTAAGAGTACTATTTCCAATTTACAAATTATATCTTTGTGATGAACATACTCTGTTTTCGCTCCTACAAACCACGAAATTGGACGAATGTTCGCGAAACTGCAGCAGTAAGCTCTATAATTAGCAACTGTTATTTCGGTTGGAATTGAAGACTTGAAATCATAAGATTGGCTATGTGAGGACATTTTGGATACGTGCTAGTAAAAGGTTTTAGGTAATTATTTAGTTCTATGACGGCCGTCTAGTCAGTGGTCATGCTACTGGATACTATACGCAGGGGTCGCGGGTTTGAATCCGTATTTATATAAATTTCTGAAATTTATTTCCGTTCCTAGTACATGTAACGAAAGTTCACCGATGTGCTGGCCCAATGCGGGTTGGTGAACTCCACACACCTTCAAAGACTTTTAATCTCATCAGGCATGCAAATTTTATAGATGTTATGTAAATTTCTTAGACGTCATAACCATGACATGGTTATGAGGCTTTTGGAGGCTCCAAATTCGTAGCACATGAAGTATGTAAGGATATACTATGAGCCTCTGTAGACCCTAGCTCCCCTACCTAGTTAGTTTTGATATGTATGGGGGGCTACAAAAGTTGTAATACCGGATTTGAAAGCCTTAAAGAATTCACATCTCTTGTGATCACTAATTATTATATAGTTGAAATTTTCACTTTGATTGTATATTATTATTTGCATATCTTAGAACGAGTGGCATACCCCTATAATTTTTATACCTTCCATCATCATTATCATCAGCCCCTGTTCGTCCACTGCTGAACATTTATACCTTTACGACGAATTGTTTCATACTTCTAATTTTATTGTGCTGAGAAGAATTCGTTCTAAGCAAACCACGCAGAAACAATACAAGTGACTTTTCTTTGGTTTTCTTCTTCTTCAACTCCTATGTGGACTGGAGGAATATCCAGACCTAGTTTTTTTTCTCGAATTGACCTATGCTGATGGTCCAAAGACCTTTATATGCGTAATCGGAAAAGTAGGAGAGCTATAAATGGCTTCTACCTAAAACAGTTAAACGGGAGGGTTACCTCCGCCAGCCGTGGTGTCAATGACCTATCGGGATCCAAACCTAGTGCACCACCTAACCAAACTTGTGCCGCGCTCCCGTCGCTATGGGTACCACCATCTTGCTTGTTTCTTTTATGAAACAGCTTTCCCTTCTGAGAAAATAATTGCAGGACAGGCAGTGTAATTACTGGCACCTTCTTACGTCTACGTTGGAGACTTACCTTCTTACTTCTCAGGATAGGAAACACGTGAATGAGTAACCTTTTTTGATATCGCAGGGAAATCCTTTGTGCATGTTGCCATCATCTTCGGGTAGATCCTGACTCTTATGTATGTGGTACTTGCATCTGGGAGTGTCCTACTCTAAACTAAAACCACTGAGAGCGCCTTCAGGCGCTTTTTGAGGGTCCCAGATCTGCAGCCAACAGGATCACCTTAGCGACTGGCTGGCCCCGGCAAAGGCCAGACTATTCTTCGTACTACTAGCCAGTCCCCGCGACTCAAGGTCGTGTTATACTGGGCCCTGGTTCCCATCCTGAAGCCCGACACGAGTACAGAGGCGTGAATGAGTTTTCTATTGCACCTGAAAATGCTCTTCGGCATCCCGGTCAGGAGGGGGGACTCCCCAGACGGGTATGTGGGACTCGCTGCGCTCAAAAGATGGTAAGGCGGACGCAGCTCTTCCCATTAAAACCCATGATGAAGTGCCCCGGATCTGTTGAGCAACAGGAAAACCCGACGGCTAGTCAGTCCCCCAGGGGATCAACGGCACCTCCACAGAGGGGTTGCCTCGCACTAAAGAACAACCCATCCCACAGTCGGGACAGTGCAATGGGGTAAGGTTCCCATCCTCGCCCCTTGTCCCCCTACTCTTTTGTCCCCTCTTTTTATAAGAAGGATACAAAGAGCAGCTCCCTCGGTTCAATTTGCTTCACCCAGGGTGCTGGGTTCACCTTAGGCTACTGAGCCTCACCGCCACGATAAGGCTAGAACCATGGTGGTATGTGAGTGAGTTACCTAGGCTAGTCGGTTAACTTGATAATGTTCAAGGTCGACGCTGATCACTCACTATCCATTTACTTATGTTATTAGCTTGTTCAATGGTGATTTAGTCTATTCATGCATACATATTATATTATGTCTACAAAAAATATTTACCAAATTTTCACCAGCTCCAATCTGATTATAATTGCAAATTAAAAGACCAGCTCAGGACAGATTATTCTATAGGTTCATCTACAAAATATATTTTATAATATATATAATAAAAGGCAACATCTATATATATATATATAATAAAAAAATATATAAATTATAAAGCCATTATGTGCTAACAATCCTGAACAATAGAACTTGCTAATAGAATTGGAAGCAACTGAGTGTTCCCTAGAGTATAATAGCTCTGATGCAATTGTGAGGCACTGTTCTAATACTGTATATGATTATATCATTAACAAGCAACATCTGTTATCGTCATCACGCCTGATCCGCGCTCCCGTCTGCTTGTACCACCATCCTTCTTGTTTCTTCGTGTAAGAGATTTTCTGCTTTGGAAAGAAAAGCAGGACAAGCAGTGTAATTACTGCGTCCGAGACTTGCCGTATTACGTCTCAGAATAGACAACTTGTTTAGGTTCATGGGTGATGCTAATCACTAAAACTAAAGCGAAAAACTAAAGAGAGGTGTCAAGGGACACCCGGATGGAACGAAGTTCCTTTCGATTAATTAGTGAAATGTAATAAAAAAACAAAAAAAAAGGTGTAAGGAAAATAATTTTTCGGGTAGGTATAAATTTTTTATGAATTTTTAATCGACAAAAATCAGAGCATCTCCCGGCGTAAAATAATAAAAAAAGCAAAAAAAGTCACCGAGATCGGTGGGATTTGAACTGGGGTTTTTTACTAAGCAGCCCCAATAGTGTAACGAAAACAGCTACCGACGCAGTGACGCGTCAGTCAAAAAACCGCATGCCTTACAACTATAGCAAAAAGTGTTGTTCCAACTTTTCATCTTAATTTTTCCCGTCCCCTTTCGTAACGCTCGATAAGGAACTACGTTCCAAAAAAAACCAGTTACAGGAACAGCCGATAGAAGTGAAAACAAAACAATTAAATTCAAATACCTATAATACAGGCTGTAAAAGATTATGACAACTTATAAAATTTAAAGAGCTCACAAAATGGCCGCATGAAATAATTTACAAAAACAAATATTGCATAATATTAAATAAATAAATCAAACGTCAAACTGTGTCTCCAGCGTGTCGCGTGTCCACGTCATATAAACGTCAACCTGTGTCTCCAGCGTTTCGTGTGCGGTGTCGCGAATTCAGAGATTTTGTCTCATCTAAAAATATGCGTACCGTGCTATAAGAAGTTTATTACACTTCAAAAAACCTTTTTTTTTTTAGCTTAGATCTTAGGTGTTTTATTTTAACTTAAAAATTCGGACTGAAAATGATAAGATAACCGTACGAAATTGGCTTTTGATCAATCTCAGGACGAAGCATGTGTGTTACTTAATTTTGCGATGGCCAATATGCTCAGCGTACTAAGATTTTATATTTTTTTTATAAACATAATTGCGTGCTCTTTTTAAAATACAACAGCGGTCGTGACCGTCAAATATCAGTGTGTTTTGGTGCTAATATAACCATATCTAACACAATTATAGGTTCACGTACCTACTGCAAATATAATATTTTATCTGTGTATAAAATTAAACTATATTGAAAGTTTGAACACCACTAACATTGTTACGCTTAAAAGCTTTTGCCTACCAAAGCGGTTGCCTAATTTCTGAGTGCAAAAATAAATTTCATTTTATTATTACACTTTATTCTTCTGAGATTTTTAGGATAATATAAACTTGGAATTACAATTATTATATCTTAGGGCCCCCACCATGGTTCAGGCCTTGACGTGGCGGTCGGGGCTCAGTAGCCTAGGGTAAGCCAAACACCATGGGCGAAGCTAATTGAGCCGAGGGGGCTCTTTGTACTCCTCTTATAAGAAGAAGGGACGAAAGAGCAGGGGGAAAGGGGCGAGGATGGAACCACGCCCCATTGTACTGTCCCGACGTTGGGAGGGGTTGTTCTGTTTTTTTTTATGTTAGTTGGATAGGCAAACTGGCAAACGTGCCACCTGATGGTAAGTGGTCGACGTCGCCCATGAACATAAATCAGTTTACTTGGAACGAGCCCGGGCAACTCATTTATGTGTTGCCTATCCTGAGACATAAGATGATAAGTCTCGGTGCCAGTAATTACACTGCCTGTCTTGCCCTTCTCTCCGAAACACAGCAAAGCTGTTTTACGGGAGAAACAAGCAAGATGGTGGTACCCATGCAGCCGGGAGCGCGGCACAGCGCTTCCCTCCCACCGGTGACAACCGTGGACAATCCCTCCGTGGAGGTGGCGTCGATCCCTTGCGGGACTGACTAGCCGTCGAGGTGCCCTGTCAGCTTAACAGATCCGGGGCACTTCACCAAGGCGGCACTGGTGGCACTCGCCGGGTTTTAGTGGGTAGAGCTGCGTCCATTTACCATCTTTCAGGCGCAGCGAGTCCCACATACCCACCTGGGGACACCCACTCCCCGGGATGCCTCAGAGCATTTCCCGGCGTAAAAGAAAAAAAATATCTTAGTGCAACTTTACCTATATGAAATAACAATTCTGATTGAATCGAAATATAGCACAATAGTAACAAAATATTTTTTTTGTCGCCTCTAATGTCTCTGTTTGGCATAAAATTTTGGTTATTATTATGATTTACAAAGAGACACATGTATATAATTATTGGCTTTCAATAATTTGTTCTTTAAAAGCAAAAACTTTGTGACGATTCTAAACGAATCTAGGCATCCGTATAAAGAAATAAAATTATTTTACAAATACTGGTTGTTCTTTTTTTGGATGCCAAAAGGGAATTCTCCAAGGTATATTTTCCAAGTTTTGTTTCGCTAACCGTCAACACAAAACAACTTGGAATTAGTATCTGTCTCGACTCACAAAAGCTTTCATTGTGTACGTACAAAAGCAGAAATTCTACCCTCAACTATAACGCAATTTCCAACGTTTTCGTTCACGACAAGAGGCACGCGTTTTCTTGTCCGGATACTTACGCCTATTGTGGCAAATTTTTACAAATGACTTGGTATCTTGAATTATTTTAAATTGTTGCTTTATAAAATTGACCAAGAAAGGTTTTAGAAGTAGAAGTAAGGAAGGAGGCGTGTGAGAGGCTCGGGTGCCGAGATGATACTCTTCATTTAATACATAGTACATTATCTTATATATCTTATACTTATTACATGTTAGGGCACTTACAAAGGGATTAAAAATTGTGAAGTCTAGAAAAAACGTTGGCTACTCAAAGCTTAAATTGACGCGAATATTCTTAAAATACACGTTTATTATGACGACCTCTGTAGCTCAACGGTTAGCGCTCTGGCGCTCAAGCCGGAGGTTGCGGGGTCGAATCCCGCCAGGGAACAAAAAGTTTTCTGTGTTCCTGGGTCATGAATGTGTATTAAATACTAGCTGTTGCCTGCAGCTTCGCTTGCGTTAAGCAACTCCTATATGTCACAGCGTGATGCTATATAGCCTTCCTCGATAAATGGGCTGTCTAACACTGAAATAATTTTTCAAATCGGACCAGTAGTTCCTGAGATTAACGCGTTCAAACAAACAAACAAACTCTTCAGCTTTATTAGTATAGATGTGTATTCATCATCATCTCTATCCGTCCACTGCTGTACATAGGGAGGCCAATGTTCAACAGTGGACGGATAGAGGCTGATGATGATGATGATAGTTATTCACATACCGTCGGTTAAATAATAATGATGCAAAAGAAAATGAAAGCAGGACGTACTTTTCCTTTTATCCTCTATTATCTTTACGTTATAAAAAAAAATCATACGAGCACTGAATTATTGGCTTTTGAATACACGCGTCTATGGACGTTGATAGCTTGTAATTTTATGAACATAATTTGCCGTCTTTTGGCACGAAAACGAAATCTCATACTGTATGAAAAAATGTTTTAATTTAAATTTTAAAGGCGGTGTAATTGCGAAAAGCGTGTACTAAAACGTGCCAACCAATTCGTGTAATGACGCTTCATTTACATAACATGTAAAATTATGAATATGAATAATATATTCGCGAATTTAAGCTTATTCAATGTGCGCAAAGTGAACTTTTGATGTTAAATGCTATTTATGGTTAAACTAACTTACCTGAAGTGAAGTTCAACCAAAATTTTGTGAGAATGCTGCATCTGAGAGACTTCATAATAACCATGTAGTCCGTTTTACGACCTACAACATCGCCACACGATTTTTAGATATATATTTAAAAAAAAGAAATATTAAGTTCGTTCACTCACGGTTCGACCGCTCCCGACTCCCGCTCGGCTCCATTCGGTTTAGAGGATTAGTCGAGACTTTTATTCTGCACCCTGGGGTCCTTGCTCAGCATACGTCACCTGTTTGCTGCGTGCTAGGGTTTGGGAGGGAGCGAAGTCTCTCAGATGCAGCATTCTCACAAAATTTTGGTTGAACTTCACTTCAGGTAAGTTAGTTTAACCATAAATTTTATTTCGATGCTGCATCTGAGAGACTTCATAATAACCATGTAGATGTTCAGCGCTTGTTGCAGAATAAAACAGTCATTACAATCATAACATTTGTTTTTAATCTATATTGTAAATAAAACATTTCCAAGAAAATAATGACTACGGTTTGAGATTAATTATTATTTATTATAATTAATCATATAAATATAGCTTGAGCAAAAGCGTTATCATCTTCTGCATTAATTAGCGGTTGATTAAAAAACCCGCAAAACAAAGCGAGTTTCCTGACCAGCCTGCTATTTTCTTGATCAAATCTAATGACACGCCGGCCCTGCCGGCGGAGGAAGTGGCGGCGTGCCGCGTGCTGTGCGCCGTGAACACGTTCACGTCCACTCCGCTACTGCTCAGAGTTTGCTTAATCCAGCGGCTTATGGTCTGGGAACTCGCGTTGTGAACCGGCTTCTTAAAGGTAAGGATTAATTTATCTGTGTTTTTGTGATTTCGAAAATCACTAGTTCTTTCTAAGTATGCTAACATGGCAAGTGCAGGACAAATTGAAGGCTGGTCTTTAAAGAACGGAATAATTAGTCTTGGATTATGCCTATTTGGCACTGAAGTCTTAATTAAATCATTAATAGCAATAACAATGCGTGAATCCTCAGACTTGACGTCTGATATTTTAATTAGTGACAGCGTCTGCACCCGTTGTCCTGTGGACAACGCCATGAGAGTTCCACCATCTTTTTTGATAAAATTTCTGTTGTGATTGTATCATACGGATAGAATTTAGACAAATATTCCAAGACTAAATTAGGATCCCATATAGAACAGTATTTTGGGAAACAGGGCTTGCTCCTAAAAACTCCCTTAAAGGATCTTCGTATACAATCATCATTGCAACGTGATTTACCCATGATTAAAGACAAACTTGACCGATAACAATTTAACGTGCCATAACTTGCATTCTCATTAAATTTTTTATTCAGAAAACGTAGTATATCAGCTACTGATCCATCATATAAATTGACATTATTAATTTGGCAAAAATTAAACCATTGTTTTAATCCTACATTATACTGATTAATTGTACTTTTCGACAAAGATTTTAACATTATTACAATAGACTCCTTCGGTATTCCACGCTTCAAGTAGGCTTGCCGCACAATATCGCACACGCCAGGGTAAGACGGGGCACAGTGGTTGGCACTCTCTGGAAGGTGACAATAGTAGATTTCTATTAGGTTTAAAATAAATGACGTCAGATTTGAGTAGCGACCGAAACAATGGGAACCACGGCCGTGACGGCCAGTAGGTACGGGACAACTACTATACCAGTCGCTTCCTCTTCAACTATTTTTCTAAGGCTCTTAAGAATGAGTGCAAATGGCGGGAAAGCGTAGAAAAAGTAGTCGTGCCATGAAATAGTAAAAGCGTCAATCTCAAAGGCACCTGGGTCTTGCTTCCAAGAAACATATCTACGACATTTATTATTTAAACGCGAAGCGAATAAATCTATATTAGGTTGACCGAAATCAAGTATAATCTGTTGAAAATTCTTTTCATTTAATTCCCATTCCGTATCAATATTTGTGTACCTAGAAGCTTGGTCAGCGTCAGTGTTATCGCGTGATTTAATATATGAAGCAAAATTGTAAATACGTCGTCTTTCACACCACTGCCATATGTCTCTAGTGATTTCATTCAGGTGGGGGTATTGAATTCCTCCCATCCTATTAATATAAGATATAGCAGTAGTATTATCTACTCTCAGTAATACATTGATATTAAAATAATTTCTACATAACGATTTCAAACCCAAAAAGGCGGCTAATAATTCGAGGTAATTAATATGATTCTGAGCCTCATTCGCTGACCAATGGCCTCTAGCTATGACCCCGTTGCATGAGGCTCCCCAGCCCGTAAGTGAAGAATCTGTGAAGATTTCTAACTCATACAAACTTCTATTAGTTATACTATTAAACGTTTTGGATTCAATATCACACCACCAACTCAAATCATCGTATAAATAAGGCTTTAGTGACATAATCGAATCAAAATCATTATTATATTTTTGCAAAGCTAAAAACTTTTCTCTCTCAAAATATTTTGTGCGTGGCCAGCTGTATGCTACTGCTGGGCATACTGAAGTTAAAGTGCCAATGAATTTCGCAAAATCACGTATACTAATTTGAACTTTATTATGGATTTCGTTTGCTAATTTATAATTCATAATTCATAATTCATTTATTTAGAAATTTTTTGAAGTTTTTCAGAAGGTTATTGTAACTGCATTAGCTTGGTATTTATTACAAAACCGAGGAATCTACAAACTTGTGAAGGCACAATATTACTTTTATCAAATTTGATAACAAAACCTAGCTGTTCAAGTTTTACCATTAGTACATTAATAGTATGTTTACATGTAGCATAATCTTTACCAATACATAGTATATCATCGAGATATACAACTATTATATGACCCTGCTTTCTTAGCCATGTGAGGAGTGGCTTAAGGAGCTTTGTGAATACAAATGGAGCAGAATTTAAGCCGTACGGAAGACAGTTAAATTCATAAAGATTATTATTAAATCTAAATCTTAAGTATTTTTCATATGATGTATGAATAGGTACTGAAAAGTATGCTTCCTTGAGATCAATTGAGGCCAAAAGAAGCACCTGTAAAAACTAATTTTGTAGCGGTACGGATGTCTTCCATTTTAAAATGTTGATTATGTACAAATTTGTTAACAATTTTTAAGTTCAAAATAAATCTAAACCCACCGTTACTTTTCGGTGTTAGAAAAATAGGTAAAATAAATTGACCTGGCAAATTTTCATTGCATATTGAAATAGTACCTAATTTTTTAAGTTTACTAATAGCATTGCTCATTTCGCGATACGAAAAAGGTGGATTGATAAGGTGGTTTAGAAAAGGGTATTTCATATCCTTTAACATACGACAGTACAGTACTGTCAGAAGTAATCAAAAGCCAATTATGTAAAAAGTATTGAATGCGCCCTGCATGGAGTACCTCTAGTAACGGCGTCTCCTCTCGTTGTTGGCTTTGGTGCTCGCGTAGGGACGGCCGCGGCGCTGATGCTGCAGTGTCCTCCTCGCCGACGTGGATGGCTGCAACTCGTGTGAGCGGACCGGCACTGCTGGTGCTGGCCTCACGTACTGCTGACGAGGAGGAGCTCGGGAGTTTCTCGGCGTTGCCTGCTGCTTGCGCTGCGAGTAAGTTTGTTGAGTTAAAGGTTTCTTTATTTGAAAACCGGATCTTTCTATATCCTTAATATATATTTTTTTATATTCTCACCAAGCTTTTCACCGAACAAGTATGTGTCCCTTTTTACACCTTGAATTGTATTCCAAAATTTTTAATCTAAAATTTTTAATCAATATAAGCTTCTTTCTGTTAACTGATTCATCAAAATGTAAATCAAGCAGAATTTGAGCAGTTTCGGAAATATGTTTCATTATTTCTAGTTTCGGAAGATCTCCTTTAATGAGTTCTTTTGTTAAGTTCGCGAGGTTAGCAATTCCTAGACCTAGCTGATTCTGAGCGTTCTCTAACCGCTTATCTCGATTTTTTGCCGCTTCTTGTAAAACCGCGGCCACCTCTTGGTTAAGTTTAGGCGCTTGTGCCAGTAAAAAGTTATTTGGTATAAGTATTTTCGTTACAAGAGACTCCTTTTGTTCCTTTGCCAAACCACCCACAAGGATTTTTCCCTAACGTTCAGAGAGTTCAGTAGGTATGTTTTCACCTAGTGATTTTTCTGGTTCATTGGCTTCTCCGAGAATATTTAAGATTTCAGGTGGCAATGTAAGGATAGTTTCTTAATTAGAATCTACCGACACAGGGACATGTGGTTGACTAACCGGTACTGAAGTCGTCTGCGGCGACGTTGGCGCTGGCGCGGGCGACTCGACGTAATTAACGTCCACAACGTCGATCAAAGCCTGATTAGCGTATCGAGATTCGACCTCTTGCACGTCGATTCCTTCATCACGCCTATGGACATCAGGTGAGCGCTCGTAATCAGGGCGGATTTCCCACGAGGAGGAAGCCGATGACTCAGATCTTCTGTTTCGATCTGAATAAACAAAAGCACGAAGTTACTTTCAGGAGCCATCACGTTAAGAAAGAACTTATTTTTGTAACCAAGGTAATATCTCGTATTACCCACATTAAGGTACAAATAAATGACTGTCTGGCTAACATCACGTATTAACACGTTAAGACAGAGACTACACCTTAACTGAGAACAAAGAAAAACACATAATATATTCGTAAAAAAAAGGATAATGTGGGTAGATTGGTACCTTTTCCTCTGTTGCGGTGTAGTTTATTTTCCAATCGCCTTATTTTGCACGAATATGTTCTTTGTCATCTTTATTTTTCCTTTTTCCCATGTTATCCGTCGATCAAAACTATTAATTACACTATATCACTGTAAAATTAAATATACGTGTTGACGATGTCGTACACGAAAAACGAATGGAGCCGAGCGGGATTCGGGAGCGGTCGAACCGTGAGTGAACGAACTTAATATTTCTTTTTTTTAAATATATATCTAAAAATCGTGTGGCGATGTTGTAGGTCGTAAAACGGACTACATGGTTATTATGAAGTCTCTCAGATGCAGCATCGAAATAAAATTAAGAGCAAGTAATATAGTATGTGTGTGTCAATCTGGTCCCGAGGTAAGTTCTCGAAGAACTTGTGTTACGGGTACCAGATTTAATACTTTTATACTATACATATATTTAAGATTTTTGTAATATAATACACCGGTGGGAGGGAAGCGCTATGCCGCGCTCCCGGCTGCATGGGTACCACCATCTTGCTTATTTCTCCCGTGAAACAGCTTTGCTGTGTTTCGGAGAGAAGGGCAAGACAGGCAGTGTAATTACTGGCACCGAGACTCAACATCTTGTCTCAGGATAGGCAACACATAAATGAGTTGCCGGGGCTCGTTCCAGGTAAACTGGTTTATGTTCATGGGCGACGTCGACCACTTACCATCAGGTGGCACGTTTGCCAGTTTGCTTATCCAACTAACATAAAAAAAAAAAAACATATTTACGCGCTTACCACTGAGTCACAGAGGTCGTATATTGCTATGGAAATATCCCATATACAGTGCATATTATTGCCCAATAGGACTATGACCAAGAAATGTTTAATGAACCTTGTATGAACGTCATATGCAACACTAAACTGAATTTACACAGTACTATGCTGCAGGATCACGAACCTAATTCTATCATGTTATAACATTGACATGCACGTCATCCTCGTTATAAATGGCCTGCACGTTTCATCTACTAACAAAATTTTACGATATTACCCCTATTCCAGTACAGTTTGTTAAATTTGTCAAAATATATTTTATGATTCGTTTCATTAGTTATCTTGATCTAGTTTTATAAGCTTGTAGGTAAAAGTGAGAGGTTCGTGCCCCAGATGTGCACACTAAAATGATTTTTGATGTGACAACGTCTAATAGATCGATGAATGCCAGCTGCATGCACGAAAATGTCTCGTAACGCTCATTGTCCCGTTACGCTCATTGTACGCTTGCGTTTTGTTATGACGTTGTCCGTTAAATGATCGTCCGTAAACCAATTATTTTTCTATGATATCCGACCGTGGAGATCGTGGAAACCAGGCTATGGTTTTGAATCGTACCTATAGAAATAGGTACGATTAAAAATCTTTGAATTTTTCAATCAAGATTGGAACGCGAATGTTTACTGTATCCCTTCTCATCTAGCTTCGAAACAATCCGTCCAACAACATATAAAAGTTAATTCTACTTAATCATAATTTATTTTTTCATTCTTTGAAAATGTTTGACATTTTTGCCCTAACAAGGTCGTTGATTTCAGGTACCTTAAGTAAATGAACTGAGCTCATACACATATATGCAGTGGTAGCCTCGGGATCACAGAAATATATCGAGAAATATTTCTGTGCTCGGGATAGTCTAGCTGAGCAGATTATCAAAATAATTATAATCACCTGCCAATCCTCTGGTGTAGCTGGTGTCTGTGGATGTCGCTTATTACTTACCACCAGTTAAAAAAAGTTTGCCCCCGCTTCTTTAAAATGAACCTTTTGCAAGAATTACTCCCATATACTCAACTCATGCTACTACTACTACTGCTAGGTACGTCTTAAATTTGAGATTCGTTTGAGTATTTAGGGGTTAGTCTATTCTTTTTACAATTACTATCGAGTGTAACAGTGTGTGATTCTTTCAAGTGTACGCGATAAATTTCATTTCAAAGCGCTTGGCGCAAATAGATATAAATTTAACGTTCTCTGATATCGTTTCCACAGCGTGTATTTTATGAACTGAACCAATGCAACATTTTAAGTTAGCGGAAACAGTGTTTTACGGTTTCCTCGATACAATTTGTATTATGTTATTTCGGTTTCATCATCATCAGCCTCTATCCATCGACTGCTGAACATGGGCCCCCTGCAATGAACGCCAAGATGGCCGATCCCATAAATACGCTTATGGGACGGACGCTGACGACTTATCGCATAAATGTTATAAAATGAAGTTACAAATGGTGTTATAAAAGAATATTATAAAATTCACTTATGATCTAAACTAATATTATAAAGCTGAAGAGTTTGTTTGTTTGTTTGAACGAGCTAATCTCAGGAACTACTGGTCCGATTTGAAAAATTCTTTCAGTGTTAGACAGCCCATTTATCGAGGAAGGCTATAGGCTACATAACATCTCGCTGTGACTTATAGGAGTTAAGTAACGCGGGCGAAGCTGCAGGCAACAGCTAGTATTAATATAACCAATAAAGTAGCGATTATCGATTTATTGAAAATTAAATTCTATTACTGTTCAATGCTCATTAATATATTACCAAACAAAGTCCAACACCTCTGTCTGTACATAAAGTTTCAGACATACTTTGAACCATATTATTTTGGAAACTTATATATCATAAGATTTTATAAAAAAAACATTATATTAAGAAGTTTGTTCGTAAAAAAACCGTCATAAGAGAAGCCAGCACGTGGCTAAGTTTTGTGAAAAATGATTTTCATACACTTATATGATTAATATCTGCATTTATTCAGGAGGGTTTAAATAGAAAATTAAATTAAATTCAAGCCAAGTAAGTTGTTTTATGAGTTATATTTTAGATTAGTATGTTATTCAAGTATTTAGCTGCACCAAAGATAACACACCTTCAGAATAAAATCGAAGCAAATCTTCTAGATTTTAAAATGTATTAATAATTTTGACAATATTATAGCTCTGAAGATTTATCTTGTTGTCTTTTTTATTTCGTTTACTTGCAATATTTGTATGTATGTTTGGATCAAACGTAACAGTGCCCTTCAAATTTCGATGCACAGAGCTGACTAATTTTAATTAAAATTATTAGTAAGTTTACTTACAATATTTGTATGTATGTTTGGATCAAACTATTTTTTGGATAAACTAAATGGTACCAAATCCACAATGGACTTTCACAAAATCTCCTTACCCTATTAACTATTATGATTTCATTTTACACATGGTTCTTGGTTCTCATTGTTGGTATTTAATTATGAAAAAAAAAAAATATTTATGTATCATGAACCGACGAGCTACTAATGAAATACGAAACAGGTGGTTTGGGATAGTGGTTTGTATAATTATTTATCTAATTAATCTGCTCTAGGTTTACGCTGCGATGATAAAGGAGTATAATAGACAACGAAATACAGGTTTCCATTCTATCAATCTATCTATATCTATATGTGGCGGGAAATATACCGTCTTGGTATTCATTGAAAGAGACCTATGTCCAACAGAGTTTTTTTATGTTATTTGAATAGGCAAACTGGCAAATGTGTCACCTGATTTAAGTGGTCGACGTCGCCCATGAACATAAACTAGTATACCTGGAACGAGCCCAGGTAACTCATTTATGTGTTGCCTATCCTGAAACATAAGATTTTAAGTCTCGGTGCCAGTAATTACACTGCCTGTCTTGCCCTTCTCTCCGAAACACAGCAAAGCTGTTTCACGGGAGAAATAAGCAAGTTGGTGGTACCCATGCAGACGGGAGCATGGAACAGCACATCCCTCCCACCGATATATAGAAAAGAAAAAGGTTAATAATGGTAATGGTAATATTTAATTTTGTTACATTAATACCTTAAAACCTAGCTATAACCTTTTCTTCAAACATTATTTTTTTATTAATCTTTATTCTTATCCCTTCTATAATATATAATAAATAATCGTATGTCAGTAGGTTCTGATTTATCACCTATACGCGAAAATCACTGAAGCTTTTTCTAATGCTTGTTTACAATGGAATTGTTGTAGATGAAGTTATTTATGCTCGTTAGCGAATGACGTGAAAACCTTTCTATACCCTCTTTGTAACTTTGTTTCTATCCTTATTTAATGGTATTAACTGCTATTTTTCTTAATTTTTTTTCACTAAAATGAATTCCTTGAAGAGAAAAAACTCGCAGACGTGTATACTTATTTATGGCAAAACTTTAATATAATATATAAGATGTTTGCGTAAACATTAGAAAACTTTAATAATCAAAAAAATATTCCGGCGAATTGAGAACCTACTTTTTGAACTCGGTTAAAATATATTTATTAGGGTTTTCATATTATATTTATTAGAGTTTACATATCCCTACCATGGTTCAGGCCTTATCGTGGCGGTGGAGCTCAGTAACCAAGGGTGAGAGGCTGCACCTTGGTCAAAGCGAATTGAGCCGAGGGGGCTCTTTGTACTTGTGCTCTTATAAGAAGAGGGGACAAAAGAGCAGGGGACAAGGGACGAGGACGGAAATCTCACCCCATTGTACTGTCCCGACGTTGGGAGGGTTTGTTATGTGGTGCGGAGCAAACCCCGCTGTGGAGGAGGCGTCAGCCTCCTGAGGGACTGACTAGCCGTCGAGGCGCAGCGAGTCGCACATACCCGCCCGGGCAGACCTACTCCCCCGCGAGATGGGAAAAAAAGTGTTTAAAAACCTTACGATTCAATTTCATATGTCATGCATCCTTAGCCCATAATTTTCGTACTACTATCATTATTATTGCTTGCTTACACCCCGTTAAGGTTTCCACTGTGAAATAATGGTCAGGCTTTAATGCAGTCCTACGGACACTTCTCTTAGTTCGCTTGGTTACTTTGCGGTGAAAAAACACATGAAGACCGAGCTGGCAGATATATAATGTGTCTGTGACAAGTAAACACAATCTGGCGCTTAAAGATAAGCGCCCACACACAGTGTAAATTATGAATTTGGTTATACTGTGGCCCACATGTCTGCATCGTACACACTTTTATAGAAAGTGACACTTAAGTGTGATACGTACGGTGCGGGTCATTGGACGTTCTTGTATGACTTTCTATGCAAAGGATACTAATGCGATGCGTACGATACGCGCGATGCTTACGATGCGTGCGATGCGTATGATGTGTGCGACGCGGACAAGATGCTTAACTTAAAATTACATACGATACTTTACAAGGATATTATATTTTTATTAAATCGACCTTTGTAGAAAAAAAACCTGGTGTGTTCTATTTACATTACATTCATTTACACAATCTTAAAAATTTGAAAAATATTTAAATTAAAATAATTATCATCACAAAGTTTCATTATGTTAAAAAGAGATAAGATTTAAACTGTATTTTTAATTTTATTCAAATTAACTTTATTTTTATTATACTCTAATGTTTTTATTATAATGAAACAATTTTATCGCGGTTTATTGAGTTTTACAAATGCCCAACGTTTCGGTTACTTTACAGCAACCATGGTCAGGGGAGAACTCTAATGTTCTGTTTCTTTGACAGATTAATTGTCGTAGTTTACAACAAAAAAACAAACAAACTATATTCAAAATTTTCCCCGATCAAACAAACACAATGTCTCTGAACACCAAAAAAGGAAAACAGAAAAAGAATGTTTGATGTATCGAAAATGTTGCTTGAACTTTTTTTATCATCTCCATCACCATCGCATGCACAGTAGCGAAAAGCGCATATTTGAAAAGCCGGCAACGCACCTGCTAATCCTCTAGTGTAGCGGGTGTTTTTTTTATGTTAGTTGGATAGGCAAACTGGCAAACGTCGCCCATGAACATAAACTAGTTTACCTGGAACGAGCCCAGACAACTCATCTATGTGTTGCCTATCCTGAGACATAAGATGTTAAGTCTCGGTGCCAGTAATTACACTGCCTGTCTTGCCCTTTTCTCCGGCAACTCACCAAAGGCGGCATTGGTGAGAACTCGCCGGGATTTAGTGGGTAGAGCTGCGTCCATTTACCTGCTTTCGGGAGCAGCGAGTCCCACATACCCGCGTGGGGAGACCCACTCCCCAGCGTTAGAGAAAAAAAAAGAAAAAAGCACACATTCACATACTCGAAAACGTAGATAATAGTATTTTTAGACTTTATGTTTCTTATGTATTTCGTATATTCGGATGTTTGTATATATTATGAAATCGCTACATTCAAATAATTTTTTACCAATAAAAATAAAAATTGATAAGAATATAATATTGTACTTTCACAGTCCAAGTTTTCTAAGCTACTTTCTTTTTTTTTAAGACCGATTGTGCTGCGGGTATTAACATTATATTATATACCATTCGGTCGGCCAATATGTAGGCTTATATCACTTTAAATAAACACAATAGATAGGCAGCGAATAGCAGAACTCTATTTGCCAGATCTAGCTAGTTTTTTATGTTAGTTGGATAGTCAAACAAGCAGACGTGCCACCTCACACCTGATGATCGACGTCAGCCATGCACATAAACTAGTTTACCTAGAACAAGCCCAGGCAACTCATTTATGTGTTGTCTTTTCTGAGCCATAGTCTCTGTGCCAGTAATTACACTGCCTGTCTTGCTCTTCTCTTCGAAACACAGCAAAGCTGTTTCACAAGAGAAACAAGCAAGATATGATAAAATATGTTGTAAGTAAATAAAGTGTGTGTAACTCATGCATAGTATGTGTTCGCTTAGTGACTTCCGAAGTGTTCTCTCAGAAAACATACAGAAGACATATTATAATAATAATGTCAACCATTATTATCTCAGAAAACATATTATTATAATAATATCAACCATTATCACCCGGAACCAAACGATAAGTTTAATCAGATGCCAAGTTTTACTAAAGTTATAAAGGTTTAAGATTTAATTGAGAAACTTCAAGAGTATGGTATCGCAGTTTGATATTTAAGAACAATTTAAGTTTGGTATTACAATAAAGTAGACTTGATGTACTTCCCCACCATTGAACCTTGGGCGAAGCTAATTGGGCCGAGGGGGCTTTTTGTACCCCTCTTATAAGAAGAGGGGACAGAAGAGCACGTTGGGAGGGGTTGTTCCGTGGTGCGGGACAACCCCTCTGTGGAGGTGGCGTCGGTCCCTTGTGGGACTAACTAGCCGTCGAGCTGCCCTGTTTGTTTTCTAGATCCGGGGCACCTCACCAAAGGCGGCATTGGTGGCACTCGCCGGGTTTTAGTGGATAGAGCTGCGTCCATTTACCAGCTGTCGGGCGCAGTGAGTCCCACATACCCGTGTGGGGAGACCCACTCCCCCGCGGGATGCCTCAGAGCATTTCCCGGCGTTAAAGAAAAAAAAAAGACTTGATACTCTTATACTTGATCTTGCGTAAAAATTTAATAAGTACTATTTTTTTAGGTAAGAAAACGTAAGTTGAACATCATAATATTGTGCCTAAAAATGAGACTTTAGTAAATATACAATGAATCAACATGCATTGTTTTGCAGAAGAATCAGTGAGAAAAAAAGAAAAGACCTATTTGTTTTTTTTATATATAAAATTGTCTAAATAAAAGTGTTTGTTTTTAATTTTAAATTAACAGCTTTTCACTAAATGAATATGAATGTTTATACGGTACTTACATGAATTTTTATTTTATTTTTTGTCTGTCTGTCTGTCTGTTTGTTCCGGCTTATCTCTGAAACGGCTGGGCCGATTTTGACGGGACTTTCTGCGACAGATAGCTGATGTAATAAGGAGTAATTTAGGCTATAAACTAATCGTCATCGATCCGGACACGACTGTAAATCTGAGTTAACGCGGTCGAACCTGCGGGCAACAAATTAATTAAATAGATATTATGGGTTTTTCTAAATTTCGACGTGCATCTTAACACGAGACCATCGTTTGCTCACCGGTGAAGGAAACATCGTGAAGAAACCTGCACGCCTGATGACTGATGAGATTGAAATTCTTTGAAGGTGTGTGAAGTTCACCAACTCGCATTGGGCCAGCGCATCGGTGAACCCTCCTCACCTGATTTCGAGGAGGAGACCCGTGCTCGGATATAAATGTATATTTATTATACATTTATATAAACCAATAAGTAAAAGCCTTCTATTAGAATGCAACGACGCTCTGATAAAATGTTAAATTGTTTCAAAAAGCTTGAATTGATTCACGCAAACTTTATTTATATTTTCACTATTTATTTGCGCGGGACCTTAACCCATTGTTCATCACTTCAACAATATTGCCGTATAGCCAGCGTATTACATTTCGTATGTACAATAAAAGTCTTTGTAAACAATCCATTGTGATTTGAGCTTTCACGCCTAAAGGAAATCTTGCCTCGAGGGTGATATAAATAATCAATCCATCAAGAAATCAATTTTCCCAGCCCTAGTTTATAAGGTGTGAAAATGAAGTTTCCTGTAAAAACTGAATAAGTTTACTTTTTTATTCATAGCGTGTTACCAACACTCCTCGCCTTGCGCGAAATCGAACCCAGCGTACGTGTTCTGCAAGTCGATTTCTCATAAAAACTTTATGAATTTATAACAGAAATATTCACAAACAATTTTACTTTATATTAATTTTAATTTTAAAGTAAAAAAAGTAAAAAGTAAATGCTTATTATTTTTTATTGATTCTGTTTTTACATTGTTATTAAAAAATGATCGATATAGGGCTCATTTGCATCACTTGAATTCTTTATTATAGGTATTTACCGCTGGAACAAATTCGTTGTATGGAGGTTTTTTTTAGTTTAGGGGAAGTTTTTTAGGTTCCAACGCTCAGAAATATTGTTATGTTTCACATATAATAAAGGGCCAGATAGACGTATTATAAACTTTCATAAAAGCCGATTATACTAGCACTATAGCACTAGCTTATTAGATTTACAGCCGTATTCGGGTTGATGATTATAATATCAGCTATCTGCCTGTGAGAGTCCTGTCAAAATTAGCCTAGCCTAGCCGTTTTAGAGATTAGATGAAACACACCAACAGACAGACAGACAATTTTTATTTTTATGTAAGTATCGTAATACCCAGACCCAGGAACACAGAAAACTTTTTGTTCGCTGACGGAATTCGAACCCGCTACCTCCGGCTTGAGTTAATAATAAGTAACTTATGAATTTTCATAAACGATGATAACCAAGCAGGTAGCACCATAACAGGAAAAACTTACTTATTGTTTTCTAATGCTTATGCGAAATTCACTTATTATAATAGAACACATTTTACGTATTTTATCGCGGTTTATGCCGACCACGTTAGTTACTTTACAAAAACCATGGTTACGAGAAAACGTACATTCAATAATTAAATCATCAAAATAAAAGTAAATTAAATATAAATCCAACATTTGTAACGCTCGTGTCGAAACTGATTAATTATTCTACAGATTAATGCAATACATAATTAATAATCCGCCTTTTCGTGTGTTCTAAAATTAAATCAAATTTGATAAGGTTTTTCTATGGACTCCAATTTTTATCCCAGTTTTAGAATCGTATATTATTTATAATAATTGTTTAATTCACCAAATTTTATTGATATGTCATGTTTTCATTTACGCTTTCATAAAAAATAAGTTGTATGTTTAACAAAATACAAAATGTACCATCATTCTCAGATTTGGTTCAATTTTCGATATTGGGGTTCAATCTTGAGCCTCTAATCGATAAACTATCATGCTTTATTATTAATTAATGTTATGACTAAATATGATCCTCTATTCACTCATATAAATTACCTTCTGAACGAGGACTAGTAAAATTATTATTTCTCCCTAGACATTTATCATTCACTTACTTCCATATTTTGTCATTTGTCACCATCCTCTCTAAGACTTTGAAAAATTACTAGCAAGTAAAGGATAAAAAAGTCCTAATGGTATTGATATTAAAAATACATTTTCTTTGTTACAGAAAACAACATAAGTGACATAATGGTGTCGCTGAATGAAAGCGGGTGAATAATGAATGATTGCTGAAGAAAATGGATATCAACGATGTGGTCTTGGACAAAGGAACAAGTGAAAATTACAAGGAATATAAACCGACGAAGCCCAATGGGGATATCCCCTTGGAGAAATGCCAAGATGTAGACTCAATAGCATCTAATAGTAGAAAGAGAACACAAACTTCACGAAAGAAAGTTTTATGTTGCTTTTGTTTTAAAACTACCAAGTACAGAAGAAAACAGTTTATTATCGGTTCTTTGACAAATAGCGCGATATTTTCCGTTTTATTGGCGTACACTTTCTTGGGCTCTGTTATATTTTTAGCAATAGAAGGCGGTACGGAAGTTACAGTCCGACCTAGAATTTTACCGGACAAGCAAAAGATAACACATAAAGAGGAAAATCATACCCATAAAAAGAATACATTTAATGATTTTGAAAATGCAAATTTAACGCTTTCACCAAATAACTTCGGAGATGCTAGAAACAAAGCCGTTGAAAATATTTGGGAAATTACCATATCTTTGAATATACTATATAGAGAAAATTGGACTAAATTAGCTGGTCAAGAAATATTAAAGTTTCAGAATGAATTACTGCATAGGGTGACCAATGAAATAGCATCCCAATATGGTGTTAGTTACAAAGAAATGGCTCTTGGTGAATACAGAGGGGCAAATATCAATACACATTACGAAGAGTACGAATGGAATTTAGCATTAGCCTTCTTCTACTCGCTCACAGTTTTGACGACTATAGGTAAGTTTTATAAATAAAAAGTATAACATTTTTGTTTAAATGTTAAAAAGTAGCTTTTAGTTAAGTATTATAATTTATATTTATCGATGCATTGCATATTATGCAATATTTATTTTCATTACAAACAATTAATACGTATACAAATAACAGAAAATACATTTTTTAAATTAAATAATTATTATGATCAATTTATGTTTTTTTTTATGTCAGTTGGATAGGCAAACTGGCAAACGTACCACCTGATAAACTAGTATACCTTTTTTTTTTTTTTTGGTTGGTTGGTTGGTTTCGCTGGGGAATGCGTTTAGGCATACCACCGGGTCCGGGGGGGTGGCCGGTGGTTATGTGGGACTCTCTGCGCCTGAGAAGATGGTAAGGTGGACGCAGACTCCCCACTAAACCCCAGCGGTGTTTTCTTCTCTTCGTTTGGGTGACCCTGCGCGAGAGTTGTGGACGTCCGTATCGGGCCACAACGGTGTGCCATACGGCACTCTTCTCTGGAGGCGGGGGGTAGCATCCCCTCCTCCTACTCCGCTTAAGGCACACTGAACACACAAGGGTGCCTTATAGCTCGGACCTTACGCGCGCGCAGCGGATCCCCCGATCTGCCGCGCACAGGTCCCTCACGGCGTTGCGACCGCCTGTCGCCGCCGTGCTCTCCTGCGGGAAGAGGCGCCAGTGCGCTCTCTCTCCCGCTCCGCCTGCTCCTTCTGCGACATCACGTCCTCGCAGAAGGAGAGGACCACCTGCCATGTGCTCTCACTGATGGTCATCGCTCGGATGACCGCAAACTAGTATACCTGGAACGACCCCAGGCAACTCATTTATGTGTTGCCTATCCTGAGACATAAGATGTTAAGTCTCGGTGCCAGTAATTACACTACTGTCCTGCCCTTTTCAACGAAATACAGTAAAGCTGTTTCACGGGAGAAACAAGCAAGAGTAAGATAAACTTTAAAGAAAAGATTAAATTCTCTTCAGTAAAATGTAAAAGCGTTGAATAAATTTGAGTCGAAGAAGAGATAATCTTATTGCTCACTTGAATAAAGGACGGTGGACAGGCTTTGAAGTTTCCGATACAATCCTACTTAGCTTTGCTAACCTGAAGAATTCTCAGAACTATGAATATTTTGCTGCAATATTAGCTGGACGGTGAATGTTATAGTAAATTCTAGCAGTGAACGATATCAACTATATACCTAAAGATACCTAACTGTCGCTCATTATAGTTCTGATAAAATGTAATTAATATAATTATAAGTTGAGTAATTTGAAATAAAAAATGAGCTTTTTTGTGATAGTAAATAGAAATTGGGCTTAATATATAATAAAATATTCTATCATATACATATTCCAAACTTTTCAGCATATAAATTTATTTATGAAGGATCTTATTTAAAAATAAACTTACACAAATTATTGTTCTTCATATTTAAGTCCCAAATTCCAAATAAGTAATTTTATTTATCAAATATTTCTGTAAGTGTGAAATACACATTCTAGAATACGTTATTTTATTATAATTTAGTTTCGTCTTGTTTACTTAAGTTATAATATTTTTTTAAAGAAAACATTTTTTTTTACTTACACAAGCGGTCATAAGTAACTATAATAACTTTGTAGTAATTAATCACCATAATTTAGAAAACCTTTTCTTTTATTTCAGGCTATGGAAATGTGGCACCAAACACAATATTAGGCAAAGGAGTTACCATCGGCTACGCTATGGTTGGCATTCCATTGACACTTCTTTATTTATCGAGTGTTGGATCTCTTCTATCAAAAATGGCACGTAGCGTATTCAGCAGGGCTCTTTGTTGTTGTCTTTGCTCGAACTGTGGCTATTGTTGCTACGATGAAAGGCGAATGGCGGAAAAAGAAAGGAGAATGAAGTTAAAACGACAACATGAAGAAATGATGAAGAGTCAAACTACAAGTAAAACTCCGACAGAAGAATGCTATATAGTTAATTCTGATAGTCAAAGGGATCTGTCTATATCAGAAAGACAAACAACAAGTACTGCCAAAGACGATATTATTAGTTGGCAAGATACAGATTCAAAACTATCAATGCGAGGTTTAAGCATTTTAGCCCCAGTTCTATTGTGCTTATCAGCAATATTTATATATATAGTTGTGGGAGCCCTAATACTTTTTAAATTGGACGATATGTCTATAGTTGATGGCATCTACTTTTGTTTTATGGCTTTAAGTACCATTGGATTTGGTAGCATTATCCCGGGAATGAGCTACACGACAATTAATGGCGTTAGATATTACACAATAAATTCAACCGTTTTGTGGTTTTGTTCCGCCTACACATTAACCGGCTTAGCTTTAACAGCAATGTGTTTCGGTGTAATTCACGATGAAATAATTTATAGAATAAAACACCACCAAAAAGAATGGTCCCAAAAAAGTAATACGGTTAACGATGAAGTTAACACAAGTGAGACGTTCTATATGAGTTCCTGACAAATGTACAGTAAGAAATCTGAGAACTTGTATAGCATAATGGAAGACAGTTCAGCTGTGGAACGGAATCACATTGAAATTGATAATCGTGAAGTGGTTTTCAGTGTTGATGAAATATCGAAATCTATTGAACCTGAACCAGATTTTTTACCACCAGTGCATATGGAAGATGAAATTGTGGCAATTGTGACTAAAAAGGAACCAAAAGGGATCTACGGTAACATGGTAGCATATAATACGCTACCCGAAATGCTAGAGCTTGAAGATGCGTAAATAGTTCTAAGCATTATTCAATTTCGTCTACATTTCGTGTTTTATGTGTAAATGTGATCTCAAGACTTTATAAGGACTGTTTATTTTCTCAGGAACAATTTATAAGATGATGTACAACCCGGTCACAATATCTGTGCACCTGACCTCGTGACGTCATATCGGCGGTCTGGGTACGGTGTGAAAAAAAGTTTTTTCGAGAAATGTGGAGGTAAAAAAATTTACTAACCTTTTCAAATCAATTTATTATTGATGAAGGGTTTGTTATTAAAAAAACAATAATTTTGATTACAAAAACATTTATTATTAAACTCAGTCACTATAAATTATTGACTCTATGCCTGATATTGTATCTTCCTCACTCTCACTTTCTGAACTCGCCGAACTGTCTTCCCCTAGTGATATTAAAAGTTGTGTGATGTTGTCATCTGCTAGATGATCCTTTTCCCAGTATTCTCGCTTTAGTCTCTCCACGTGATTCACTTCTTTTTTCTAGTCAGCTGGCGTAATTGACTTAATCGCATCTTTTGTAAGTTGTTCTATGTTCTTTTCCGATTGGTCAATGTTTTTATCTGCCACCCTTTGCTTTACCAAGTTCCATATATATTCGATAGGGTTTATAGGTCACAATGGTAAGGTGGCAGACGTACAACTTCTTGGCCATGCTCTCGCATCAAATCGTCGACGACATATTTTTTCGGCGGCTTTGTTCTCAGTATAATGGGATACAATTCCCTCTTTGTCATTTTGTCATTAAATGGAATATTGTGTTCACGTATCCAATTTTGCATGTCTGCTTTAAGAGCAGCACTAATGGGCGCTTACACCGACTGCGTCGAATGGTAGGGTGCATTGTCTATGACAACTATACCGTTCGGCGGTAAATTTGGTATAAGCTTTTCACGGAGCCATTTTAAAAAATTGTTTGTGTCCATCTCGTTATGATAATCGCCGATTTTACTTTTACATTTATAAAGTAATTCTGCACCTTCAATAAATCCATTTTCTCCTCCAGCGTGTACAAGAATCCAACGTTGACCCGGATTTAAATTTTTCTTCAAACTGCTGTCGGTATTATTTTGCCAGCATTTACTGACCGTATAGTGGGAATGGATCCACGTCTCGTCCAGGTAGGTAACCGGTTTTTTATCAGCGCCAAGGTCATTATTCTCTTTCATACGGCGTAGGTAGCGAGCCCTCCATGCGGCGATGTCCGGCTTTTGTGTCAATACACAACGGATATTTTTACACTTTTTGAACTTGTAGCCCAATTTGTTAATTAAAATATTTCTTAGATATGTTCTCCCACCTTGAAAATTTAGGTCTCTCTTAACTGCTGCCAGAATTTTTTTCAAAGTTGGGATTTCTTTTTTTACAGCATAAAAACTGTTGATGATATTTCGTATTGCGCAAATTTCAAAATCATCTACTTCGATGCGTTTTTTGTACTGTTTACGCTTCTTACCCGGTGTCGATAATTTTGGTTCTGGGTGGGTTTCTAAATTATTACTAGTACTTGGAGTCGGACTAGCGCCCGGCGAAGTAGGTGGTTGTACTTTGGCTTCATTTTTAATTTTCATTAGAGTCCTCTTTGATATCCCAGTTGCAGCACAGGTTCGTTTCACCACTTTGTCTACAGGTATGGCGTACTGTTTGTTTGCTTTCTCCGATTCAAAAAACTTGAGCACTTTCAAGATTAAATTTCTTGATTCGCTGTGTATTGTTTTTCCCATGACTTCAGTTTAACAGCTACAACAATTTTAATAACAACCAAACCAGTCCAAACTTAACAGTAAACAGTCTAAACTTAACAATAAACATTAAAAAACAAAACAACAATAAAGCGAAAATATCAAAATTATCGGGACGTGTAGCGGCAACGAAGATGCTAACCGTACTGTCGCACCGGGGAGTGCGCGGAGAGGTGACAGGGCAAGCGGGAGAGGCGCCACATTCCAGCGAGGTGCACAGATATTGTGACCGGGTTGTATGTTCGGTGTAGTAAAAATGTACATAACTATTAGATGTGTAACATCTTACTGTCAATGGATAATATCAAATTATAGATGTAATATTTTCATGTGAATAGGATCTTTGTAAAACTAAATTTATTAAAAAAAATGCGTTTTGTAGTTTTTTTAACGTATCTCACAAAAAAAACTTATGAATTTTTTGTTGGAGTACATTGAAGGCCTTCCGGTAGTCCGGTAGTGGAAGGAAAAAGGTCGATAACGATGATGATTTTTGGATGAAGCTAATGAACTTTAAATCTAAAAGAGTGCCTTTACCTACCTGCGACCACCTTCATCCGCTTTTGATGGTCCCGGATCTGCAGGCAACAGTCTCACCTCAGCGATAGCCTTGCCCTGGCGAAGGCCAGACTACTCCTCGTCAGGAGGGACTCTCTGGCCAGAGTGACATTTAACGACTTATCAGAGCCTATCACATACTTTAGATAGAATGATATCTCATACCTGTTATATATTTAAATTATACAAAACATGAAATAATTGCTACTGCTCATGTCCAAAAACCACTACTCTATTTACTGATAGTAGTCAGATATAAAAAAATGTTCTGAGGAATTGGGAACCTCCTTCATTTATAGTTGGTAAAAATACCTATTTCTATTAAAATAATTAATAATTGCGTAAGTGGCCAACGTATGTATGTAAATTGCCCGAGATTTGCATATAGGGAACACAGCAATTCTGTTTGCAACACAGGACAAAGCTAGATGGTGTTATCCAGGCAGACGAGCGTGACAACCAAAGCTGCCGTCTCAGCGGTAAAAGCCAACTCCCAGATATCATTAATCACTATAATTGAACACGAACCTCACTGTCTTATCTTGAGAAAGTGGGTTTTTAATTTAGAATAGCATTAATAAAATCAATTGAGCAACGCTGAAATAATGCAACGATGACATTTTTCAACAGGACCAGCATAAATAGTAAGTATATCTCTCCAATTTTATTTCAAGTCTACTACCATAAAGAACAGATTGTAATAGTATCTCATTAAAACAAATTTATGTCCAGGTGATATACTTGACTTATGAGTTTACCCAGGATATGATACCGGGATACCTACGATTTGATCTGTAGATATTCGGGGTGTAGGTGATGTTATTCATCGACTGTCAGTTTGTCCCGTTATAAAAGACTTCTAGATGTCTTCAACAAAGTAATTGATACTAGTAATTTAGTAATAAAGCTATTCATGGCATCAAATGAAATATTATCGATCAACTGTATTATATCTATTTGCGGTTTCTTTTTTTTTAAGAAGTGTATGTCGGCCATTTTTCAGGTGGGAAGACGATCTCCGTGCGGTGGCCGGTCCGTGTTGGATGCGAGTGGCGAGGGATCGGTCGCCTTGGCGTTCATTGAGGGAGGCCTATGTTCAGCAGTGGACAGATAGGGGCTGATGATGATGATGATGATGGTTTCTTTGTTTAAGGTTTTTTCTTTTATTTTAATCTACGATTTTAATAAAATATATATTTAAATGAAGACGATCTCCGTGCGGTGGCCGGTCCGTGTTGGGTGTGAGTGGCGAGGGATTGGTTGTCTTGGCGTTCATTGAGGATATGTTCAGCGGTAAATGGATAGAGACTGATTATGATGATGATATTTAGTGAATAAATAAGACTGCAGTAAAGGTTATCACAAAATGTTAAGTCCTGCGTCAAATATTTTTTGGGAACGTTAACTGATTCAACTTGTGACACAACAGACTAACAAGAAAAAAAGTAGATAATATAATCTGATCTGATCTATACATAAGTACTAATTAAAATTGAACACAAATAGTAAAAATAGCAATTTTATCATTCAAGAATATAGATGGAGCTATAAAAATGTGGGCTTCACTCCAGAACCTTATTGGCTTTTGCGATTTTATAAAATGCGCCTTATTTAATTAAGACTAATTTCAAAAAGCAATTTCGTTTTTAGAAGGAATTTGTATTAAAAAGCTATAAAATATTATTTCAATTTTGTACGTAATATCTCTTAAATATAAATATATAAAAAAAAACATGTGTGCAATTCACACGTGGTAGAAGTGAAACCTTCAAAAACCACGAACTTAAGAAAGACTGTTATAATAATTCCTATCTCATTTTCTCCCACGTTAATTCTTATGAATTTATGTGTCTGTCGCTTTTTCGTTTCATCGACTTTCAAATTACAACCATGCTAAAGAAATTTTCACTTCAAAAATTAGAAACAATAAATCATATAAGTTATACATCATTATCACCTTTTTCCGTCAACCGGCGGGTAAAACATCTCACAAATAGATGGGACGACGATCGATGCGCCGTCTTAGCGTTCATTGAAAGAATACCTCTTTCAATGAACAATAAAAAATATACAAAGCAAACATTAATAACAAGCTAAGCCGAGTCACGCCTCAGGGTGGCTTCCTTCAGACCTACAGAATAAAAGTCATAAGAAACACTCTTAAATATAAATTCATCTAAACATTTCCAGACTAAACCACCGGAAGTTGTATATAATGATAAATATACCTTTTTTTTCTTTAACGCCTGGGTCTACCCAAGCGGGTACGTGGGACTCGCTACGCTCGAAAGCTGGTAAGTGGACGCCGCTCTACCCACTAAAACCCGGCGAGTACCACCAATGCCGCCTTTGGTGAGGTGCCCCGGATCTAATAAACAGACAGGGCACCTCGACGGCTAGTCAGTAGACCTCAAAGGGACCGACGCCACCTCCACAGAGGGGTTGTCCCGCACTACAGAACAACCCCTCCCAACGTCTGGGAGGTTGGGGTGAGGTGGGGTTCCCGTCCTTGGACCTTAACCCCTGCTCTTTTGTCCCCTCTTCTTATAAGAGGGGTACAAAGAGCTACCTTGGCTCAATTACCTAAAAAACGGTCACTTATAAGTTTTTATTAAAACTAAATCTACTATTAATTTAGAATAAATATTGGAATTTTTTGCTTAAACTAAATGTAAAGTGAAAACTATCAAGACTTAAGTAAATTAAAAATAACAATCTATTTAAAACCAGGCAACGAAGTGTTCAAGAAAACTTTTGTGCCCAGGGAAAATAGTGAGCGTGAAATAGCTGTCCGCGACCAAGTTTTCATATAAATTGCGTTGTTTCTAACACAATAGCTGCTTATTATTTCAGGCCATAACGGTTTATGGGGCGGCGATGGCTTTAAGTGTTAGAAAATATTTATATTATATTTTAAGGGTCGTTAAATCGTTGTATTATAAGGGAGCTGTCCTTTTATTTACCACGATTAATGGATGAGCTTTATAGGGAAAACACTAATTTTCATTAAAAATATCAAATTAATAATATTTACAAACCAGGTTTTGTAATTGCATTTTAATAATCTTATTGTTTACGAGTCATTAAACTGCATGTTGAATAAAAAGCACCATCTTGTTCAAGATAAGCAATTAATATAATATTTACCGTAATAATCATACATAGCTATGCATGCGTTTTGCCACGCAGCCTGTATACTACCGTCCTATATATAGTTCTCCCGTCGAACAGCTTTGTTGTGTTTTGAAACCGAGACTATCTTATGTCTCGGGAGAAGAAACGCATAAGGTTTTGTGCAGTTTATGACTATATAACTAATACTATTGGTAATTAGGTCTTACTTGAATCACTATAATTATACATTCATCATCATCATAGAGTAATGAGGCAAATAGGTTCGATGTTATTGAGACACGTCTTTGCTCTTTAACGTCGTATATTGAACTCCTTGGGGGCGCACAATGCACATACATAATATTATGATACTTAGACTAATATGGGTGGAAGGTGTTACCACACTACAATAGTGATGGCTGCACCATCAATCGGAACGGCGACAGGCGGCAGTGTCGCCGATGCAAATTCAACTCATCTCCGATTCGCCTGCTCAGCGTGGCCATTATGAGCATATCCCTTCAAATGAATTACAGGCATAATTATACATTATTATAAGTCGATACGCTTTTCCCATACAAACGCCGTATTTCGGTTCCTATCCTATAACTCTTCTCTTCCTTTTCCTTTTTTGCTTCCTAAATTTCCTTTTCTTCATTTTCTTGAAAAAAAATTTGCAAATTGAAAAAAATCTTCAAAAGTGAAGCTGCCAGTACACAAACTCACGTCAGGTTTCTTAGCTATAAACTTGAAATCAGTAGAAAGTTGTCAAGCATTTAGACTATTTGAAGGATTGAACACCTATCTGACATCTAAAGATCTCACATTAGACCGATGAGCATTCAGAGCGGATCAAATCATACCTAATTCGACTCGATCACACATCACTACTTACATCGAGAAATCAAGAAACGAACGTATCTTGTTTCAATTTTACTAATAAAATAATGAATGGAAACATAAATAATTAAAAATTATTCTACTCGAAGTTAGTAAAACATTACAAGAAGTATATTGTATCTTAGTAAAGATAACACCCAAACAATTATAGTTTTGTATAAAATATGATCTTATTAAGTAAGTTGAAATTTCATCAACAATTATTAACGTAATATCAACTATAACTTCAATTCCATTTTTTTATTAAGTATCGTAAATGTATGTATTTAGAAGTCTTATTTAAATTTTCTTCTGTTGCAGCCGAATTGGGCCGGCACGACCGGGGTACCTCTCGCTCATATAATACTGCGTTTCGTGCGGTTTGTGAGTGTCCGGTGGCCCATTGGGGAGGATAGTGAGGAGGGTAACGCATCTGCAAAATCTCTGATGGTGCAGATGTGTATGGGCATCGCTGGTCGCCAAAAGGCTTTGACTGTCCGTTTGCCCTCCTATGGCAGTGTAATTACTGGCACTGAGACTTAACATCTTATGTCTCAGGATAGGCAACACATAAATAAGTTGCCTTTGCCTGATTATAGGGACCGGACGGTATGTTGTTACGTACGGAGTTGGTACGGAGTTTGATTCCATGGAAGACGGGGCCGGGTGCTGGTATGAAATGCAACCTGTTCAGACACGCTGGCCCCTTCCCATCTACCAGACATAGTAACCAACAACAGAGCTGGTGCGGCTTGTGAAGCGGCTGAAAAAGCTAAAGTATGCAAAAACAGGGGTCTAAGCTCCGAATATGATTCTTGTCTTATTCGTGGGGTCCTAGCGCTATAAGGCTTTTTAAGGAAATAGCAAAAAGGTTAGTTGACATCACAGGAGAAAAGCTGGCAGCTACCTCGGACAAAGAATTAGTCTAGCAATTCAAAGGGGGAACGCTGCCAGTATTTTCGGAACCTTGCCTAAAGGGACTCCTTTTTAATAATATATTTTAGTTATTTTTTTTAATATTTTAAGGTTTTTAGTTTTGTATTCTTTGTACTTTATTTAGTCTTTATATTAGTATAATCTCACTTTAGATTATTATAAGATTAATATAATTTTTGCGTGAAAGAGATATATCCATACATTCTTACACACTTTCGGGTTTATAATATTAGTTGGATCAAATACAATGTACCTTAGGCTTAGCTTCAAAGAACCATAAATATAATTTAAATTAAAGATGTCTTTAGGCTAGGTACCAAGTTTGTTACCTTAATGAATATGTAAAACTGAAAGGTAAACACGTTGAAAAAGGTTAGTCAACTTAATAATGGGATGTCCCTTTTCACCTGAGAGAATATAACATTGGATTTTGGGACAAATTTCCGGTGACACAAATTACGGTGTACGATAAAAACAGGAAAATACAGTTATGAACATTTTAGCAACAGGTTGATTTATGTTTATTGTGTGTGCTGGAGTAATAAAAAACTGGCCAAGTGGTAATCGGACTCTCAAACGAAGGGTTTCGTACCATTATAATAATTATATGCAACATTAGACACTTTAACAAAAAAAAATGGGCTCAACAAATGGGAAAGTGCATAGTGTAACAATCGCTTTAGTCTTTGCTGTAAAATGCACACGAGCATAATATTGTATTAAATATTTTATTTTATTTCACACAATAGCATATTTTTATTTATTAACCTTATATTTTGAGGTTGGTGTCTATTAAGTTTTTCCTCTAAATTATCCCCACCATCCGGATCTGAGCCTTGACGTGGCGGGATGCAGGCCCGGGTGAAATAATCGGAGGAATACGTACCGGGAGCGTAACGTGAATCGGGATGCAGGCCCGGGTGAAATAATCGGAGGAATACGTACCGGGAGCGTAACGTGAGCAGGTGGCTCTACAATTCGCTCCCAACGCAGGAGGCCGGGGCCAGAGGACGGAAACCTCTTTAAAAACCTCAGAATCTGGTGTACATTTTAATTTGATAGGTCTACCCGTTCCTGAAAAAAAAGGGATTAGACATACGGACAACAAAGCGATCCTATAAGATTCCGTTATTTCCTTTTGAGCTACGGAACCCTAAAAATAGAATGAACGAATAACATGCGTTTACGACTTCATTTATTTGAAAGCTTTCTATAAAATTGGACCACAATCTTAAAGAATGGTCATATTATTTATATCCAACGTGTGTCCTTTAATACAACCTTCGAAGAAAGCGAGAATACTGTTTCCGACTCGGTGTAGGACGGTAAATAGGCCTCCGCAGTCTTACTCTGATTGTTACTATCATCATCATCATCATCATCATCAGCCTCTATCCGTCCACTGCAGAACATAGGCCTCCCTCAATGAACGCCAAGATGGCCGATCCCTTGCCACTCGCATCCAACACGGACCGGCCACCGCACGGAGATCGTCTTCCCACCTGGTCAATGGCCGACCAACACTTCGTCTACCTAAACGTGGCCTCCACTCTAGAACCTTATTGCCCCATCGGCCATCCGTTCTTCTGAGTGTGTGACCAGCCCACTGCCACTTCAACGAGCTGATTCTTTGCGTGATATCGGTTACCTTAGTTCTCTGACGGATGTCTTCCTTCCGAATCCTATCTGTCAAAGAAACACCCAGCATAGCACGCTCCATAGCACGTTGAGCTACGGCAAACTTGCGGACCAGTCCTATATTTAGAGGCCACGCTTCAGCCCCGTATGTCATCACGGGGAGAACGCATTGGTCGAAGACTTTCGTCTTCAAACTCTGCGGTATAGACGACGTGAGAATATGGCTAAGCTTCCTGAATGCTGCCCATCCCAATTGAATCCTCCTATCGGTTTCTCTCTCGAAGTTATGTCGACCTAGCTGCAAAGTGTGCCCAAGATAGACATACTCTTGCACGACTTCGAGAGTTATGCCATCAACGTTAACCGGCCTAGGGAGAACGTGTTCGTTGAACATGACTTTCGTCTTGTCCAAGTTTATCCTAAGACCCACACGTCGGGAAGATTCATTTAGACTGTGCAGCATCTCCTGCAAGCCCTCCAACGACTCGGCCAGAATAACGATATCGTCGGCGAAACGAAGGTGTGAGAGATACTCGCCGTTAATGTTTATGCCACATTTTGTCCAGTTTAAAGTCTTAAAGACGTCCTCCAAAGCATTAGTGAATAGTATCGGGGAAATGACATCCCCCTGTCTCACTCCTCGATGCAATTGGATTGGTCTTGTTTGACCTCCTGTTACTATCATACTTTTGCATTTTTATTACTGCATACTATATTAAATTTACTGATTGATGTATACATATATTTAAATTCTACAATTACATTTATTTAGGAATTGCTTAAATTATATTTTTTCATATTAGACAGAACATATCGTTTATTTTTATTTTAATCGATTATACTAAAAACAAAAAATAAAATTGATAAACAATAATTATTAATAAAAATAAGATAGCAAAAATATTTTTAATTATATTTTTGTTATGATGAGCACCACGTATAGATCTGTAAGAGGTAGTGCCACTGCCATGCTGCATTGCAGGCAAACTGGGCCGGCACGACCGAGGTGGTCACAGCTATGCTGTGCTATGGAGCTATGGTGTGTTCCAGTGATTGATTGGGGGGGATAGGGTAAAGGAGGGCAACGCATCTGCATAAACTCTTATTGTGCGGATGTGTATGGGCGTTGGCACCATAAGGCTCCGACTGCTCGTTTGCCCCCTTATGACATAAAAAAAACAAAAAAAAAATAGATAGCCACATATTAAAAAGCTGCAAACATATTATCTGATCTGTTATAGGACCTACCTGTTGTATATGGGGGCTCTACCTTTAAGGGCTCCGGCACAATTTATTCAATTTTCTAAACACGGCGTATTTAATGGTATTAAATGGTACTTTTAAATAGGATGAAGGATCAGTTTAACACGCCCGATTCCGGTATTAGTAACAGTATCATCCGTCAACTATTATTAATTACTATTAATAATAATTGACGTTAATCTATACTAATATTATAAAGCTGAAGAGTTTGTTTGTTTATTTGAACGCGCTAATCTCAGGAACTACTGGTCCGATTTGAAAAATTCTTTCAGTGTTAGACAGCTTATTTATCGAGGAAGGCTAGGCTATATAACATCACGCTGTGCCTTATAGGGGTTGAGTAACGTGGGCGAAGCTGCAGGCAACAGCTAGTTAATTAATATTAAGAGACTGTGAAGTAAAAATATTCATGAATATCCTTATTCATTCATGTGCTTTAAAAGGCGATTAAAAGTGAAAATAGCGATGCAGTTGGCATTCCCCGCAATTTGTTTTTTTGATTTAGTGCTCATACCTCTTATCCGCAATTTATCTTCTTTTCAAAATACATTTTGAATTTTTCGCGATCAAATATGCATGTTTCCAATATGTGTGAACTAGGTTTCGACGCATATTTTTGTACACGAAACACGAAATGAAGACTTGTCTAACATTAGTCCATTTGTAACATTATTTTAAATTAATATTAGATTAAACATTTAAATTCTTTATAATTAATAATACTATATTAGAATTATTACATAATATAATTCTAATATTAAGGGCCCTTGGTAGGTGAAAACGGCAAAATTAGCTGTTTCCTATTAGCTGCTATTTCACAAGTTGAAGATTTCTGGCACTGAAATTTCTAATATGTATTACAGAACGTATGTATGAGGTGATGACAGTTTTCAAAACACGATTGGAAAAATTTTGCTCGATAGAAAAAAAATCTGAAGTACAGCTTGGCAAAAAAGAGTATGGAAAAAATGAGGGCGCCACTTTCACTTAGGTCTCATCATAATATGGAAAATCAGTAAGATAATTTAATCAAATTGTTAAAAATAAATGTTAAACACTAAGCTTTACTCAAAATCTAGTATTTGTCGGCCAAGTATTGTCAACATCATAGGTTTTCATTTAGTAAAATTTTTATTTCCACCTGTCACTACGTCATACTCTTTTTTGCCAAGCTGTAACCTCTAAAATTTCATATAAATGAATATTACGACCGTGTTTTACAATAATCATTCTTATAAAATCACAAACACATAGGTTTTTACCCTGACGATGTGTTGACAGTTTTAGATTTCCAAAAACTAAAAAAAATATTAACTTTATGATAAAAATTCGAAGTTTCCATACTAACCACGGACCTCGGGACACACATCACCCGTGAGACCCAGTACCGCTTCGGCATTCACATGTGGGGGTTGTGTTGCTCGTCACGCGGAACCCGCGAAAGTTACGAGTCCAAAGCAAGAGTAAACAAACTAATATTACCTTGGGAAATAAAAGAAAGTCGCTATCGATATTGACTTCCTACTTGTCTGTCTTTACAAAATAATGTTTAGCTAAATATCACAATATATGGTATGGTAATGGATTTTAGTAATTTTTAAATTGTAAAACGTAATAATAATTGTAAACGGTCCGGCACATGTAAGTAACATGTGCCGGACCGTATGGCAATGGATCAGCCGTCTTTGCGTTCATTGAAGGAGGCCTATATTCAGCGGTGGATGGATAAGGGCTGATGATGATGATGAAATACTTACATAATTTACTTAGATACGAACGTGAAGAGTGGTGTGTGGAGTAAATACTATAAATTGTTATAGAATACATACTATTTGAAAAGATTAGTTCTAGTTTTTTTTTTGAATTTGAAAAAAAATATTAAAACTATACAAATATATTATTTTATTATAAATAAAATTGAAGTGTCTGTATCGTATTATACGAGTAATTTCAAACTTTTCACTAAATATGACGACCTCTGTGGCTCAATAGTTAGCACGTTGGCGCTCAAGCCCGAGGTAGTACCCGGAAGCCACGGGTAAAAGCTATGGCTTTTACCCATGGCTTCCGCGTGTTGGAAGTATTTTTAAAAATATTATTTCAAAAATAAAATAACATGGTTACAAACTATTATAATTTAAAGAATACTATGAACTTCCACTGTAAGCCCCGATAGTACGTTTTTAAATAAAATTTATTTGTTTAATTTAAAAGTACATTTTTATTATAAAGAAATAACTTTAACGGTTTTATCACGGTTTATTAAGATTTTTACAATCCCAACGTTTCGGATACAGCAACCATTGCCATGTGAGGACTAAGACGTCAGACTTTCTCTACGTTTCAAACTTATTTGAAACTATCCTATGATAACATCAATATAGTATATCAATATATAATAATTAGCCATATATACGCCAAAAATGTTTATTGAGTCCAAATATTTGATTGTTATTTCTAAGTATTTGCTATGCTGTGCTTGGATTTTGATTTCATTATTTTAATAATGGGACCCCGAGCAAGTGGTACGAGCCAGATTCTTTCAGGGGAAACTGCACTCTGTTGAATTGGAATGGCAAATCAATCGGAATTATAGAATCATAGGGAATCAACACATTCTCCCCTTTGGCGTTCCTGTCATGATTATAGCTTTTATGATGTTTCGTCCAAGATCTGTAATTTGTAGACGCGTAGTATAGCATAGCCTTGGTGCGTCCAGATTTCTCATCAATAGCACTAGAACACCAACTTTTAGCCTCAACTTTGTGAATAGTTCAAAAGAGTTTCTCAACTCTTTTCAATTAACTGAAATTAATTATTAAAATAGCTGAAAAGAGTTGAGAAACTACAGAGTAAGTTGTCATTTGTTCAATGTCTCTAATGCTATATATTGATACTCAACAGCATCCCCCTTCTACGTCTGACATAATTTGTTCGTTTATCTGGGCTACTGTATCATTTGTCGGTGCCAAAATTGCCCTTTCACGTAACCATTCTCGATTCCCCATATTAATATGTACTTAAATTAGGATAGACATTATTTTTAAATCATCTATAGTCCAGTCGGGGCAGACATTTAAATAGAAAAAAATTCGGGGAGCAATTTTTTTTTTTATAAAACGTCGGCCCCATTGGTCAAAGTAACTAGATAATAAACAAAATATATGAAAAATAAAAACAATTTCACCTCCGATTTGAGTATAAATCCGAGAAATAAAGTGGAGTAAAAAAAGTGCGAGAACCAAAGTTGAAAAAAATAAAATTCCACCCATTACGATTTTTTTGTAAACTTGATAGTATAACTCTGCAAATATTGATCCTAGCGTAAAAATGATCCTCTACCGGGATTAGTTAGAAAATTGAGATTATTACGACCAACCCCCCGGGGTTAAAAAAAAATCGCACCCCGGAATTTTTTCTATTTCAGGCTAGTTTTATGTCTGACCCGACTGGACTCCTATGACTTGACAAATTTCACGTGTTAGTGTTATAATGCCATCACATCTGTCTTAATAGGGATTAGTAATAATATTATGTTACCTTAAGTCTCAAATTATCTCCATACCAAACACTCAAATCGGTTCGGTGGTTTAATAGTTAGTCCTTTAGTTCAAAGTCCCGTTTTACCTTCACATCTCCCAATTCTGTGGGATTTTCAGGATGAAAATAGGTCCTACGTTAGGTTTCTAAGTGTCTTCATACTAAATTTCACCAAAACCTGTTCCGTGGTTTAGAAACCCCGCATATTTCCCATCCCCGTTAGATTTTTGAGCTAAAACTAACTTATGTCCATTCTCGGGTCTCGAAATATCTTTGCACCAAATTTCATAGAAATCTGTGAAGTAGTTTAGGCGCGAAGGAGAGAAAGACAGAGTTACTTTCGCATTTTTAATATTAGATTTTTTGTTTTCTAATGTTTACGCGAATTTCACTCATTATAATGAAACAATTTTTACGGATTATATCGCGGTTTATTAATATTTTTACAAGCCCGACGTTTCGGATACTTTACATAATGGTCACGGGAGGAGGAGTCATTATAATTAGATTTTTTTTCCAGAATGTTGTTTTCTATATTCTTGTTTTACTTTTGTATCAACCATAATATTCACAAGAAATAATTTATAATGATAACAACGCTTGTCGGTCCAGTGTGCAAAATTACTTTTTTTTGTGATTTTACAGGTAAAGTAAATCGTAGTATTAAAGTCGTGATAGAGGCCGGCAAAACTAACGAGGTGGAAAAGTGGGTCTGCAATATTAATACGGCGGCGGGAAATATTTTATCGAAGGTATATTTTGTAGACAGGGGACTGCCCGATAGTGGGATTTACTATGCCACCACGCTCAGTATTATTACTGTTGACTTTCTTGCTGAGAACATAAATTTTTCTATAGATTTACATAATATTATATTGTATAGTAAGTACTGCTCTATGTATGTGGGACTAGCTGCGCCCGAAAATTGGTAAGTGGACGCAGCTCTACCCACTGAAACCCGCGAGTGCCACCAATGCCGTGTTTGTTTTGTGAGGTGCCCCGAATCTAATGAGCAAACAGGGCACCTCGACGGCAAGTCAGTCCCCCAAGGGACCGACGCCACCTCCACAGCGGGGTTGTCTCGCACCACTGAACAACCCCTGCCAACGTCCCAAGGGGACAAAAGAGCAGGAGTTGCCTCTCTCTCTTCTTATAAGAGGGGTATATAAAAAGCCCCCTCGGCTCAATTAGCTTCGCCCAAGGTACCGAGCTCACCCTACTGAGTCCCACCGCCACGTTAAGGCCTGAACCATGGTGGGGAACTGCTCTATGCCTGCTACATTCTTCCGTGAACAAAAGAAGGATAGGACAGACAATGCATCCGAGGATAGGATATGCAGGATAGTCTCATGTTAATTCGTGACGAATGATCGAATCGAATGATAATAAAAATGGTCGGCCTTGTCTGCTCCTAGTGGCATAAATAAAGTAGTAATAAAAAAATATGCTGTACTTTGGTCCAATTTTCGGAGAATCCATTTTCACCGGAGTCCCATTTTAATTAAATTTAATGCAGTTCGAAAGTTTTATACAGCGTAGTAGTTTTGTATATGCCCGGACAAACAGACAAAACTATAGTCTATAGTAAAGTCTAATGTTAGAGAAAAATATTTACAGTGATTTTTAGAATAGAAAAAGTTCAATCGATTTTATTTAAGGAGCCTTGTTTCAATCTTTACCAGTGGAAATGTAGTAGGCTCTCAGGGGAAATAACATTACACTAGCCTTGTTCGTTTTCACTATTCATAATAAATACGGACATTTAATGTACTTCAGTTCCAAAATGGATTAGTAATAAACCTGAAACAACTATATTTACATCGTTATCACTAAAGCCAACTTCATGAAAAGAGCCTTATATTTTATGCCTTTTTTTTCTTTTACGCCAGGAAATAGTCTGAGGCATCCCGCTGATTCCGCCCCTCCTGGGGCGGACTCCCCAGGTAACTCGCTGTGCCCGAAAAATGGTAAGGTGGACGCAGCTCTCTTCACTTAAACCGGGCGAGTGCCACCAATGCCGCCTTGGTGAGGTTCCCCGGATCTATTGAGCAAAGAGGGCACCGCGGCGGCTAGTCAGTCCCTCAAGGGACCGAGACCACCTCCACAGAGGGATCGTCCGGCAACACAGAACAACCCCTCCAAACGTCAGGACAGTGCAATGAGGTGAGGTTCCCATCCTCGCTCCTTGTCCCCCCTGCTCTTGTGTCCCCTCTTCTTATAAGAGGGGTACAAAGAGCCCCCTCGGCCCAATTACAATCGCCCAAGGCGCACCGCTCACCCTAGGTTACTGAGCCCCACCGCTACGACAAGGCCTGAACCATGTTGGGGCACCCATGTTAACTTAGATTTTCAGCCGCATATAATATAATAAATGATTGTTGAATTTTTTACAGTCAGAGATAAGTTACAATTGAGAATTTATATTTAAGTGGGATTCTTATTTTCAAAGAATATTTTGTACATCATACAATGTAAGAGGTAGTGCCATGTTGCTATGCAGCTGACTTGGGCCGGCACGACCGAGGTGGTACCTTACGCTCACATAACACCGGCGTCAGGTGATAACTGATAGTTATGCTGTCACGTTTCGTAAGGTTTGTGAGTTTCCGGTGGCCCATCGGGGGGATAGGGAAAAGGAGGGCATACACATCTGCATCATTTCTGGTTGTGTATGGGCGTTGATAGTCGCCAAAAGGCTTCGACTGCTCATTTGCCCTCGCTATAATATAAAAAAAAAATCAAATTTAACACAATATATCTTTTGCTTTGCGCATTCACCTGGGAAAGGATCATCCCCGGGGTTATGTGGGTTATAGGATATATATATCGTGCCGGCCCAATTCAGCTGCAAAAAGCCTTGTGAGCAACCCCTTAAAAAGTTTTGATAATTTAAGTAATAAATAAAACTCGAAATATAAACAATAAAAATCATTGGCTACATTCAATCCTCGAGTTTTCGATAAATTGTAGGCAGACGGGTTTTAATAAAACGGAATATTGATGCGCCCATTATTCTTTGAAGAGATTTATTGTAAGGCACTACGGTCAATTAATTTGTGATTTGTGTTACTTTCAACTGTTAAGTTATATGTAATTAAGATTTCAGATTTACATGGTTATTTGAAATTCTAATTTGTAACAAGAATTGCTGAACGTTTTTGTTTATTTTTTAGACATATACTAACGATTCACCCCGGCTTTACACGGGTAGTAAAGCATATTGTGCCTATACGTTTTACTTAAAAAAATAATAATATCTATGGGCGCTTTTTAAACCACGTCAATCTGGTCCCGTGGTAAGTTCTTAAAGAAATTGTGTAACGGTTACCAGACAACGGAAATATATTTAATAGTTTTATAATATTTAAGATTTTTATTATATAATACACATATTTAATACACATCCATGACCCACGGAACACGGAAAAAATTTTGTTCCCTGGCGGGATTCGAACCCGCAACTTCCGGCTTGAGCGCCATCGCGCTAACCATTGAGCCACAGAGGTTGTCATACTACTTTACTCTATATGATACTATAATATATTATTATTATGTCTTTTTAAGTTTTGCAATTGCCGCAATGTATTTGCTATTTGTTTTAAAGAAGATAATATAATAATAATCACTAAAAGATAGATAAATGTCATTATAAACTTTGTTGTAATCATGAATCGATATATCAACCAACCAAGCAGCTTGACTTTTTCCGACTCTTGCAACGATTATCTTATTTTTCTCACTTACTGTACCGATTGAGAATAAAAAATTGAAATATTCGAAAGGGGGATTCGAAGGGGGGGAACCGCGCCCTCTGTGTCCCGCAGAGGGCGCGGTTCATCGCGCGCGCTGCTTGGGAGAGCAGGATTTGAACTAACTTACTAATCCCTTCTTACTACCAGCCTTCGTTAACCGCATATATCCCCATTTTTTTAAATTATAATATGTCTTTTATATTTGTACTAGCTAATTTTGTTATTCTCTAATTAATACAAGCCCTAAACGTCTGCTACACGGTTTGCTACCGACGCCCGACAGAGTTAACATTGGTCAGCTACCAAAACGTCTGTTTCAACTACATCGTTGCCAACAAACTATTGTGCCGTGATATTCGGGCAGTGAAGACATGCCATGGCAGCAAATTTGTCAAATTTACTTTAACAAAACAAACGTAATTTTTTGCTAAAGTGTGTAACGAAACGCATGTGACCGATACGACGATTCACAGCGACTGACATACTCGGGATTACCAACCGCCGTCTACACGGTCGGAAGCAAACCAGACGCCCTTTATTCGCCCTTGGTAGGTAGAGCAGCTCTCGTGACCAATGACTTTGGAAAATTAAGCGAAATTTCGTAGCAAACCACTATCTACACAGTTGGAAACTAACAAGGTCTCCGCTGCCGGAGACCGTCAAGCAGGTCTTCAATACACTTAATTTTTTTAAAGCCAGTTACATAGTCGAATTCAATTATAGCTTTTATATGTTAGAAAATTAATATTAAATCTAGCCGTAGATCAATCTTGAGAAAAATACAATCTCAAAACTATCTTCAAAACAAACTAGAAATTCAATATCAATACAGATAAGCAACATCGGTCCTCTTATGAGCTGACGTGTAAATTGTCAAAAGCATACAATACAGTCCGTAATATTAGCTTTCAGGACGTCAGCGAACCTTTTTGTCGATCCTCGGAATATGACCTTATTTATAATAATATAAAAAATGTGTTGTATTTGATTAAATTTGCTGAAGTGATCAAACACGTCGCCTAGAAGAAGGCTAAGGGCCTGGAAACCAGGACCAAGGCTGAGTCATGCTGAAATATATCACTTTTGGTCTTGAGATTGGAAGATTCGAATCACACTTGACACATTGCGTCATCTTTTGAAAATCAATATAATTATGCTCTGACTAACTTCAGACTTTAAGTAAGTAACCTTCCATTGTTGGTGGAATGGAAATAATGGAATTATTACTTATAGGCAAACTGGCAGACGAGCCAAAGAAATAGTAAGTGATTGGGCGACGTCCCCCCCCCCCGCTTGAAATGAGCTTATGTATTAACATAAGCTCATTTTTTTATTTTACGACGAGAAATGCTCTGACGCATCCCGCGGGGGATCTTCGTAGGCGAGTATGTGGGACTCACTGCGCCCGAAAGCTATGTGGACACACACTAAAACCCGGCGAGTGCCACTAATGCCGCCTTAGGCGAGGTGACCCGGATCCGTTGAGCAAACACCTCGACGGCCAGCCAGTCCCAACGTCGGGACAATACAATGGGGTGAGGTTCCCATCCTCACCCCCTCTTCTTATAAAAGGGGTACAAAGAGCCCCCTCTACTCAATTCACTTCGCCCAAGGTGCTGGGCTCAACCTAGGGGCTACTGAGCCCCACCGCCACGACAAGGCCTGAACCATGGTGGGGATTAACATAAGCTCATGCCTTAACAATCCAGAGATATAAAATCATAAGTTTCAAAACTATATTCAATAATATGAAGTATATATTTTTAGCCGCGACGGAACGGAGACTGTATATGTGTTTGGGGTGAGAGGTAGTTTGTGTGTGTAAACCTATTTTGCCGCTTATCTCCAAGACTACTTGTCCGATTTTGATGCGGTTTTCAGAGATGGATTCGGATTAGATTGGTGCATATTATTAGATAGGTATTAAGTTGATAACTCACTAGAGGGCACTGCAGTAAACGTTACTTGTACAATCCAATGTTGCCAATTTTCTCCAAAACTACTATTTTAATTTTGATTATTCTCTTTATAATATGAAGGCTGGTAAGTGGTAAGGTAAGTTAAGTTTTTTTTATTACTCTCAATGCTTCTTAAAGAGCCACTCTAAGCCAATCTTAATAATTCACACAGCCGCTATTTTTGGTTGTGGCTTTTAGAGTAGGTGCGTAATATAAACGTTTATATAGCAGAAATGAAGGTGTGAATTTAATTTGAGTTGTTTTATGAAATAAAATCTTTGACAATTATTTTGTTGTATGTAGCATCTAAAAAGAAAATCTTAGTTCTAATAAAATAATTTAGTTCTCATTACAATAACAAGGATAATATTATAAAAATATTTAAAATTAATTTTATTAAATATACAATTAAAATATACAAATACGAGTCGAGGGGGCTCTTTGTACCCCTCTTATAAGAAGAGGGGACAAAAGAGCAGGGGGCAAGGGGCGAGGATGGGAACCTCACCCCATTGTACTGTCTCGACGTTGGGAGAGGTTGTTCTGTGGTGCGGGACAACCCCTCCGTGGAGGTGGTGTACGGGACTGACTAGCTGTCAAGGTGCCCTGTTTGTTTATTAGATCCGGGGCACCTCACCAAAGGAGGCATTGGTGGCACTCGCCGGGTTTTAGTGGGTAGAGCTGCGTCCACTTACCAGCTTTCGGGCGCAGCGACCTATACCCACGTGGGGAGACCCACTCCCCCGCGGGACGCCTCAGAGCATTTCCCGGCGTAAAGGAAAAAAAATGTGTTACTGTATAAAGGATACAGTGACACCAATTCAGGGGTTATAATTTATTTCTGGTCAGTGCTCTAAATTATTTTATCGTCATCGGATTTTGACAAGTGTGCAAAATTTCAAATTGGCCTGATGACTTTAGGCGTGTAAAAAAGAAGTTTAAAAATTTCGTTACATATTTATAAAAGCTTTGTATAACGGTGTCGTCATAAAATGCTTACTTATTTGGAACATTGAAATATTAACTATTTGAATGAGGTAAAATGACAGACGCCGTCACAGTTAGTTCCTGAAACAAAGTCCTGAGCATGCACAATACGTTCAGCGTTTAATTAAAGGACTTCAGTCACAGTTCCGAAGACCAAGACGTGTATTGACAAGATAGAAACAGGTGCAATACAATGTCTATAATAACATTCGTCTTCGATCAAAGCTTTGGTACAATAATAGATACTGTCACGCTTTTTACACCTCAGTTATTTTTAATATGTTTTGCTTTATTCTTCTGTTTTCCGCATATAAAAGATATAAATGCTTTAGGAAGACGGAGGTCAATCGGCATTCAATTAATATATGTTACGATGGTTATTGAAAATCATCTTTCCAGTGCCATTCGAGTGGCAACCGATCGGCCGTCTTGTCGTTAATTTAAAAAGGTACAGAAGTGACCAAAAAATTACCGATTTTAAAAAATGTTCTTGCTGCTATAAGTATATATATATATATATATATATATATATATATATATATATATATATATATATATATATAATATCTATATATATAAAAATCAATTGCTGTTCGTTAGTCTCGCTAAAACTCGAGAACGGCTGAACGGATTTATCTTATCTTGGTCTTGAAATGTTCGTGGAGGTCTAGGGAAGTTTTAAAAGGTGAGAAAATTTCGAATAATGGCCGGGAAAACCCTAAAAACAGCCCTTTTATTTTTCCCATACAAACGTTTTCTAAATAAAATGTATAGTCAATTTGAACTTTATTGCTATTCAATAAAGGTCATATTCAATTATACGTTGTAACTATAGATTACACTGTTGTCTAAGCAATGTTAGGTGTGTTCCTAACGTCAAAGAGTCAATTTTCAATTTATTACCACTGCATACAGTTCAAATTCAGTCTTCGAGTGCGCGTTGGAGGATCTAATGTCGCGTTCCGAAACTCAACGAAAGTGATAATATCGCGACCACATTGAATAGTCACAAAATGTCAATTAATAAATCATTAGTAGTAATGATTTTCAATTTGGTCGGCTTCGCGAAACTTAATTTTAGCTAACTCTATCAGATTATAAATTTTTTTGATTGATAAATCTTAAGTTTTGTCACAAATTAAATTTCTGAACACAACCATAATAATATTTGACATTAGATTTGACAACCAACTAATAAGTCAATCCATCCTGTCGCACTTCAGAACACGGAAAAAAGTATTACGACGACCTCTGTGGCTCAATGGTAAGCACGATGGCGCTCGACAAGCCGGATAGTTGCGGGTTCGAATCCCGCCAGGGAACAGAAATAGTTTCTGTGTTCCTGGGTCATGGATTGATGGTGTATTAAATATGTGTATTATATAATAAATATCTATACGTGCATCCTTCTATCTTTGTGAGTGACGATTACCCCTACGTGCGCGAGAACTTTCTTTACTTTGGTGATCCTTTGTGATAGGTTCCTTCCAAGTAATGTGCTCTTATTTTGTTGATATTTTGTGATAGTGACACGCTAAGTGAGCAAGAAATTTTCTCACTTTAATTAATTACAATTTACGATGCCGAGGAGAAGACGAACTGACTTAGGTTGTCGCAGTCAATCAAGTGTGCGAAGAGCTACCTCACGTATTAACCGCACTGATGACTAGAGCTCTCTCTAGACAGATCAAGAAAATAGTCGTATTGCTATGTCAGAATTGCGTTATTCAGTGAGTGATAATGAAGTAGATATGCTTAGAATGCAACGAGTTCGTGCACATTAAACACAACAACAGCAAGCACGACATAATGAAATTGAGCGAATCCGCAGACGCAGTGCTCCTGTGATTCTCGAACGAGCTGCATTCCACTATGATCCGGCAATTGATTATTGTGCCGACAAATCGGTAACAATTGGGTAAATGAAAATAATTTGTAAATATTGTAAGGCGTTAAAATACACTGGTGAATCTACTGGATTATGTTGTGCTGGAGGCAAAGTAAAATTCGCACAATTGGTCCCACCATCAGATCCTTTTTACGCTCTTTAGTTTCTGGGATTAGAAATGATTCTAAGCACTTCTTAGCCAACATTTAGAAATATAACAGCTGTTTCCAGATAACATCATTTGGCGCTACACATATAATACAGGACAATTTCGTGCCCACTTTCAAGGTGTTATACCAGAATATTTTTTATAATATTCAAGTTTGTACTATATATATATATATATATATATATATATATATATATATCAGAAATAAAAGGACAAATTTATCACTTACTGGGGGCACTGTTACCACTACCTGATGCAGATCATCAATTTTTACAAATTTATTTCATGGGCAATTCAGATGTGGAAGTTGATAATCGTTGTGCTCACAATCCAACAGTGAAGAGAACCATTGTCCAAGAATTACAAATGTTTCTTCATCAGAATAACAATTTAGTAAACATGTTCAAAACAAAAAATATGGTTTATGAGAAAGCTTTAAATTGATTAACAGACTGTATCATAACAGTGTGTGTCTGTCAATATCAAATTTAAACCGTAAATAGCCAGTATTTCAGAAAAACTCTGTTTTGTAAGTAAGCAACATGATGTGTCGAAAATAATAATAAAACTTCATGCTTCATTCAAAAAATGCTTTTTTATTAAATACGAATTCTTTTTGTTTGTTTTAAGATAATTTTATACAAAAGTTTAGGTCTTTTAGTGATCGATTGAGGCAGTACGATGTCTGCCGGGTCAGCTAGTAGTATTATATATTTGGTATACTTATGTAACAAAGTATACAACAGTACTATTATTATATGTTCAGCAGTGGACTGATAGAAGGTGATGATGATGTTGTTGTTGTTGTTGATAATGATGATGATGATGATGATGATGATACAAATATTTAGTAGCCTTGATTGTGTAACGAAAAACAAATAGTGTACGTAAATATTGTAGTTGAAGATCGCATACGTTTATCGACGAGTATGAACCAGAAGTCTCAAGGGCTCATTTCGTTCCACCAAGTCTCAAACTTTGCCTTACATCCAGGAAGTGCATTTAATGAGATAACTTTGTCGTTGATGAGATCTAAAAACTTTTCTGGTATGTTACGAATGTTAAGATTGACGAGTTTTAATAAAATATCTAAGTGTATCTTGCTTTATAATAGACTAGCTGTTGCCTGCAGCTTCGCCCGCGTTACTCAACTCCTTTAAGTCACAGCGTGATGTTATATAGCCTATAGCCTTTTTCGATAAATGAGCTGTCTAACACTGAAATAATTTCGATGAAAATTTAAATCGGACCAGTAGTTCCTGAGATTAGCGTCTTCAAACAAACAAACAAACAAACTCTTCAGCTTTATAATATTAGTATAGATGGATAGAAAAACTGTTAGACACGATATTACGGTTTAACCGAGTTCATCCTAGACAAGCCGGAATTGGCAGGGCTGAATCATTTTTTATTGTATTTTACGGGAGTCGAGAATCCCCAGGTGGGTACTTACTGCGTCCAAAAGATGTAAGGTGCACGCAGCTCTTTACCGGTGGGAGGGAAGCGCTGTGCCGCGCTCCCGGCTGCATGGGTACCACCATCGTGAAACAGCTCTTTGCTGTGTTTCGGAGAGAAAGGCAAGACAGGCAGTGTAATTACTGGCACCGAGACTTAACATCTTATGTCTCAGGATAGGCAACACATAGATGAGTTGCCTGGGCTCGTTCCAGGTATACTAGTTTATGTTCATGGGCGACGTCGACCACTTACCATCAGGTACATTTGCCAGTTTGCCCAACTAACATAAAAAAGCGCTTCCCACTAAAACCCGGCGAATGCCACCAATGCCGACTTTGGTGAGGTGCCCCGGATCTTTTGAGCAACAGGGCACCTCAACGGCTAGTCACTCCCCAATGGACCGACGCCACCTCCACAGAGGGGTTGTCCCGCACCACAGAACAAACCAACGTCGAGAGAGTACAATGGGGTGAGGTTCCCATCCTCGCCCCTTGCCCTCCGCTCTTTTGTCCCCTCTTCTTATAAGAGGGGTACAAAGAGCCCCCTCGCTTCGCCCAAGGTGCAGCGGCTTACCCTAGGCTACTGAGCCCCACCGCCACGACAAGGCCCAACTCATTCACCCCACCATGGTTCCATGGTGGGGTGAATGAGTTGCCTGGGCTAGTTTCAGGTTTACTTGTGAAGTTCGAGAGCAACGCGGACCACTTAACATCATGTAAGTCGTCTGTCATCTTGCCAATATAACATAAAAAATATTTAACAGAGTATCTTACGAGATTTACGTCAACTGAGCCGAAATAAAAGGTCATTTCTTATTGAATTTACTTAGCAATACTGTCAATAAGGGCGCGGCTCGACCGCGGCGCATGGAAAGGCTACGCACGTTTGTCAAGTTTCGCTTTGTAAGAAATATGTGATTATTTCCACAGCAATCCACGGACACGCTACACATTAATAATTTAGATCATCATCATCATCAGCCTCTATCCGTCCACTGCTGAATATAGGCCTCCCTCAATGAACGCCAAGACGACCGATCCCTTGCCACTCGCATCCAACAATGACCGGGCACCGCACGGAGATCGTCTTCCCACCTGGTTAATGGCCGAGCAACACTTCGTCTACCCAAACCTAATAATTGACAGTTTCTTGCAATTGACATTTTAACACACATTCGTAGGAAAGACGAAATGAAGGCTGAATATGGTAATTGCACGTCATGCGTTTGTATACAAACAAATTACGCGCCTGACGCAATAAGTGTTTGCCTCTAACTCATTTGATACGCGGAAATTTGGGAAATTTCCTATTACGATGTATGTATACGGCAACTAAAAAAAATCGCCAATGTATAATTTTAGACATAGAAAAAAAAACATAAGTTACATCGGATATATGCATGCTCGAACAAAAGTATTTAACAGATAGAACAGTACAGGTTTAACAGTAGAATTAGGGATCTGTTAAAAGGCCAAGTTGCCAGTGATAATTTATTCGTTATAATTTGTTTGCTTTCATTTACAAAAAAAATAACAGCAATACCTTGATACCTCTCTGGTACAAGGACTGAATCATAAGAGGTCTTAATCATTAAAAAAATTATTACATATTTTTCTATTCTCTCTTTTGTACTCATTCGATTAATAAAATTTTATCATCTTGTGTCTAAGAATAGGCAACGAGTAAATAAGTCGAATTGGACAAACTTATCTGATCGCCTGTTTTACTATTAATTAATTGGCTACTAAGGAAAGCTTATTTACGAAAAAAATATTTCAAATAAGGTCCCCAAATATCGTCAGTATTTATTTTCCGTACTATTTAGACTTAAAAAACATTTAAACTGGTAATTTGTGTGACGTATAAATAACAATTTAAATAGGACTTGTCAACTATTAAAAAATAAAATTAAATATAATCTTAGTTAACATTGGTCAAACCTAATTAACAATTTCTGAAAAATCACAACCGTTTGATCCGCAATAATCGTATCGTAATCGCAGATATAAGCTACCTGAGCTTTCTTCAACGTCAGCACGAGCTTCATGCAAACACTGATTGTTAAATTAGTAAAATATCACTAATAATAATTCATAATAATCAATATGATCACTCATTTTAATTACTGAACCCAGATCACCAAAAAATACGTAACTACTTCGAACAAAAATCTTACTTACTTTGAAATTTGTACCAACCTTCAAGACGAACGAAGGTCTAACCTTGTCCGGCTATGGGAGCCACCGTCCACCGTGTATGTAACATAAGAGATCCAATTCAGCTAGCGCATGTCGCGCATAAATGCAACAGCAAATTTTTCCAAATAAATAATGTCATTCGCTAAGTTCTCATCTCTTTTGGTAACATTTGGTAATTTTTTTTATAAAATGGTTATATTACGCATATATACCTTTAAACGTGTAGAATTGTAATTTGCTATTTACACGGTTTTTTAGAACTTTACGCTGTCTGATAGGTTTACGCCAGTCTTTTTAGGGATCCTTACTACAAAGGCAAAACTAAACTCTTATAAATTCACTTAGCTTTCCATCGATATATCTGTCAGGATACTGTATTTAAGAAAGAGTGGATGGATGTTAAAATTAATCAAATTATTACGTTAATATCAAAACTCAATGATAATTCATAAATTTATTTATAAGCCAAAATCTGTATGAACTTTGACGGGGATCTTTTGCAACCAGCGATCATGAAATTGCCAAAAATTGATCCAGTGATCATGAAATTATACATTTCAATTCTGTCATTAAATTTATACCTACTTCGTTTAGACTTTTTGTGATGGTTTTTATAGACTATTGTTTAATACTTTTTGAACTCCCGTAAAAAATATGAAAGTAGTACAACTGTATATATATATCTGCCCTTGTAATGTTATCCCTTTTATTGGTCTTTGGATTGATTTTGGCTATGCTAAGACATGAAAACGAAAAAAACGAAGAACTAAAGTTTACAAGTCACTACAGCAGAATTTGTGGAATTCGTCTCGCACTTGTCCGTTTTAACGGAGTGCTAACTTTATAAGCAAACATTTTTACTGACCACTGCAGTTGTCACTTACCGCTCATCCTATTCACTACGGTATTAAGGTAAGACTTATTTTAAGATAATATCTCCTAAATATCAACATAATATACTTAAGTAACTAAGAAAGTAACTAAGAACTAAAGTAACTAAGAAAACCTTCTATATCCAACGGCCCAGATGTTAATACTGTTTTGTAAATGTAAAAAAATATTGTATCTCATTTTAAGTGAATTGTAAATTCTTATGAGAAATAAAAGTTCTTTAAAACTAAACCTAAGTATAAAATTCATAGATTGCTATGAAGTTTTTACTTAAGCTTATGACTCAATGCATTAGCCTTGCAACTACTAGTTATTTTACATTCAAATATATTTAATTTGGCTTAAAGACCGACTTTAATAAGAATTATAATAATGTTTATCCTAACAATGCAAATTAGAGAATAAAGCTTTAAAAAGTAAATTTATATTATAATTACGGCCATCCAAAAATCGAAAAAATCCATCACGCAAATAAATATATTTAGTGATGACTAAATAAATATTATAAGTAGCCATATTTACAATATTATTTGTAAATATTATGTTATATTATGTAGACTCGAAGACATAATGTTATATTGAAGTAACGTACGTATATAAAATTCGTTTTTAGGAACATAGTAAATATTTAATATATATATATATATATATATATATATATATATATGCAACGTATTGTTTGACGTATGTGACGTACGTATGTATGTGCAACGTATTGATAAATTTTCCTCAAACAATACGTCAGGTATATGATATAGTTTGGGACTTTCCTCATAGAATACACATTTCCCCAAACTATACAAAATCTTAACGAAAAAGTCGTCAAACAATACGTTGCACACACACACACATATATATATATATATATATATATATATATATATATATATATATATAAATATTTACTATGTTCCTAAAAACGAATTTTATATAGGTACGTTACTTCAATATAACATTATGTCTTCGAGTCTCGAAGTGTGACAATTCCCACTTCAGAGGTGAATAACATCCTCTTCATCTGTATTTGAGGAAATTTTAAAATACAGGTTGGACAAATGACTTGTATCCACCTCTTAATAATAAAATAAAAAAAAACATACATGTTCCAATACTTGAAAGACTTATTTGCAAATGTAATGTGATGTATCGTGGACACTAACAATGTGAAATAAGTGTCATTGAGCAAGGTTAAACTAATGATTATTTGATTTACCATCAACCTCATACGCGGATGTGACGATTTCGTGTGACGATGGGCTTTGCTGTTTGTTTTGCTTATTTGAACAATACAATACAAACAACAAATAGTACTTATGTTAAAAACTATGCAATACTAATAATTTTATGTAGTCTAGATAAATTGTGTAACTTATTAATCTATATATTGTCTAGATTTTAGATAAACGATAGTCTATCAGTCATAAAAAATAAATTCGTATGAATTATTTCAAGGCGCTTAAACCTTTGATAAATTAAAATCAACTTAATACACATTTGCAATTTCACTTGCCTTGTAAGAATCATATTCTAATAATAATCATCATCATCATCAGCCTCTTTCCGTCCACGGCTGAACATAGGCCTCCCTCAATGAACGCCAAGATGGCCGATTCCTTGCCACTCGCATCCAACACGGAACGGGCACCGCACGGAGATCGTCTGCCCACCTGGTTAATGGCCAACCAACACTTCGTCTACCTAAATGAGGCGCACCTACCTGTAACAATATTTTTGTCACCAAAGGTGTCAGAGGCTGACATATTAAATAATATAGATATTAATATATTAATATTATATTAATATTAATATTAAATAGGACTAAAGAGGTAATTGAAAGCCTAACACAGATTATAAGGCAAAGGTTTAGTTTGGGTAAAAATACTTGAAACTATCAAAATCCCGACAGCAACAATACAAATTATATTAAACCTATAAATAATATCCAAATGAAAAAAAAATATTATTTTAAATATAACGTCATGCCTCGGTTTCGCTTATTTTTTAAATCAATGTTTAATCTCAAAAGCAATTTTGTTGTTATTTTATAGACTTCAAAATGGAAGCGATCCCTTTTCACCCTTTAATCGAAGTATCACAGGATCAAATGAAGCAAACACGCGAATTCTATGGACTTGGAAGCTCGCAGAGAATTAAAGAAAGTCTTGATATAGTGGAGGAATGGTGTAAGAAACAAGAGCATTTGGTAGACGCACTACCGTTCCTAAGTAAGTATTTCATTAATTAGGGTAAAACACCCATTCGTTGTCATTTCTCCTATTATTGACACTTTAGATTTTATTTAAAAAAAATCAAGAACGCCATTTATTTAAGTTTGGTATGCATTAAAAATTAAAATAGTATCATTTTTCTGTAAAGAAATGACAAAAATGTTCCAGTGATTTGAGAGTTATTTTAAAAAATCTGCTATTATTTTATGTTATTGATTTGGTGAAATTATATTTACAACATCGTCACGTAATATCTCTAAGTCACATAATATTATCAAAATGAGATTCATCCAGATTTAACTAAAAATAAAGTAGGATTCCCAGTCATACTTTTTTTAAGGTCATCATACTTACATACATAAGACACACCTGTAGAGTATGTGCATTTGTTAAAAATTGAATATTATTCATAAGGCATGAAAGTTTTGCAACCAGCAGACGTGTCGGCATTCAAACCAGTAAATTTGGGATGGCAAAAAAACAGAGGGTGCCAGTAAATGGATCAAAACGTGCCAGCATTATAGTAATAGACCCTTGTCTATTTAAAAAAAAATATGCAACAGGTAATTTCAACTAAAAATGTTGAAAAAAAAGTAAGTGCAGTATTGTAAGTAGTATCAGGCGTTTTGGCATTCATTGAGGGAGGCCTATGTTCAGCAGTGGATGGATGGAGGCTAATGATGATGATGATGACGATGGCTGTTTATTATTTAAAAAAAGGTTATATAAATAGATAACCTAAAAAGTATGTGCCTAAATATTTTAAATACACTTAACGACAGCCCTTAACATATATCGGTATTTCATATTCACTCATAACAATTAAAAATTCATTAATGAATTATTTCATTTACAATCTTATTTATAAGTAAATGCATATCAATTGTTATTTTAATTTTTTTCAAGACAGTGTGTAGTGCTGCAAGGACTTTCGGACAAAATAATCTATTTTTTACGATCATCATCATCATCATCATCAGCCTCTATCCGTCCACTGCTGAACATAGGACTCCCTCAATGAACGCCAAGATGGCCGATCCCTTGCCACTCGCATCCAACACGGACCGGCCACCGCACGGAGATCGTCTTCCCACCTGGTCAATGGCCGACCAACACTTCGTCTACCTAAACGTGGCCTCCACTCTAGCCCCATCGGCCATCCGTTCTTCTGAGTATGTGACCAGCCCACTGCCGCTTCAACGAGCTGATTCTTTGCGTGATATCGGTTACCTTAGTTCTCTGACGGATGTCTTCCTTCCGAATTCTATCTTTCAAAGAAACACCCAGCATAGCACGCTCCATAGCACGTTGAGCTACGGCAAACTTGCGGACCAGTCCTATATTTAGAGGCCACGCTTCAGCCTCGTAGGTCATCACGGGGAGAATGCATTGGTCGAAGACTTTCGTCTTATTATTATTCTTTTGTGTTATTTTTTACGATAACACTAAAGAATTATCGAACAAAACAATTAATAGCTGAAAATATATCGGAACGTATTTAATTAATAGACGAATTTTCCATTGCAGTATTTTGATAATTTTCATTGGAATCGTGAGTTGATTGAGCAATATAATAAAAAAAAAAACAGTATGTGTATTAATGTGTACACGTATGAAGTTAAACTTTTTCATATTAATAATTGAAGTATTATTCATATAGTTTAATCGATCAGGCGATGCATTCAGGATGGTCATGTCTATTCAGAATGGTCCACGGGTCTACGGCGACAAGCAGTATTGTAAAAAATATTGTATGTATTATATGTATCTACCACTCGTCTTCATAAGAATATGCCATAAATCTTACAGCGAATGTCGCAATGACAACTGTCGGATTATATGCTACTTATCCAACAAGTAGCATAAATAACTATAAATGAATTTCAATAAGTCCATAATCACTTATTAGCATTAAAATATTTCTTTATTTTTTTTAATTTATTAAATAGATTCTGTGGCTCTCGGATTCAATCATTCATCTCTAGGAGCATGCAATAAGCCGAATAAACGACAACGTCAGATTGTCGTTCAAAGTTTGTTGGGCAAAATAAATTTTTGCTATTGACCTTCGTTTGCATTTAGGATCAACTGTTTCTACTCACCTATATGACCCCTCTCTACTTTTACTGATATTTTAAAGCCTTTTTAATGTAGCGTAATAGCCCCCTTCATGATGGCCTATCCCTGCCATAAATCGTATTACATCGCCGACTTTTAAGTTTTTATCATACTGATCTGATGGGCCATCATATAAGTGGCCTTAAAAAGTAATAATTACTAATTCATAGTCAAAAATTGATTTATCAACCAGGTGAAACCTAACGCCTTAGTAAAAATTCACAGCAAAATCATAAGTTTTAAGTTTTGCATACTTATTGCGTAGGTATTTATATTACTTTATTTTTAAGATTGTAATAAAACTAAAAGTTCCTGAAATATTTTTGATACGAAACGCTGATATACGATTGCTATTGATAACGAGGACTGTATATTATTATTGTTTAGACCTATTTGTAACTGCATCGAACAATAAGGAATTCTGAATTTGAATTTGATTATTTTGCAATATTAAACGCTTCCCATTTCATTTCAATAAGTTAAGGTACAGTATTGCTTAAAGCGCCAAGTTTACCTTATATAAATATCACAAAAACATTTGTGTTTATATTATATTAATTGCTTTCTACTATTTTTTTCAAAAGTTAATGTATTTTTGTTTTTATTGACATAATATTTCACATTCACACTATTATTTAACATCCTTATTTATTATTATTATTTTTGTTTCTATTTTATTGAAATATTAATTACTAGTTTTAAGGATTGTAATAATCTTAATAAACCGCAGTAAAAACACTTATTTGATATCGATTTTCCTTATTTTTATTCATAAAAGTTTGACATATTTACAACATCGTTACGTTATTCGTTATTTATTTTAAATAATGTTTAACTATCCTATAAGCTTGAACATGACAATCCCGATAGTTTTTATCCTTTTCATTTTATTGGAACGTAGTTCCTTATCGCGCGTTCGAAAGGGGGCTAGACGGAAAAAATTAAGACGAAAAGTTGTAACGACACTTTTTGCTATAGTTGTAAGCCGTACGGCTTTTTAACTAAAACAGTACTGCGTTGGTAGCTGTTTTTGTTACACTATTGGGGCTGCTTAGTAAAAAACCCCAGTTCACATCCCACCACCAATTATTTTACGCAGAGAAATGCTCTGATTTTTATCGAACAAAAAAATCATAAAAAATGTATACCTAAACGAATAATTATTTTCCTTACACCTCGAATAGCATTTGAAATTAATATTTTTATAATAAGGAACTTCGTTCCCATCTGCTGTCCCACGACACTACACGGTTTTTATTTTCTAGAATAATTATTGTTTATTTATTTCTTATTATCTTATATTGTAAATTACACTATCATTACAGCTTAACCAATTTGATAGTGTCGTAAAAATATATTTAAACTAATACAATTCATAGTCAAAGAAATTCAAAGAGGTATACCTACATTAATTAATAATTCGTTAAAAATATTGTGTCGAATAGGTAATGAAATTCACTCACAATGAAAACTAAATTAAAAACCAAAATCAACCATGATGGAAAGTGCCAAGATTACTAAACTCGTACAATATCGCTCTTGTGCACTCGTTCCTTTTTTTCGGAAGGGCTAGACTTTTTGACCTGATGGCCTATAAGCTCAGATAATTTGTTCATCAAAAAATGAATATATCTACTCTCTCGCTGATGGCGTTTATGGTGCTTATTGCTCTGACTATAACGGGAGTGCTATGCAAAAGGTTTGTTTTGCTGTGCGGAATCACGAATAAGCTCGGGCATCGCCGCCGCCACACGTACCCGTTGGGAAACTCAAACCTAACCATTCAAGCACACCTGGATTACTTTTTATTCCCTGAAATACTTTAAAAATATAAGAGGCCAGCGCAAGATCCCTTCTCGTTTCCAACTTGTTGTATTCAACCATGTTTTATATATGTTTATATCAGAATTAACTTTTAAATTAAATACGACGCACATATTCTAAGATTCGTAATATTTTAAATAAATTTTTCAAAACTTTAAAATAACAGTGATTTAAAAAAATTATATGATAATAATTGCTTGTTGTACATTTGTGAGCTAAAATTTGCAGCGGTATCCGAATTTTAATTTTAATTTAATTGAATGAAAATGAGCAGATGAGCTCTATCTCGGCAAATATATTATGTATATATAGGTTTAGGTTAAAAAAAACAAACAGACTCATTTATTATGTAGTATTCTTTATATAGTTTATGAATCATATTTTATAATATTCAACTTGTATGGGTAGTATTAGTATATTATATTATTATTATTATTTATTATTATTACGCGTGTATTCATGTATCTTTATTGTTATACAACTAAATTTCGTGTTTAATTACAGACCGAGTAATGCTGGAGAGAATATTCATCATGGCAAAAGGCTCAATAGAAGGAACAAAAACGAAAGTTGACAAGTTTTTGACTACTAGAGGAATGATGGCAGAAATATGCTTAAACAAAAGCGTAGAGGAATTTGAAACCTTATGCAATTCTGTGTACGTAGACCTTAAAAACCTGGCTACTAGAGAAAAAGATTACGGAGAACTTAGTATAGTACGGTTTATTGAAATTTATATATTTAACAAAAAAAACTGATTTCTTTACTTATCTACTCACTTTACTCACACGGTTCGTGTTTTTGAACGCTCTTTTTATTTTATTTTTTCTTTAACGCCGGGAAATGCTTTGAAGCATCCCACCTGGGGAGTGGGTCTCCCCAGGTGGGTATGTGGGACTCGCTGCGCCCGAAAGATGGTAATTGAACGCAGCTCTATCCACTAAAACCCGGCGAGTGCCACCAATGCCGCCTTGGTGAGGTGCCCAGGATCTGTTAAGCTAACAGGGCACCTCGACGGCTAGTCAGTCCCGCAAGGGACCGACGCCACCTCCACAGAGGGGTTGTCCCGCACCACAGAACCACCCCTCCCAACGTCGGGCCGGACAATTGGGTGAGGTTCCCATCCTCACCCCTTGCCCCCTGCTCTTTTGTCCCCTCTTATTATAAGAGGGGCACAAAGAGCCCCCTCGGCTCAATTAGCTTCGCCCAAGGTGCTGGGCTTACCCTAGGCTACTAAGCCCCACCGCCACGTCAAGGCCTGAACCATGGTGGGGTGTTTTTGAACGCTGGAGACACAGTTTGACGTTTGATTTATTTATATAAGATTATGCAATATATTTTGTTGCTTATAAATTATGTAATGCGGCCATTTTGTGCGCCGTTTAAATTGTATAGGTTGTCATAATCTATTACAGCCTGTATTATAGGTATTTGAATTTAATTGTTTTGTTTTCACTTCTAACGTTAGTCTTTGTGACTGGTTGGGGTTATTTTTACCTACATTTTATTGACTTCTTGTTTTGACGTATTGTACAAGTTACCTACGAATAAAGTTTTTTTGATTAGATTTGCGTCGATTAATTTGAACTTGACTCACCTCTAGACGGTTTTTCTTATATTTGTAGTTCTACTTTATCATAAAAAATATAATACATTAGAATAAATTTTAAGTATTCTAACTCAAAATCCGTTAATTATCTCGGTAAATATAATGAAGTGGGTCTATTTTCTTAACAAATTTATGATATTCAGTTTGATTTTATTTGCTTTTAATTTTGAATTATTTCTTGACGAATGATCAAGAAACAATTGAAAATTAAATTTTGATGTGGTATTTCAGTTTAGGGGGATTTAATGTTGATTTAACCATTTCACTTTATTATTTTTCTAACCTATCTTTTTTCAGATCTTATATTCCACTGCCGAAATTAAATCCATCTGATAATTCAAGAGTGATGGTAACGCAACTAACTCCAGAAAACTTAGACCGATTGTCACTTTTGTCGTATTTGAGATATTGTTATCTTGTAAGTTTTTTGTTTTTTTTTATACTCTGAAACTGGCAATTCCATTTGGAAGCTGAAGTTTATATAAATATATAAGTAATATATTTATTTTAAGCTATTTTTATACAGGGTAAATAAATATCTACAGATTGCAACCAAATTAGATGCATATTATAATATATGTGAGGAGGTTATATTGACATAATATTATGATTCGAGAATATAGACACTTTGTCTCACGCCTTAAATGTTGTACGTGTACTTGGCGCGAGACAATATCGTGTCTCCGGATTCATTTTTTAAAATATTTTTCTGTCAAACCTACTAACTACTATAGTACTAACCACCAACGGCCACGCAGATCAGACTTTTTTTTTCTTTAACGCCGGGAAATGCTCTGAGGCATCCCGCGGGGGAGTGGGTCTCCCCACGCGGGTATGTGGGACTCGCTGCGCCCGACAGCTGGTAAATGGACGCAGCTCTACCCACTAAAACCCGGCGAGTGCCACCAATGCCGCCTTTGGTGAGGTGCCCCGGATCTAGTAAACAAACAGGGCACCTCGATGGCTAGTCAGTCCCGCATGAGACCGACGCCACCTCCACAGAGAGGTTGTCCCGCACCACAGAACAACCCCTCCCAACGTTGGGACAGTACAATGGGGTGAGGTTCCCATCCTCACCCCTTGCCCCCTGCTCTTATATCCCCTCTTCTTATAAGAGAGGTATAAAGAACACCCTTGGCCTAATTAGCTTCGCCCAAGGTGCAGCGGCTCACCCTAGGTTACTGAGCCCCACCGCCACGACAAGGCCTGAACCATGGTGGGGACGCAGATCAGACTGCTTTGGTTTTTACAAACACCAACACTCAACAGAGCAACCATTGGAAGGATTCAATTTTTTTTTTAAATGTTATAAATGGACTCGCTTCAAATTGTGACGTACTGAGTATTTTCTAGCAAATAAATTCACAGTACCGATACCACTTATCTTCGACAGATTTACCGCATTGTTCATTCAACACAATCATGCCTTACCTTCCCCGGATTTTTTTTTCAACCCAAAATAGATGTGGATCTAAGATTTGCTCCATAGCTGGGTACTGGCTGGGTAGACGTATCATAAACGTAAGCATCCAGATGTCCGGATCGCATTCATCGCCATCGCATCGTGCGGATCAGTGGACACATTGTGTCACTTTCAATACAAATAATACTATAATCCGTCTGTTGCGATGCGTGTGACGCGCACTATGCGGATATGTGGACGCTTACCTTTATAGTATACATGATAAATAATTTAATATTGTATATTATTGTAAGAGGTAGTTAGTGATGGCACTGTGCCCAAATGGGTCGGCACAATCAGGGTATTACCTCTCGCTCACATAATACCGGCGTCAAGTGACAGCTACGCAGTCGCGTTTCGTGAGGTTCGTTTCCGGTGGCCCATTGGGGGAGAGGGAAAACGAGGTCAATGTATCTGCATACCTTTTGGTTGTGCGAATTTCTATGGGCATCGGTAGTCACCATAAGGCTCCGATGCTCGGTTGCCTCCTTATGACATAAGTATATACAATAAATATACTAACTATTTTAATGATACTTCTTTTTAGATTGGAGAATACAGACTGAATTTCGATTATAGTATAGCAGAAAGACATATCGTCGACCTCAAACACGCCAACTCAAGTCTCCTAACAAAATTAAATCCGATTGTTCTGAAAAAGGCTGAAATTTTATGCACGGTATTTATTTCATTCATTTCACTTTTATATTTTATCCACATGTTATAAATATCATCATTGGCATCCTTTTATCAGGCTTAGGTAAAAAAGTTTTTTTAATTAATTTGTGAAAAAAAATATTTACGCAAAACTAAATTATTTAATTTTTGCGGAAAATATATTTCTTTAAAAAAACAGCAAGCAAGTTTTTTTTGTACAATTGCCTCTTCTACTTAATTTCATCATTATTATTTACTACTAGCTGTTACCCGCAGCTTCGCCTGCGTTTACTTAGATTTACAGCTGTTCGGATTGATGATGATTATTTTTATGGCCAAAGTTACGCCTTATAACGTCAGCTATCTGCTAGTAAAAGCTTCGTCAAAATCGGCTTAGCCGTTTCAGAGATTAACCGGAACAAACAGACGGACAAAAATGGTTTTTCTTAATGTAAATGCTGTATATTATTTCATAGATTTTAACCGCGACTTCGTCCGCGTATAAGAAGTATTGTTTTAAATCTTATTTTTCAAATAAAGTAGTAGTAGCCATGCTGCTTTGCAACCGAATTGGGCCGACACAACCGTGGTGGTGCCTCTCGCTCACATAACACCGGCGTCAAGTGACAGCTATGCTGTCGCGTTTCGTGCGGTTTGTGAGTTTCTGGTGGCCCATTGTGAGGTATGGGGAAAAGGAGGGCAACGCATCTGCATAACTTTTGGCTGTGCCGATGTCTATGGGCGTCGGTAGTCACCTCCGGCTCCGACTGCTCGGTTGCCTCCATGTGACATAAAATAAAATGGTTCCAATTTACAAACTATAATAATTTAAAGAATACTATTTACTTCCACTGTAAGGCCCGATAGTACGTTTTTATAAAATATATTTATTTAATTTAGTAGTACATTTTTATTATATTTAAATAACTTTTACGGATTTTATCGCGGTTTATTAAGATTTTTAAATGCCCGATGTTTCGGATACTTTACAGCAACCATGTTCAAGGGAGGATTGAGGTGTCACACGTCCTATAGTATTTGTTTTGTGTCCTAACGATACAAAATTATTCGTAACTACCCTATGATACATTTAATTAAAATAGCTATGATTTTAATTCAAATTAGTACCTACTACCAGCAAAAAAACTACGAAAAACTTATATTTTTTATTCATTTATTTTATTATTGTTCATAGCATTGTTTATAAATAGCACTTTGTCTGTTAATAATTTTAAATTATTAAATAATTAAATAAAAACATATTGGATATAAATTACAAAGAAAAAAAAACCAAAAGTCTTAAAAAATATAATATAATAACTTAAGTATATTAATAAAAAGGAGTCCCTTTAGGCAAGGTTCCTAATTCTTTGTCCGAAGTAGCTGCCAGTTCTTCGGTCTCCTGTGATGTCGACTAACCTTTTTGTTATTTCCTTAAAGAGCCTTAAAGCGCTAGAAACCCACGGACCAAGGGTCTCGACACCGAATGGGACAAAATCATATTCGGAGCCTAGACCCCTGTATTTGCATATTTTAGCTTTTTCAGCCGCTTCATTATTATATATAAGTATTCCTTTTTTATAATATAATGAATTCTATTAATAAATCATTTTTGGATAAATTACTAATATATGAATACTTCATTAAAAACGCGTGCAATACAAAAGTGCGATCCTCATAAGGATTCGCATCTTGTAATGGATAGCGTGATCTACATTTTGTGTTAACGCCATCTATTGACACATCTAAAAAACTTCTTGTTACACTAATTATACATCTTATATCTTAGGGTCTCAAACTATCTCCATATCAAATTTCACTCAAATCGGTTTAGCGGTTTAACAAATACACAGTCCCGGCGTTTTAGCTGCACAACTCCCGATCCCGTGGGATTTTCAGGATAGCAACTATTTTAAGTCCTACGTTCAGTTTTAAAGTATCTTCATACCAAATCTCACCCAAATCTGTTCCGTGGCTTAGAAGATAGACAGTCCCGGGTTTTACCCACATAGGTCCTGTGCCCGTGGGATTTTTAGGATAAAAGCTATTTTAAATCCTACGTTAAGATCCAAAGTATCTTCATATCAAATTTCACACAAATCTGTGCCGTGGTTTAGAAGATAGACAGTCCCGGGGTCTAACGCGCATTTTTCCCATTCCCGTGGGATTTTCAAGATAAGATTTATTTAAGTCCTACGTTAAGTTTCGAAGTACCTTCATATTAAATATCACCCAAATCTGTTCCGTGGTTTAGAAGATAGTCTGTCTCTGGGTATTACCCGCATAGGTCCCCTTCCCGTGGGATTTTCAGGATAAAAACTATTTAATGTCCTATGTTAATTTTCAAAGAATCTTCATATCTAATTTCACCCAAATCTGTTCCGTGGTTAAGAAGATAGATAATCCCGGGGTTTTACCCGCATAAATCCCGTTCCCGTAGGATTTCTGGGATAAAAACTGTCCTATGTCCTTCCTCGGGTTTCTAGCTATCTTTGTGCCAAATTTCATCCAAATCTGTTCAGCGGTTTAGGCGTGAAGAAGGGACAGACAGACAGACAGACAGACAGACAGACAGACAGACAGACAGACAGACAGACAGACAGAGTTACTTTCGCATTTATAATATTAGTAAGGATTTTAATATGATTTAAGATATTCATGGTACCTATTAAGTCTAATTCCCGATCAATAACTTTCTTAATAGGAAAAATCGAATCTTCAAGTTGCATCAGGAAAAATAGGAGCAGTAATTTTAAACATACAATAATAGTAGTAATCTGATTGTACCTGCTATAATATTATATAAGTATTGTTACACTTACAGGAAGGATTTGGAACCAAAATAAATGGGATACATTTATTGAACGCCCCTTCGTTCGTAGATAAATTTGTTTTTATATTGAAACAAGGACTAAAAGAAAAAGTTGCAAATCGTCTCTATGTTCACAACTCGTACGATGACCTACAAAAACATATTTCAAGAGAAATTTTGCCAAAAGATTATAATGGGGACGGACCATCAATGTCGAAACTAACAGGTAAATTATTTATCAAAACGTATCAATGACCTCTTTTTGTGTAAAACGCTCTGATGAAAACACCAAATTTTAGGATTCCGTGCCCAAATAACAACAGCTGGCTTACTCTCGACACTCGATCCTATTAAAATTTAGGATTGGGATTGAGAACTTGTCAAGTGGTACTCTTGTACGCTATACTAGCGCACGATTTGACTCGATCACAGTGGAATTTTATGTAACTAATTGAAATTGGTATTTCTCAATCTCGCACATTTTTCGCACTCTTGACAATATTTTGACGTTGAACTGTGTAAATTCATCATTCGATCCCAAACTCAATTTCGAAGTCGATAACCTCAACGTCAAAATATTTTGAGCCTGAATTTTGGACTAGAGAAGAGAGAACATAGTAAATAAGGCACTACTAGGTATCCTACTCAGCAATCATTGTTTGATTTTTTTAAATTATAAATCATATTCCGATAGAAATTATGGGACCCCATGGTGCCTTATGATGAGAAAGACGAGCCCGCATGACACAATCATGTCGAGATTAATTAAGAATTATGTCCTCCTGAAAGAAAAATTACAAGATATGGGAATTACGTTATGTCATTTTTTTTCAGTTATATTTTGTCAGTTATATTGTTATTGCTGTCTGAGGTCTTATAAATGATGAGCGTATCCCTCGTTTAATATTTTATTTTTTGTTTAAAGAGCAATGGAAAGAAACTTTAAAATCAGAAGAAACAAGAAAATTGGTTCACGACGCAGAGAAGTTAGTTAGTAACGAGTCAAAACGAAGCACGTGTAAATTTAACGAAGAATATCTTGGAATGCCTGGATCGTTTAGAAAACTGAACGTGGATTAAATGTTTTGTATACTCTTGTATTGCTAATAATATTTTAATATGGCGAAATTTGTAGAGATACCCAGTAACTAGGAAAGAGCTGCTATGTAGCTGACATTTTTAAAATACGTTTATATCGTGGATATCTTATACAATAAAAAAGATTATGGTACTATGAAACGTGTTTTATTTTACACACAAACCTCAAAATAATTTTGGTTCATACACACATTCGTTTTCTAAATTTCAATTCTGAAGAGGGTAAAATAGGGGATGAATTGTTTAAATAAAAGGTAAGATCTATTTACTAAGGTATCAACGCACTCCCAACCCGACGCCAGGAGGCCGTGTGGTCACAGACTGCACGGTTGGCGGGGGGGCAACCCCAAAGCCAAATGAGCTCATACTAATACGATGTAGCATTAGGGCCGTTAGCATAGATCCATCCGAAAAAAAAAACATCAACGCACAGGCCCATAGCGCTAGAAAATTAAAATTTTGCACACGTATTCCTCTTTACTTCTAAAGAGGAATATATATATATATATATATATATATATATATATTATATTCCTCTTTTTTTATGTTACTTGGATAAGCAAACTGGCAAACGTGCCACCTGATGATAAGTGGTCGACGTCGCCCAAGAACATAAACTAGTTTACCTGGAACGAGCCCAGGCAACTCATCTATAGAATAGAATAGAATAGAAATTTATTAAGGAATAAGCATCTATAGTTTATACACTGTTACACAATACACATACTTAATCTAATATACACTTACATGGCACATATAAAAAACTTTAATTAGATATAAAAATATTAAGAACAGGTTAGATACAAAATACATACAATATATAAAATTGACAACGTAGACATAAATATGCGCCGGAAAACGCACAACAGTGTAACAATACAGACACTATTCCTCAAAAGGCAACCACTCAGTTTTGTGATTGTGGTGTCCAGAGAAGCCACTATCCTGATATTATGTGGTCCCTAATAAATCTAATGTTGTTGATTCAGTTGAACAACTAACATTATAATTACATATATTTTTAATACAAAGTTACCTAATCTATGTGTTGCCTATCCTGAGACATAAGATGTTAAGTCGGTGCCAGTAATTACACTGCCTGTCTTGCCCTTCTCTCCGAAACACAGCATTATATTCCGACTTCACTTATGTCTTTGTCATATCCACGATGTTGCATCCACTAACGAGCGATTTTTCAAAATTCAATCCCCAAAAGTGTGAAAGGGGATAAAAGTTTGTATGAAACTATTATGGTTTTCTAATGTTAACGCGAATTTCACTTATTGTGATGAACTAAATTTTACGGATTTTATCGCGGTATATTAAGTATTATACAATATGCTCGACGTTTGGACGTACTTTACAGCAGCAATGGTCACGGGAGGACTGAGGTTACGTCCTTAGGTTACACAGTTATTCGAAACTACCCTATGATACATCAATATTTGGTAAGTCCTATCTACGCAAAAAATGAAACGTCAGACATGTAAGAAACTTAACTGTAAAAGTTTCAGAGTAGCTATAACTCTCTTTGTGAATGTGGTTTGGACGATGGGACTGTAGATCATATTTTTTCAATTGTCATTTTCTTTATACGACGTCCCTCCAGATATACCCCTACCTATCAACTTTCAGTCTCTTCTCACTTATTCGCATTCATCTTTTATAGTATAATTAATGATTTTTTTTTTTTTATGATTTAAAATTTTAAAGTCTGAAGGTTTATAGGCATTTAGTTAGATTATTTTCCGTCTTCTTACTAATGTTTTCCATTTACTACTAATAAAAAGTATTATCCCGTTATTGTCTTGTGATGTTTGTGTCGTCATTTAATGTTATTTGTTTTAGGTGTCCTGGATCAAATCCCTGTCAATATACAAAAATAAACACCGACCATTTTCCCCTGCGTGTTACTTTCATATAACGTCGTAGTTGTCCAAATACGTCTCACACACAAGAGATGTGAAAGCCATTAAAAAAAATTATTTTTAATTTAATTTGTAAATATTTAATATTAAATTGTGTCCTAGACCTATTTGATTCGTTGATATAATTATTCATTATAGGATCACACGAAGTAATCATAATAATTAGTACATAATATGTGATACCTAAAAAAATATTCATATCATTCATGTTTAATGTTCTCTTGTCTCCATGTCTTTAAATTGGGGTATTGCTAAAACTTTTACCAATTAAGGACATGTTTCTTAGAAAAAAAAAATATATATACTTGGTCTAAAGAAGTTACTATATTAGATGTTACGGTATTTACAAATGTGATAAACTTAAAAGCAGGTATTATTGTGTGGGTATCCAAATAGTATTGCACAAAATGCATACCTTCCTATACTTAGGTTTTTTTATATATAAGTATGGGCAAACGGGTAGTCAGTTCGCCTGATGATAAGTGAAAAGTGACATCCACAGATACGCGCTACATCAGAGGATAAGCAGGTGCGTTACAGGTAGATGAATTCCCAGTTTTTATGAAAATTCTTTCTAAAACCATATAATGTACTGAGGAATTATAACTTGGATAAAATTCAAGGAGCGATGTCGTTCACCAAATTGGCTGGTCAGGGCTGGTCCGTTGCATAGCTCAGCGTACCAGGTCTTGAATTGCCTGGTACGACGAAAAGGAATGTTGCCCTCCACCTTGCCAAGTAATATTTGCAAAGCAATTTGCAAAAGGTAAGTAATTTTTGGTGCACTAACCAAAAACTTGCTGTGTCACACAAGACAAAAACACCCTGAAAGAGCAGTGGAACGGGGATATTCAACGAAGAACATGTGTTCTTATAGGATACATATCCATGCCCAAACAAACAGTTACAACCTTAGAGTATAACATAATATATACAGCGCGCTCACTAAGTATGAACTAAAAGCACGGGTATGAACATAGACAAAACGCCGAATATAACGACCTCTGTAGCTCAGTGGTTAGCGCGTTGGCGCTCAAGCCGGAGGTTGCGGGTTCGAATCCCGCTAGGGAACAAAAAGTTTTCTGTGTTCCTGGGTCATGGATGTGTATTAAATATGTGTATTATATAATAAAAATCTTAATTTGTATAGTATAAAAGTATTAAATATATTTCCGTTGCCTGGTACCCGTAACACAAGTTCTTCGAAAACTTACCACGGGACCAGATTGACGTGGTGTAAAAGCGTCCATAGATATTATTATGATATTATTATAAAAACAATTGTCTTGGAAACGATCAATCCGTTTTAAAACAACAAGCGCTTTTCGTCATATTTGTTTTATGTTAAAATGGTGAAATATCAAGTGCCAATTTGTAGGAATGATTCCTGGAAGCAAAATAAAAGAAAGCAATAACATTCAAAGTCTTTGCGTTCATTGAAGGGTGCCTGTGTTCAACAGTGGATGGATAGAGGCTGATGGTGATGAAGATGATGATGTACGTTCTAATTTAAAATATAGATATTTTTTTAATGCATTACGCATGGAACGTCACTCTCACAGTATAAATATATATATATAACGCAGATGCGTTATATAGACATTTATTTATGTGCCCATCTTAAGTAGATGCTTACGATGGGCACAATGAAGCGGCGTGACAGTAGCACTCTATATATTATGACGTAAACTCGGTTGCAACATAAAAGAAGACGTTTTACTGGTCAACAGTTGATATAAATCATCTGATTTCTACTGCAATGTAATTAATTGCTTTGTATAATTGGTTTATTGATTGCTTTGGATATTTGACATATTGACCATCACTAAGAGAGACCAATGTGCGGCTATGGACTAATATTACGAGTAGACATGAAGTTGATGCCAATATTTCACGACAAATTATATTAAAAGACAAAAAATCCTAATATGCCCCAATCTACTTATATACGGTTGATCGTACTGTCGCCTGATTTTGAGAATATGGGCCACTACGTTATTATCATCCTCATAGGTGATTTATATTTTCCACTTCAGGGCTCTGGTCTACTTCTTTTATTTAATCAATTTTAGTCATACTTATTAGTTGTTGCCCGCAGCTTCACCCGCGTTCACTAAGATTTTATTTATTAATTTATTAAAATGATTATTTTTAAAGCCTATATTTCTATAGTCTTTCAATGAAAACGTAGTATTCTAATGGTATTTTTTTTTATCGGTCCAGTAGTTTTTGGCTTAGATCGCAACAAACAAAAAAACAAAATTAAATATTTTCTCATTGTTTTAATAGTATAGATTTTCTATAGCGGTAAGCAAGCAATGCTGTCATGTTCATTTGCACACGAAAATTTATACCTAAAATCTATCTTAGGTGCAACAGCCAGGATAGATAGGAATCTGAACTTTTACTAAGAAATTTAAGCCCATACTCACTTAACCGCCGTCACCCTTACAACATTCATCATCATCATCAGCCTCTGTCTACTGCTGAACATTATTTGCCAAAAATTAAACACAATATTAATAGATCTCAATATTAACAGATCATTTAGTTCTATTTTTATTACAACATAATTTAGTTGAGACCATTGTTGTGTTGATTAATAACCCAAAAGATATAAAAACAAGCCAAAGGAGCCAAAAGATTCACATGCAGGTGACTCATAATTTATAACTAGAAGTGGGGGGAGGACGTGGCGCGGCAGCCGTATGGCAAAAGCCTAATGGCTGCTCTGCGTCCGGTGCTCGAGCGGTAGATGCGCCGTAAGCGCAATCCTCTCACCTTCTGTCTGACACAGGTGGTCAGTGTTTGGGTGTGTTTGACTTGCAGTGGTTTGTGTATGGGTAGGGCACTCCCAAGTGGGTGTCCCACATAGGGTCAGTAGCCCACCCAGGGCAAGGTTACCCTGAAGCTACATGTGCAAAAAGCATTTCCCTGCGTCTTCAAAAAAAAAAAAAAATTGCAACTAGATGCAGTACAGTCAAATTATCATACCACATGAAAACAGCAGCAATAGCTGAGCAGTAATACTAAAAATGCTTTCTGAGAAGCCATTTCTTGCTGTGTTCATGTCGTCTAGATAATTTGTCCATGCTACACGACTAAGTTACTATATAGGGTATCCTACATTGTAGAACGTTATTGTTTTACTAATACTGTTAAGTAAAATGTTCTAAAGTTAATAATACACCGGAGTGCTCACCTATGTGTTAATGCTACAAATGTGCATAATTTCATAATTCTGTGCATGTATAATAATAATATGTGGCTGAACTCCTCCTTAATCAAGTAGTTTCAAGATTGGTAAGATCCACATTTCGATCCATTACAAATAGTACAAAACAATGTCTGCCTAATATTAATAAGGAGAGTTTCTTGAAAAATGGGCCTTATTATTAGTATTGCAATGATATAAAATTAATCAATTGAAATCAATCAATGAAGTCTCTGTTATGAAAATTTTCGAAAATGTTACAGTGTACACGTGACGTGTGTTACAGTTCACGGCTCCAGAGCTTGGAGTCGACCTATTTATTATACTACTGGTTCGTTTCTTTCCTACGTAAAACTTCCATATGTACTTTTAGCATTTCAGTAGAATCATGCCAGAGTTTGAACCGATCGTAGTCCAAAAAACTTGTAGTGGGCGAGGATTACATCACCTAAGACCTCCTTCACACTAGCGTTTTGCACTGCGTATCCGTCCATCAAACGCTGGACAATCGCGGGTCTTATTTATGTGTAGATATTTATTTTGGGCTTGTTCAGAGTTCAAACACGAGAGAACCGTACAATTAATGACATGACAAATAATTTGAAGAACTAGCGGTTGCCGTGTCTGAACTCTGAACGATAATGTCTTTTAAAATATATACCATATCTTCAATCCCGTAATTTCAATAAGTGTATGACGAGTGTATTCTATATAAATAATTTAATAGAAATATGATCTTGGACTTTGGAGGCAGTTTAGCTTTGAATGTCAGCGGATCTTTAAGGAGCTATCAGTTTATAAAAAAGACAATACATGATATTATTTTATATTACCTAGTCATTATACACACAAAATGATCTTCATTATAAAATACAAATACAATTTAAATATTTTATCATCAGAATTCAAATATTATAAATATAAAAAATATAAATTCATATTAATAATACATAATATAAAACTTGATATATATAATACACACATACGCAGTTTTTACTTTTAATAAATTTACACAACAGCTTATAAAACGTTTTAGTCTGTATCGAAGGAGATTCAAAAGCGGTTATTGTAACGTGAGTGGAGGATAAAAAATATTGTTAGTAAAAATTTATATTCAGTATTTTTTTAAGTTGTATCAACGTGTGGAGCGAAATCATAATGTGAGTCATTTTAAACGGTTTAATTAAGCTTGCCCTGTTTGTTGTTTTTGTTTATTCGATACAACACATATTTTAATAAATTATGTTATTAAAATCAAAAATAAAAAAACTAATAATAACATTGTATAATCAATTGGTCTTATTTTAAACACGCTATGAAAAGTTATTCACGCAAAATTTTAACGATATATCCAGGTGGGTTTTGTTGACAATTTTTTTTCGGAGAACATAAATTATACATTTTTTCGAACCTATAATAATTATAATTATTTGTTTGGCGAACAGTGGTGTGGAAAGCTAATAGAAGGTATTTATAATCCTTAAATTTAGGAAATATTTTTAATTTAATAATAAAATTATCATCGAATATTTTTATCTTTATTTTTGCAATTAAGATGTAGTTTTTCACAGTTTTATATGACACTCAAAACCATCCTGCTATTGTGTCAATGCAAAAAAAAAAAAGATTTTTCTCAATTCAAGGCTATTGTTTGAATGTCAAAGACCACTAGCATTTCTGCAATATTTTTATTTAATAACATACAATATTCACTATTATGGCTGGATGGCTAACTATTGAGCCACGATCTCTGTGGCTCAATGGTTAGCGCGAAGGCGCTCAAGCCGGAGGTAGCTGATTCGAATCCCACCTGGGAACAAAAAGATTTCCGTGTTCCTGGGTCATGGATATGTATTAAATATGTGAATTATATCATAAAAATCTTAAATATAATAATATCAACCCTTATATTATGTCCAATTACTGGATACGGGTCTCCTCATCGAAATCAGGCGAGGAGGGTTTTGGGCCATAATTCACCCATACGCTGGCCCAATGTGGATTGGTGAATTTCACACACCTTTACAGACTTTTAATCTCATCAGGCATGCAGGTTTCCTCACGATGTTTCCTTCACTGGTGTGCAAGCGATGGTTTCATGTTAAGGTGCACATAGAAATTTAGAAAAATCCATTTCTAGGCATCACAGGGGGCATGTCAGGATCGAACCTCTCTCAGCACCTCTCGGCTCTCATTCAAGAGGCCGAGCCCGTACCCACTTTTTTTTTTTCTTTAACGCCGGGAAATGCTCTGAGGCATCCCGCGGGAGAGTGGGTCTCCCCACTCGGGTATGTGGGACTCGCTGCGCCCACAGCTGGTAAATGGACGCAGCTCTACCCACTAAAACCCGGCGAGTGCCCCCAATGCCGCCTTTGATGAGGGGCCCCGGATCTAGAAAACAAACAGGGCACCTCGACGGCTAGTCAGTCCCGCAAAGGACGGACGCCACCTCCACAGAGGGGTTGTCCCGCACCACAGAACAACCCCTCCCAACATCGGGACAGTACAATGGGGTGAGGTTCCCATCCTCATCCCTTGCCCCCTGCTCTTCTGTCGCCTCTTCTTATAAGAGGGGTACAAAGAGCCCCCTCGGCCCAATTAGCTTCGCCCAAGGTGCACCGCTCACCCTAGGTTACTGAGCCCCACCGCCACGACAAGGCCTGAACCATGGTGGGGAGCCCGTACCCACTAGGCCATCGTCGCTCACTATATAATATGTATAGGTTACTACCTATATTTACCGGTTACTGGAGGGAAGCGCTGTGCCGCGCTCCCGGCTGCATGAGTACCACCATCTTGCTTGTTTCTCCCGTGAAACAGCTTTGCTGTGTTTCGGAGAGAAGGGCAAGACAGGTAGTGTAATTACTGGCACCGAGACTTAACATCTTATGTTTCAGGATAGGCAACACATAAATGAGTTGCCTGGGCTCGTTCCAGGCATACTAGTTTATTTCATGGGCGACGTCGACCACTTACCATCAGGTGGTACGTTTGCCAGTTTGCCTATCCAACTAACATAAAAAAAAACATATAAAATATTAATATTTCCGTTGTCTGGTACAGGTAACACAAGTTCTTTGAGAACTTACCACGGGACCAGATTGACGTGGTGTATAAGCATCCATAGATAATATTATATTATATCGTGAACACCCTTTTAATTCCACTACTGGATAGTTATTAACAATGAATACTCGTGAGAACGTGTTAAATGAACATGACTTTCGTGCTGTCCAAGTTCATCCTAAGGCCCATACGTCCGTAGGATTCGTATAGACTGTGCAGAATTCAGAGATCCCCAAATTTATTTCGAAGTCGATACATCAACGATATATATATATATAAATATTTTGAATATGGGAAAGAGTGCGAAAAATGTACGCGATTGAGAAATACTTATCTCAATTAGTTACATAAAATTGCACTGTAATCGAGTCAAATCGTGCGCTAGTGTAGCGTACAAGAGTACCGATTGACAAGTTCTTGATCCCAACCCTAAATTACAATAGGATCGAGTGTCGAGAGAGTAAGCCTGCAGGTTTCAACGAGTCAAAATCTATCTTATAGTTCAGAAAGGCAAGATACAGCGCCTGGTTGTACTGGGTCTTCTGTACAATTTGTCTTATGGTGTGGATGTGGTCTAAGCTCCCAAATACTCTTCGAAACCCAGCCTGCTCTGGTGGCTGGAATCCGTCAAGCTTTTTAGTGAGGCGGTTCGTCATGACCCTCGAGAACAGCTTGTATATTTGGCTTAGAAGTGATATCGTTCTATATTTTTTAAGACGGGAGTTATCACCCTTCTTAAAAAACAAAATGATTTTACTTCCATGCCACTCATTGGAGGAAATGCCCCGTCAAAAGATGAAATTAGAGATCTTTTGACTCTCTTAAAATAGATTGGCCAGCTGGAGAGGAGTTCAGTCGTAATTCTATCTCTCCCAGGAGCCCTTCCCCTTAAAGCTGTTTAAGAGCCAGACTAACCTTACCAAAGCTGATGTTCGGAAGCCCACCGGTGAGGTTCTCCCTAGGCCAGTTAACGTTGATTGCATAACTCTCGAAGTCATGCAAGAGTATGTCTATCTTGGGTACACACAGTTAGATTAGTTAGATACATAAATTCGAGAGGGAAGCTGATAGGAGGATTCAATTAAGATGATGATTAAGTTAACTTAGCCATATTCTCGCTCGCTTTATCAAAAAACACTAAAAATAGGATAAAAGCAATATTTAAAGGACATAATGCCATATTATAGCAAACGTGATTGTTTGCCGTTTTTTTGCTTGCTTTAGCGGTTAGAAATATTGACTTTTTGAAGTGTCCTAAGTTATGTGTACATAATGTATTTAATGCACGAAACTCTTTGTGCGCGAGTACGACTCACATCTATCCGGTTTTTGAGTGACAGCTATTTTCGAACGACGATGATACCACGTTAGAACGGGACGGTAACGTAGTTTGAGGTCTGGGTTCGTTCCTGACGGGTGCAATTAATAAAATGCTTATTTCTAAATTACCCCGTTAACCTGAACCCACGCGTGGTTTTCGGTAATGGAAAACATCATGAATAAACCAGCAAAGAGGATGGGAAAAGTATTTGAAGGCGTGTGAAGTTCACCACTTTCATTGGACCAGATCATAGGTGAATTATGACCCAACACCCTCCTCGCCCAATTTCACGAGGAAACTTACCCTGCAGTGGGACATATAAGGGTCGATATTAATGATGATGTTATTTTCATAAAATTATGTTCTACAAATAATTATATTTTTTTTTCCAGATAATGGAAAATTTACATAAAAATCCAGTTTTGCATGTGAAACAAGAAGATTTGGTGAGGTTACGTCAACAATATGGTATAAATGATGAAAAAAAAATCAAAGAAGATATTGCATTGATCAGGGATTGGTTGAAAAAAGAAAGTCACTTAGTTGAAGCCTCCGAGTATTTAAGTGTGTAAATTTATTAACATGTTATTATAATCTAGAATCTGATAAGGACAGAGACCTAAAGCTATCACGTAGGTTAATGCTTTCGCATGATCCAGGTTTACCTCGAGTAAGGCTCCGCGCTCGCAGGTGGTTTAATGGGGTAGTGCATTCCCAAGTGCGAGTCCCCACTAAACTACCTGCCAGCACCTTCAGACGCTTTTTGAGAGTCCCGGATCTGTAGACAACTAGATCACCTCAGCAATAGGCTGGCCTCAGCGAAGTTCAGAGTACTCCTCGTTAGGGGGAACTGCCTGGCCGCCAGTAAACAGGAACCGCGACGTTGTGCCAGGTTTCCAAACTGAACTCGACACAAGCACAGGGGCGTTACAGGAGGCGCATTAAGTAGCGTCTCCTATGCACCCCCGTTGTCACCCGCAGGGGGAGGCCTCGTTGGTGCCCTCCCCTTTTCACCCGCTCATCGGTCTCCTTCTAGGATATTACTCGCAAAAGGAGACCATCGCCTTCCAGTAGGGCTAGCATGCGCGCACGACAAAATTTTGTCTACTCCTTTTCTCGTATTATTTGATATAAGTAATACGAGAAAAGGGGTGGACAAAATTTTGTCGTGCGCACATGCTAGCCCTACAGGACTCGTCGTCCTTGAGCATCGCGGTGATGATGCTCGGCAGAGACAAGTCCCCTTCGATGACTGCGACTGTGTCAGACTGCGATGCAGCGCCGCCCATCTCGGGTACACATCGAGGATGTGCTGAGCCGAGTCCACCGTCGCGTCACAGTCATGACACCCTGTCATTGGCTACCTTTGGGCTGACCGGCACAGGTACTCACCAAAGCAAGTGCGTTTCGGCAAGAACCACCGCCACGAGTTCCTACGAGAGGGTTACCGACCAGGGCAGTGGCTGCCGCCCACGATACCTCACGGTACCCCCAAATCTCTGCTCTCCTCTTCGAAACATACCAATAAGCAGGATGGTTGTCCTCATGCGCGCGCGGCACGTCGTCTTCTGCCAAATGTCTTAATATAATATTATTATAATCAATTCACACATGTTACCTCTTTACAGATGATAATATTATTGAACGAATGTATTTTAGTGCTAAAGGGTCCGTCGAAATAACTAAAAATAAAATTGATAAATATTGCACTTCAAGGGGTCTTTCGGCCGAGATATGCTTAAACAGAACTATTGATGAATTTGATTATTTTTGTACTAAGATGTAAGTAAATTATTTTTATTTTCGTGGTGGATGAAAGGAATATTATGTAAACTTTATTAAATATTGATGATTCCATTCATAAATAATAATCATTAGAAGAATAGCGATAACATTGTAATATTATGACATTTATCTTATATATATATAAACTATTTTTATAGCGATGAACTACTAAACTAATATGAAGTCTTATTGTTTGTTGGAAATAATAATAATAATAAGTGCTTTATTTGCGATGATACACTGCGACACACAACAATGAATATAGCAATGCTGGTATCGTAAATCGCTCAATTTATGGTAAACAGTCAAAGCTAAACTAAATATTTCATGAAATTTAAAGAATATTATTTTATTTATAATTTTAAGTGAGTGACGATGGTCTAGTCGGTACGAGCTCGGTGAGATGTCAGAGTTTGATCTTGATCGAGTGTCCTGAAATGTTCAACAACAATCATGAGAACATGCTCACCGGTGAATGAAAACATCGTGAGGATCCCGCATGCCTGATGATATTAAAAGTCTTTGAAGGTGTGTGAAGTTCCAAAACCCGTATTGGGTCAGCGCATCGGTGAACTTTTGAGGAGGAGACCCGTGCCCAGCAGTGGCATCTTCATCAACATATAAAATGTTGATGAAGATGATGATGATGATGAAATTTAATATACATGTACATCTTAATATTTATAAGGGGATATTTACCATGTTATCAACTTTTATTTTGCGCACCTCCCCCTACCTCCGCATTAACGCCTCTTTCCTTAGTCGGCGAACCCGCGGGATCCCGTCCAGCGTAAGACTCACAGAGCGACCTCCTATCCGAGACATAGGAGTTCGTTTCGGCAAGACGGAGGGTCTTGCCGAGACGTATGTCCTTACGTCTCTTCCTATGTCGGCTACGAGCTCACCGGCCAGAGTAGTGGCTGCCGCCCACGATACCTTACGGTACCCCCGGATCACTCTTACCGAGATGACCCGCTGCGCCGAGTACAGCTGGGCCTTATTCCTCGCGGTTAGGTGACCCGCCCAGATGGCTGCACCGTACGTCGCCATACTCCGGCAGACTCCGGAGTATAGCTGCCGGCAGGCGGCGCTGGGTCCTCCGAGGTTCGGGAGGAGTCTGCCCAGTGCACTTGCCGCCTTCACGACGCTCGGTCCTAACATTGAGAAATCTCGGCCGAAGGTCCACCCTCCGTCATGGTTGAGCCCCAGATATTTGATATGGGGGCTCATCCTGACCCTCACCCTCTCCGATCTGGAGAGCAGTCCCCGGTGTCCTTTCCGCCCGGTCTCGTGAAATAGAAGGGCTTCGGACTTCTCAGGTCTGCTCGAAGCCCTAACTTCTCTATGCGGCTGATCGAGATTCGAGCCGTACCTCGGCCAGCCGTGCCGCCTCCTTATAGCCTCGTCCCCAGGCATACACATAACAGCCTCCTGAGATACGGGGGTACTCCGAAGAAATTTAGTGCCTCCTGTATCACACTGTGAGGGAGGCTGTTGAAGGCGTACGCGATGTCCAAGGACACCGCGACCACCACTTCCCCTCCATGTTCCGCCTCACCCATCATTGAGTCCGCCATTTAACAGCATTTGAGTCCGTTGATGGTCGACTGGCGTTCCCGGAACCCAAATTGGGACTCTGAGAGTCCCGGTCCTGGGCCCACCTCCAGGTGGTGAACGAGCCGAGAGGCCATTATTTTCTCCAAGGCCTTCCCAGCTTCGCAGCATCACCACCGGTCAAAAATATGTAATCCCTGCGTGGTGTCGCCACTGTATATTTATTTCGTCAACACATAGTATTGTCCATACAGAAATTAGTTCCGAAATGTTCCGCAATATGGCGAGGGTTTTTATTTTTCTGGTCAGGCTTATACATCTTAGTATTTTCTCTTTATTTTTTAGACAGATCATAGTATTACCAAATCTAAACCCAATAGATAATACGAGAATAAACGTTATGAGGTTTCTGTCACCAGATTTAGATGATGTAAACCTATTGTCAATGTTCAGGTATTTTTCGATGGTAAGTTTCATATTATCCTATTTATATTAAATATATTATGTGATTATTTATTTATTATTATCATTTTGTCCGTAATATATTTTTTACATACTACATGTTCTTCGCAGTTTCACCAAAAATATTTTGATGCCTTTTATAACGCAAAAGGATTTTTTGAAATCCCATTGCTTCTGGAGAAGCATTATTATTGCGCTTAAAAATTATTTAATTATTTATATTAAAAACATTTATTATATTAGATGTTATACAGGTTGCTATTGAAATCATGGGCATCCTTTCAAATTTAGACACTACTAATGATATATTATGTACTATTTGCATTACGGCTAATAATAAGCTGATTTAGGTATAAAAAAAATATGCAAGCAAGGGATTTATTTATTTATTTATTTATTTACAAGCTATTTATTTCTAATAGATAGGTATCCGTCACGTACATAACTGACGCGAGGTCTACGTATTCTACACGGCGCGCATTTTCGTAAACCAAACTGCGCCCAACCGAACTTGATACTTTTTATGACAGGATTTAATAATAAGTGTTTTCAATAACATGCTTTAATTTTGTTTTTAGTATTCGTAACATTAGTAGTTACATGGGCAGTGTCTAAATTTAAAAGGATGCTCATGATTTCAAATGCACTCTGTAGAGGTAGATGAGCGACGATGGCCTAGTGGGCACGGGGTCGGCCTCTTGAGTGAGAGCCAAGAGGTCCGGGTTCGATCCTGCCCTCCCCCCGCCCCCCCCCCCTCCTGTGATACCTAGAAATGGGTTTTTCTAAATTTCTATGTGGAGACCCGTAGCAGTGGGACATATAAGGCTTGATATTATTATTATATTATATATTATTATATTGAGGTAAATAAAACGACTTTTTAATCAAACTAAATTATTAGCACCTCAGTGCCCTCTCTCATATCCCGGTTGTCGGGTATCCGGCACCGACTATCCGGTAATTCACCTAACTAACTTCACACGACCCGATTTTGTATCCAGTAGCGTTTCTCTCTGTGATTGTACCTGGGCGACTAGCTGCCGGTTCGTATGAAAACATGCTACGTCTTTTATACACCACTGTAAGTCCGGTCGCCGGCTACCCGGTAGGTGGCGACCGAACGCACAGTGCTGAATCCGGCGTGCACCCGGCATCCGCTTGCCGGGCAAATTACGCTGGTACGTATGAAAGCTGCCATACACGCTCATACGCCGGCTACCTGACAACTGTCACGTGGGAAAAGGCACTAAGTGCCTTTACACACATGCCTTCATACGTACCGGCGACCAGTCGCCGAGCCCCCAGGTAAAACCAGAAAATCGAGTGGTGTGAAAGTAAAACGAGTTACCGGACAGTCGGCGTCGGATACCCAGCAACCAGGACGTGTGAAAAGCCACTAAGTGTAGTTTGGTTTAATATATTTTTCAATAGTCAATAAGTGACATTTAGGTTAAAACTTTTTCTCCGTCTCTTCAAAATATGGTTGAGGTGTAATTCGATTAGGAATCGTACTAGTCCAGTCGGGGCAGACATAAAACTAGCCTGAAATAGAAAAAAATCCGGGGGGCGATTTTGTTTTTTTAAACGTCGGGGGGGATGGTTGGATGTATAAATCTCGATTTTCTAACTTATCCCGGTAAAGGGTTCGCCACCATCATGTTTTAAAGTTAAATTTTTTCGTTTTTCTGAAATAACTCGTTAATTTTCAACTTTAGAGCAAAAATGATCGTGTCCAAAGTTGTTGGAAATTTAATTTCTCACAAGTTTGGTCATTATCATTTTTACGCTAGGATCAATATTTGCAGAGTTATACTATCAAGTTTATCAAAAAAATCGTAATGGGTGGAATTTTATGTTCTTCAACTTTGGTTCTCGCACTTGATGCTCGCAACGGATTGGGGTCGGAAGAAAACAAATCATGGGTTGGAACCGATTACAACCATCGCTGACTCAGCACCGGAGTCTTTGCTCAAATTAATTTCCTGCAAATGCAAATCCAAGTGCGGAAAGATGTGCGGCTGCCGTAAAGCGGGCCTCAAGTGCTCTGTTTTATGTCTGCACTGCAGCGGAGAGACGTTTGAAAATTTAACAAACAAGGGATCCCCTGCTGGAGGAAGACTACGATATTGATCCTAGCGTAAAAATGATAATGACCAAACTTGTGAGAAATTAAATTTCCAACAACTTTGGATACTGCCATTTTTGCTATAAAGTTGAAAATTAACGAGTTATTTCAGAAAAACGAAAAAATTGAACTTTAAAACAAGATGGCGGCGAACCCTTTAACGGGATTAGTTAGAAATCGAGATTTATACTTCCAACCATCCCCCCCGACGTTTTAAAAAAAAATCGCTCCCCGGAATTATTTCTATTTAAATGTCTGCCCTGACTGGATTATACTATTTTTTAAAGAATTGAAGATGCTCTCGCAAAAATGACAGAAGTTGTACTAAACAAAGAACTACAAAAGGGGGTTTGGATTTTTTCTTATATTTCAAAAATTATATTTTAAGATATTTCGTATCCAAAAAAAATCAAAAAGAAGAGAAAAGATCCTAAAAAAGAATTCCAACTCCCGGTACTGTATTAATATAATAATATATAATTTTCACCAAGTGTTTAATATACGTCCGAAAACGGGCAATCAGGTTTGCGCGAGCCGTTGTGGCCTTTAATTTAAAATATCAGGCACTCACAGGATAGATCAATGAATAATCCGCCAGTCAAATTTTTTATCGCGATTTTTCAAGAAGTTATGCATTTGTCAATTAAAAATTTCATGTTCTTAGCTTTATTTATTACTAGCTGAAACCCGCAGTTTCGTCCGCGTAAACTTATATTTACGGACGTATCTGATCTGATGATATTATATTTTACTTTAATATTTTTTGTTATATCTCTAAATTAAATATGGCAGCGTTTTCAATGCTAGCTTCCAACTACTCTTACAATGCAACAAGATTCTTACAATAATTAACCTTATATTATTTACCAATTTACACAAATCTTAGCAAACTATACACTATAAATTAAAACCTGCCTCAGAAATTACTGTATCTTAAGTTAAAAACCGCATGAAAATCCATCTAGCAGTTTTTGACTTTATCACGAACAGACAAATGTGACTTTGTTATTATAATGTAATGATGATAAGGAGTAAATAGCTTTTAAATTACCGCTTTATAATTGGCATTTTATTAATTAAAATGAATGTCAGCCCGTTCGAATCATGGCGACGCATTATTTTGATTTTGCTATATCTCCTAAGGTATTCATTTAATTTGGATGGTTTAAAGGGGTTTAAAGGTTTAAAATTAAAATCGATATGTTATGTTATCCTTAAGAGATAGACATATTATGCCATCGGTGACTTTTCTGTCAACCTATTAAAGATATTCAATTCCACCATATATTATTCAGGTATATCTCAAAGGGCATACATAGTTCCCGTTCCATGGGACGTTTCCCGATTTCGCACTGTCTTTGTGCCAAATTTTATCTAAATCGGTTCAGTGGTTTAGGCGTGAAGAAGAAACAGACAGACAGACAGACAGTATTACGTTCGCATTTGTAATATTAGTAAGGATATTAATATAAAAAAGGATTAATAAAATGTGCATTTATGACAAGTCGCATTTAAAACATCTAATATTTAATAATATAATTCAAAGTCAATAATAATTAATTTAGAACGAAAGATAAAATAAAATACGCACACACACATAACGGAGTGAAGACTGCCGTGACGGACAACCCGCTTATTGTAAGCGCGGCAGACCGTCGACCCCTACACATGGCAATCACATAGATCCGGAACGACCGCGAAAGCTTAGGTTCGAATCCGATACGAGTAGACGCCATCTCAGACCACGCAAACAGCGATAGCACTATGCTACCGTTAGATTGTACGGGTACCACGCGTGACCCACCTCCCTCTCCTGAGGATGTGATGAGGGCCAACCCTCATGATGATAGAGTAAATTCAATCGAAAAAGATTGCTAACTAATATCGCACCCTCCGGCGAATAAAGTCGCAAAGTGACATTACGACTTTTTTAATGTTATTGCATAAACGTAGTCTGCGAGGCATAATACATCTCTGGGATTTATTTCAGATTTTTTGTAGCAGTAATAAAGAAGTTACAAGAAAATATTGCTTTATTCAACGGAAAAAAAATTAAGGACAAAAACAGCAATTGGCCCTTACTTATACATTATCTGTGTACCAAAACAGCAACCTCCATTACGACTTTATTCTGGTCAAATGTGATGGTCGAATTTACAGTAATACTACATTACAAAATATCGAACACCCCACTCAAACAGTAAAATAATATAGCGTTCTGTTCCTAAAATATTGTTTCAGTAATAAGCTATTAAGGAAGCAAACAATATTTTAATCGAAGCGAACCCTAGGAGGATACCGGTCACACAAACACCGGATAATCACTCTCAGACTTCTGAACTCCGTCACATATAGACAGGACTTGGTGGTGCTGCAAGCCATGGACTTGTACCTGAGACTGGAAGCCTGGGCAGTCCCGTGTATTTTGGAGGGGGGGGGGGGCAAATCTGTGCTCAATACATCAATTGCCCGGGGTAAATGGAGCAATCGGCAGAAGTCCTCTACCATTATGACCGTGGATTTATGTAACATTAGGGGGCTTTATTATCAAATATAAACGCCGTCGACTACTACCTCCAGACAGCGAAGCCGAGCTTGCTCTTTTTGACCGAGACACAGATATCCTCTCCAGCTGATGCTTCTTATCTATCCTATCTAGGGTACCAATTAGAACACTTTTTTGTACCGCGGGCTAGAGTTTGCGCGTAAGTCTCTGATGATGTCTGCTTTCGTCGCCCTGGCAGTCTTGGTGGTAGAAACCTCTTCATTCTCTGGTTGCGCATAGATAGCGATGACCATCCCCGCGTCTGCCCACATATAGGTCCCACAGCGCTAATGAAGAAACCGATTGACTCATGGAGCACAATATCCAAATGGCTACAGATTCCGTGCTAAAACAGAACCCATCCCCAGAGATCGTGATACTTGGTGACCCATCACACTGAGTGGCTCGGATCGTGTGCCACCGATCATACGGGAAGATCTGTTTATGACTTTGCCTCAGGATATGATCTGATACAATTGGTAGTAACACCAACGCGTATCCCTGATGATCATACGCCTTCTATGTTGGGCATTCTGCTGACCTTATACGGGCAGTTAGATGGTTTCTGTGGACGCTCCACTTGGCTCGTCAGACTACTGTCTGGTGCGGAGTTCTGTACCAGTTATATGCCCATCATGGCTTCGTTTCGCGGACTGCAGCTACGTTTGACACCATAGGTCAGCTGATTGGGATAAGATGCGGTCCTTTGCATCATACCCATTAATTACCCAACAACTACCATTCTGTGGGCTTTCCAATAAATCATGTAAATGGATCACCAGTTTTTTGGCAGGTAGGAATATCAAGTCATTGTCAACGGTACATGTGTACTACCTTCTACCTTGTTTCTTCTGCATATCATGACATGTTGCAAACTAGCGGCATTCATTGGTATGAATACGACAACACCGAAGATACATAGGCCGTCCTAATATCCCACTAAACTCTCTAAACTTGTGTCTGAAATCCAGTGTATGTTAGGCAATGTTTTAGAATGGGTGCGAATTAATCTAATCAAATTTAACCAACCCAACAAGACACAAGTTTGCGAGTTTACCGTTAAAAAATCACCCTTTGTCGTTCCTTTTCAATTCGAAGGTACTTTCCTAATCACCTCAGCCAGTATTGGAATACTTGGCGTCGACATGTAGAGCAATGTGCAATTTCGTGGCCATTTGGAAGTAAATACTAAAATTTGCCTCTAAGACACTCGATGTGCTCGGAGGGCGAAGCAGTTTTTCATGTCTTCCCACCGCCTAAAATTATATAAGGCGCAGGTCCGGCCACACTTGGAATATTGCTCTCACCTATGGACTGGAGCGCGTGACATATTGATATTTACATTGTTCTCCTGAGTGCCACTGCACCAGCACACTGTCACAACAACGTGCTTATTCTTCGGGTGATATCGGTATTCGGTATCTTTAGTTCTCTAGCGGATATCTGAGGGATCAGCCGTCTTTGCGTTCATTGAAGGAGGCCTATGTTCAGCAGCGGACGAATAAAGGCTGATGATGATGAAAATTTAAATTTTTATTGTTTGTGTGTGCACAATTAGTGGAATGTTACGATGTCTCGATTAAAATACCGGTGGGAGGGAAGCGCTGTGCCGCGCTCCCGGCTGCATGGGTACCACCATCTTGCTTGTTTCTCCCGTGAAACAGCTTTGCTGTGTTTTGGAGAGAAGGGCAAGACAGGCAGTGTAATTACTGGCACCGAGACTTAACATCTTATATCTCAGGATAGACAAAACATAGATGAGTTGCCTGGGCTCGTTCCAGGTAAACTAGTTTATGTTCATGGGTGACGTCGACCACTTACCATCAGGTGGTACGTTTGCCAGTTTGCCTATCCAACTAACATAAAAAAAATGCTTTTCATGTTCGTAGAGGAATATTTGCTACAATGGGAAGAATAAAATAGTATTTTACAGTTAATATTATTTACCAGATTCGAAGGTAATATGCAAATACAAAAAGTGGTCACTTTAAATGTACCGAGAATAAACCCGTAATGTGATCTTACTGAATCGCGCATGCATGTAAAACACAACTAATAAGCCCGCAACACTTTTTTGCGTTAAGAATTTAATTTCGATATTACGACGAATAAAGTCGTAATATGACATTGCGGTACCGAAAAAAGATAGCGATGTCGGTAATTTACGTTTTATTGAATATCTGCTGTGGTATTTATTATATTTAGAATCAGAATCTTTTAATAGTGTAGCAGCCAAAAAAATAACCTTTAAATATATACCTCAACTACTTATATACCGCTAATACTTATTAAGTTATAACGAAAAATCAGTTTTTTATTTTTTCTGAACAATTCACTTTTGTGTATTACGACTTTATTCCCCGGGGGGTGCGATATATTCCTAAAAATCCTACTCTCCTGAGTAGCGCGCAGCGAGAGGTGACCCCCTTTCGAATAATTCTTAGGTGAGCCATCTGCTTATCTGCCTTTTTTTTTCTTTAACGCCGGGAAACGCTATGAGGCATCCCGCGGGGGAGTGGGTCTCCCTACGCGGGTATGTGGGACTCGCTGCGCCCGACAGCTGGTAAGTGGACGCAGCTCTACCCACTAAAACCCGGCGAGTGCCACCAATGCCGCCTTTAGTGAGGTGCGCCGGATCTAGTAAACAAACAGGGCACCTCGACGGCTAGTAAATCATGCAAGGGACCGACGCCACCTCCATAGAGGGGATGTAGCGCACCACAGAACAACCTCTCCCAACGTCGGGACAGTACAATGGGGTGAGGTTCCCATCCTCGCCCCTTGCCCCCTGCTCTTTTGTCCCCTCTTCTTATAAGAGGGGTAAAAAGAGCCCCCTCGGCCCAATTAGCTTCGCCCAAGGTGCAGCGGCTCACCCTAGGTTACTGAGCCTCACCGCCTCGACAAGGCCTGGTCCATGGTGGGGATCTGCTTATCTACTGTTCCGATTGAGCTTAAAGGCTATCAGGCCGAAAAGTCTAGCCCTACTACTTTAATACTTTACCTTAATTCTTTTTTTATTGCAGATTACAGATTATATGCAAAGCGTTGAATCTAATTTTGGAGTAAGAACCATTGTTGATTACACCAATTTCTCATTTGGTTTCTTTTTGAAGATAAATCCGATGTTGGTGAAAAAAATGGAAACTCTGTCCTCGGTATGTTCTGGTAAATTTACTTACATTTATATATTAAATACTATTCGTATACGCGTATTCCTTAATTTACATTCCTGTTCATATTTTATATTCGAAACAAAGAAACTATAGAATAGAGGCAATTTTTTCATTGATAAAAGTCAGGAAAGTGTTAAATCGGTAATCAATCGTGGATGGATGTATACTCTGATTTTCACTTCAATTGTGTCTCTCACAGTTCAAATATTGAAATATTATATAATGACAGCTCAACTTTTATTTCATCCTTCCATAATGACAATATGCGGTACAGAATGCAAAATAAATTATCAACAAAATAATAATGCTTGCAAATTATTTACAGAAAGGATATGCATTAAGGGTCAAAGGAATACATATGATAAATGCTCCTAATTTTATTGACAAAATTTTAGTTTTTATGAGATCTACCATGAGCGAAAAGTTATCTGGAAGAATGTTTGTGCATCCAACTTACGAAGATATTTATAAAGAAATTGCAAAAGAAATTCTTCCAAAAGAACTTGGTGGAGATGGACCGTCTTACTCAGAAATAGCTGGTATTTTGTTTAATTCCTTTTTTATTATTTATAATTATTAAGAAATGCAATCCATAATTAAATATTTTTATTGACATGAATATATTTTATCGTAAAAAAGGGTAATTAAATCAAACAATATATTCCACAGTGTCACTAACAATTCTGAAGTTAAATATTCTGTCTGACCTTCACTCACTGGCGTTCTAAAAGTTAACGAATATAGGTTGAATTTAATTTTATTCCGACCAATATTCGAGGTCTTGTGGCGTTGAACGCTTTCGTTTGAAAAGCTATTTGTCGTTTAAATCGCCACACATTCTGGTGAACATTAGTTACTGTTCACTAAAGTCGGGGCTAAGCATAACTTATAACTATGTAAATTTAGTTACACTGAAAACAATTATAGTAAATACAGGATTTCAGTGAAATAATTTATTGTTTGCGGGGATGGTATACCTAAATGACATAAATTTATAAAATTGAGTAATAAAACTAATATCTCAAACTCAAATTGAGCTAATATTGAAATATAATACTCTTAAAAAACTTTGAGGATTAGTTAAAATCAAAATGATTAAAAAAACAAATGATGAATGAAAAGGCTTGACTGATTTTGACGAAATATGTCTAATAATAATTTCTAGGAAACTTTATTCTAAATAAAAAAGACCGCATCAAAATCGGTTTACCCGTTCGATAGCTATGGTGTGACAGACACACTTAACGGTTTTTGCGTCAGACGATACAATCATTGTCCGAATTACCCATGCGTCCATTTTAACATCAATTTATCAAAAAATTAACATACCAGAAACATGCACATTTGAAAGTATAATAGGATACAATCCTAGGCCAATGCAATGAGGAATTGAGGAATGGCCTAATATGGCCTCGCTAGATACGTACCCAACAGTGCGACATTTAAAGGGCACTCATGATCACATTATATTTTTTTTAGATAACTGGAAACAAACGCTGAAATCTGAAGAAGGGCGGAAAATTATAGCCATCTCTGAGAAATTGATTACTGACGAAACAAAACGAAGTTCCTGCAAGTTTAATGAAGAATATTTGGGCATGCCGGGTACATTTAGAACATTAAACGTTGATTGAACTATATTTTATATTATGGATATTATAAAATATATCCAGATTTGCACTTGCGTAATATAATGTTGTAATTATGAAATTGATATTTTAAATTTAGTAGTTGGTTTAATTATGGAATTCTGTGGTTGAATTGATTAATCAAATCAAAAAAAAAAATTACATCCCCGTGAAATTTTACACTTGGTTTATTTTACGAAAGCGGGTGGGCCTAACTACAGGGAGCTTATTATCAGTGCACTGAATTGAGCGGTCCCGAGCTTACGCAGGCAAATACTATGTGCATGCACATTTAGAAACACCCGTTGGCTCACCCGTTTTAGTGAAATGAATTAATACACACTTTATTTTTGACATTAATATTACTATTTGTAATATAACCTATGATTATCAATATTAGAATATAAATAAATGAATAATAATGTGTATTAAATTGCAATTTACATTTAACAATTTTTTATTTTATTTTTGCATTCAACGAGATGTTTCCTTTGTTTTGTATATAATTAACTGTTATAATACCAAAATAACAAAAAAAAACCTTTAGCTTCTATTATAAAGTTGACGGTAATTGCGCTCAAGGCAAAAACAAAATAAAATAAATAACTGGTTTTATACCAAAACGCGCAGTATCTCTTTGTTTTAAATAAAATAATTTATTTCAGATTATAAAGTTGTGTTTTAAAGTACTTAAATTTATTTCAAATTAGTGGATACTTGCACGCGAGACTAACTACTGACAGACATAAACTTTACTGTCTCTTAATATGATTTGCTATTGTTTTCTATTATTTATGGGATTTCACTCATTATAAAACAACTGTTATGGATTACGGACCGATGTTTAGAGTAAAAACAGGTACTTTACAGCAGTGCAGAGTTTCCCAAACTCTGTTTTGCTATGGCCCGATAAATTTCGTACTCCTCATTTGTGACACTCAATTTTTTAAATCCCTTGAAATATTTGGTAAAATAAGACACATTTATTGTAAATAGAAGTATAAAAATTATGTATTACAATAATTAGTAAGTGGTTACATAATCACCAAGTTATTGAACCCCTATTAAAAAAAAATACTTCAAAAATACCTTAATGAGAAGTATGAAAAATAAAATAACTTTTTTTTACTCTGCTCAAGTAGCTAAGCTCTCTTAAATTAAGTTTAAAATAAGGAGGCAATGGTGCGACCTGGTTTTTGTTTTCGTTGCCCGGTATCCCACCACCCACCAAATGAGAAACACTGCTGCACAACAACCATGGTCACGAAAGTACTTAGGAGTCCTCCCGTGTATACAAAAATCTTAATAAACCGCGATAAATTCCGCATACGTAGTTCCATTATAATGATTTGCAATGTATCAGCTTCGGAGTTTTTGTCTTAAGAAGATCTAAGCGAGTAATCTTAGAGTCTTTCTGTTAGACACATTTTTGTATAGTATAGACCTTTTTGGTACTTTTATAATATGCTAAAACATTTGCCTATAATTTTAAAAAGGACATTTTAATTAAATATTATTATTTTTATTCTCATTTAAAGGTTTGATATTTGAGCCCTAAAAATATGAAGACATCAAAAGGTTTTTCATAGGAAAAGTAATTAAAAGTATAGCTAAGCAGCCCGAAATATCCTAAAAGTATGTAAGGAGCTGAATTAAAGGAAAATTTATAAGTAATTTTAAACGATGGAAATGTCACCAACAAGATTTCCTTGATTAAAATTTCTTTAACAATTAGGCCTTTTATCGTTGGGAAATGCCTTTTGCAGTTGCCCGGTGGGGCCCGGGGAGGCCTGGTGAATGTTCCTCCTCTCTGCTATTCGACAGAGTCATGCAAAAAAAAGTCAAAGTAAATAATAGTAAAAATAAATCATCATCATCATAAGCTCATGCCAACTACTTGAATTGGCCTTTTTCAATAAACGCTAAGACGGCCGATGTTCTTTGGTACTTGGGCAGGTACTTGGTAGTCGTAAAATATGTTATACTGATAAAAATGGAACATATTTTCAATTGTCATGAACATGCAAAATAAAACTTTTGAATCCGTACGTCAAGTAACGAATTAGAAAAGGACGTCAAGAGACCTTTTTTTTTTTTTTTGTTCCCGCTGGGGAATGCTCTTAAGCATACCACCGGGCCCGGGGGAGCCCGAGGGTTATGTGGGACTCTCTGCACCCGAAAAGATGGTAAAGTGAGCGCAGACTCTACCCACTAAACCCCAGCGGTGTTCTCCTCTTCGTCTGGGTGACCCGGCGAGGGAGCTGTGGACGTCCTCACCGGGCCACAACGGTGTGCCATCTGGCACTCTTCTCTGGAGGTGGGAGATGGCGTCCCCTCCTCCTTCTCCGCTTAAGGCACCCCGAACACATAAGGGTGCCTTATAGCTCGGGCCTTACACGCGCGCGGCAAATCCCCCGATCGGCCGCGCACAGGTCCCTCACGGCGGTGCGACCACCCGTCGCCGCCGCACCCTCCTGCGGGTAGGGGCAGCAGTGCGCTCCCTCTCCCGCTCTGCCTCCTCCTTCTGCGACATCACATCCTCGCAGAAGGAGAGGACCACCTGCCACATGCTCTCATTGGCAGTCATCGCTCGGATGACCGCAGGGAGCGACAGGTCCGCGCCAGCCTCAGCGATGAGGGGCGCCCTTTGATTCGTCCAAGCAGGACACTCCGCCAGGGTGTGGTCTGCAGTGTCTTCCCTGCTGTCGCAGTGATGACACCCTGGCGAGTCCTCTGCCCCTGCCACCTTCCACAGATACCTTCCGAAGCAGCCGTGCCCGGTAAGGATCTGCGCAAGGTGGAAGGTTATTATCCCGTGCCGCCGGTTAACCCACTGCTCTAGTATTGGACCGACGGCCGACACCGTGCGATGACCTGCACTCGGCTCCTCTAGTCGTTTCTTCCACTCGCGGAGCATTCGGCTCAGTCGCCTCCGCCAGCTCTCCTCCTCTCCTTCGGCCTCGTCATTATCCGAGACCTCCTCCTCCGCGTCTCCCCTCCTCCTCCGCCAGGTACGCGCCAGGGCATCTGCCACCAGATCCCACGGCGCAGTGCCCGCCAGTACGCACGCCGCCTCGTATGAGATCGTGCGGTACGCACGGACGGCCCTGACGGCTATGACCCGTTGCGGACGTCGCAACAGGGACACGTTCTCCGAACGTCAAGAGACCTGAGACGGCGAGTAGAAATACTTGAAACATATTTCACTCGCCATAATATAATAATATTATGTGTGTACTTTTTAACATATTCCATAGAATAGAATAGAATAAAATAGAAAATAACATTAATAAAATCTGTATTATAAACTCAAATAACATATTCCTAGACATGTATAAATTCATCATTTAGAAATTCCCAGTGATTTTGCTACAGAATTATTTTATATTAAAAGCAATTTACATTTTTTTTGTATATTTTTTTTATTTTAGTAGCTTAAAAATAGTAATTGTTTGATTAATGAATATAGTATTTACGTCATATTCACCAGCTAATAAAAATGCGTGAATCATAATCACTAAGTGCCCGATAAATGTGAAACATCTATAAGAATTTATAATTAATAAAACTGTGTAACGAAGATGAAAAAAATAAAAATACCTATAGTAAATACATGGACAGACAATTGGGAGGACATCACTACATTATAGCGTCATTATTTATGTCGTCACGTCAATCATGCCTTTCTTATTCTAAATATTTGTTATTGATGTGAAATATATACATATAATATTAGAATTCAGAATTAATAAAATATATAACGAAGGATGGGATAAAATAAATAAATATAGTATACGAGCCTGAACACACAAAGAGTTGAGAGTAATATGGTAGTAACGACACTACGATATGACAGGGTCATTCTGTATGCTGTCACAGTAATGCAACCACGGGGAGTATTCTGAGGGATTGTTCGGTCTAATACCTGCAGCAAAATTCTACCACAAGACATCCCGTCACAATTTCAAATTTCACTCACACCACCTCAATGTCTGGATTTTATTTATAACATAAGAGGGCAAAGGAGCAGGTGTATGGGCGGCGATTGTCGCCTTTTGGCGATCATACACAACCGCACAGTCAGAAATTATACAAATGCGTTACCCTCCTATTCCCTATCTCCCAAATGGGACTTCGCGAACTCACAAACCACAGGAAACACGACATAATAGCTGTCACTTTACGCTGGTTTTAAATGAATAAAAATCATGGAACTTCAGTGCCAATACATGTTTCACGTCAAAGATATCAATACATGTTTCACGTCAAAGATATCAATACATGTTTCACGTCAAAGATATCAATACATGTTTCACGTCAAAGATATCAATACATGTTTCACGTCAAAGATATCAATACATGTTTCACGTCAAATATATCAATACATGTTTCACGTCAAAGATATCAATACATGTTTCACGTCAAAGATATCAATACATGTTTCACGTCAAAGATATCCGTGATACAGCATTTAATAAACACGACCTTCATCCATTATTATCCGCCCCACGCGAAACTGGTCTCCTTCTCAAAATATGATCGCCACTTTGTATTTTGAGAAGATGATGTATTTATAACCTCCTCCTTTTTGAAGTCGGTTAAAAAGTAATTTACCGGTGGAAGGGAAGCGTTGTGCCGCGCTCCCGGCTGCATGGGTACCACCATCTTACTTGTTTCTCCCGTGAAACAGCTTCGCTGTGTTTCGGAGAGAAGGGCAAGACAGGCAGTGTAATTACAGGCACCGAGACTTAACATCTTATGTCTCAGGATAGGCAACACATAGATGAGTTGCCTGGTCTCGTTCCAGGTAAACTAGTTTATGTTCATGGGCGACGTCGACCACTTACATCAGGTGGCACGTTTGCCAGTTTGCCTATCCAACTAACATAAATAAATGTAGGTACATAATCTGCGAACTACATTTGTGTTAGGTACTCAATCTGGTTTCAATATATCCAGTTCATCAATATACAGTTTAGTTTCAACATTTTAATGTAGTTAAGATAAAAATCAAATGTGTCACTATATATATATGTATATATAGTGACACATTTGATTTTTATCTTACTTTTGATTTTTTTACCTACATTTGTGACACATTTGATTTTTACCTACATTTGTGTAAACAAACAATATTACAAGTTATTAATATTAATATTTATATATATGAAATTGTTTGTTGACAAAAAGAAAAAGAAAAAAAAAAAAAAAAAAGGAAAGAAAATTGTTCCAAATGTTATTAAGTTTGATTTTTTTTTTTTTTTTTCTTTACCTACTATATGCATCAGGGAAGAGACTGGTCACCTACAACACAGGGAATCCTAGTGTAGGGACCAGGGTTACATTGTTTTATTTTCTGTACCACCTTTATATATACAATAAATGATTTTTGATTTTGATTTTTTTTGATTATGTATATATATATATAGGAAGTTGAGCTTATTGAGCTTTTATTTGCTAAACTATATTTATCAGATTTTAAAAGAGCTTTTGTGTAGAAATTAAGCTTCACACGACATACAAATTACAATGAAAACAGCATTTCTAACCAGACGCATATGCGTCCGAAAACTAGTTGTTAAAAAAAATACTAACTATTATATTATACAGCATGATTTTATTTTATTCATGATAAAATCTCGAAATTATAATTACGTATAATGTATCTAAAAGATTTATACATTAATGATTTGAATATCTAATAGGTTTCTGACGTCTGCTCTGTATGTTGTCCCAAACGCACAAAACATTATATTTATTTTTTATAAATTCTCACAACAGCGTATAAGGTATTCAGTTATTATTGAAAGATATGCAAAGTCACACAGTAAATTCAACGAGCGTGCTAAACATAATATTAAATAGAGATTAAAAAAAAAATGTGAATCGTTTTCTTTTTTATAATTTATAGACAGAAGAGAATATTGAGGCAATTAAGGTAAGGTTATTTTAAATATTTTTAAGACAATTTCTATATATATAGTGAATAAGACGGAGATATTTATACTCAGTGATATGAAATATTATGTAATGATTATGATCATCTAATAATATAAAATTCTTGTCACAGTTTTCGTGTTTATACTCCTCCGAAACGGATAGATCAATTTTTATGAAATTTTATATGTATATTCAGTAGGTATGAGAATAGATTTATAACTAACGCGGGCAAATCTGCGGGCTACAGCTAGTTTTTACAAAATATTTATTGTGGGTATATAATTTATTTAAATTGATACATGTAATTAAAAACAGAAACGCTATGTATCTCCAATTTGATGTAAAATTAGACAAATAAAAGTTATTGGATGTTAGTATGTTGAGTACAAGTATTGATACTGTGTTTATCTCATTAAAGAAGTCCTTTTTTCTGTTATAATAATAGTTAATTAGCAATTAGTTAATAAGTTCATCTGTGGCATTAACCCAGGCAGCTCGTCGATGCGTTCCCGAGTCTGCCAGGACACGTAAGATTGCAAGTGTCGGTGACAGTAATTGCATTGCATTTTTTTTTTTTTTTTTTTTTTTATGTTAGTTGGATAGGCAATCTGGCAAACGTGCCACCTGATGGTAAGTGGTCGACGTCGCCCATGAACATAAACTAGTTTACCTGGAACGAGCCCAGGCAACTTATTTATGTGTTGCCTATCCTGAGACATAAGATGTTAAGTCTCGGTGCCAGTAATTACACTGCCTGTCTTGCCCTTCTCTCCGAAACACAGCAAAGCTGTTTCACGGGGGAAACAAGCAAGATGGTGGTACCCATGCAGCCGGGAGCGCGGCACAGCGCTTCCCCCTTTGGTAAACATTATAAGTAACTTCCTTTTTTTTTCCGCCGGTAAATGTGGCGGGACAATCATCGAGAGCTGAAGATGGTAAACAATTTGACAGTAAACAGTCTCCTTTTTTTTCTTTTACGCTGGGAATTGCTCTTAGGCATCCGGCGGGGGAGTGGGTCTCCCCAGGCGGGTATGTGGGACTCGCTGCACATGAAAGGTGGCAAGGTGGACGCAGCTCTACCCACTAAAACCCGGCGAGTTCCCCCACTGCCACGTTTGGTGAGGTGCCCTGGATCTGTTGAGGAAACAGGGCATCTCGACGACTAGTCAGTCCCTCAAGGGACCGATGCCACCTCCACTGAGGGGTTGTCACGAACTACATAACAACCTCTCACAACGCCGGGACAATACAATGGGGAGAGGTTTTCATCATCGCCTTCTACCCCCCTGCTCCTTTGTCTCCTCGCAGGTGCATTACAAATAGCAGGATGAGCATTTATTCAATAAGACCCATGCTCTTCGTCGATTATGAAAATTGCTATGTATGAAGTCATTTGTGTACCCATCATCATCAGTCTTTATCCGTGTTGCTGAACATAGGCCTCCCTCAATGAACGCCACGACAGCCGATCCCTTGCCACTAGCATCCAACACAGACCAGCCACAGCACTGCATCGTCTTCCCATCTGGCCGACCAACACTTCGGCTACCTGAACGCGGTTGTATAATATAATTTGCAGCGCCCCGCGGTTTAACCCGCGTACTTCCCATTCCCGTGCGAGTACAGGGATAAATTATAGCCTATATATTATTCTAATTTGCTATGTTTTATTGTATTGTCATTAAAATCCATTAAGTAGTTTTGAAAGAGTAATAAACATACATCCATACTTAAGATACTTTAAAATCTCCCCACCATGGTTCAGGCCTTGACGTGGCGGCGGGGCCCAGTAGTCTAAGTTGTGCTCAGCACCTTGGGCGAAGCTAATTGAGCCGAGGGGGCTCTTTGCACCCCTCTTATAAGAAGAGAGGACAAAAGAGCAAGGGGCACGGGGCGAGGACGGGAACCTCACCCCATTGTACTGTCCATACGTTGGGAGGGATTGTTCTGTGGTGCAGGACAACATCTCTGTTGAGGTGGTGTTGGTCCCCTGAGGGACGGGCGAGCCATCGAGGTGCCCTGTTTCCTCACTAGATCCGGGGCACCTCACCAAAGGCGTTTTAGTGGGTAGAGCTGCGTCCACTTATCAGCTTTCGTGCGCAGCGAGTCCCACATACCCGCTTGGGGAGACCCACTTCCCAGCGGGATGCCTTTCCCGCATTCCCAGCATTTCCCGGAGTTAAAGAACTTGAAGACCTCTGTGGCTCAGTGGTAAGCGCGTTAGCGCTAAAGCCGGAGGTATCGGGTTCGAATCCCGCCAGGGAACAAAAATATTATCTGGGTCATGGATGTATATTAAATAATATATTATATAATAAATAATAATAATTATTAATTTAAATATATGTATAGTATAAAAGTAATAAATATATTTCCGTTGTCTGGTACCCGTAACACAAGTTCTTCATGAATTTACCACGGGACCGGATTGACGTGGTGTGAAAGCGTCCATAGATATAAAAAAAAAACAAAAAGATACTTTAAAATCTATTCATATAAATATATTTTTTTTATAGAACACTAATCAGGCTGTTAAAAATACGTTCAATAGTTATAACATGCCATTTAATGTAGATTTATATATATATATATATATAAGTTTTGCAATTATAACATTCAAAGCAGTAAGTAAGGTCACTTAAAAAAATATTTTACATTTTATTTATTACATTCGGCTAAATAAGTAAAGCTTACCCTTGACTTATTATTTCCTTGTCGGTATCTTATTTAAAAAAGGTTATCTTATGAATTATTCAGGAAGTTTCTCACACATAAAATGTTCCAACAACGTATTATAAAGATATTTAAAGCTAATTATTTCAGTTCCATCAATCGATCATCAATTTAATGTTTGTGTAAGAAAAATTTTATGTTTTTTTTTATTATTATAATTTTTATGGATAATTCTGATTTGGTTAGATTTAATTATTATTAATATTATAATATTATTAACATAATTATTCATATTATTATTATTAAATCAACATCTAAATTAGCAAAAAGTTTAAAAAAAGGAAATTATTCAGTTTCTTTAACGAGCTAGGGGACAAAATAGCAGGCAAGGGGCGAGTACGGGAACCTCACCCCATTGTACTGTCCTGACGTCGGGAGGGGATGTTCTGTGGTGTGGGACAACCCATTTGTAGAGGTGGCGTCGGTCCCTTGCAGGACTGTCCATCCGTCGAGGTGCCCTGTTAGCTTAACAGATCCGGGGCACCTCGCCAAAGGCGGCACTGGTGGCACTCGCCGGGTTTTAGTGGGTAGAGCTGCGTCTACTTTCCATCTTTGGGGCGCAGCGAGTCCCACATACCCGCCTGGGGAGACACACTCCCCTGTGGGATGCCTCAGAGCATTTCCCGGCGTAAAAAAAAGGCAACTCATTCATGTTACCTATCCTGAGACATAATATGTTAAGTCTCGGTGCCAGGAATTACACTGCCTGTCTTGCCCTTCTCCCCGAAACACAGCAAAGCTGTTTGATGGGAGAAACAAGCAAGATGGTGGTACCCATGCAGCCGGGAGCGCGACACAGCGCTTCCCTCCCACCGGTACCTACTAATACTTTTTTAATACTGATAAATTCTAATTCTAAAATTCTAATTATTTTTAATTGTCAAATATTCTTAAAGGGTAATCAAATTAATATGAAGTGATAATACCTCGAATAAATTATTACGATATTATTTTAATTGGGTTTTTATTGTTACTTTGCGTATTAATATATTTATATATTATAATTATTTATTATATACGATAAAAACTAGCTGCTTGTTTTACTTAATAATTCATGTGTTGATGTTTTTAATATTATCATCACCGAATATTCCTAAACATGTTCAGAACAATATATTCTGCCCCTGACGCCTATGATAAATAATTTATCAATAAAAAAGGTTATTGAATATACAAAAACCTCCAAAATAAGTACTCAGGTGTATATTTAAATGGACAATTTATTTCAGATCATGGAAAATTTACTTGAGAATCGAGTTTTGCAAGTAACGCATGAAGAGTTGAAAAGCATTAGTCAAAAATACGGTATGATTGACGAGAACAAAATTAATGCTGATATCATAGCAATTAAAGACTGGTTGAAAAATGAAAATCACCTAGTTGAAGCATCAAAGTATATGTGTAAGTAAAAATGACTTGATATTTTAATATATTTTTAAAGAAGACGAAACAAACGGACAGTCGGTTCACCTGATGGTAAGTGAAAGTGACATCCACTGACACTTGCTACACCAGAGGGTTAGCAGGTACGTTGCAGGCCTTTCAAATATGAGTATGCTCTTTCCTTGAAGGTCCCTAACTCGTATCGGTTCGGAAACACCGTAGTTGGCAGCTGATTCCATATATTAGTCGTGCGAGGCAGGAAATGCCGTAAAAATCGAGTTGTTGTGGATTTCCGAACATCGAGATGGTCAGGGTGAAATTTGGAGCTTTTACGCGATGATTATGGATATAGTTTTAGTATAATATCATAATTATTGTATAATCAATAAATAAAATATAATATTAACAACTACTTTTTAAAAAACCAATCTATTGCTCGAAAATATTTGTTACAAGAGTTTCATAAGATCGATCAAAATAATCCGAAACTATTCATGCTAAAACAAACTACTTTAAACTATAGTATGTATGTATATATTGCACCACTTAAGCTTATATGCCCGATATTATAAATTAATAATCTAATATTGTTCATAAAATACACAACTATGAGATAAAATTTAGTGACAGAGCTGTTCGCAAGTCCCCTAAAATTTAGTTTCAATACAGTTAAATTCACGAACCTAAAATTCTACGTATTAATAATTATCAAATTCTACAAACAGTGCTTATTATTATTTCAAAAATGACCATTTTCAATATACATTTTTTATGTTAGTTGGAGGCAAACTGGCGAACGTGCCACCTGTTGGTAAGTGGTCGACGTCGCCCATGAACATAAACTAGTTTTCGTGGAACGCCCAGGCAACTCATTTATGTGTTGCCTATGCTGAGACATAGATGTTAAGTCTCGGTGCCAGTAATTACACTGCCTATCTTGCCCTTCTCTCCGAAACTCAGCAAAGCTGTTTCACGGGACAAACAAGCAAGATGGAAGACCCATGCAGCCGGGAGCGCGGCACAGCGCTTCCCTCCCACCGGAGGTACATGGTACAAAAAGTATGATATCATTAAATAAGTAATTCCCAGAATAAAGCTAGTTTATAGTGAGACCATGAGAAGGAGTCAGATACATTATGGCTCTGCATTCTAAATAAAAAGTGAGTATAGAGAATAAAGCTATATTATTTAAAGCTAAGAAACTAGTATAGCCGGAGACACATAGAAAATTAGAGAAATACACCATCGTCACTGATTATCGTCCACAACTTGATCGAACGCCGGGAAATGCTCTGAGGCATCCCGTGGGGGAGTGGGTCTCCCCACGCGGGTATGTGGGACTCGCTGCGCCCGAAAGCTGGTAAGTGGACGCAGCTCTACCCACTAAAACCCGGCGAGTGCCACCAATGCCGATTTTGGTGAGGCGCCCTTATCTTATGAACAAACAGGGCACCTCGATGGCTAGTCAATCCCCCAAGGGACCGAAGCTACCTCCACAGAGGGGTTGTTCCGCACCACAGAACAACCCCTACTAACGTCAGTACACTACAATGGGGTGAGGTTCTCGTCCTCGCCCCTTGCCCCCCCCGGTTTTTGTGTCCCCTCTCCTTATAAGAGGGGTACAAAGAGCCCCCTCGGCTCAATTAGCTTCGCCCAAGGTGCAGCGGCTCACCCTATGCTACTGTGCCCCACCGCCACGACAAGGCCTGAACCATGGTGGGGTCGGAAAATATCCTGTTAGTTGCAACGATTAGTAAAACAGGTTTCAAAAATTTGGTAAGACAGAAAATAGTACATTTTTTTAGAAAAATAATTATCGCACCTTTAGAATTGAAGTGGCTTATTCCAAAATTCTTGATTTTTGGTAAACGCCTAAAATCTAATTGAAGAATTGGCCATTTTTTAGTTTTCTTGACTATAATAAAAGTATAAGCATTATAAAGTTACAGTTTTTATTATTTGCCGTACGTAAAGAATTGTTTTATTGATTTGTTATTAAAAATATGAGTTTAATTAATTAGAACCTTTGTTGATTAATCTTTTAAAAAAAGATGTCTCTTTTTTTCCAAAATTATATTTTAATTTTTTTTAAAATTAAATTATATTTGGGTTATAATTTAATTGACTTATATAGTTTTGTGTCTATTTTTTACTAAAGCATTTAAAAATAAAATGTGATTATTTTGAAAATGGGCTATTCATTTCTAATGTCAAATTTATTTTTGGTTACTTATTTTGGAATATGCTAGTTTGTTAATTGTTGACTTTTAAAATTAATAGGAAATTAAAACAGGACACTGGCATAATCATTTATTTAAATGTTATAAATATAAACTTATACCTAATTTGTATGCATTAAAATAAGTTTTAATAATCAGCAGTCTTAATCTTTGGACAAATTAATGTAAAACAAAACACTCTTGATTTGACAAATCAATTGAAAAACAAAATGATTCAAAAAACAAAAAACTAAACAATCTAAATCAACCAAAAATTTGTAAGTTACATTTATAGAATACCTAAACATAAAATGTTTAAGTATTTACTTAAAACGTACGTATACTTAATCAGTACGTATACTTAATACGTACGTATACTTAATACGTAAATATCTTTTACAAAAAATAAAATGTAATAAATCCTTGACGTCGTACGTAGTTTTAAAATAAAATAGGAATGGCCTGTTTTTAATAAATTGTAACAATTTTATTTCATTATCTGAGTCCCTCCAATTGACAATATTTTTGTCGCAATCTTGATTGAAATTATATCCCCATTCATTCTTTTTTTTTTTTTTTTTTTTTTTTTTTTTTAGGTAGGTCCAGATTTTAGGTTTCTGTTTATTTCTTTTTCTATTAAACTATGTGCGTTGTCTCCTTCATTCTGCGTATGTCCCTTGATTAAATATTTGTGTGTTATTGAGTGAATATTCTCAAAATGGGCTACTGCATAAGAGTATAAACTGGCAATATATTTATTTTTATTTTGACCATTACAATTATCCGAATAAAATATTACATTTAATTTTCCTGCATTGTTTTCATTAATAGACTTTAAATAATCAAAAACGCATGAACCTATTTCATTTGCGCCTTTATTACCCTGTGTTTCATTCCAAAAGTAGCAATACACTTTTTTATATGCGCCCAAGTCACAATCACTTTTATGTTTATTGGTATCTTTTGACTTAGGAGCTAATTCAACTATAGTAAAATTTTATTATAACAGTTAATTCGTGACCTGTAATAAAAAGATGAAACATCTCCCTTCGGACAAGTCATTGCAGCTTCTAAATCGTAAACAGCACAATTATTTGTTTGGTCAATGTTACAACGATCAGTTCTCTTTTCTTCTCTACACAGATTCTTTTCTTTAATATGTTTGTCATACTTTTTTTGAATATTTAATTTTTCATCTGCGAATGCTAAATTATATACTGTACATTGGTCACACAAATCCTTTTTGGGTTTAAAAAAGCTGATATTAAATTCAGTTGTAAATATAAAGTAATAAATCCAGTATGCAGCTTTAGGTTTGTTTTCTATGGTTTGATTAGTGTTAAAGTCCCTACATAATTCCTTTATACTCTTGCTGCCATCAATGTATTCTCTTGAAGTAGAAGATCTTAAGTAATGTGATTCTATGCGCGGTATACTGTTAATATAGCCTTTTATGTCTTGTATAAGACTTGGGTCAATTGGTGCTCGGCTTCTAGAACGTCCTCTAAGGTCTTCTTCTACAAAGCCAGTAGAATTAGTTTTAAGTTTCACAGTTCTGATTTGTCTCTCTGTTATATCCAATGTATTAATAAAAAAACTTTTACATACTCGAATTCTTTGATTATCAACAGTAAAATAAAAGGCTGTGTTTGGCTTACGAGGATTGGCAGCATTTGTGTACTTATATTTGGGCTTTACTTCCGTCATACATGCCTTAATAAAATACCGTTTCAAGTCCAAATTACTTAGCTGCCAATAACATTTAAATATTTCGCCTCTCTTTTCAGGTGTTATATTTTCGGAACAACGAAGTCTGCAAACACAACCATCCCTTACTTTTTTTGCTGGTACCTCCTTATTAGATTTTGAGAGTGAGCGGTTTTTTCTTTCCCACTATTCCGAAGCGATTTTACAATATTTTGTTTCCACTGAGGTGGATTTCGCAGGCGTTTCCTACATTTTTTCTTTTGCGGTAATTCAGAGGAAACGATCACATCGTTTTCATAATTTTCACTGTCCGATATGGTGGTGGATGAACTTATCCGACGTGGTGGTCGTGGTGATAAATCGTTATATGTTGGATCAGCATCACTCAAATCAACATCCGACTCCTCAAAATTTACAGGAGATTGTCTGTAGTTAACCATATTAAAACATCTTTTATTAATGGAAGGTTCTGTAGTACCGTGTATGATTGAAGGTAAGACAATACGTCTCTTGCTAGTGGACGGCTCTGGATTTCCTGGTATGCTAAAAGGGGAGTCAATACGTCTTTTACTAATAGAAGGCTCATGAGTACCTGGTATGTCTAAAAGTGAGTTGTCAATGTTTTCTTCATGTCTGTTCTGTTTTGCCTTTTGATGACTTCGATGACGACGACGATGTACTGGAGCTGCTAGATGATGACGTAGAAGAACTGGATGAAGATGTACTGCTTGACCGAGCTCTCCTGTTCTGCGATATTTGTGTTAAAATCCGTTGTTCAGGCTCTACTTGCAGTAAAATTTCAGAATTCATACTATTATATCCGTCCATCTTCTTATCCAAGTGTACTTTTAAGTAGTTTTCCTTCTCATACTCTTCAGATCCATTTTGAACACTAGTATAAGTTTCGGTAATTGCTGAACTCATCTCTTCTTGCATTGTATTTTCATTCTGGTTATATTTTAACAGTCGCAAAATATGGTGTGCCCTTTTCATTATTAACGTCAAACTTTCACTGAAATAAAAATAAAAAGACTCAATCATAATTGAACTCGCCAATCCATATCTTTCTGTAAAATATAATTGACATAATTCCGCATACGTCACTGTAGTCACATAGACGGTTTATAAAGTAAAGCCATAACATAAAATCAGACTCATGCATTTATGCAATGTTTAGTAATGAAATGACAGCAATACAAATACGACGTTAAAATATTATTATCAATTAGATTTAAAACGCCCGAAACCGAAAAGAGGCAGTACAAAAATAAATATCACATGAATAACTTACCTTACGTTTACAATTAAAACGACAGATTACAGTTTACGTCGCTTACGCAGTGACCGCGCGGCACCCAACTCTTAGCACTGTCGACGCATCACTAAAAGGGCCCCTTCAAAAATAAGGGAACGCGGGGTAAGCGCGTGATTTGAAAGAGACGGAACTGTATGTTTATCCTGTTCTAGTCTGAAAGTGTCTGTTTATTTCTATTAGACCGGTATATTACATGTTTTTAAGTCGTTTGATGTATAAAAGTCGATTTCTTAAATTTTTGAATTACGCCACTTCAATTCTAAAGGTGCGTTATGTTATCGCAAGTACGGTATCATTAGATTTTTACCATTAGGTAAAACTTTAGAAATACGAAAATTCAAGCAACAATTTAAAAAAAACTCGTCGAATTAAAATTTGTAACTGAAAATTATTTTTGAAACACCAATTTTTAGGTTACAATTAATAAGAGATAATTAAATTATAAGTAACAAGATATATTATATACCTTTTGTTAAGCCAGATTTTATTTATTATGATATAATTACTCTTTGTTGGCTGTAAGGTCGGCAAACTTGCTTTTGTGTTTAAATGGTGTGTTTTATTTAAATAAAAACTATTGAAAGTCCTAGCTTACTAACTTACCTACTATATCTAATATATAAAATTATCGTGTCAAGGTGTACGTAAATAAACTCCTCCGAAATGGCTCGACCGATTCTCATGAAATTTTGTGTGCATATCGGGTAGGTCTGAGAATCGGACAACATCTATTTTTCATCCCCCTAAATGTTAAAGGTGGTCCACCCCCTGCTAGTTATTATTATATTATATTCCTAGCTTCCTAACTTTCTTTGTTTGCTGACAATATATGTTTGTTTGAAATGCCGTCACACCTAAGCCGCTTAATCTATTTTAATTAACTTTGGTGTAGAGACAAATGGAGCCCTGAAGACAGGTATCGGTTATTTCATGTAGTAAAAATAAAACTCGAAGAGCGTATAAGGGAGGTAAACTTTGTATATAATTATTGGGACTTTTAATTCGTTAAAAAAAAATCAATATTTTTTTATAAATAAAGTTTACAAAAAAGTATGTGTATATATGAAGATGTCAATGTTATAAAAGTATAATTACGAGTTATACTGAGGTATATTCAGTATGTATAAGGCTAGTTGATTCTAAGTTAGAATGAAGATGAAATGCTTTCAACTTTCAAGCCGGCTATGTATTAATATATGTGTACAATGGTTAAGACCTATCTCAGCAATACAGTACAGTAACAAGGGAGCTGGGGAGGAATATAAAACTAATCACTATTAATACTAAAGTAACTCTTACAATATGCACCTTGGGCGAAGCAAAGGAAGCCGAGGGAGCTGCTCTTTGTACCCCTTTTATAAGACAAAGAGGGGACAAAAGAGCAGGGGGATAAGGAGCGAGAACGGGAACTTCACCCTATATAGTACTGTCCCGACGTTTAAAGCGGTTGTTCTGTGGAAAGTGGTGTCTGTCCCTTGAAGGACTGACTAGCCGCCGAGGTGCCTTATTTGCTCAACAGATCCGGGGCACCACACCAAAGGCGGCATTGGTGGCACTTGCTGGGCTTAAGTGGGTAGATCTGCAATATGTAACTAGTATCTTGAAATAAACTAACCGATAATAATAAGGTTAAATTGTAGCTTTTATCGGGATTCGTACAAATTGCGACGTAAAATGATTGAAAGTAAGGTTAAGTAAGTTCTACATTAATTCTTGGAATCTTGATCATTTGTTTCTCCCGTGAAACAGCTTTGCTGTGTTTCGGAGAGAAGGGAAAGACAGACAGTGTATTTACTGGCACCGAGACTTAACATCTTATGTCTCAGGATAGGCAACACATTCCGGCGTCTTTGTCCCGGGGGCATAGCCGGTTCTCACGTTGGGCGCTCACCAAGCTCAACCGGGAACTGGCGGAAGAGGTGGCCATCGTCGGCCGCTGGAGCCTGCCGTCGAGTGAGGATCAGGGAGTGGACCAGATGGCTGACTGTCTTTGCGACGCATTTACTGGCGTCTGCCGAACTGCCATGCCTATGCTGAGGGGTCCTCCCCCTCGTCGACGGGCGGTTTACTGGTGGTCAACAGAATTGGCTAACCTCCGCGCCGCCTGCAACGCAGCGCGTCGCGCTTACGTTCGCAGCAGGCGGCGCAATCCCCAAGACCTGGACCGGGATGGCGGGCTACATAGGGTCTATGCGGAGAAGCGCAAGATCCTGCGGCTGGCCATCAGTCGGGCCAAGGAGGGAGCGTGGCTGGAGCTGGTGGAAGGTCTCGAAAGAGACCCTTGGGGCCGACCGTACAAAAGGGCGCGTGACAAACTTCGCGCCCAGTCGGCCCCGTTGACGGAGACGCTCCAGCCAGAGCTGCTGAGGAACATAGTCGGGGAATTATTCCCCGACCCTCCGGCAGACTTTGCCCCTCCGCGGATGGTCCGAGAAACGCCGGGCTCGATGGAAGAGGAGGGTGTTCCGCCACCCGTCACTGACGCTGAAATGGAGGCGGTTCTGTTTCGCCTCCGTAGTAAGAAGAGGGCGCCAGGTCCGGACGGGGTGCACGGAAGAGTTCTCTCTATAGCTCTCGTGCACCTTGGAGACAGCCTTCGGGAGCTGTTCGACCGCTGCATGCGGTCCGGTCAGTTCCCGAATGCCTGGGAGGAAGGTCGGCTCACCCTCTTACCAAAGGGGGGCCGACCACCGGACAGCGCGTCGGCGGTGCGACCGATCGTGTTGCTGAACGAGGCGGCGAAGGCCCTGGAAAGGATCCTAGCCTCACGTCTCGTTCGGCATCTGGAGGAGGGACCGGGACCTGGACTATCGGAGTTTCAGTTCGGGTTCCGGGTCGGTCGGTCGACTGTCGACGCCCTAGAGCGTCTAAAATCGGTGACGAGTGAAGCGGAACGCCGGGGAGAGGTGGTGGTGGTGGTGTCCTTGGACATCGCCAACGCATTTAACAGCCTTCTCCACAGCGTAATACGGGAGGCACTGAAATATTTCGGGGTGCCCCCGTATCTTGGTTGGCTGTTGAGGGCGTATCTTTCGGATAGAGAAGTGGTGTATGAGGACCGGACCGCCTAGTTAGGCGGCGAGTCGGGTGCGGCGTCCCACAAGGGTCGGTTCTGGGCCCAACCCTGTGGGACGTCGGCTACGACTAGGTCCTGCGGAGCGGCCTCCTCCCCGGGATGGATGTCATCTGCTATGCAGATGACACTCTAGTCTTATCCCGGGAACGATCATACAAGGAGGCTGCGCGGCTGGCTGAGGTGGGAGTATCCCTCGTTGCCAGCCGCATAGAGCGACTGGGGCTTCGGGTCCGTTTCGATAAGACCGAAGCCCTGCTCTTCCGCGGACCTGGAAAGAAAGGGCCCCCACCGGGAGCACGTCTTCTCATCGGAGAGATGGAGGTCAGGATGAGCCCCACAATGAAGTATCTGGGGCTCACCCTAGACGGGAGGTGGACCTTTGGGCCCCACTTCCAACAACTGGGGCCTAAGGTCATAAGGGTGGCGTCAGCGCTGGGCCGACTCCTTCCTAACATAGGAGGGCCCAGCGAAGCCTGCAGGCGGCTATACTCCGGAGTCTGCCGGAGTATAGCCACGTACGGAGCCCCAATCTGGGCGGACTCCCTTACCGCTAGGAACAAGGCCCTGCTGCGGAGTATGCAGCGGGTCATAGCGGTAAGGGTGATCAGGGGCTACCGTACGGTCTCCTGGGTGGCAGCCACTGCTCTGGCTGGAGATCCGCTATGGGAGCTCGTGGCGTTGGTGCTTGCCGAGGCGCGCCTCTTCTGTTCACAGAGGAGGTCACTCTTTGGCGAGTCACCGACGTGGGAGGAGCTCTCAAGCGCGCGGAAGCTGGGGAAACAGTGGTTGCTGCGAAGGTGGGGGAAAGTCCTGGCGCAGTCGCCGTACGGCCAACGCACGGCCGAGGCACTGCGTCCGGTCCTGACGGCGTGGATGCGCCGCTGGAAGAAACCCCTCACCTTCCGCTTGACGCAGAAGCTCACCGGACACGGCTGTTTCGGTGAGTACCTGTGTCGGGTTGCCAGGAGGGAGCCAACACCAGCCTGCCACGAGTGCGGTGCTGTGGAGGACTCGGCCCAGCACACCCTAGAGGTGTGCGATAGATGGGCCGCACAGCGTCACAATCTCGTGGCTGTGCTTGGAGGGGACCTCTCGCTCTCGAGTATGGTGCGCTGCATGCTCAAGAGTGATGAGGCCTGGCAGGCGGCGGTCCTTTTTCTGCGAAATGACAGTTTCGCAGAAGGAGGCCGCGGAGCGGGACAGAGAGGACGACGCCACATCCGTCCCGCTCCGTCGACGTAGGACGGGAGTGTGGAGGAGGCGCTATGCGCACCTCCTGCCTCCCGTCTAACGGGACTCGGGGTAAGGTTGGGTACCTGCCCCGGTAGAAAAGTTCCGGCATCGGCGAGGGTGCTCCAGGTTGTCGGAGCTCCCCCATACTAGGAAGAAGACCGGTTAGCCCTTAGAGGGAACCGGCCGGTCGCGGGGTGTGTTCTGTGTTAGAAAGATCCGGGACACTCCCCTTCAAGTGGCTGAAGGCAACATGCAGTGGTTTTAGTGCGGTATACCGGCGCTGGGGGGGGGGAGCGCCGGGAGTCCCACATATCCCCGGGGACGCCCCATCCCCGGGTGAATGCGCAAAGCATTTCCACTGCGTCAAAAACAAAAAAAAAGGATAGGCAACACATAGATAAGTTACCTGGGCTCGTTCCAGGTAAATTTTTTGTTCATGGGCGACGTCGACCACTTACCATCAGGTGGCACGTTTTCCAGTTTGCCTATCCTACTAACATAAAAAAAAAGTTGAAAAAATGTATTGTTTATATAATAAGTACATACATACCTAATATATAAACGTCATAGATTTTAGGACCCATTTATTTTATTTATAAGCTTTCATGAAGACATCTTACATCTATAAAATTGTCAAAATTCCAATTATTCAATGAAATCCATGAACTCATCACTTTGATTCGCATAATTCAGATGACCAGCACTTGTCACACACGAATGATGGTGGAATATCCATTACCAATGCTGTTGAGTGGGATCTAGTGTTGATACGTTGGGAGCTGTGTCGACAGTTTAATCCATTCATCTGCGATTGATAAACACTGGTGTCAACGGGAAAATACGAGCGAATCTTTAAATTCATTTCTGATTTAATATCAAACGTGCCTATTTTTCAGTCTATTTTTTAATAAATAACGGAGCTTATGCAAGTCTCGAGATTTTTTGTAATAAATAATAATTAATTCCATTACACAGATGGCTAAAAGGTTAATACTAAACTTTCATAATGCAAGGTCAAGGTTTGAGTCAGACATATTTATTTTAATTTCTCAAGTACACTGAGCAATGTTAGCGTCATTTGCGGTGAAAGGAAGTTCGAAACTTTAGTACCCTACTTTAGGTTCAAGCCTTGTCGTGGCGGTGGGGCTCAGTAACCTAGGGTGAGCCGCTGCACCTTAGTTGAAGCGAATTGGGCCGAGGGGGCTCTTTGTACCCCTCTTATAAGAAGAGGGGACAAAAGAGCAGGGGGACAACCTCTCTGTGGAGGTGGCGTCGGTCCCTTGCGGGACTGACTAGCCGTCGAGGTGCCCTGTTTGTTGTGTCCACTTACCACCTATCGGGCGCAGCGAGTCCCACATACCCGCGTGGGGAGATCCACTTCCCCGCGGGATGCCTCAGAGCATTTCCCAGCGTTAAAGAAAAAAAAAAGGACTTAGGGCTTGGTCATCTTGGCATTCATTGGATGAGGCCTATTTTTGGGGGTGGACGGATAGATGTCATTAATGATGATGATTGAGATTCAGTGGCCTTTTCTGTCTCGTCTGATTTCATGTTATAAGCTTTCTAACCTTAGTAATACAGTCAGTCATTCATTCTATTTTATGTCCCCAATATGGGTGCATGTGCGCGCGTATACTATACGAAATGTACTTCGATATTATCATTAAAAAACAATCATTAGCATGTAATAGATTTTAATTGATTATGAATTTTCATATTAAAATAGATGTTACACATGTGCCGGGCGTATATCGAGCATATAGCCGGATAGAGTAATATAAGCCATAAAATTCCGAAACTGGTCGGTGATTCGTCACTGACGTAATAGCAATTCAACCAACCAGTAATCTGTATACACGTCCCATCGGCCAATCGTGCATTAATGGCCATCACAGAACGCAGAACCGGTGCAGCGTCGCAGAAAAATTTGGCGGAATTTGTTTTTATACAAAACACATACATAAGTCATAACACATAACAGTCAAACTCTATAATTCCGGTTATACATACTCGTAATATGAGCATATTACGAGTGTATGTGAATGTAAAATACAACTTTTTTTAAACTTTCTCATATGGATGCATTTGTTCTAGGTGACAATTTAATTAAACGAATGTATATAACGGCGAATGGGTCGATCGAAGAAACTAAAACAAAACTTGATAATTATTGCACATCTAGAGGACTTATGTCGGAACTATGTTTGAACAAAAATATAGACGAATTTGAGCAGTTTTGCATAAAGATGTAAGTATTTTGGTTTTTGATATTTTAAAATTATGATATAAGTTTGCTGGTGATATTTTTTTACGAGCTAGGTCCACCACTCGTTCCCACCGCTGCTACTCCTACATAGCCAGGATCGATAGCGGCAACACCAAATGACCCTTTGATATGATCTCAGGGTTACGTTAAAACTGCCTTGATGAATTGATTGAAACTGCCAACCCCAATGATTTTAATCAGAAGAATTCAGGAGGATTTGGAAGTATTTCCAGTTTCCCTCTCTAATTAAAGCGAGAGACGGTACAACATTGCAATGATAACAAAAGTCAAGAAAAGACTGTAGCCCAGTTGCAATGCAGCACGGAAAATATTATAATGTCTACAAATACCTGCATAGTAAGATTAACATGAATGCGAGCGGTGTGGGATCGGTCGTCTTGGCGTTCATTGAGGGTTACCTATATTCAGCAGTAGACGGATAGAAGCTAATCATAAAGAGTAATATAGATTGCTGGCGATGTAATTAATATGCATATGATACTTGAGATAACTCAGGTCATAAGTTTAACAGGTAAAGGCAAAGCCGCGACTTCCCAAACTCGGCTCGTTACTCGTCAAACATTCGTACGACTGCTCGGAATGTCTTTCCAGAGTTGTGAATATAATATTTATATGTATATGTATATAAATATCATAAACCTTTTTCTGTCCACTAATGGATATAGGCCTCTTCCGATGAAAGCCAAGACAGTCAATCCGTCCATTAATATAAAAACTCATCAAGCATTCAATGTATGTTTAGATATAGTTTTTTTAGATGATCCGGAGGTGTCATTAATGTCATTAATCCTCGAATTGTCGAAACAAAATACTGGTCCAGTACCTCTACCATAAGTTTTTGTTATAAGCGCACATGACATAACTATAGTAGTTAACGTAAAAACGCAACACGATAGAAAACTATACCATACTACCTCTACCATGAGTTACATATTTGATAGATGTCACCCTTACCTCTACCATGAATTTTTGTTACACAGAAATACATTTACAATAAAAAACTAAGATATGGTATATTTTTCTATTCGTGTTGCGTTTTTACGTTAACTACTATAGTTATGTCATGTGCGCTTGTAAAAAAAACTCATGGTGGAGGTATTGGATACAGGATCCATTTTTGCACTTGATTACTATCAAGTTAATTTTCCGTCAAATCGACATATTTTATCCTTTCTACCTCTGCCACCTACCACGATCGAGAATTTCCACACTGGAAATTGTTGGGCGTTTTATCAAAATGAAGATACTCAGGGAAAATTTGCTTGATATTATTAAAGTGCAAAAATGGACCGTGGAACCTGGACCATACTAGATTGTAAGCAAAAAGATCTGCAAGGTATTTTAGGTAGTCTACTGTATAGAATATAGATATATCAAGATTATAAGGCAAAAAAAAAGAATCTGTAAAATATGGGTAAAAAAATAAACATTCAAATAAATTGCTATATTTTATATCTACTTAAATAAAGCTTTCTATGAATGATAAAACTAAGAATATAGACGATAAAATTTAAGCGAACACAAAGGAAATTTTAATTTAATTTAACTATATAGGGAGTATAAGAATTTGATGGTTTTAGGTCACAAAAAAATACCTAAAAAGAAAATACAAATCTTATTTTTACCTCAATACAGTCGCTGAAACCTTTACTATATTTTATTTAATTTGACTAATTTACATTTTATAGGGACTACATGAAATTACCAAAGCTAAATCCTAAAGATTTGAGTAGAATAACATTGGTGAGGTTTTTGTCCTCGGACTTAAATGATGTGACCCATTTAATGATGTCGAGATACGTTTGTCTGGTAAGTTTTATTAAATTTAAATCTATTATTAATAGTATATCTTTTATACATACCAAATATATCAAAATCAATACAAAGAAATAACCTGTCATAATTAATTGATATTATGAAAAAAAAGCTTTGAATAAATTAATTATATATGGAAAAGTGACATTCCTATCACGGATTTGATATACTAGGAGCATTAAAACACAAGTAATAAAAGTTGTTTCAAACAAAAACAAGACGACATTGTATCAAAATTGTTAATTTCTTTATTAATGAACTAGCTGTTGCCCGCAGCTTCGCCCGCGTTAACTTACTCAACTTAACTACTGTTAGTCACAGCGCGATGTTATATAGCCTTCCTCGATAAATAAGCTGTCTAACACTGAAATATTTTTTTAAATCGGACCAGTAGTTCCTGAGATTAGCGCGTTCAAACAAACAAACAAACTCTTCAGCTTTATAATATTAGTATAGATTAAATTATTTTATATTGCTAACTTTACATGATACTAGCCGTTGCCTGCAGCTTCGCCCTCGTTACTCAACTCCTATATGTCACAGCGTGATGTTATATAACCTATAGCCTTCCTCGATAAATGGGCTATCTAGCACTGAAAGAATATTTCAAATATGACCAGTAGTTCCTGAGGTAGCGCTAAAACAAACAAACTCTTCAGCTTTATAATATTAGTATAGATTAATTTTTAAATTCTATACTCATATTTTTTATATGCTAAATCTTTCATTTTGTGTCCGCAATATTCTTAAAAAGGGATAAAATGTTAATATTCTTAAAAATGTTATCATCATACCGGTGGGAGGGAAGGGCTGAGCCGCGCTCCCGGCTGCATGGGTACCACCATCTTGCTTGTTTCTCCCGTGAAACAGCTTTGCTGTGTTTCGGAGAGAAGGGCAAACAGGCAGTGTAATTACTGGCACCGAGACTTAACATCTTATGTCTTAGGATAGGCAACACATAGATGAGTTGCCTGGACTCGTTCCAGGTAAACTAGTTTGTATTAATGGGCGACGTTGACTACTTACCGACGTTGTTTACGATCGTTGATTCATCGACGATGTCACACAAGCGCATTGATAATTCGGTCATATTTTATTATTTAACAAAAATAAATTGTTGTTTATAAATTCAATTCAAATAAGTCATATCACATAGTGCTACTATGTGATAATATACATATTATGACTGTATAAAAATTAACAATAAGTGAGTTGAATTAATAAATATCAGGATGGACGCCAGTCCTTTCAACCGTAATGGCACGACCCCACGCACTCCGCCTCAGACGCCGGTGCCCCCATCTGAATGTCATCAGGACGAAGCTCCCCAAAAAGAAGATAATTTAATAGAAATGATTTCAACCCCCGAAATCCAAAACTGGTTGACGTCTATTGAGAATTGTCTCAGTGAAGTGTGCTCTAACGCAACAGAGGGCAAATTAAACTCAGACCAACACTTTCACACTTCACATTTCACAGATGGTAGTGCAATATCAGTCCCTGGAAGTAAGAACCGTTCACGCTCACGCTACCATCAATGCACTCTCTCAGAAAATTAATGACCAAGCTGATATGGCCCAGCAGTTACAGGACCTGAAAATAAGCCTCAACGAGTCATTGAAACCAGCCACTTCTACTAAAAGCTTTTCCTTTGCCGACATGGTAAAAAAGAATGGTAAGGACTTTATTCAGCCGTTAAACATCAGCTCACTTGCTATATATCCAAATGATAAGCTAAAGTCCAGCGATGAGACTAAATCTTTGGTCCAAAAAAATATAAGTCCTGAACAGCTGAAGTTACATGTATGAGGTCTACGCAAGACAGGAAATGGTGGGGTCATAATTAGCACCGACACCAAAGAGGACATCGAAAAGCTGAAAAAATCGACGCAACTGTCCAATTCTTTCCTTATAATAGATGAGCCGCATAAACGGAGGCCTAGAATTGTGATTGTTGGAGTGCCTGCATCGATGCAAGAAAAAGAAGTTTTTAACTGCTTGTACCACCAAAATTTAGCTGACAACTCTCAAGGAACAACTCTGGAAACATTCTTGTCCTCTATCAAGTTAAGCCATAGATCGGGTAAACGGGATGCTGAGACCTGCAACTTTGTAGTCGAAGTTCCTGCAACCTTTCGAAAAGCCCTGATTTCAAAAGAAAGAATATTTATCAATTGGTCGTCTTGCCCAGTAAGAGACTTCACTTTGGTCATACGCTGTTACAAGTGTCAGCAGTATGGACATGCGGCCAAGTCATGTCAGGAGTCAACATACACCTGTGGCTATTGTGGTGACCTAGGTCACTTTATAAAGGACTGCCCTAAAAAATAAATAGCTGGAAAATGCGCTACCTGCTGTAGCTTCAAAAAGCCCAGCGATCATAGTACAGGTGCTGCTGACTGTCCGGCAAAAATAATAGCCGAAAAGAGGTACATCAACTCAATTGATTATGAAGGCGCCTAAGAGCGCCGCTTACAGTCGTATATTAGTCCTATTAGCTTCCTCCTTTATTTTTATAAGTTTTTAGTTTTATTGAAAAGATTAGTATGCTCAATAACTGCTTAATGAACTAGATATATTCTCTGTATCGGACGCAAAGCTTTGTGAAGTCGAAAATTGCAAACAATATATTATCTCTTCTTACAGTAATCCATTGATTATACTAACACAAAATATACGTAGTGTTTATAAAAATTTTGATAATTTCAGCGTTTTTCATCAAAGACTTAACGTAAATTGTGATGTCATTGTATTGACCGAATGCTGGCTTAACAGACAATAATATAATATACCGCTTATAAATGGGTATAAGGCTTATAGTAGTAATAAAAATTATAATCAAAATGATGGTGTGATAGTTTATGCTCGAAATGGCCTTAATATCTCTGTCGAAGAACCAGATATACACGATTGTAACCGACTGTTAATCAAAATAGGATCACAAACTGCTATATTAGCTTTGTATAGGCCCCCCTCTTTTAGAAATATAAAGAATTTTATTGACTCTCTGAATGACACCTTGCAGACTATATCATCCTTTAAAAACATCATTATAATTGGAGATATAAACATCAATATTCTCTCACAAAATACTGATGCAGACGTTCAGGAATACCTTAACCTATGCTCTTTTCATGGTTTGTTACTTGCTCATACATTACCTACTCATCAAAGTGGCTCATGCTTAGACAACATCATGCTTAAATCTTATTTTCCCTCACTCACACTTGTTACTAACTCGTCAATAACTAATCATGATGCTGCACTACTTACCTTAAATTGCAATTTACCTAAAACAACTAACGCTCGCACAGTGTCAAAATTAAACAAAAAAATCTCTAATAATGTTTACGTAGTACAGACTTTGCTCCAGTTTACAATACTGCTGACCCGCAGATTTCTATGATGTATGTGATCAAACAACTTCAATGTGCAATTCAGAAAAATACAACTTTTATTCGTTCGACTAACAAAAATTATAATATAAAACCTTGGATTACGCCGGGTCTTATACGATGTATAAGACATAGAGATAAACTACATATGAAAGCTAAAGCTCACCCGCATAATTCAATTTCTGCAATGAACTCATAAAAAAGTGAAAATAACTACGAACAACAGTCCCTAGAACAAGCTGAAAACAATAATAAAAAGATCTGGAAATATATTAAAAAAGCAACATATACTGAAAAATGTGATGAACCATCATTGAGTTTGTTACAGGCACACCCATCAAAATTGACATCAGCTAATATCGCTAATAACTTCTTTGCCAATGTCGGTAAGTGTTTAGCAGTTAAAGTACAGGCTCAGCCATATTTTAAGAGTGCAAACACACCTCTTAATATGAGCAATACTTCCAAGTCTTTTGTACTACTAGATACTGACGAAGCCGAGATAGATAGCATTATTATGAGTCTAAAGGACCAATGTGCAGTAGGGTGGGATAATATAACTAACCAAATTATTAAACAATTTAGATATATATTAATACCTCCACTAACATATATTTTCCAAAAATGTTTATCTATAGGACATTTTCCAAAGTGTCTTAAAAAAGCTGTTGTTATCCCTGTCTATAAATCTGAAGTAAAGTAGATGTTACTAATTATAAGCCTATCTCCTTATTGCCTTCGTTTTCTAAAATATTAGAAAAAAATATACATAAAAGACTGGTAAACTACTTGGAGCAAAAGTCTATACTATCGAAAACACAGTTTGGATTTCGACCTAAATTATCTACATCTGACGCCGTACATCATCTAACGGAGTATCTTGCACAAGAACTTGATAAAGGCAACCACACAATAGGAATCTTTCTAGATCTAGCAAAGGCTTTTGATACAGTCTCCATCCCCATCTTATTGCACAAGCTTGAAAACATAGGCATACGAGGCAAACAGTTAAAACTTTTTACCAGTTACCTAGAAGAACGAACCCAATGCGTAAATATATATAATATATAGGTAGTGTTGTTAGTACTGAAAAGGAAAATACTTCCTTCGGTATTCCCCAAGGAAGTGTTATAGGACCAACTCTATTTTTGATTTATATAAATGACCTATGTAATCTTAAGCTAGGTAACGGCAAAATCTTATCATATGCGGACGACACTGCCATTCTTTTCTCATCAGATTCAAAAGAAAAATTATATAAGCACGCACAACAGGGATTCAATATTGTTAACATTTGGCTTCGGCAACATTTACTAACATTGAACCCGGATAAAACTAACTTTATAAAGTTCTCAATGCGTAAACTAAATACACGCGAACCGAACTTAAAAATGCACACTCATTGTTGTAAAGACCTTAATAATAACGAATGTGCATGTCCAACAATAAAAATTACAGATAAAATTAAATACCTAGGTATATTAATAGACGAAAATCTTACTTTTAAACATCATATCGGGGCTTTATGTAATAGAATTAGGAAGCTGATATTTGTTTTTAAAAAACTGCGCTATATTGCTAACACAACACGAATTAGGCAAGTTTACTTTGCGCTATGTCAATCAATAATAACTTATTGTATCAGCACATGGGGTGATGCAGCGAAAACGCTACTGATATCCGTCGAGAGAGCGCAGAGAGCAATTCTCAAGGTGGCTACATTTCGCCCTTTCCTATTCCCTACTGACCTTCTTTATAAAACATGTAAAGTCCTAACAGTCAGACAACTTGTTATATTAAACATAGTACTAAAACAGCACGCAGCTCTTGCCTACTGTACTGAACTTACTAAAAAAAGAAGAAAAGATATAGTTTGCTCCCAAAAAATTGCAATAAAACATACCTTTATAACTAAATTTTATATATACCTAGGACCTTATCTCTACAACAGATTAAATGCTTTGTTAGATATTTATCGACTAACTTACCATAAATGTAAAAAAAATCTCCAGTTGTCGCTACAAAGTATGTCGTACGAAGAGACAGAGAATTTGTTAATTAGGATAGAGTAGACTTTAACTATTTATACATCTATTATTATGAGTTATATGTAGTTTAATATAAATGATAAAATATGATTCTCTATATAAAAAAAAGAAAAAAAAAAAAAAACCAGTTGTCGCTACAAAGTAGGTCGTACGAAGAGACAGAGAATTCGTTAATTAGGTTAGATTAGACTTTACCTATTTATACTTTTATCTTATAAGTTATATATACATAGTTTAATATAAATGATAAAATATGATTCGTGAAGCGAGTACACTAGCCCTTTTAGCCTGAAACACAGGATTTCCTAGTTCAGGCAGTCAGTACACATATTGTAAATACCTAAGAAACATTACATTGTAATTATAGATTTTATTGTACTTAATATGTAAGTTTCTGAAATAAACATTTTATTATTATTATTATTACCATCAGGTGTCACGTTTGCCAGTTTGCCTATCGAACTAACATAAAATAAAATCATCCCACTTTTTATTCAACTGAAATAAAAATCATGATTCAACAAAATCTTGTTAAGTAAATAATACATTGTAAGCTTTTATTATAATGTTGACCTAAATTAAATACATTATTTACTTGACATTATTTACTTACTCTCTCAAACAAATACTCCCAGTATCAAATACACACGAGGTACATTGTACACATATTGTGCTAATTTAGGATTACGTATTCTAGCGGAGGCAACCGAGCAATCGGAGCCGTATAGTGACTACCGACGCCCATAGACATCCGCACAACCAAAAGTTACGCAGACGCGTTGCGCGCGTTTCCCCATCCCCCCAATTGACCGCCGGAAACTCAAAAACCGCACGAAACACGACAACATAGCTAACACTTGACGCCAGTGTTAAGTGAACGAGAGGTCCCCGGTCAGCCTGCCCAATTCGGTTGCAAAGCAGCAAAAACCTCTTACTAAATGTAAATTGACGTGAGCGACGATGGCCTAGTGGGTACAGGCTCGGCCTCTTAAGTGAGAGCCGAGAGGTCCGGGTTCGATCCTGACCCCCCCCCCCTGGGATGCCTAGAAATAGGTTTTTCTAAATTTCTATCTGCAGCTGAACATGAGACCCTCGCTTGCTCACGGGTGAAGAAAACATCGTGAGGAAACCTGCATTCCTGATGAAATTAAAAGTCATTGAAGATGTGTGAAGTTCACCAACCCGCATTGGGCCAGCGCATCGGTGAACTATGGCCCAAAACCCTCCTCGCCTGATTTAGAGGAGGAGACCCGTGCCCAGCAGTGGGACATATAAGGGTTGATATTATTATTATATTATAAATGTAAATTTAACTTCTATGTACTGACTACTGTCCCTGCCTTATCTTGTTATAATATTCTTAGCGGGCCCCATATCGACATGACAGTCGGACATGCTTGCACACTTTGGGGCCCTTCTATTCCGGGGGGCTTATATCACTTGAAACGGCTAATACCTACGGTAGGTGTGCCCCTGGTCTGGCTAATTCGAGCAGCCATAACCATAATAGATTTTCAGTTAAAATTGTGCATATAATTATTAGTTATTCTTGGCTGGCGTTCATGAATATGGCAGTGGATAGAATATATGGGCTCAAATTGGAGATATTAATACGTGTGATGTAAAAAACTAAACCACCATACACTTTCAGGTCGTCGTCTTCCAATATCATATCTATTAAAAATATTAATTTAAATATTGCTTAAATTTTTTGACGACCTCTGTGGCTCAATGGTTAGCGTGTTGGCTCTCAAGCTGAAGGTTGCGGGTTCAATTCCCGCCAGGGAACAAAAAAAAAAGTTTTCTGTGTTCCTGGGTCATGGAATGTGTTTTATTAAATATGTGTATTATATAATAAAAATCGTAAATATATTATGTATAGTATAAAAGTATTGAATTATTTTTATTGTGTTATGGGTAACGTTGTCTGGGACCTGTAACACAAGTTCTTCGAGAACTTACCATGGGACCAGATTGACGTGGTGTAAAAGCGTCCATAGATATATTATTATTATTATTTTAGGTAGAAGACTATGTTCAGAGCTGTGAGACCAATTTAATGGTGACATCCATAATTGATTACAAAAATTTTCCAATGAGCTTCTTTTTTAAGCTGAATCCAATGCTACTGAGGAAACTAGATACGTTGCTTACGGTACGTATACTATGCAGTATGTACAAGTGTATTTCTTCTTTTCTGTATTTTCTTATATATATATATATATATATATATATATATATATATATATTTACTACTTATATATACTTATATTCTGTATTTTCTATATTGTCTGTATCTGATGACTCCACCGTTATGGATGGATATGGATGAAGAGTGAATGTGTGAGTGAAATAGTAAAAGGTTCGTAAAATAATGGAACCTTTAACTAGTGAACGAACGAACTATAATATATTATGTTTAAAACAAAACTAAGTTATAGTGCAATCGTGTACTCATTTGCAGCAGTTTGTTAAGTTGTCAAGGTGAATATAAGTTGGTTTTTATCACCAGCTTGATAAACTCATACAAGAATGTAATTGTCGCTTCGTTAAGGAAAAAGCGCCAGGTGGCGCCTGTTTATTTTTAATGCGAACCAGCTTTGCTGAGTTGCGGTAAGACTAATTATGACAATATAATATAACAGAATTCACATCAAAAGATTTGTGCTTAGTGAGGACTACTGGCGTTCTTTATGGAAGGCCTTAGTTCAGCAGGGGACGGATAGGGGCTGATGATGATGATGAGGACTACTTCTGGGTGAACAATGTGACTACGACAGTGGATGGCTCGTTAATAGAATCAGGCGTTACTGTGTCATATGGATTTATATAAGATACTAGCTGTTGCCTGCAGCTTCGCCCGCGTTACTCAACTCCTATAAGTCACAGCGTGATGTTATACGATTATATGTATAGCCCATAGCCTTCCTCGATAAATAAGCTGTCTAACACTGAAATAATTTTTTAAATCGGACCAGTAGTTCCTGAGATTAGCGCGTTCAAACAAACAAACTCTTCAGCTTTATAATATTAGGATATATTAAATTATTATATATTGCTAACTTTACATGATACTAGCTGTTGCCTGCAGGTTCGCCCTCGTTACTTAACTCCTATAAGTCACAGCGTGATGTTATATAGCCTATATCCTTCCTCTTCCTCGATAAATGGGCTATCTAACACTGAAATAATGTTTCAAATCGGACTAGTAGTTCTTGAGATTAGCGCGTTCAAACAAACAAACTCTTCAGCTTTATAATATTAGTATAGATATAACGTGAACCCGCAGTTCTTACAGAAAATGTGTGCATGCAATACACCACCTACAATAAAAACCACAACCAAACAATCAACGTGCGATTCGCCCCGACAGACACCGAGACTCCGTCTCGGGGATAGGGATGATGATAATAACATTAATAAGTTAATTCGGCCAGGGCTCTTTGTACCCCTCTTATAAGAAGAGGGGACAAAAAAGCAGGGAGCAAAGGGATGAGAATGGAAACCTCACTTCATTGTACTATCCCGACGATGGGAGGGGTTGTCCTGTGGTGCGGGAAAACCCCTCTGTGGAAGTGGCGTCGGTCCCCTGAGGTGTCCTGTTTGCTCATTAGATCCGGGGCACCTCACCAAAGGCGGCATTGGTGGCACTCGCCGGGTCGTTGCGAGTCCCACATACCCTGGGGAGACCCACTTTTCCGCGGGATGCCTCAGAGCATTTCCCGGCGTTGAAGAAAAAAAACAAGGGATGATGATAATAACGTATTACGTATTTCATATTTTCCAACTGGAACAATTTTATTATGGAATAAATGGAAAATAATATAATAATATTGTATATCTGTCATGTCTTTTGTGTGATAAACTGGAGAAGATGTGGTGCGTTTGGTTGTTGAGATTTGTTAATTAAATTAAATATACACAATATTTACGCACTACTATTACGTGCATCTTCACCCGCAAAATAGAAAAAATTAAGCGGCGTTGATTGATGTGAATCCATTTCCATGTGAATTCATAAAGGCCATACTTAAAAAAAGCCAAACGTAATAACAAAAGAGCTAGTACCCTCAAAACGGTTGAACTGATTTCGATAAGAATGTTTAAGAACCACCGCTAGAAAATCTGCTTTCAAATAAAAAACTGCATGCAAATTAGTTCACCCGTTTATACATTGTGGTCAAACTTAAATCACCCTTATTTTTTCCTTTTCGTCCGCGATGTAAAACTGATTCAAAACTTTTCATTTTATCGATTGTATAGTAAATTGATTGATTACGATTGTTTTTAGAAAACATGCGGCTATGAAATTCAAGGATTGCATATGATCAATGTTCCCAATTATGTTGATAAGATTATAAGTTTCTATAAATTCGCTATCGGTCGTGCAATTGGACCATCAATATTTGTACATCGTACTTACGAGGACCTTCAAAAACATTTTCCAAAGGAAATTCTACCGAGGGATTATGGAGGAGATGGTCCTTCTTGTTCGGAAATATCAGGTAATGTATGGTTTCTATAACACAGACTAAAAATCTGTGTTGCAGATAAGAAAATATTTTTTTTACTTCTTTTGTCACTTTTAATTATAGACTATTAAAAATGTGTTTTATTTTGATCAAGGTGTAGCCTGCAGCTTCGCCTGCGGTAACTTACTATAACCTCAAGTTACTCTTTATAACATCAGCTTACTTACCATCGGCCCAGCCGTTTCAGAGATTAGGCAGAACAAATAGACATACAGATTACAGACTGACAAACATTTTGACAATTGTTTTTTCTTATGCATTTGCCATATTATATAATATACTTTCACTCATATTATGAACTAGCTGTTGCCTGTAGCTTCGCCTACGTTACTCAACTCCTATATGTCACAGCGTGATATTATACAGCCTATAGCCTTCCTCGATAAATGGGCTGTCTAACACTGAAAGAATTTTTCAAATCGGACCAGTAGTTCCTGAGATTAGCGCGTTCAAACAAACAAACAAACTCTTCAGATTTTTAATATTAGTATAGATTTAGTGAAAAGCTGTTTTGAAATTACAAACATACTCCAATTTTATTAATTTTTATAGATTGTGTGAATATTCCCAAATTTAATCCTGCGCAGATGAAGTGGCGGGCACCAGCTAGTTCTACCAATATATTGATTATAGATACACTACTAAACTTTCGGACACTCCCGGCTCGGATGCGAGGGGCGTGGTCACGGGGCGCTCGCGTCGCCCAGTTGAATCACGGCGACAGCGACACGAAAATAATTATAATGAAACAATTTTTTACGGATTTTATAGGTTTATTAAGATTTTTACAAGCCGGACGTTAAAAAATTGTTTCATTATAATGAGTGAAATTTGCGTAAACATTAGAACAAGACACGAAAATAATTATTATTTACGCATTATTTTGATTTTTCTATATCTCCTAAGATGTACATTTAATTTGCAAGGAAAAAATAAGCTTCATGAAATGCTTAAGTCAACTAGCGCATTTAAAATGATAAAGATTAATGCCGTATATATGTAAATAGCTTTCCAATTATGTACCACTTTAAAATTGCCCTTTTTTAAGTATTAAAATGGATATAGTATGTTATTTTTTTATGTCATCAGCGGGCAAACGAGCAGTCGCAGCACAACCAAGGCCACATAAATGCGCCGCCCTCCTTTTCCTTATCCCCCCAATGGGCCACCGGAAACTCACAAACCGCACGAAATGTGACAGCGTAGCTGTCACTTGATGCCGGTGTTATGTGAGCGACAGGTGCAGCATGGCACTACCTCTTACTAAGAGATATTTTTATATATTGTTATTATATTCTTAAGAGATAGTCATATGCCAACGTAGACTTTTCTGTAGACCTATATAAGATACACAATTCCACAATAAATTATTTGCTTAGGTCTCAAAGGGCTTAGACAGCGTTTTCCTTGAAAGCTCCCAGACGGTTTATTTTTTCGACACCTCAAACAAATATTGTTATAATTTAGCCAATGTATATAAAAACTTTATAAATTATAAAGTGATAATTACTCATTATCTTTATAAGCCGACTTCAAAAAAGGAGGACGTTTCTTAATTGAACCGTATCGTATTATATGTGTTTTTAATGAGTGTTCATAAATAGCTTTATGAACAGTTTTTATTTTGCTTAAAATATTTTTTAAATTATTATATTCAATAAAAAAAATGGAAAATCCATGAAATGTTGATTTTAAAATCATATATATTTTAAACAAAATTACAAATAAACTGTGATAAACTTTTATAGAGTGACCCTGATAAGTGTGTTTACAACAAGGGCTCCATGGAGCAAAAAAAATATTACTTATTTTAATTTTTATCATTCTAATGTATAATGAAAATGTTCGAGATTTTTTGTTGATTAAAAATCCTCAAATATGTTGAAAAATTAACTTTATGATAAATTTCCAACGGGAGTATATTATTTGAAGTGTTCAGAATACACGATATTTTGCTTAAAAATTACATTTTTTAATTCATAATATTTTGTTAATAAAAATTGCAATTTCGTATGTCATAATAAATCCTCGAGATGCATTTTTTTGACGCCATTTTAATCGAATGAGTTATCGCTTATATTTTAAGAGCTTTATTTATATTTTTCGTCTTTTTGAGCTTATTAACTATAATAGACTACAACGATTTGCAGTAGGTACCTTGTGTTTAGACTTAATTAATTTATATTGATGACAACTTTGCACCCAAAGGGGCTATAAGTGCTATTACATGTTCAATAATTGATACCATAGACAATCGAGGAAACTCCTCAACGATTTACAGCGATTTAACTACTGTTGGGTTAGCCAAGATGCCATCGTAAACGCTAGTAGAAAACTAATAACTGTATTGAAATGACAAAATGACATTTTACATCAATAAATCACGTGGTCTTAAGTGTCATTTCCGTACATTTTTAGTTTTCTACTAGCGTTTAAGATTGTAGAATGGCATCTTGGCTAACCCACCTAATCTGCCGTTGGACTAGATTGTCGTCTATAGTACGGAGGGAATTTTATAGGAATACAAATAAATCTGTAGGTACTGTTGCTGCGACGCGTCGTGTGCTGAGTGCTGCTGCGTGCTGTCGGCTACCAACTTGTACCTTTAATCTATTTTATTGACGTTTTGTACATCGTCAAGTATCGTTTACATTCAAAACGCATAATTATCGTCTTTATTTTCAGAACAATGGAAAACAACACTGCAGTCTGAAGAGGGACGAAAAATTATTGCTGATTCTGAAAAATGGATAGCCGATGAAACCAAACGAAAGACTCTCAAGTTCAGTGAAAAATTTTTTGGTATGCTGGGTTCATTTAGATCCTTTAGAATTGATTGATTGTTTGTATATTTTATAAGTATCAACGTGAACTAGAGGTCCTACAGGATTTATATTTTGGATGTAAATATTAACTATCGCACTTCTAATCTTAAACTATACCAAATAATACAAACCTCTGTGTATACAATAAGCATAGAAATTATTATAAAGTTATCTCCACATGGACATTTTAATACTTATATATTATAGAAGAAGAATATAGTTTTATAAATAATAAGAATTTTTATTAGTATTTCACATAATATAATTATATTATAAATAATGTTTTTGGGAAGAATAGAATTACATATAACAAGTGTAAATAAGCATGAGCATGAGCAGTCGGAGCCTTATGGTGACTACCGACGCCCATTTAATCCGCTCAAACCGCACGAAATGCGACAGCATAGCTGTCACTTTACGCCAGTGCTATGTGAGCGAGAAGTACTTAGTGTGTCTAATCAATTATGTAAGGCTATATAGGCTCGATTTATAACGATCTGTTACTGAAAATACTTTTAATTTTTATGTAGATTGGCCTCGCTGTTTGTTTGTTGTTAACAATACAATCATCCTGATCCGTTGATGGTAAGATTGGGATGGTACTACTCAACTCATCATCACTCCATATGTTGATTTTCACATTGGGATACTTTGCTTGACCAACCCAGGCCAGAGTCCCAACGCCAATGTGTACTGGAAAAACTGTTCGCGTACTTACATTAAAAGAAGCCAATGCATAGAGTGGACAAATAAGTGTTGATGATGATTATGATGTAAAGATACTTGATTGAGCCTTGATACTTGATTGAGCGTCGATACTTGATTGAGCCTTGATACTTGATTGAGATTTTCTGTCGGGAAATGCTCTTAGGCATCGCGTGGGGGAGTGGGGCCTCCCCAGGTGCATATGTGGTACTCGCTGCGCCCGAAAGATGGTAAGGTGGACGCAACTCTACCCAATAAAACCCGACGAGTGCCACCAATGCCGCCTTTGGTGAGGTGCCCGGATCTATTGAGCAACAGAGCACCTCGACGGCTAGTCAGTCCCTCCAAACAACCCCTCCCAATGACGGGACAGTGCCCAGAGGGGTACAAAGAGCAGCTCCCTCGGTTCAATTGGCTTCGCCCAAGATGCTGGGTTCATCTTAGGCTACTGAGCCCCACCGCTACGACAAGGCTTGAACCATTGAAGTACAAACCATGGGGTTCGTACTTGATAGAGCCTTACCAATACATCCATGAGAAATGAGTTTAGCTAAATTTCACCATGAGGTGGACACGTTAAAGGAAAACGTCGTGAGTAACTTTCTTACTAGATGACATTAATTTCTATATGTAAAATGCGCTGACCGGAAAAGGGATGGCGAACACTGTCTAGATGCCTTCCCCGCCTCAATTCAAGTAAAACCCATGTCGCATAGGATGTATAAGGGTATCCAACTTTAGTGAATCTTTAGACTGTTAAACCTTTTTGTCATCATATTTTAATTATTTTTTACGAAAATATATTTTATTACTAAAATTATTTATAACGGGATATTTACCGACTCGTGAACAAGACATTCGTAGATAATGTCGAAATATCGAACTCCGCGAAATAAAAATGAAAAACATGGTAAATATCCCGTTTTAAATAATGATAACTTAAAATCATAATATAAATTTTATATTTGTTTACAAGAAGATTTTACTTTAGTTTTTTTTTTCAATAATGTGCCTATTACATTTATGATCTCTAATAAATTTTGTGAACCTTGAAACATTTCGTTTTATTTCACGTGGTCTGCCTGAAATACATTTTATGTAGTTCAAATTCCCCTAAAAAGCCAACGGATCCTTCAGTTACATCAACTGATCATGACGGGTTTTTTTAATAAATATGTCAATGATTGCTTTGTTAGTTTTTTGTTTTTTTGTTCGTACAACATATTATTATGTCTATTTATTATATGTTATACTTTTTTTTAAACCTACATTCATCTTCAATTATTTTTTTATGAAACCATCATAAATTGATAAAAATCTTTAAAAACAAGAATAGAGATACAAAAACGTATATGTAAATATCAGAACACCCTCGGTATCCTTTTAAAATTCCAACGTCGTATAAACACGGAGGCATATAACCCGCAAAGGATAAACCGAGGTAAACGCTTCCCCGGTGCTTCAATGAAAAATCTAATATCACTCAACTTGGGTGAAACTCAACAATTGCGGTTCATGAATTTTAACGAGATATTTTCTTTCGCGGCCAAATTGATCAGAGTACTTAATTACACAACATTCATAATTTCATAAATTGAAATATTTATGAAATTATGAATGTTATGATTTGTAAGTTGTTTATTTGTTTGTTGCTCAAAACATTTTTATCGGTGGGAAAGATGAAAGACTTCAACTATCTTGCTTGTTTTTTCCGCGAAGTAGATTGTTTTAGTGTAGCGTGTTTCTGTAAGTAGGCGTCGTATCATGCGCCTACTTATTTATCACGAGAACTAGCTCTGTTGTTATTCAATATAAGCAAGATGTATGTGACCACCTACTTTGGATCTAATTATGAATGTCTGTCAGTCACGGTACTATCTGTAACATTGCACACTAAATTTATCAGGCGCTTTTTATATTTAATATTATCCCGGCTCGGGGAATATCGGGTATCGTCGTGTGGTCCGTCATCTCCTCAAGAGTTCTAGAATGTGGTCGCGGGTGAGAGGAGGGACGCATTAGTAGTAGGCTCGGTGGCCTACCGCTCGCGTAGCTGCTCTTTTTTCGCGTTCCACGCCTAAACAGTTTACACGTGCCACATTTTGTAATTAAAGGGTCCTTGGCGTCTCCGGCAGCCGTAGAGCTGATTGATATATTTTTTCAAATTCACACAACCATAATATTATGTTTAATTGTCGGACTCTCTTCTTATTTTTTATTCAAATATTTTATCATTAATAAAACTCTTATGTTAATAACTCTCTTATTTATTTTTCACAACGTGACATGATCCTAAGGATCTATAACCTCAGTCTAGCCGTGACCCGTTGCTGTAAAGTATTCAAAACCTGGGAATGTCAAAATCTTAATAAAACGAGATAAAATTCATAAAAATAATTTTATTCAAAGAACACGGAGGAGTTGCCCTGGTCTGGTACATTAAAGGTAAGTCATGTGTTAATAATGAACTTGTTTATGTTACTGAATATCATTGACCACTTATGAAATGGGATTTTTTTTGACATGGGATGAGATATTATATATAAAGACTTTAAGAAAATTGACTATCTCTTATTTGTGCCACTACGCTGTTCAAACTGTCTTGCTTTTATTGACGAGGCCGACATTAGAAATAAATCAATTACTTAATATAAAGCCTCCTCCTTCTCTCCCTCCTCGAGTCATTGTACACACTTTTGGCTCGTCACCCTCCCTTCCGATAACGATTATCGTGTTTCGCCATCTTTATCTATTTTCAGCGACGTGAATAGCGGGTTGGGAGTCCATAGTGCCACACCATAATATTATCGTCACAACATAGAATAGTGGATATTGACACATGTTAAAAATTCATGTTTTACACATTATAGACAGTATTTGAAAACCACAAATAACATTTTCAAAGTTTATTTATTTGTCTTCAATTAAAGAAAATTAATTTAATAGCGTTTTTTATCACCCATTACCACGTGACTGTGAACGCCCGATGACGTCACTGACCAGTAAACAAACTGTCATAGCTGTCATAACCAAGTTTTATGTATGACGCGCGAACTACAAGTTTGATAGAGCGCGAGTATGTTTATTGGTTTGTGACGTAATCATGGTCACATGACAGCTTAGAGCTGTTTAGCGGGATCTTTTAAAACTATTTTTATTTGCGTCTTTTTTTTTAAAAAGTATTTAAAAATAAATATTTCTTCATAAAAGTATTTTTTTCGTGTTTATAGAGGGTATGTCTATCAAACAAAATCAATATAAAAAAATAATCAATCACCATCCCTATTGCGACCTCGTGTTCAACCTTGCCAGCAATTAACCTAAACTTGCTGTAAAACATTCAAACGAAAACCTATAAAAACGGATGAAGTTGAACTGATTAATTAAGCTATAACATAATATTTAAAGGGGCCAAATAAAAAAATACTTGTCAAACACGTCGACACGTAAAGCCTTTAAAACGCGAAATACTTTTACTTCAGCTTATAGGTACTCGAGCGACAAGTGACACGAGAATCGTTTTATTTCAAAGTTGAATTACAAATCCAGCTGCTCATCGTCGCTTTGCTAATATTACCATTTTAGGTAATATTTTAAATTATGAACACGTTTTTACGTGTTTACCGTCAGTCGAAAAAAGTATTATAATATCATGTATTTTACTAAATACTAGCTTAATTAGATTTACAGCCGTCCCCACCATGGTTCAGGCCTTGTCGTGGCGGTGGAGCTCAGTAGCTTAGGGTGAGCCCAGCACCTTGAGCGAAGCTAATTAAGCCGAGGGGGCTCTTTTTACTCCTCTTATAAGAAGAGGGGACAAAAGAGCAGGGGGCAAGGGGCGAAGACGGGAACCTCACCCTATTGCACTGTCCCGACGTTGGGAGGGGTTGATACCATCAGGTGGGTGGTTTGCCAGTTTGCCTATCCAACTAACATAAAAAAAGAAAACCCTCAGCTGCGACCACTGACCGTACGCGATCTTGTGTCGCGGTATCATCCAGGCCCGTCAACCTGAAGTTGGTTGACTTGACGGGCCTGGTCACTTCCGCAACACCCTCCAGTGCCTCCGCGAGCTTATTGGCCAGGACGTCTGCCTGATCTCCGCTAGCACGTCTTGGTACCTCAATAAGACGGCCCCCTGTGGCCGATCTCCTAATACGGAGAGGCCCTATGCCCAGCGCCCGCACATCGCCTATCTCAGCCTGGGCTTTGGTGAGGGCCTCACCGTAGGTGACCCCCTTTAGTTCCGCCTCTGGCCGCAACTTGACGACCACCGCCGAGGAGCTTGGCAGCACCACTGCTGATTTGTGACACTTGGGGTGCTGGCTTTTGGAGCGCTGCCTTTTTCTACGGCGCCTTGCGCCTGACAACAGTAGACCAGTCATCATTGGGAGCCACAGCATGAGCAGAAGCTTCTGCTTGCTGCGGCGCAAGCCTCTGGTTCTCACTAGAGGTGGACGGGCCAAAGCTGGTCCACTCCGCCTCTCTTTGCTCCTTCTCTTTCCCCTTCTTAGGAGAAGGTGCCGGCCGCACCACAGGACGAACTGGCAGCTGCGTAAGTCCTCCACCATCAGTGCCGTTCCTCTACTAATGGCCGACACCTTCTTCCGCGCCTGCGGTGGCTCCACCAGCGGGGTCTCCGACGTGCGTGACGACGGCCCCCCTCTTCGCAGTAATCGCCGCCCAAGTCGCTGGATCAACCCTTCCGTTATCCACCGCCAGAGGAGGCCGGGAAACTACCGGAGGCAGCAGCCTATCCTCAAGAGCCGCCGCGCTAATTAGCTCCGCAATCCCAACTCGTCGACGTCCAGGTCAAGGGGACCGGGAGAGGAACCTTCACATTCTTGGCATCAGGAGCCGCTTTCCGGTATGCCCTCTTCTCTAGGGCAGCCACAAATTCGGCCTCTCGGGCCACTTCCTCGCGCTTCCTGAGCGCCTGGCGAGCTCCAGCGAGTCGGGACTCAGACCCGCGCATTCTTCCGCGCTTTGCGACACTTTTGCGCCCTGCCTTCGACTCTCCAGTCACATCCGTGTCCGAATCGGAGACCTCGGTGTATAATCGCTTGCTACCGCAGACTTCCGACTCCAACATGGACGGCATCGACTCCGTCCCCAACAGCTCATCAATAGTGACACCCGCACGGGCACGCACCGACTGGCGCGTCACACGCCTCGCCACTGACGATATATTTTCTTCTACTCTAATAATCGCCCTTCTACACCCACTGTCCCCCCACCACTTCCACGATCTCCCCCCCCCACTCCTGCGATCTTCTCCCCCACTCCTACAATCTTTCCCCCCACTCCTAACATGACAGAACTCCACGATGTGTGTCTTTGCCAACTCGCTTTGCTCGATATCCGTTTTAGTAGTCTGGTCGCGTGGGTTCGGGGTTTCCGAACCAACGAAGCATTGTGTGGCCCCCTCCGTATTACACGGGGCCTCAGTCCTAGGACTGGCGGGATTCACGGTACCCGCCCGGAGAGTGTTTCCCTTGATCAAACAAATTTTGGACAATACTAGGTCCCCTCTGGTCTCCACCTACGGGGTCAGGGTCACGAAGCATCCTGGGCAGAGCCCTGTGCACCAGGATGGTGTACATTTGTATCCCTACCGGGGGGTCCGCAGGTACCTCGGCTGGGGGTGCGCTAACGACTGGAAAACCTCCAGCCATTCGTTCTCTCGCCGCGCACCGAAACTTAGGATTGGGGATTTTTATGAGAGGTTTTCTTCCTCGCGGTCCGGTTTGCACCCCGAGCATAAGCCCCACCGCCGCGTCAAGACCAGACACTACGTGTGGCCTTTCTTACTCTCCCTCAATCGGTCTCAATCAATCTCTTCCTCTTCTTGGACAAGAACGTTGCACATTTTCGTAACGTTTCATTCTTAAAAAATATACCCTCATGCGCGCAAAGAAGTTTCACTTTAAAAAAATATCGGTTGTCTGTAAAGTCGGTTTACTGACGATAGTTGAACGCATAGACTTAGAATATACTAAATAGACCAACTGACAGCCCGAAAATGCGTGACGATTTTTGAAAAGTCAATGTGTGCAGAGCACACGCACACATTGACACACAGTGATGTATCTTTTACTATCGATACTCGATAGTACAGCCAGTTCGAGTAAATTGTAAACATTGTTGTTTGGGGTGAATTTTCCAATGGTCAGATATGTTATGGTTTATATAAGGGTACTTAATATACACATTACAAAGTCAACATAATTATTCCTCAGTGATGATGATGATTATGAAGGAGGGTAAACTACATAATATTCCTCAGGTCAAAGTTATCCGCCGATTGCAAAAGCAGCCCTTAAATTATTTAGATAAAAGGTAAAAAAATATTGAAATAAAACAACACATAGTATATTATTTATTCTCAAATGAAATATCATAATACTCTTACACACTCATACTTACCTACTATTTATATAAAATAATGACTTTTATTGTGTATGTATTATTTGTTTCAAATGATTTTAACAAAAGGAAAATAATAAAATTTGGGAACGAATCGATCAATATTCAATGGACGCTTGATCCATGACTTACTACACAAGATTTACACAACCTAAGTATATGCGCAGTTATTATTTTAACGGTTACTTTAAAATTATACTGTTACAAACGTAAAACAAGTAATTTAATTAAAATTAAAAAAAAAATGGGTAGATGCTACTGTCCTTTAAACAAAATAATCTTATTCTGGTGGTTCCTTACAGTCTCCTTACTCAAATTAAGTAGCTTACATTCGTATTTGAGCCGAATATCGAACAGATGTCTATAATACTTCATTATTAAGTATCTGTGCCCACTTAAAACTTATTGGTCCATATTGTGGCTCGTCAAGCACAAAAACAAGTCGGATATATCTTCCGATATTAGAAACGTCGCTTTGCAAATTGTATTGTTGGGATCCCAACCAACACGCCCAGTTAATATCAGCCATTTTTCTCTAATTATAGGATCTTGAGGGAATCTGTAAAACAAAATGATTATGATTCATCGCTAACAAGCAAACAGTCGGAGAGGAGTGAGGACATTAGTACGGGAGCGGATTTAACAGCGAGTGCCGGAGATTGGTGGCGCTGCTGTGTCAATTCAAAAACTTGTGTTAGGATTGGCAAGAATATGGGCTGGACGGCCGAGGTGTAGGGATGTTTGTATTACGTTATAGACACACCCGACTACTGCCTTTAATAAGCGAGGTTTTGTTCGTAGTGGGGCGATTTATATCTGCGACCTCAAGGAGGACGGAAGTCTGGCCAAATCACTATCGGCCATGTTAAGTTTGTTAATTAATGTTGGGCCAACCTCTATGTATGTGTGAAGTTCGTGTATGTGTATGCATGTGCAGTGTGGGTAAGGACGGAGGACGGAGGTGCTTTATGCATGCACATGCACACGCACCTACACATTACTTCTGGACCTATAATTGTTGTTGTTTTATTAAAATGTAATAAAATTGCTGTTATTATTATTTAAAACGCATTTCCTTTCTGATATTCCCGTTACATATTAAAAACCTTGCTCTTGAGTCACTCTACATTATATCGAAAGCTGTTTTTTTTTTTTTTTTGTTTTTAGATTAGTTTCAAATTAATGATATTATAAAACAATAAGCATGTCGATAAATTTGAATCAAGCACTAGCGTATATGTATAAAATATTGGTGAAAATTAATCTTCAAATATTGTGTAATTTAAGAACTTATCTTATCGTATCTTTAATTACGCAAAATATGAAAGTAAATAGGACGATTGACATTATTTTATTTGAAATAGAGAAATAAAGATAGAATATAGCAAAAAATAAACAAATCTTAGCAATTAGGACATGAAGATGAATTACCTGTGAAATGTAGGTATAACTTTCACGATTGTTTCTATGATTCACATTATACCGCACCGTATATTTTTTTCATCTTTTTACATGCAATAGTATTTATTGCAAATATATCTGGAACAATGAAATAAATTGCAAATACTGAGAGGCTCTTTTAACGCTTGGTGACTTTGGCTGACCTGTCAAATAAAAGTGGTTACACTTGACATTAGATTGCTCTCTCTTTTCATCTTGTTATAATTCCATAAAGGATTGTCTTCTCTTTCCAACTCTTTATTGGTCTATTATATTATATGTTTATGGTTGAACGTGACAACGTCATAAGAAAATGGAACGCCTCAGAGCGAGTTATATTACGTAGTACATGATAACACAAATGATAACGCAACGGCTCATGGCCGAGGCCTTCCCGGCCCCGCGCGCCCGTTCGAATTCGTCCCTTTTTTTTCGCATGTATCTATGCTAACTGCCCGAAGGCCCTAATGCTACATCGGATTAGTGTGAGCCCATTTGTCTCACTTTTGGTTTATAAAAGTGGGGGGTTGCCCCCCGGCTACCGTGCAGTCTGCGACCACACGGCCTCCTGGCGTCGGGTTGGACAAATTCGTCCCGCGCTTCTCCATATTATATTAAAATCCATAACACATATTTTACTAGGAGAAGCGTTGAATAAAACCGGGGTTATAGAACTTGAGTGACCAAGTAGTTATGTTTATTATGTACGCTATACGAGGGCGGCACTGAAAATTTCGGGAATCAAGGAAGTGACACAACATTACTATTTAAAAATGTATTTATTGCTTTTCGAAGTATTCTCCGCGAAATTTGACACATTTTTCCATACGATGAAACCAATCATTGAAGCAACCATTCCATTCGGAAGTTGGGGTCTCCAAAATGGCCGTTTTGTAGGCGTCCACAGCTTCTTCAGGTGATGAAAATCTCTGACCACGCAATTTATTCTTTATTTTAGGGAAAGTGTAGAAATCATTAGGGCTTAGGTCGGGGCTGTATGGCGGATGGTCTAATAATTCGCGGTATGTCACATGTCGATCTTCCTCAATCAGGTTACGCACAGCATCAACGTTTTCTTGGGTGACTGCAGTTTTTTGACGACCTTGACGGGGATCATCACTGAGCTTGACACGTCCACGTTGAAATTCAGCAAACCAGCGATAAATTGTGGTTTTGGATGGGGCTTCATCACCAAATGCAGAAATCATCCGGTCAACACACTGTTTTTGTGTTAAACCACTTCGAAAGTCATAATAAATCATCGCTCTAGAATTTTCTCGAGTCAATTCCATTTTCTCAACGACTAAACAAGTTTGACAAGACCTTATGACAAGACCGAGAAACTTTTTTTAAATAAATAAAAGGTATTTGATTTTTAAAACCAAGGAGTTTTCAATTAAAAAGATTTTAATATGACAGGAACAGTGGAAATATTCCATTCCCGATACTTTTAGTGTAGCCTTTGTATCACCCTATAATAACGTCATACAGTCTAATTTACAATATTTATTTACACTAGAAACTTAAAAACTTCTGAATAAATTACGTCTTTCGGGTCTGGACACGAGCAACCAGAACCGACCGTACAATTTGAGCGTTGCCCGACATCTGACCAGTTTCCGTGCATAATTTTATGGAACGCCTCAGAGCGAGGTAACGCCGCATAAGTCTTTTTTTTCGTGCGTGCAGCCGACTCCATCGAATTATAAGACGTTGTCACGTCAAAACATGCTATTTATGCAGATATAGAACGAAAAGAAAGTACATGAATGCTATGATAATATAAAGATCGAACTGACTGAATGTGTACCTGGTGTCCGTCTAAAAACTGTACTTCTTAGGACACGCCCGGATGAACCATAAATGCATTTCCTTTTGACATACGGGCGCGTGCATATTATACTGTCGATAAATAAATGTCTTCCTTCGAGGATTTTTTATTTAAGTTGTAAAAGCAAACGGGCAAACCAGTGTCTAATGGTAGCCAGTGTCTCCCTTGAACACACATAATTTCACCTGGGACTAGTTCAAGAAACTCATCCCCACCAAGGTGGGGATGAGTTTCTTGAACTAGTCTTGTCGTGGCGCACCAAGGCCTTGTCGTGGCGGTGGGGCTCAGTAGCCTAAGGTGAACCCAGCACCTTGAGCGAAGCAAATTAAACCGAGGGAGCTGCTCTTTGTACCCCACAAAGAGCAGCTTCCGATGAGTCATGATACTGATTGACGAATGCTGAGTAGTGCGAGTTATGTGAGCACTAACCTATATTCTGTTTTTATATACCGGGTGTATTTGGAACGCTTCCGAAGATTAAACCCTAATAATATACTATTTATATACTATACCATTTATCTCAGAAACGTTTTTTAAAGAAAATTTTAGAACTTGTGTATTTTGCAAACCCGCAATGTATGTATACACACTATGCACTCATGCTAACCGCGAGACGCGCGACTAGCGGGCGCACTGAAGACGCGCGCGGTTCAGGAGTTCGATCACCTCGTGCATGCGGCGAACGCTATCAGCTGATTCAGTCCGCTAGCCTGCGTGAACCATAAACCAATTACATTGCTGTTTTTTTTTTTTCAACAATTCGCACCTTCAGAACGGTATGGACTTAACTCAAAAATCTAAGAAATCGAGTTACGGTCGTAGAGGGTCACTAAAAGGTACGCACTTTTAGGTCAGTAATAAAGAAGTGGCGTTTTTATGGTAGAATAAAGATTACGATACTTCGGTCTCTTTCGCACTCCGTCCCTCCACCCGCGCAGCTCAAAACGGTAGCGACACAATTAGTGATGCATGTAAAGTGAAGTGAACAAGTCGTCGCAAGATTATTAGTGAACTGACCTAAAACGTAATAAGTCGCTTGTGTACTGAACAAACGGGTAAGTAAACATCTCAATCTTCAGTATAAGAGAGACTCTTTCTTATATTAGGTCTTTTTACTACCGATTTTGGTTTTTACTTCTAGGACTTATTGGTAATTGGGTCCCTTTAATACTAAAAACTAAGAATATTTATAAGGTCTAAGCAGAATTGAGTCCCTTTCAAAATAAAACCAAGGACTTATATACATTTTACATCAAAATGTGACACTACTACACTAATTTGCCGACAAATAAATGTGCTATTTTATTAAATGAGTCCTTATAATTACATAAGATACTTGTGTTTGTTTGTTTTAATAAGATTTAGGACTGTATTTCCGAAATACCGAATACTTAAACTATATTATTAGCCCTGTTTGTTTCAGATTAGAATAAAAATGAAGAGAAGAGCAGACTTAATATTTGAGAAATTACAAATAAATGAGCAACGAAAGGTTATTTCTGTATATTTACATTACACTAATTACATTTAGTGGTTCTTTTAACAGTTATCGTAATTATTTTTGACACTTTCAGGTGGACGTAGGACCAGGCAATAAAAAAAATGTAAGTTGGCCCTCGGACCAAATGCAGAAATCTAGTGACGTGGTTTGTATGAATTTAATCATTATAAATATATATTCCTTTTTTATTTATTAGACATCGTTTTACGGATATGTAAGTAGGTAGATATGAAATGTATATGTTTTTGTGGTTGTTCGTTACAGGATGAAATTAATAAAGAGAACATTCCTCATTTTATTGAGCAAAGAAAACGAAAATTGACGCAGGTAACTAAATGTTAATGTTTTTCAGCCTATGTCAAATCGATAGGCTTATTCCCATAATTTTCTTTTCGTTTTATTACTAAGTAGGTACGGTAGATAGATGTTTAATAGTGGTTTTGATATTTACAGAATGAGTATGAAAGCGATATCTCTCGGACATCCAGTCCGTCAATAATAGAAGGCACACCTGAAAAAAGTGTGCCAAATTATGCAGAGGAACTTTGCGATGGAAAAACTAATATAACTTGGGTTGGTCTCAAGATATTGTCTCTTTTCGTAACTAATTATTTAACTGAACTTGAACAACACATAAAATTATTGTAATGCTAAATATATTTATGTTTTTTATTATTCAATAAAGTGTACGTAGTATATTTAAGTCACACATGATAATATATTTATATATAATTAAGTGTAATATAATATATTTATATTACACTTAATTATATATAAATATTCAATTCAAAATGCATGCATTTTAGGAACCCTTGGCAGATGAACTACCTACTAATGAACTACCCAGGCGAGCACTTAGTGAGTCATCGTCCAGAAGTTCCTCGTCTTCTAGCTCAAGTAGCTCATCTTCCTCCAGTCGCAGTAGCCCGCTTCATAACAGTAACACCATTGAGTCGAATACAAAGTTATATGAACCCTCAACCTCTACAGGTAAATATCATAAAACTACACCACCTAAAAATTATTGTGAGTCGCCTATTCATTCAAACGAAAGTGATGTAGACTTGAGTGACGATGACCCTACGTATTCAAATAGACCCCGTTCACGTCTTGCAAATGCAGTCAGAGTATCTGCGTCGAGTATTTCCTCATCTTCTGATACTACAGACACTGAACCCGAAAATACTAATGATTCTGTTGTGGAAGGTCCAAGGAAATCTCGCAAACGTCTACGAAATCACAACAAGTGGAAACAAGTTGTTGCCAAAACTTTGCGAAATACTGGGAAAGAATATGTTTCTAACACCAAATCTAAAAGAATGGTTCCCGCTCGTTCAATAAAAGATCCATGTACCAGCAAGTGTAGAGTCAAATGTGTCGATAACATAAATGAGATCGATAGAAATCTATTATTTCAAAAATATTGGGCACTAGGAAACATAGATTTACAGAGATCCTTTATTAGAAATTGCATGGTAGAAATAAAACCTAAATATAAATATACAAATTCAGCTAAACCATGACAGCCGAATAATGCATTTTATTTTTCAGTTAATAATACTAAAATTAGAGTTTGTAAAACTTTCTTTATAAACACGTTAGGTATATGTGACAGGCAAATAAGAACTGTTAGAAAAAAGACAGATGCGCAAGGTTTTGTCCAGAAAGATAATCGAGGTAAAAATAATAATAGAAAAAGGATAGAACAAGCAATCATACAAGATATAAAGAACCACATTAACTGCATACCAAGGATTGAATCGCATTATTTAAGGTCTTCAACTTCTCGGGAATATATAGGCGGAGAGAAGACCATAATGGATCTATGGAGAGATTTTGATAAATTTCGACGTGACGCAGGAAAAGCTTCGTGTGAATATTGGTTGTATTATGACATTTTCACAAAAGAATTTAATATTGGATTTTTCCAACCCAAGAAAGACAGATGCGACCTTTGTTTCGAATACGAACTTGTTACTCCAGAAAAAAAACTGCAACTTAAAGAAAAATATGATCGACATTTAAAAGAAAAGGATTTATCCCGAAAAGAGAAACACAATGATCGACTCAACATTGATGAATCCCATATTTGTGCAGTTTTCGACCTACAAGCAGTAATGCAATGTCCTAGCGGTGATTCGTCTTCATTCTATTATAAAACAAAGCTAAATTGCCTTAACTAAACAAAAGAAGGAAGATGAGTGCTATAAGAGAAATTACTATGACCAAAGCATACTCCCAAAGACTAGTGTTATCTGAGAGGAAAAAAACTGACTTGCGTTCCTTAATTGAACATAATCTGATACCTCATTATTATGCTGATTTTTATAATAACATTATTTAACAATTTTTATAAGTATAAGAGGCTCTTCTGCTTTATGTTTTAGTTTTTAGTTTTAAGAAGCATATTCTATTACCAAAGTATTAATTTAAAATTTTGAAATGATATTAAGATTTTTTTAGTTATAATTAATTCCATTTATTAACATAGGTAAACATTCTATGCACCTATTCATAGCATTTCCGTACTGCACACTCTTTTTTTAAATTAAGCTTGTTTGATTTTTTTATAGCTTCTTATAATATTGTTTTAAGCGATTAATATTGATTAATTATTATTATTATTATTTTACCTAATTGTTTACTTGTTAAGTACAATTTCTTGTATTAAAGAAAATAAAACTTAATTATTATAAACATTGGCTGTGCAAAACATTGACTGAAGACTGATTTAGGAATAATTATGGTAGGTAATAAATGTTTTTTGAAAAAGCTATTTCTATATGGATAATACAATAATTATTATTGTATGGTTGTTTTTTTCTATTAATTTTATTATTTTTAATTTTATAATTGCATTACAATTTTATTACTTTAATTGTTAACTTGACTTAATTTAAAAAAAGAAAATAAAACTTATTTATTATAAACATTGGCTGTGCAAAGCATTGCCTGAAGACTGATTTACGAATAATTATGGTAATAATGTTCTTTGAAAAAGCTATTTCTATATGGATAATACAATATTGAAATACAATACAATGTTGTATGGTTGATTTGTTTCTATTGATTTTATTATTTTAAATTTTATAATTGCAGATTTTGACTTGAACGACCGAGATTATTATGTTTATTTTCTGTACCAAAGTGACTTAATATGAGTGTTTTGAAAATAAAGTGTTTAATTTCATAGATCTTTTTTAATTTAAAATGACTTATTTCGTTATGTGACACGATATTATTATATCAGTTTATTCTTGTAGTGCACTTTTCAGAAATAAGATGAAAACTGTACAATGATTTCAGAATAAAAGAGACCTAAGACCTAAAATGGTCTCAAAAAAAAACAGTTTCAGTATGATACTGACTTAAACTGGGAACCTTTTTAAAAAACCTTAATTTTATTTTAAAATATGCAACATTTAATTTCTTTTTCGCTCATATTTGACAAAAGATAAACTTAACTTATTACAAAAATCAAATAATTGATATGTTTTCATACAAAATAAATTAATTAAATCAGTTCAAAGATGAAAGTTTGTAATTTCAAAACTTCGTTTTTGTTTTCCTAAAAAAATGTTTTTTTGAGATACGTCACTACTATTCTGAAGGTGCGAATTATTTTAAAGCATTATCATCAAATTCCTGTAACATTATGTTTACTAAACCGGAACAAAAAAAATAAAAAAGGCAACCAAAAAAAAAAGAAAACGCGTTTTTTTCACTTGTATCATTTCAGGCTATGCCAACACTATCATCCTGGAGGAGGGCCCGGGACCGGGACTCTCAGAGTCCCAATTTGGGTTCCGGGCACGCCGGTCGACAATCGACGCCCTCAAACGCCTGCGGGCGGTGTCGCTTGAGGCGGAATACAGAGGGGAGGTGGTGGTCGCGGTGTCCTTGGACATCGCGAACGCTTTCAATAGCCTCCCGCACAGTGTGATACGGGAGGCCCTGAACTACTTCGAAGTGCCTCGCTATCTCAGGAGGCTGTTGGAGGCGTACCTCTCTGAAAGGAGGGTAGCCTGCGAGAACCGTTGGGGGTCCGTAGAGTGGTGGCATGTCGGCTGCGGTGTCCCGCAGGGATCGGTTCTTGGTCCGATCCTGTATCATGGACATCGGGTATGACTGGGTCCTGCGAGGCCGTCTCCTCCCCGGGATGGGTGTCATCTGCTATGCGGATGACACCCTCGTCTACGCCCGGGGACGAGACTACAAGGAGGCGGCGCGGCTGGCCGAGGTCGGGCTCGACCTCGTGATCAGCCGCATAGAGAGGTTAGGGCTTCGGGTCAGACCATCCAAGACCGAAGCCCTTCTCTTCCACGGGACCGGGCGGACAGGACCCCCACCGGGGGCTGCCCTCCAGATCGGAGGGGTGAGGATCAGGATGAGCTCCCATATTAAATATCTGGGGCTCATCCTTGACGGAGGATGGACCTTCGGCTCACACTTCGCACAGTTGGATCCGAAGGTCGTAAAGGCGGCGAGTGCGTTGGGCAGACTCCTACCGAACCTCAGCCGACCCAGCGCTGCCTGCAGGCAGCTATACTCCGGTGTCTGCCGGAGTATAGCATAGACATACGGTGCTCCTATTTGGGCGGGTCACCTTACCGCGCGAAGTAGGGCCCAGTTGCGCTCGGCGCAGCGGGTCATCGCGGTAAGGGTGATTCGGGGGTATCGTACGATATCGTGGGCAGCAGCAACTGCCCTAGCCGGCGACCCCCCGTGGGACTCGTGGCGGAAGTTCTTGCTGAGGTGCACTCCTATGTCTCGTATAGGAGGTCTCTCGGCGAGAGCCTGACGCTGGACGGTATCCTGCGGGTCCGCCGACTAGGGCAAGAGGCGTTATTGCTGAGGTGGGGAGAGGACCTGGCGTGGGAGCCGTATGGCAAACGCCTAACGGCTGCCCTGCGTCCGGTCCTAGAGCAATGGATGCGTCGTAAACGCAAACCCCTCACCTTCCGTCTAACACAGGTGCTCACCGGGCATGGCTGCTTCGGTGAGTACCTGTGCCGGACGGCCCAAAGGGAGCCGGCAACAAAAAATGTTCGCTACATAGATTACTTTATTTTTTTTTGGTTATAATATTGTTTTAGTAAAATGTTGCCTGTAAAACTGTCCCAACTACGATTCCTTCAATTATTTAGGGGCCACATAAAATCAGGACTGTATTTTGTCCCACAGTCACTCAACTGAGTGGTCTCCATTTTAGGAATTGTATTACACTGTTGTGCATTTTATTACAGTTTAGGTAAGTATTTTAATTATTACTAATATAAAATTTTGTTAAATATATAATATAATGTTTTTGTAGGTATATAATATTATATTTTGTGTTTGTTAGTTAATACTTTAATTCTGATTGTAATGTAGATACCTAAGAATAATTAAATGTAAAACTTAAAAAAAATTCTATTCTATTATAAGAAGAGGGGACAAAAGAGCAGGAGTTACCCATTCTTGCCCCTTGTTCCCCTGCTCTTTTGTCCCCTCTTCTTATAAAATAGGTACCAAGAGCAGCCCACTCGGTTCAATTGGCTTCACCCAAGGTGCTGGGTTCACCTTAGGTTACTAAGCCCCACTGCCACGACAAGGCGAGAACCATGGCGGGAATGCATTGCCTATCCTAAGACGTAAGAGTCTCGGTTAAAGTAAATTTCCGTTACATACATTCATCGATAACAATTAACGTCATCTCAGGGAATTGCACTGCGTTGGACGGTTGGTTGATGGAGATTGTACGATTAATACATTTGGGAATATAGTGATATATCCGAATGTGTCCTTCAAATCTTGATGGACCACCTGTTGTAGGCATATGTAACCGGTTTACTGCGGTCTACCAATTCAATGTGCTGTCTTCAAACTTTGCGGTATTGGTTACGTGAGAATACGGCTAAGTTTCTCAAAGGCTTTCGATCGAACCGGAACAAATGCCTTCCGAAGTTTCTAAGTTGTAATTCTCGACATTTCAAGAATCATCTGATATCACGTATATTATGTCAAAGTTATCGTTTCGTTTATTGATTTGTCACCCCAGGAGGGTTAGCCAAGATGCCATTCTACAATCGTAAACGCTAGTAGAAAACTAATAAATGTATAGAAATGAAATTTAAGACCACGTGATTTATTGATGTGAAATGTCATTTCCGTTTATCCTATATGCCAACTAGTGGCAAAGAGCATAATAAATTATCGTTTTTTTTTTTAAATCAGCAATTCACTCCAATTGTGAAGAACAAAGTAAATAAAAATTCAAATTCCCGTGACTACATGCAAGTTTGTACGGAATCATCGGTGCACGAGTCAAACTTGCACTGGTCCGGTTTTTTTTCATTATACGTGGATAGTTTTTCATAGCTCCTTGTTTCTTGATTCTCTTGTGCTGCGTATCCGGCTTATAAACTTCTCTTAAACTAATTCTCCTGGGCTAGTCCCGGGTCAACTTGTTCAAATTTATGGGTGATGTTCAACCACTTAGCATCAGGTGGCCGTCTGCTCCTTTTCCTATTAATATAAATAGGTTTAGGTTTATATAATTTTTATTCTCAAAAAAGACATAGGTCACTTACGTGAGAATACATATTTGCAGTAACACAATGACATGCATGTTCCGTCCTAAACTATGTACCCATTTAACGCATTAGCTTATTTTTTTTAAAGTGAGTGTTCTATTATATAGTTAGCCAACTTGGTTTTAAATGCATTAAATGAGTTTACATTTTTTATGTGTGCGGGTATTTTATTGTAAAGCCGTGCTCCTTCATATGTTAGGATTTTTTTACCATAATATGATGTCCTAGGTTTTGGCAAAACAAGAAAGCTAGCTCGTCGGGTGCTCCGTTGACAATGTGATGTGATGTAATATAAATAAAAATCGTGTGTGTGTACACGCGTTAGAAGTTATACGCCTTAAAAAAATACATAGTACAATTTCATTACACTGTAACCTTTCTGCTTATTGTGTTATTTTATTATTTTGTTTATTGTATTGTTGTATTTATTGTATTGTTGTTAAAAAATTATATCTTCTTCTGACGTCTATATTATATTATTATTATCATTTATTGTCAAAAACTAACACTACTAACATACTTATAAGTTCATTTTGTAACTAACATACTAATTATATTATATGGGCACTTCTTTTGCCTGAAATAAACATATTCTATTCTATTCTATTATGTGAAAATTGTTATATAAAATAATGTTGACTATAGGTAACTTCAGGGTGTCGGTTTTTCGTGACGGTGTGCGCGCGCATCGTAAAAAATTACTCTCATCATTTTTCCCTAACGCGCCAAAAGAAGTATAACTTCAAAAAGCCTAAGGAATCACACCCTTTAGGTCACCATCACACTTTTATTATTGTTGAAAATAAGTACCAAATGGCATAGGTGCTGCATTAAAGAGGATCAGCCTCTTCAGGATTTTCAAAGCAGTTCCATTAGTTAATAGCGATTGAGGGGATAACCAAGAAATTTCGTGGATAATTTAAAACATCAACATAGTATAAATTATAATGAAACACTTTTTTACGGATTTTATCGCGGTTTATTAAGATTTTTACAATCCCGACGTTTCGGATACTTTACAGCAACCATGGTCACGGGAGGACTGAGGTGTCATACGTCCTAATGTTACAAAGTTATTCGAAACTACCCTATGATACATCAATATTTTGGTTAGTCCTATATACGCAGAAAGTGCTAACTGTATCTTTAATCTGTGACATATTATGCTTGGATTTTGATTTGATAATATTAATAATGGGATCCCAAGCAGGTGGTAAGAGCCAGCCATCTTCTCTTTTGAAATTAGGATGTTTTTTAATTTCAATAGCCTCACGGATCATCCTTGGTTGGAATCAGTGTTCTTTTGCGAGGACTTGTGGTTTATCAAATCTGATATAATGGCGAGCTTTGTCAAGACTATGTTCACAGATGGCAGACTTAGTGTAGCGACGGTGTTTTAAATCAGCTATATGTTCTTTGACGCGAGTTTTAATAGATCTTTTTGTTTGGCCTATATAAGAGAGACCACAGTCGCAATCAAGCTTGTATACTCCTGCATATTGTAAGGGTATATACCTAACACTTGACAGATGGTAAGAATTGACCTATCTTTTTTGGCGGCTTGAAAAAGGTTTTGATGGAAGCTCGCTTTAGGATATAGTGACCATGGTTGCTGTAAAGTATCCGAAACGTCGGGCTTGTAAAAATTTTAATAAACCGCGATAAAATCCGTAAAAAAGTGTTTCATTATAATGAGTGAAATTCGCGTAAACATTAGAAAACAATATAGTATAAATTATCAATTTAGTATATGAAAATAATATCCTATGAGATGAGCTACATTATATTTATCAACAAAGCTATTTTATTGTTATAGTGTCAATACACGAGTTTACCTGAGAAAATAAATCTTTCCAGTGTTTCTCGTACTTTTCACACCTCCCATAAGGTCAACGTTTTTCCGTTTGGTGACACTTTAAAGCCACGCTGTAAACTTTAATGAACAGACACAATAGGTTTGCAGATTTATAATAGTACAGATATTTCAAATCAGAACAACAATTTGGGAACTGCCTTTTGTTGCCTGACGGTGACAATGGAATAACTGACCATTGTTCGATAAATGAGCAAGAGGCTTATGAAAAAATGATTAACGAAATGAAATAAGATATTTGGACCTATTTTACCAATTATTATGGCAGATTTCAAAACTCAAAAGAGAAGATTTCTCGCGTTAGAAAAGAGAAAATAATAAAAAATACAAAAATACATGTAAATTTGTGTAATATACGTATTTGTAGTTTCTTAAGGTGAAACCTTCCTTTTTTCACCCATTAAAATCATAAAATAATTTTCCACTCATAAATGATAAAAGAGTTTATTTTCAAAAGGCATTTTATTTTCATTCTATACAAATTCCTTGAATTACGTTTAGTATAAGTTTTATTATTAGGTTCTTAAATAGCACTTCATGCGAAGGATTGCGGGTTCGAATACTACCAAGAGCAAACATGTGATGAATAAATGTATTAACGTCGCTACCGGTCCCTGGAGGTTTACATATATCATTATGTACTGTATACATTTATTAAGTTTAAATTCATCATAACATACCCATAACAAGTTCTTGCGAGTTTTAAGCTGAAATAAACAAGCATGGGGTGATTGTTAATAAATATTAAAATATTATTATTATTATTATACATTTCAATGAATATTACAACTAAACAATCTTTTAAAAAAAATTTTTTTGTAACATTCTTTATCATTTTTGTACACAAACTGTCTTAAAATTAAAAGCAAGATTTTTTGACACACTGTTCTCTAAATAGCCTATAGGCTTTTGGATTGAATGGGATGAAATAATGTAATCTATCTCAATAATTGACCGCTCTCTCCGTACCACAGGAACCATTTTAGCGCAAACATACTCCCTACGTCATTACTTTTAAAATTCTAGTCTAATTTACGTTGTTAATTCAAATTCGACTGGTAGGTCCGGAGATAAATGCACTTGAACGAACAAACTTTTCCAGATTATTATATACCTATTGTTTTTTTTTTATGTCATGAGAAGGCAAACGAGCACTCGGAGCCTTATGGTACCGACGCCCATACACATCCGCACAACCAGGGGTTATACAGATGCGTTGCCCTCCTTTTCTCTATCCCCCCAATGGGGCACGAGAAACTCACAAACCGCACGAAACGCGACAGCATAGCTGTTACTTGACGACGGTGTTATGTGACCACCCCAGTGGTGCCGGCCCAGTTCAGCTGCAATGCAGCATGGCACTACCTCTTAATGTACTTACTAATTTAGTAATAGACAAAAAAACACAGTCGAACATTTTGTTAGTTCTTAATAGCTAATTGATATTAATTATAAATGTTAATATTTACATAGATGTTTCCCATCCGCAGTCCCGTAACTGACAAATTGTTTATATAGGCTGACATCTCTCTGAAAAATCTGTTTCAAGGCTGTATTACATTTGCTACTTTTTAATACGTTTTAGCATGCTTTTTCCAAGCAATCTAAAAAAGCACGCAAGTAGCAAATGTGAATGTGCTATGCTTTTTAGCACCTTAATCGTTATCTGTGCTTTTTTAAGAAAGTATTTCATAAAAATGGCGTCGCAAGTGAAGTAGACACGGGTTTTGACAATTAAATTCTTAACTGAATACGATACGAATAAAAGTTCGTGCAGTGAAACTTATTAAAACATAATTCTTTGAGATAATTGCTTACAAAATAATTAGAGATTCCATATATTCTACTTGCAATGCGAGTAGAAAATAGCATAGAGAATGTATATCGGCATCTTTAATTAGATTTTATTAGTTAAGCGTGCTAAAAAAACCATGCTATTTGCACGGAGTTTATAGCAAATTTAAACCAGCCATAACAACGCTCAGTTACGGTTATGGATGAAACTGAAAACAATGTGTAATTTAAACTTAATTAAAATAAAAACTAAATCACATTTAGATAACCTTAGGGCTTGTCCGCACAGCGATGTTTCGCCACGCGATTTTTTTCCGTAATTCAGTAACACAAGGACGTAGCCGCACTGGCGGAAAAATCGCGCGTAAAGATTTGGTACTAATTATTGAACGCAAAGCCGTGCAATTTATTTCTGTGCGAATAAAAATATCGCTGTGCGGACAGGCCCCTAACAGCGCACAAATAAACGAAAAATATCATGGCTTGTCATGGCGTGACATGACGTCACAGCAATTTCATTTAATTAAAGATAATACGATAATAATTGGCGGCCGCGGTGTTCACAAGGAAACGTAAATTTTCAAGGACATCATTATCAGTTTTTGATGCTGTATATATTTATATATTTTAAAAGTGCGTATGATACGTAATTATCTTAATTGTGTGGTGATTTGTTTAATTTATAATATAGTATATTACGAACAAAGTAAAGGTCTAATATATTGAAAAAATAAATATAAATAGTCTGCCAGTCATATTGAAAAAAACCAAACTGCCAAAACATTTGATAAAAGCATTTTTATCAGCGTTAGCTGGCTAACCGGCTAGTCTTCAGTTCGAATTTTCTACAGATAAAAAATACCGTAATTTCTATTACCATTTTATATTGCTTTATTGCCAATCAATATGGTTTTTTCGATATAATTATTATACAAGATTTTAAGTTAACGTGGTTATTTTCATTACTAAAATTATTTAAAACGGGATATTTACCATTTTCTACAATTTGAACAATACCTTTTCATTTTAAATGTTATATATTTTATATAATTTCATATTTGATTTACTGTATTTTGTCAGTAAGTTTCTGCTGATTTAAATTTCCTAGTTTTGTATAGGTACAGTAATGAAATGTAAATTAATATAATATACCTTAGCCATACAAATAATACGTGGCCTTAGCTAATGGATAACATGGCCTTAATTTACAACCTAAAGGGCAAATACAAAACGATCATTTATTTAGTTAGGAAAGTGAATTTAATTACTTACATTTTACAATGTTGTTAGTAGAAATTTTGTGAATTCCATCACGTTTAATAAGTAGAGATATTGGTTTTATTATATAAAGCGACTACATATTATAAACTTAATTTTAAGGCAACGATAGCACTGCCTATAAAGAAAACAATATCTTCATACAATGTAAAGTTATACAGAAGCTATTCGGACATAATATAACCGACTAAAAAACTATAGCTGCATACAATGTATTTTAGAAGCCATTCGGACTTTTCGGACGTCTAATTTGTTTCGACTCTTTGAATTCTCTAATCTATGTGCAGCAGCTTAAACGTTCCGGGCACTCCCGCATATTCTTCGGTAAATTGATCTTTCGGTCTGCGAGATTCGTCAGTTCCAGCTTTATTCATATCTCGCAAGTATTCCATATGGTCTTCTGAGAATATTACATCACTCCATTTTCCTAAAGCATAAGAAAAATGTTAATATATAATTATTAAATTTGTACTTTATTCATTATAGTAAATGTTTAGTTTTTATTGTCCATACTTATATCTAATTAATAATAATAATATATCTATGGAACCTTTTACACCACGTCAATCTGGTCCCGTGGTAAGTTCTTGAAGAACTTGTGTTACGGGTACCAGATAACGGAAATATATTTAATACTTTTATACTATACATATATTTAACTTGGACTAGTTTAACTTCAAACGTCAGAGTACTTAAAAAAGAAAACCGCAGGAGAGAGTTGATGTTGATGAAAAGTTGCCTTTTTTGGACACATGCAGAGAGAATCCCTCTATGAATTTCCAAGGTTAATCCTTGAAGGCAAGATCCCGGGGAGGCAAAGTCCAGGCCGTCAGGGAAGGAAGTAGCTAGACGACATTAAAGATTGGACCAAACATAGCTACACGCAACTGAAGGAAGCCGCATGGGATCGCAGAAAAATTTGCAAACTGACCTCCGAACTACATTATGAAGATGGCACCTGATTTTGATGATATATTTAAGATTTCTATTATACGATACACATATTTAATACGCTTTCCTGACCCAGGAACATAAAAAACTTATTTGTTCCCTGGCGGGATCCGAACCCGCTACCTCTGGCTTGAGCACCAACGCGCTAACCATTGAGCCTCGGAGGTCTTCAATAAACTAATTATAGTCTTTGCACCGGAGTGTAGGTATGTAAATACTCTATATATTAATTTTAGAGATTTAACTATTAAACCTCCGTTCCAGATTATAAGCTTTCGATTACCAATGACGTACATATTCACTCTTTTTTACTCAGAGTCGCAGATTTTTAAAGTCCTCTAGGCATTTAAACTGTTGGACTCAAAATTATTTGAAACTATAGGGTAAATAGTAATAAATACGGAACTACAAAGCAATGTCGTAAATATCACTTCTTATTATAATAGCTGATTTGACATACTGACAATATAGCCACCTTTTTTTTTCTTTAACACCGGGAAATGCTCTGAGGCATCCCGCGGGGGAGTGGGTCTCCTCGCTGCGCCCGACAGCTGGTAAATGGACGCAGCTCTACCCACTAAAACCCGACGAGTGCCACCAAGGCCGCCTTTGGTGAGGTGCCCCGGATCTAGAAAGCAAACAGGGCACCTCGACGGCTAGTCAGTCCCGCAAGGGACCGACGTCACCTCCACAAAGGGGTTTTCCCGCACCACAGAACAACCCCTCCCAACGTCGGGACAGTACAATGGCGTGAGGTTCCCATCCTCACCCCTTGCCCCTGCTCTGCTGTCCCCTCTTCTTATAAGAGGGGTACAAAGAGCCCCCTCGGCCCAATTAACTTCGCCCAAGGTGCACCGCTCACCCTAGGTTTCTGAGCCCCACCGCCACGACAAGGCCTGAACCATGGTGGGGCCGCGTCAAGGCCTGAACAATGCTGGGGACAATATAGCCTGAATGTTAGTGTTAATTTAAGAATAATTACCACGGAACACACACAACACGGAATTCAGTTTTAATGGGCCAGGTTTGGCTACGCACTAAGGTACGGCGCAAGATTGTCGCAAATCTGGGTAATCAAGGTCTGGGTGCCATTAAATTGCCCTACGTTGGATAAAAAACTGCCACATGGAAAAAAACATCCACATAGCGGAACCAATCAGTCGAGGGATAACCACAAAGCAAATACCTCAAAACAATTTTAATTAAACACTTACGGTGTAATTCTTTAAGGGATAGATCAACACCGCCGTAGTCCTTCGGTAATATCTTTTTAGGTAAAACTCTATGGAGGTCATCTATGGTTTTATTAAGACAAATCCTACTTGAAATTTTGTTCGACAGAACTTGCTTAATGACAGATGTAAATGTGTCCACTAATTTTGAGTCTGATAATACGTGAATTGCTCGCAATCTCATTCCGTAACCTTCCTGTAAATAAAAGATTAAACCATTGAAATAAATATCACAATTATAGAGATAAATAAATAAATTATATATAAAATATGCTTTTCCTAAATGATAAAACAATAATATGTTGTTACGTTTTTATTCGTAAGTATTTTTTTGTATTGAATTGACTTTTTATGGGGTAATAATAGTATTTTCCCCCAAGTTAATTTACCGTATAGTTGTTGGAAGTTTAAATGGAAAAAAAATACTAATGTTATTTAAATCACCATGTTCGCGCCAAATAATGTAGTACCAATAAATTAGCAATTTAATTAGGTATTAATTCTAATAACAGAATATAATGTGGGCGTAGGTCCGGAAAATAAATAATTCAAACTATTGTATAACGGTGAGCGACGGTGGTCTAGTGGATAATATGGCCTCGGCCTCTTGAGTGAGAGGTAGGGGTTCGATCCTGACCCAAGGTGCCCTTCCTGGCTTGAAATGGGGTTTTCTTAATTTCTGTGTACACCTGGACATGAGACCATAGCTTGCTCACCGTTGAAGGAAACATCGTGATAAAACTTGCTTGATGATATTAAAAGTCTTTGAAGGCGCGTGCTTCACCAACCCGTATTGAGACCCGTGCCCAGTAGTGGGACATATAAGGGTTGATATTATTATTACACTATTATTTGTTATGGTATAATGCTTACCAAGAATATGGTGGCTGCTTGTTTTAACTCCATAACGTTAAGGGCAGATACTAGTTCCAACAATTCGACTTCCATTACGTCAAGAATAAGGATAAATCCATTTACGTAGTCATGCACTTTCTCGTATTCAGCCGTCTAGAAATATACACAAGTAATTATTATTATAGCCAAGCCACTATTATATCTTGTGAAAGTTATTTAAATGAAAATATACCAAATTACAAATATGATACACATATGCATAATATTATGTGCACCCAACTTTTTTTATTAGTTATGTAATATGTTTGACAACAAAAAAAAAAATTTGTGTATCTGATTTCTACCCTATAACTGTCATAAGCCATAAAAACATTATTATCATAATAAGACCAGAACTTGATCCAAATATTATTGGGATCAAGTTCTGGTCCGGCGGGGCTGTCCGAGAACTGAATTTAGTATGGAGCTCGAAACCGCGTCGAGCGCTTTGGCAGCGAGTGAAAACACATATTTATTTAATTGATGGGAGGGATTTATAAAAAAATAATTTATGAAGACCGTTTTAAATCACATTTTCTACAAAGTTTATTATGGTACAAGTTTTATTGTACAGAACCTGATATTACTCAAATAAAATTAGTTTTTCATGTTAATTTTGACCTATCTTTGCAATTTGTTTTAATGCAGCAAAATATAATATTATGATGAAGGAGTGTTAAATAACATATATTATATATTTCAAAACTTAAATCGGCTTAGTTTCTAAATAAAACAGAATTCAAAATGCCGTTTATCGGGAAAGGCCCGCCATAAGAGTAATTTAACAAAATAACAATAATATCCATGTATGTGTGATGTTTACATAAATATAATTGCTCAAAAGATAATATTTTTTTCATATGAATATGTATGGTATGCAGTTTAAAAGCAAAATTTTAAGTCCGGTGGTTAAAATAATCTCCAATGAGATCTTTGTACAGTCGAATGAATCGAATGGACTTTTCGAATTAATTATGAAAGGCTTCATTTTGACGTTTTATGGCTAATAACTCACGTGAACTCACGTAAACAAGCGATCATAGAGGATGGGACATAATAAAATTCATTTAGGAAAACCGTTTAGAAAGGAACTGGGTATTTTTAAAAACATTTTTAACTTTTTAAATGGATAGAGATTCAATAAAGAGGTAGTGCCATGCTGCTTTGCACCGGAATTAGGCCGGCACGATTGGGGTGGTACCTCTCGCTCACATAACACTGGCGTCAAGTGACAGCTTTGCTGTCGTATTTCGTGCGGTTTGTGTATTTCCAGTGGCTCATTGGGGGGATAGGGAAAAGGAAGGCCTCGCATTTGCATAGCCTTGGGTTCTGCGGATTTTTATTGGCGTCGGTAGTCACCATAAGGCTTCGACTGCTCAGTTGCCTCCGTATGACATTAAAAAAACGTTTGTTTTGAAAATGATGTCTTGGAGATTTCGCCTAGGTTCTGTATTATTATTGAAGACCTTATATATATATAGAAATTCCGTCCTTCTCCATACCACTTTTCCGAACATTTACCGTCCCGTACTTCTATGCTAACGTTTGACGTGTGACAGAAAGTTCCATTCATAAAAATTCTCGGTTATGAGATAGTTATTAATGTCTTTATTGCTAAAATAAAGTTTCTTCGGCTGAAGAAATATTTTTTTTACTTAAGAGAGGGCATATGGACAGTCGGTTAATCAGATCAGCGCCATAGACACCTGCTACACCCGAGGTGCATTGACGATTCAAATATGAGATTACAAAAAGTAAAAGTATACTAATTTTTTTTTATGTTAGTTGGATAGGCAAACTGGCAAACGTGCCACCTGATGGTAAATGGTCGACGTCGCCCATGAACATAAACTAGTTTACCTGGAACCCAGGCAACTCATTTATGTGTTGCCTATCCTGAGACAAGAAGTTAAGTCTCGGTGCCAGTAATCACACTGCCTGTCTTGCCCTTCTCTCCGAAACACAGCAAAGCTGTTTCACGGGAGAAACAACCAAGATGGTACCCATGCAGGCGGGAGCGCGGCACAGCGCTTCCCTCCCACCGGTATTATTATTAAAATATATCATAACTTGACAATGGATATGTTTAAATAAATATAACTCACCATAATGCCTATCTTGAAAATATCTCGTATTTTATTAGTAGTGAATGTTCCTGGGTACAATTTAACAACACATACGCGGTAGTGATCCTCTGTATGTTTCGGAAGGAGCACAAGTGATCTGAAATAAAATAATACAGGTGAAGCTAACAAAAACGTGTTAAAAAGTACACATGTCAGGAGTGAAACTTATTTGGCAAACTAATTTTTAAATCTCGTTTATAATTATAATAATCTAAAGCTTTAAATCAAATTTTCCCTAAAATTTCCGAGACTTGCGATGCGACGTTCACTCTATCTCATTCTATCTCTTTCTCGATCATTCTCTCGCTTGCTCCCTACTCTCACTCCATGGCTATGTGCTTCATGCTACATTCGCCATTTGTCACTTTCTCTCAATCGGTCTCAATCACTCTCTCCCTCCTTGGAAAAAATCGTTGCACATTTTCATTTCTTAAATTTCATTATTTAAAAGCTGTCTTAGATATTTCATTTTATCATATTATTATGAGCGTTCCTACAATCCCTACTTGTCCACATCAATGAATCAAAAAAGTTTTGAATAGATTTCATTATAAGAAAATGAATTAATTATGTAAAATAACGTTTCACGGTTTTTATACTAAGATTTTTACGCATAAAAAGTTTTATATACTTTACAATAACCATGGTTTTATAAAACGCTTGTATCATTCAATAACAGCGCTGAGTTCGGTTTTTCCAATTTCAGCTTTATCCCTTACGCGTCGCAAATCTTTTGACTCATTAATTGGCAGGTTGGGAATTTTTCATTTAAATTAACGTAAATTAAAAAATCTCCGCATAAAGGAATTTGTGTTTATTTTATTTTTTGTTTTAGGTTTGGTAAAATTGAATGATACTGAGAAATATTTTAAATGATGGAGCTTAAATTTATTTAAGTTTCTCCATTGTTGTTTATTTTTTATAACAAGTCTTTCTGAATGTCGTCATTGTTAGTTATAATGTTACTAGCAGCTTACCCGCTATTTATCTCTATAAGTTACTTAACTACAATGTCTGAATCGCCATCTGGCATTTACCTACTGTTTGTTTTAGGCTATGAGTTATCGATAATTATAATAAGAATATTATAATATACTAAGACAAATACTTTAACAAAAAATTTTGTGTTTTTAATGACAATTATTTTTGTTGATTAAGACAACATTATTGGTGGAATCATCAAAACACTATTCATAAATATTTCACATTGTTTTACATTTCTTTTACATAAAATATTGACGCAAAAACGAAATTGTTGTGTTGATACTTTAATAAAAAATAAAACAAAAATAAAAAATATCCGAAAACTATAATATAATTTGTTATTATATAGTACCCGAATTCTTTATTAATTACACAAAAATATTTCATAGTCAAAGAATTGGTATTATCATAAACAATAATTAACATAATTATTTTGTCTCTATCTTTCTGGGTGTCAGTTATAATTTCGATACTTTACTATCCAATAACTCGATATGGTCCAAATGGTCCAAAGTTAAATAGACAAGACGAAATAGCACTCACGCTACTTCCGATAAGTGCATAGAATAAGAAACTCTATTAACAAGTGCAGAAGGCTTAGGTTGTGTTAAGTGCAATAGGCTTTAAAGAAACACAATACATATTGTGAGGATGTGATGCCATGAAGAAGATCGGACTAGCTGGGGTATAATCATCGAAGTTTAAGCAAACAATTTACTTCAAGCAGGAAAACGAGAGGTTTTGCCCAAAGACCGGAAACCGAATCGAATGGAACGGAATCTGGAAAAGTTGAGGTAGGGAAAGGCACAAAAATCCCCGAAGGTTGATGGAGAAGGCCGAACAACAATTTCGAACTCTTTATATTTATTAGCTATCTTTTTAAGTTAAGTTGTAGCGCGGTAAATTATTTGTTATAAATATTCACAAATTAAAAATATAAAAGTTTTACTCTGTAAAAGTTTTATATTTTTAATTATAAAAACCAAACCAACATATAATAAATGGTAAAAGTTTGGACATTCTTGTCCGAACAATTTTGCTGAATTTTTAGAAAGTTAAAAACTTCATCGCAGTGCAATACATGCATAATTAAAACACTTGAAGTCCGAGGGTCAAAAGAATGTATTCTGTATTTTCATCAGTAAGGTAAAGAAATCCGCCAATCAGTAAGGTAAAGAAATCCGCCAATCAGAAAAGGCGATTCACCAAGTTTTTGAAATTTATAATTTATCACATTTTTAACAGAATTTGAAAATACTGTTCAGAAAACAAGATGAAAATATATAATAAGTTATGAAAATAGAATAACCGGGTTTGAAACAGAATTAAAAAGTTATTATATTATCTGCTTTGTCAAATATTACATTAATTATAATATTACACATAAATATATAAAAACATTTTACAAAAAATTAAAACCGACTTCAAAAATACTAAACTAAAAAGTAATAAAATAACAGTTTCTTTAATATTTGTGCTTACAGCATATAATCAACTTAATCTTCTACTAATGTACAAACTTTGCGTTTACCACGTCATTATAGTTATTTTTGGAGTCGGTGTCAGCCAAGGTAGGTAATGTACAGCAACAAATACGACACCGACTCCAAAAATAACTATAATGACGTGGTAAACGCAAAGTTTGTACATTAGTAGAAGATTAAGTTGATTATATGCTGTAAGCACAAATATTAAAGAAACTGTTATTTTATTACTTTTTAGTTTAGTATTTTTGAAGTCGATTTTAATTTTTTGTAAAATGTTTTTATTTCTTAATTTTTTGTGATTCCGAAATTCGTCGTCTTGGCGTTCATTGAAGGAGGCATGTTCAGCAGTGGACGGATAAAGGATGATGATGATTATGGTGATGGTGATGATGATGATGATTACGATGTCCGCGACATACTATGGTGTGCTACCAAAGCATCCTATACAATTGTTACTTCGACACGTAATAAAATGATCATATCATCAAGATAAACAAAACCAACCAAATAGGCATTATTGGGAATAACTAAAAAACGGCTTGTCAGATCTTAATAAAATTAATATGGGACCAAATTGGAAACACCAGCTTTCAAACAAAAAAATAACCATCGAAATCTATTCACAAACGGCGGAGATATCGTGTCACATACATACAAAAAAAAAAAAAAAAAAAAAAAAAAAAACATACAGACGAATTGAGAACCTCCTTTTTTTTGAAGTCGGTTAAAAATATACTCACGCATCATCTAATGCTTTTTTCATATTGGAAAAATCAAAAAAGTGTGGCATCATAGTTCTTATGGTAAACAATTTATCTAAACGAGCTTTAGCCCTCTCGATCGAACCTTTACATCCAAAGATTGTTGTTTCCAAATAGAAGACATCTGAAAAATTGAAAAAATAATATTAAATATCATACAATTGTTAATTCGTCACTTGCAAAAAAAATCTTTAAATCGTAATATATTTTCGTACTTATGTTTATTATTATTTGTTATTATTATTGTTACTATTATTTGTTATTATTATAATTATTATTATTTGTGTTAAATTTACTATCGTTTTTATCAATTTTTTTAAAGGTTGTAATTTTACTTTTTCATTCCCATGTAGAGGATGCGCTGCGAGGCGACAGTGTACATAAAATTATTTATACTGGTTTTTTTTTGACGTGACAACGTCCTATAATTTGATGGAGCCGGATGCAAGAACGAAAAAACATGTCGCATGCGGCGTTACCTCGCTGTGAGGCGTTCCATTATCTTATGACGTTGTCACGTTCATCTATTATCATGAAGACAAATTTCGTGTGGTTTACCTTTTTCTTTTTTTTAAACGCCGGGTAATGCTCTGAGGCATCCCGCGGGGGAGTAGGTCTCCCCACGCGGGTATGTGGGACTCTTTGCGCCCAAAAGCTGGTAAGGGGACGCAGCTCTACCCACTAAAACCCGGCGGGTGCCACCAATGCAGCCTTTGGTGAGGTGCTCCGGATCTAATGAGCAAACAGGGCACCTCGACGGCTAGTCAGTCCCCCAAGGGACCGACGCCACCTCAAGAGAGGGGTTGTCCCGCACCACAGAACAAAACCCCTCCTAAAGTCGGGATAGTAGAATGGGATGAGGTTCCCGTCCTCGCCTCTTGTCCCTGCTCTTTTGTCTCCTCTTCTTATAAGAGGGGTACAAAGATCCCCTCGACTCAATTAGCTTCGCCCAAGGTGTTGGGCTCACCCTAGGCTACTGAGCCCCACCGCCACTCTACCTATATCTTATATTAAAATGTCATGTTGTTTGTCTGTGATGAACTCATAAGCTACTGAACCTATTTTAATAATTCCTTTTTTATACACTTTTTTAATAGAAGACTAACTATAATTATACTATTTATAGAAAACTATTTGCAGTTTGGTACCGCAAACATTTTAAAACAGATTTAGAGTTGATAGGTGGTTTTATTGTTTGGGGCAGAAGGTCATCTTCCTTAGCCACTATTATACTTATATATCTGCAGTCATAAACCGAAAAACCCTATTTTTAATAAATATTTGGATTGACTTAAAACAAAACCTTTTAAAGTATATTTTAAATAATATTTACTCATGCGTATATATAGCAGATTATCTCGGCTCTTGAGATATGTAGGTACACATTTTATTAGAAAAACAAACAGTCCGGCTGTGGTGACGGTTTCGTAAAATAAACGTGAGTAAATAATATACGAACCAAGTTTTACCTTCATATTATATAATTGATCAGAATTACTAGAAAGCGTTTTAGTCATAAATAACATAATAAGCAAATTATTGTTGTAAAATATAATGATTGACCGAAACAAAACAATTATGCGCTAAATGCTTTTTCCTAGGACCGGGAGCTAAATGATAATAATAATAATAATAATAATAATAATCTTTATTGATACAAAAGTTACAGAAATATACCTAACACTAAAAGGTAGTACAATTCTTTATATCATATATACAAATGAAACTATTATACAGCTTGATAGTCAAAATATGTTATCAACGTAATATGTTATAGCATATTATGCTGATATATGACGTTGGTATATGATGTATGAAGCAAATGTATAAAGCATTCGTTTATTGTAAAGTTGGTAGGAGTCGACCTATGGATATCGGAATTAGGTCTCAGACATTAGGTAATTGAGGCGAGGGAGCTACTCTTCGCACTCCTCTTATAAGAAGAGTGGACAAAAGAGCAGGGGGACAAGGGGCGAGGATGGGAACCACACCCCATTGTACTGCCCTGACGTTGGGAGGGGTTATTCTGTGGTGCGGGATAACCCCTTTGTGGAGGTGGCGTCGGTCCCTTGAGGGACTGACTAGCCGTCGAGATGCCCGGTTTGCTTATTAGATCCGGGGCACCTCACCAAAGGCGGCATTGGTGGCACTGGTCGGGTTTTAGTGAATAGAGCTGCGTCCATCTATCACCTTTCGGGGCAGCGAGTCCCACATACCCGCCTGGGGAGACCCACTCCCCCGCAGGATGCCGCAGAGCGTTTCCCAGCGTTATAGAAAAAAAGGTCTCAGATATTCTAAAAGGGGACCGGAATCGACGTGCATGTAATGGATGCACTGACAAAGATGGATGAAGCGAAATGTATGACTGAATCAAAGCAGAAGAAAAGCTGTTACTGTTTATCCAAATGGGAAAAAGGCATGAGATTATGTAAGTATTAGTTTTTATAATACAGAACCAAATAAGGTCGGCCGGTCCGTGTTAGACGTTAGTGGCGAGGGATCGGCCGTCTTGGCGTTCATTAAGGGAGGCCTATGTTCAGCCTTGGACGGATAGGGGCTGATAATGATGATGACGATGAACCAAATAAGTATTTCACAATCTGGAGATTTATTTATAACATTCAATAAAAAACAATCTTAAATTAATAAATATTTCGACATAATAACAGCTAGTAAAAGTAAGGTTAAGTAAAGAGTTAATTACTTCTTATTTTATATTAAAATAAATATTATTTATAAGTAGACTAAGATGAAAGCCTTGAAACACTCTTAAGGAGACGATTTAAATAATGAAGTAGGAACAAAACCATTTTTCCGTCTCCTTAAGAGTGTTTCAAGGCTCATCTTAGTCTACTTATAAATAATATTTATTTTAATATAAAATAAGAAGTAATTAAGATTTTTATGTGATACAACTTGTATTTGGGCGTTTAAGGCAACATCATTAAATAGCAAAGAGACCTACGATCTAGCTTCAAGAAAGGTGCCTGGCTATGTTACTTGTACCTAGTCCAATAGGTGCTATAATTCCAGGTGATCACAATGTTCATAGTTCAAGTAAAAAGTTTAACAATCGGGTAGTGTCTGTTTTTTTTTTCTTTAACGCCGGGAAATGCTCTGAGGCATCCCGCCTGGGGAGTGGGTCTCTCCAGGTGGGTATGTGGGACTCGCTGCGCCCGAAAGATGGCAAGTGGACGCAGCTCTACCCACTAAAACCCGGCGAGTTCCACCAGTGCCGCCTTTGATGAGGTGCCCCGAATCTATTAAGCTAACAGGGCACCTCGACGGCGAGCCAGTCCCGCAAGGGACCGATGCCACCTCCACAGAGTGGTTGTCCCGCACCACAGAACAACCCCTCCCAACGTCGGGACACTACAATGGGGTGAGGTTCCCATCCTCGCCCCTTGCCCCCTGCTCTTTTGTCCCCTCTTCTTATAAGAGCCCCCTCGGTTCAATTAGCTTCGCCCAAGGTGCTGGGCTCACCCTAGGCTACTGAGCCCCATCGCCACGTCAAGGCATGAACCATGGTGGGGTAGTGTGTCTGCTGATTTATCCATAACTATACATTAGTAATGGATGGAAAGTGTGATGGACAGATATTAAAACTTTTTCTCATAATATTTATACAGCTGCGAGCACGCTGAGAACTATAAACCTTTAAGAAAGTTTCAAAACAATTATGCAAACAAACCACCATCAAAATATAATATCAAAGTATAATGAAAAATATTTGAAAAAAATGCATATAAATGAAAAAAATGTGCAATTAGTGATTCATATCATCATCATCATCAGCTCCTGTCCGTCTACTGCTGAACTTAGGCCTAGCTCAATGAACGCCAAGGCAACCAATCTCTCGCCACTCGCCTCCCATACGGATTTGTGACTATAAAATATAATTTCAAATAAAATAATATAAATAATAACACTATTTAAAAGTAGTGTCTGGCTAGACTTTCAATATCCGCAATAGTGTTTAGGTGTACCTTCTAGGTAACGGATATTTTAGTTCAATATCTAAAATGGACTGGATCTGAACCCACAACCTTTTTTAAATAACCAATTTATTTGAAATTAATTCGAATATGATAATAAAAAAATTGAAAACGATCAATAAAATATAATTTCAATTAAGATAGGTATGACTTACTGAAATCCTTTTTCTTGAAGTGCTCCTGTTTTTCTATCCAGTCTCGTAAAATACCAACAGCCTCCTTCATTCTTCCCGGGCCATCTAAATCATACTCTTTACGAATATACTCCATTGAATCTGAAGCTATTTCCAAAATATCATTTTTCGGTACGTATTCCATTGTGAAAATAATTAACTTGTTCGTTCGGCGTCTTCTTAAACACTGGTCACTGTGATCACTTACTAGTCGAATGGCATTAAGTTCAAAATACACGTTACATTTCTTAAACTTATAAGATAATTCCCACCAATTCAGGTTATTTTAGAGTTCCACAAAAAATCTTAAACCCATACATTATTATATCTGGTTAAGCAACACAAAGTTAAGTTGACAATAAAATTATTATGTATTATGCTAGATTTATCATGTGTCAAAATCAACTTTAGGTTAGGAGTAAGTGTAGTTAAGTTTAAAATAATAATATTATATAAATACAATTTTTTTTAACATTTTGGTAGACGAAGGTCAGATGTTAACCAGGTGGGAAGACGATCTCCGTGGAGTGGCCGGTCCGTGTTGGATGCGAGTGGCGAGGTATCGATCGTCTTAGCGTTCATTGAGGGAGGCCTATGTTCAGCAGTGGGCGGATAGAGGCTGATGACGATAATGATGGTGATGAATATTTTTATTAAAATTTGAATTTTCAGTAGCGCAAGGGCATAGCTATGACCATCAAATTAGATTAATTCTGGCGAGCCGTCCGCTCTCACAAAGTTCGTCTACGACTAGACGGGCAAAAGCAAATTAGTAAATAAATCTAATGGCTTTTACCGTCGAAGTGACTTACTATATTAGTATATAATTCCATTGCATCATCAGTATCTACAAAAATGTTATGCCACATCTGTGACAAGAAATACATAGTATGTGGAAGCCATGAGCTTTGTGCCACACGTCCATTTGGATGATTAACAATTATTGTCATTATCTTCAGTCAAGCAGATTTGCTGTTTTTTGGTAAGAAAATTCAAAAGGCTAACTTACAATTATTGGCAATATGATTATATTCATCATCCATTTATCGTCTCGGAATAGGCAACGCATGGATTTTTTGCCCTGGCTTGGCATGATATGGCTACAGTAAAGATCTGGAACAGTATAATGTCTTCATATAAGCGACTGGATCGCGAGTTATACGCGCCACGAAGTCTCAGCATACCTCGGCAAACATCAGTCACGAGTGTCGGCGGACTCACGCGCACTTGTAACATATCTCCTTAATTATGTCTCAACGATATAAACAGTACTATTCGATGTATTGATGTTTAAATTCATCTAAGTATATTACCGAAACCCGAAACGACATTTTTTTGATTACCAGCTCAGTCGGAAAGGTAAACTGATTTTTTTAAATGAAACTATTTACCGGTGGGAGGGAAGCGGTGTGCCGCGCTCCCGGCTGCATGGGTACCACCATCTTGCTTATTTCTCCCGTGGAACAGCTTTGCTGTGTTTCGGAGAGAAGGGCAGGACAGGCAGTGTAATTACTGGCACCGAGACTTAACATCTTATGTCTCAGGATAGGCAACACATAAATGAGTTACCTGGGCTCCTTCCAGGTAAACTAATTTATGTTCATGGGCAACGTCGACCACTTACCACCAGGTGGCACGTTTGCCAGTTTGCCTATCCAACTAACATAAAAAAAAATAAGAGACGCAATTAATACTTCTCTGTGGCTAATTTGCAGATAACAATATAATATTATATAAGTGATGAGGGTAAATAAAACCGTTTAAAAACCTAAAATGCATTTTTGTTAAGCACTCAGTCTATTCCCTCCATAATTTATTAAAGCTCCTAATCCTTTTCCCACTTTAAATTACGCACAAATACATGCAGAACTGAAGAGTGACAACCCTATGACGCATTTGTGTGCCGAGCCGGCGTAGGTAATTATATCAAGGACGCATCTGAGACGTCATACTGTTCCTTTTCATTACTGTGACGTGGGTGGGTGACGTTGACTACCAACTTCTTCGTCAGCAAAGCCTACTTTTAATTTTTAGAGATTAAAAGTAGGCTTTGGACTGAGTGATCTTTCATGAATTAGTCCTAGCGTTGACAACAATTTATTTTGTAGGACATGTTATATAATTTTTCTCTAAATTATTTAGCCTAGGTAACTGTTATCTCCTCTTATTAATTTAAGTATATCCAGTTATCTTTTTTATTCGATCAACCATTATAGTGTGAATGTCAAAACTTTTATTTAGCTTTCTCCATGTGTATTCTATGTTACGAATTTTTAGCTTTAAGTGTTCCTAATTATTACTTCATTTATGTAATAAACTAATAATTTTGAGTCAAAGGAAGACCTTCGGTTTTGGCTTTTAATGCAGTGTTAATTTTTTTTAATCTATTTTTGTATAAAATTAAATTAACAACCCGTCAAAGTGCAACACTCAGGACAAAGCTGCTAAAAGACACTGGCTAACAACACCGCCCATAATGAAAAGTACATTACAAAACAAGGCGTTAAAGTAAATTCGGTGTCTACATCAAACAGTCTAAACTCTAAGTTTTTACAGTGACCATTCAGTTTCAGAATAAAATAGACCTCTTTATCTGATTTATACTTTGGGTCCAATAGAATGGGTAATATTGTAGCTCCACCAAAGAGCTGGAGGAGAAGGAAAAAAAGTGAAAACAAGTATGTTCTAAACATATTTTCACTTCTTTTCTTTATATAACACTGAAAATAAAACATATATTTTATGGTATTATGGTTTGCCGTTTAGAAAATTGGGGTGTCAGCGACATGAAGGCCGGCTGGTCGAGAGGTCAGGGTACTGGATATTTCACGCAGCGGTCGCGGGTTCGAATCCCGCCAAGTGCAGTAATTTGTGTATATATAAATTTCTTTCGTTTCCTAGTACAACATAAATTCTGTCGAATTTACAATGCAGCCCCGTTGTAAGTTCGTAAGAATTTGTATTACAGGTTATACTACTACTAAGTAGTATACTATAATGTTGTTTTTTGTGGTTAACGTGATGACGTGATTGTTGGTTGATATAAAATATAATAAAAACCCCACACCGACAGGAAAAACGCTAATTGAACGGAAAATATTTTAGCTTCTTTGTTAATTAGTGCGTATTTAAATAGTCAACATACATGGCAAATTAATTACCATGACGGAGGTAAAAATAAAGTAAAATAAAAATTGAAATATTTATTTAGTTATTGTTTTAAAAAGAGAACCCGTCATTGCCTGCCATTAACACAATATTTTAAGGAAACGATTAAAAGTGTACTTGTTTTCATCATTGGTGAAAGATTTTGATGGAAACGTTACATATCCTTGAGTCTGTATTTTAACATATTGTAAGGAAATAAAGTAATAATATAACGTGACCATTCTTTTATTTCATTTATCTTGGTTTGTTTATTCCGCTTCGTATTGAATATATCCTGTATAATAAATAATAATAATAATAAAAAAGCTTTATTTATTTCACAAAAGAAAATAAAGTAAATAACAATCTAGGTTGAAAACGAAAAAATATTACTTAAATTACAGTGTTTTTTTGTGTTAGTTATATAGGCAAACTGGCAGTGCCACCTGATGGTAAGTGGTCAAGGTCGTCCATGAATATAAACTAGTTAACCTGGAACTAGCCCGGGCAATCTATATGTTGCCTATCCTGAGACATAAGATGTTAAGTCTCGGTGCCAGTAATTACACTGCCTGTCTTGCCCTTTTCTCCGAAACACAGCAAAGCTATTTCACGGAAGAAACAAGTAAGATGCACAGCGCTTCCCTCCCACCGGTAAAACTATATACTATATTTACTAGGTGTACGATTTATTTTACATAAGGCTCGTTTAATTTGTGAACCCCTCAGGGTAAAAGCCTCCTCTTCCGTGTTTTTTCTATCTTTGGTGTCGGTCATCCAGTCCTTCCCTGTGTTGGCCACAATCTACTGCCACCGGGCGCACGGGCGACCTCTTTTTGTGACGTTGATTGTCCAATGACTATCATCGTATCTCGCAACATGATCAGCCCACCTCCATTTTAGACTTTGAGAGAAATGTAGAGCATTCTTTACCTTATTCCGAATTTTCGTGTTTCTTACTCTATTTCTCCGTTTTATATTTAAACAGCTCCTCTCCATAGCTACTACGACTATAGATACTATAGATACTACGCAGAGGCGTAGTCTGCATTTTATGTCTCGCCTTGTGATCATAGATCACAACCAATTAACACTCCAAAGATGTCCTGTATAATTCTATTAAAAACCTTAACTTAGTAAATAGGTATTATGCGTTTCAAATAAGAATAGGGACATCAATGAGATAGAATAGAGGATCTGTCAAATAATACTTGAAAAGTACGGTTTACACAAAAACTTATTTGCATAATTAATAGTTTTAAATCGAATTTAAATAAAAACGTTAAATAGTCGTAAATTATTTAAAAAAGTAAAGTTATAAATAACTCGTTTTTAAAACCCTACTATATAATTTTTTTATTTAATTGTTGCCGCAAAGGCCCTTTTTTCTGAAGGGCTAGACTTTTCGGCCTGATGGCCTTCAAGCTCAATCGGTACAGTAAATGAGCAGATGGCTCACTTAAGAAATATTCAAAAGGGGGACGTCCACCTCCGCGCCCCGCAGGAGGCGCGGTTCATCACGCGCTAGTCAAATCCGATACGGTCAACGAATCGCAAAGGCCCTGGAGCCATGTCAAAATAATTAAAGAAAATAAGGATGCCGGTCGCTATCTTGCCGTTATTAGTGTGCTCCATCGTAAGGACCAGATGGAAATATAAGTTTGACTCGTGAAATGTACGCTACCATTTTGCAAACACTGAAAAATGCAAGTAAAGTGACCAAGCGAGTTATTTTGGCTACGGGCATAAATAAAAGCACGTTAACACGTATCTGACGCGCACTCGGACAGAAATGCAGAGATGAGCGGAATTGAAGAGCTCGATTCTGATTGATTTTTTGTCACTTAATCTCTGTAAATAAATTAAATTTAAATAAAACTTTTTTGCCCACCCTACCTAACTGGTTTGAATTGACAGCTATGACGTCACAATATGGCGCTAAGTCAGTCCGTCAGAAATACTCGAATTTTTAATCCCTCACAAAATAAACTTAAAAAGATAAATCCCTTAAGATTATTTTATTTTAAGCCGGATTATTTTAAGTAATTTACATTATCAATACTTATTCTGACTATTTTTGTATATAATTTGTAGTATCAGATCACCGAAGCTTTTGCTCTAGGTAGCGTGGGTATGTTAGATGTCGACCTAGGAAACAAATTTGTTTAGGTATAGCGCCACCAAAATTAATAGAAGCAATTTCAACCAAGCGATAAAAATATAGCAAAATACTAGTATTTTTGTGCTAACCATAAGAAGCCAGAAGAAGAAATTACTAATATAAATTGTGAAATTAACTTATAATATAAATAATAATAATATCAATCCTTTTATGTCTCACAGCTGCTGGGCACAGGACTCCTTCTCGAAATCAGGCGAGGAGAGTTTTGGGTCATAGTTCACCGATGCGCTGGCTCAATTGGTGAACTTCACACGCCTTCAAAGACTTTTAATCTCATCAGCCATGCAGATTTCATTACGAGTGACCGGTGAGCAAGCGATGGTCACATGTTCGGATTCACGTAGAAATTAAGAAAAACCCATTTCTGGGTATCACGTGGGGTCAGGATCGAACCCAGACATGTTACATCGATTAATCTCACGTGGTCTCAAATGTCATTTCCACACATTTATTAGTTTTCTACTAACGTTTACGATTGTATAATGGCATCTTTTTTTTTTTTTTGTTATCGCAGGGAAATGCTTTTTACGCATGTAGCCAGGATCTCGGGTAGATCCTGACCCTATGTGGGACTCGCACCTGGGAGTGCCCTACCCATAAACTAAAACCACTGCGAGCACCTTCAGCCGCTTTAATTTGAGGGTACCGGATAGGCATTCAACAGGATCACCTCAGCGACAGGCTGGCCCCGGCGAAGGCCAGACTACTCCTCTTAAGGAGGGCTGCCCGGCTGCTTGGGCAGTCCCTGCGACGTCGTGTCATACCCGGGCCCAGGTTCTCATCCTGAACCCGACACGAGCACAGGGGCGCTACTGGAGGCGCATTAAGTAGCGACTCCTACGCACCCCCGTTCGTCGCCCACGGGGGGAGGCCTAGTCGGCGGCCTCCTCTCTCACCCGCTCGTCGGCCTCCTTCTGGGACATTACTGCCTCGCAGAAGGAAACCATCGCCGTCCAGGACTCGTCGTCACCGAGCATCGTGATGATGACACTTGGCAGAGAGAAGTCCCCTCCGATGACTGATGTCAGATCATGACGCAGCGCCGCCCATCTCGGGCACACCTCGAGGGTGTGCTGAGCCGAGTCCACCGCCGCGCCACAATCGTGACACACTGTCAACGGCTCCCTGCGGGCCGTCCGGCATAGGTACTCACCAAAGCAACCATGCCCGGTGAGCACCTGTGTCAGACGGAAGGTGAGGGGTTTGCGCTAACGGCGCATCCACCGCTCAAGGACCGGACGCAGAGCAACCGTTAGACTTTTGCCGTACGGCTGTTGCGCCAGGTCCTCCCCCCACCTTCGCATTAACGCCTCTTGCCTCCTCTTGGAAGAAAGCATTGCTCACATCCTTTTTGAATGTCCCGTGACAGCGGGAGTGCGATTTGACGTTGAGCAGGCTCTTAACTGCGAAATTAGCCAAGCAAATGTAGACCGAATAATAGCAGACAAAAATTTAAGGCAAGAATTTATTAAATATTGTATTAAGACTGCAAGTCAAGTGATTGCGAGGAACAGGCAGTGTTGAGCGTCTACTTTGTAAGTATACACTTGCAACACTGCAAGTTTTGATTTTAAGAATGTGCTTGCAGTCGAAAGATTGTAAATAGGTATTATTGTTGTTTTTAAAATAATATTGTTGATTTGTGTTATATAAGAGAGCCTGCAAATGTGTAATATGTAAATAGCCTGACATTGTTTGATACTTTAGCTGGCAAATGATACGTCCAGCATCAGACGTCGTAATAATGTTTATTTTACGATATTTATTTAATATACAATTCATGTGTTTTATTATTGTTGGAAACTAATAAATAAGAAATAAAAACTCTGATTACGTCAGAGGCGACACGCGGGCCGGGCCAATTAAGCGCCCGGACAAAAAAAAAAAAAAAAAAAAAGCCCTAACCTCTCTATGCGGCTGATCACGAGGTCGAGCCCGACCTCGGCCAGCCGCGCCGCCTCCTTATAACTTCGTCCCCGGGCATACACGAGGGTGTCATCCGCGTAGCATATGACACCCATCCCGGAGAGGAGGCGGCCTCGCAGGACCCAGTCGTATCCGATGTCCCACAGGATCGGACCCAAAACCGTTCCCTGTGGGACACCGGAGCTGACCCGCCGCCACTCAATGGACCGTATAATGGCATCTTGGCTAACCAACCTGGACCGTTTACCGTCAACCTGATCTATAATATTAAACGAGTTCAACGCATATTATGCTAGGTCCAGATGAATGACTCTAATATTCTGACTCTACCATGATTTTTTATTTATTTATTTATATATTCTAATTATATTATTTATATATATATAATTAGAATTGTCACATGTTTCACATATGTCCATACCGGGCGGCCTTTTTTTAAAATTGATCTAGTATAGGGTTAGCCCAGACTCGTTTTTTTATGTTAGTTGGATAAAAACTGGCACACTTGCAACCTGATGGTATGTGGTCGACGTTGCCCATGAACTTAAACTAGTTTACCTGGAACTAGCCCAGGCAACTCATTTATGTGCTGCCTATCCTGAGACATAAGGTGTTAAGTCTCGGTGCCAGTAATTACACTACCTGTCCTGCCCTTCTCCGAAACACAGCAAAGCTATTTCACGGAAGAAACAAGCAAGATTAAACAGAGCGTTACATTTCCACGTCACAGGAGCGATACACTAAGGGGTTTATATCGACATTTTTGTAAGAGATATTCAATTATGTAAAAGTTGTTGTAGTTGAAAATTTCATTTTCTCTTTAATGAAGTGAGCGCAGGCCTTTGCTAAGTAAATTAATTTCCTATAAGCTGCATTGTGTCGTCAAAATAACGTTCAAACTTCCCGTCGACGTGTTTTAATTAAAAGTATAAGAGGCAGGCTTTGAATCGAGATAGTTAATAAATTCAATTACCCCTTATTTTACCAAAATAATTAAGTCTATAAACTGATCCAACGTATAGGAGGATTCAAAGGATGGGCAGCATTCAGGAAGTTTAATATTCTCAAGTCGTCCGCAGAGTTTGAAGACGAAAGTCTGTAGACTTTCTGTAGACCAATGCGTTCTCCCCGTGATGACCTTTTTTCTTTTACGAAGGGAAATGCTCTGAGGCATCCCGCTGGGGCTCCCCAGGCGGGTATGTGGGACTCGCTGCGCCCGAAAGATGGTAAAGTGGACGCTCTACTCGCAAAAATCCGGCGAGTGCCACCAATGCCACCAATTGAATTAGCTTTTGCCCGCGGTTTCGGCCGCGTGGAGTTGGAATATGTAGCTTATGTATTTTCTTGCTAGAATGAGATAAAATAAGAAATAGGTAAGTAGTGTTTATCCTCATTAATTTTCTATTATGCAAGCGTGTCTTTTCTATACTATAATATTATTCAAATACTTGTTGTGTTCGGCTGGTACTTAGGTACATATTATAAATTTTGTTCGTTTTACAAGTCGTTTGTGACGTTTCAATTGACGTATCCATACTTGACAAAATAGAATCTGTCCTTTTTTTGAAGTGAGTCTTCTTTGCGCGCATGAGGGTAAATTTTTTACGGATGAAACGTCACGAAAATGTGCAACGTTTTTGCACGAGAAGAGGAAGAGATTAATTGAGACCGACTGCGAGAGAGTGAGAAAGGGCGAACGTAGCATGAAGCACATAGCCATGGAGTGAGAGTAGGGAGCAAGCTAGTGAGAAAGATCGAGAGAGATTACATTAAACATGTAACATAAAGTCATAGCTCACTATGTATAAGTGTCTGGTTTTGGCTTTTAATAATATTAACTTGACTGATAGTTGCACTCAAATACATATTTCGAAATACAGAGCTCCCATTATCTAAATGACGTCTGCTTTTCGTGAGGAAAGTAGCAGTTATATAAATTTGCTTTGCAAAGTAGCACAGCGAAAATGTTGAAATATTTGTGAGCGTATTGTTCTATATTGTTTTTGGTTCTCTATTCCTTGAACCATGTTCTTTGTTAATGTTATTATGTTTGAACAAAGAAATATTATTATAAGATTTGCTGATGGGTGGTGGGCGCGTTATTAGACTTATTACGCATTGCTTATTTATTCTAATAAAGCAATGCAAATAAGCATTGCACCTTTATTTTTATGTTTCTTAAGAGCGACGGTGGTCAAGTACTTCACACATTTACGTCTATACCAGACGTAAGTGTGTGAAGTTATGTGACGTATACTTATAAAGTTCTCTAAGCCGCAAGGGACCAGCGTATAAGTGAACTCTGGCCTAATACCCTCCCCATTAAGTTTCGAGGAGGAAGCCTTTGGTCAGCTTTACAACGTATAATGGTCACTTATTCTATGTTACCCTTTTTATAGAGGCTGTAAGCAAGTCAACTTTTATAAGTGATAGGTTCGCATTTTTACAGGCTTTTTATTAGCTTCATCTGTATGTTCCCCCCACCTCCACATTAACGCCTCTTGCCCTAGTCGGCGAACCCGCAGGATCCCGTCCAGCGTAAGGCTCTCACCAAGACACCTCCTATTCGATACATAGGAGTGCATCTCGGCAAGAACCTCCGCCACGAGCTCCCACGGGGGGTCACCAGCCAGGGCAGTGGCTGCTGCCCACGAAACCGTATGGTACCCCCGGATCACTCTTACCGCTATAACCCGCTGCGCCGACCGCAGCCTGGCCTTATTCCTCCCGGTAAGGTGATCCGCCCAGATGGGTGCACCGTACGTCGCCATACTACGGCCGACTCTGGAGTATAGCTGCCTGCAGGCGGCGCTGGGTCCTCCAAGGTTCAGGAGGAGTCTGCCCAGTGCATTTGTCGCCTTCACGACCTTTGGTCCCAACATGGAGAAATGTGGGCGGAAGGTCCACCCTCCGTCAAGGATGAGCCCCAGATATTTGATATGGGGGCTCATCCTGACCCTCACCCCTCCAAACTGGAGGGCAGCCCTCGGTGGAGGTCCTTTCCGCCCGGTCCCGCGGAATAGAAGGGCTTCGGTCTTCTAAGGTCTGACCCGAACCCCTAACCTCTCTATGCAGCTGATCACGAGGTCAACCCCGACCTCGGCCAGCCGCGCCGCCTCCTTATAGCCTCGTCCCCGGGCATACACGAGGGTATCATCCGCGTAGCATATGACACCCATCCCGGGGAGGAGGCGGCCTCGCAGGACCCAGTCGTAGCTGATGTCCCACAGGATCGGACCAAGAACCGATCCCTGTGTAACACCGCACCCGACTCGCCACGACTCTACGGACCTACACCGGTTCTCGCAGGCTACTCTCCTCTCGGAGAGGTACGCCTCCAACAGCCTCCTTAGATACGGGGGCACTCCGAAGAAATTCAGTGCCTCCCGTATCACACTGTGAGGGAGGCTGTTGAAGGCGTTCGCGATGTACAAGGACGTCTCGCGGGCGGCATGGCCTTTCTGCAGACCGCGGTGAACGTGTCGCAGAGCCGGTCAGCCACCTCATCCACCCTTAGCTCTAAGAGCGGCGGGAGACTCCACCGGCCGACTATAGCGGCCTCCTCTGCCAGTTCCCGGTCGAGCTTTGAGAGTGCCTAACGCGCAAATTGACTTCTCCCTCTGGACGACGACGACGACGATGACGCCGGACGGACGAGAGCTGGAGACACCTCGAACCTTATATGGCGATGGTCCGAGAGAGTCTCCATCCCCGTCTCCACCCTCCACCCCTCCACTCTGCGTGCGATGGCTGGCGTGGTGAACGTGACATCCACCACGGAACCTCCCGACCAACGCACGTGCGTCTGGACTGTCCCTACGTTGAGCAAGGACAGGCCGGCAGCTAGCACCCACTCCTCTACCTCCCTCCCTTTTGGATTCGTGACCGGGTTGCCCCATGCCGTGGACTTGGCATTGAGGTCCCCGGCCACGAACACCTGTAGGGGAGCTAGCTGCCCCACCAGCGGCCCCAGAACGTTGAGAAACCGCACAAGGGTTGCCAAATCGCGGTTCGGTGAGAAGTAAACTCCGACGAAAGTCACTTCTCCCCGAACCGCCGCCACGTACCCGCGGCCCCTCGCTTTGCTGCGAGGGGGGGGCCGGCTCCGGGCCTCACCACGAGCGCTACAGAGCCATCGGTGTCCCCCATCCAGTGTGGGCTAGTGGGAGGGATCGCGACGTCAACGCTCCACTCCGCCATGGACTGCAGAAGAAGATCCTGATCCTGTCAACCATTGTGCTGGGGGGCACAGTGGTTGACATTATTCGGCCATCTCAGCGTCCGCCGATTCTATTCGGTTCCCCCAGGCCTGTTGGGAGGGGAACTTCCCGCGGGTAGATGGGGGCTTGCACGCTATGCCTCCCATCAGTAACACAGGTTGCTGCGGTCAACCCCACACTGGCACGCGCTGGCAACGTGTCCCATTCCCAGGCACCGGAAGCAGTGCCTGGGGCGGGCCTGCAGTAGGCGGAGGCGAGCGCGGCTCCAGCCCACCGCTACACTCCCTTGTTGCATCAGCTTCTTGGCCGCTGCAACTGGGAGCTCTATATGGGCTGTCCTCGCGCCCATTTGTCCCGTACGGATGTTTCGCATGAGGACTTGGCCAGAGTTGCAGCCCCCTTCTCTGGCCACCGCGGTGATGAGGCGCTCCGCGGTAACAGCATCACTCAGGTCCGAGACTCTCATTTTGGCCTTCTTCTCGGGCCTGAGTACCTCCGCCTCCTCAGCCAGGACCTCCTTTAAACGGGTGGCGAGAGCTTTCGCCTTCTCCCCGCTCGTGGAGCCGGGCACCTCGATGAGGTGCGCTCCGGTCGCCGACTGGTGAATCCGGAGCGGGCGGATACCCAGCTCCGCCAAATCAATCTTTTGCTCGGCCTTTAGGAGGACCGAGCCATATGTTACACCCTTCGCCGCTGCTTCCGGGCGTAACTTCAAAATTACGGCCGTAGAGTGCTCTACGCCTCTTCAAAGCCTAAACTGATTTAGGCTTTGAAGCCTCCTTCTTAGCCAGCAGAGCGGAGGCCGTCGGTTTTTTTGTCGATGGCGCTGAAGCTACCGGTTTCTTCACCGCCGCTTTCCGGCGGACAAACTCCATCCATCCCACTGGTACCGACTCCTGTGTGGCTTTAGCCCACACTTTTGTCCTCATTTTGGGGGCAGCCTCTTTGGACCAAACGCGGTCCATGCCACTTCCTGTCCGTTCACCTTGCCCTTCCCGTTTCCTTTTACGGCTTGAAGCAGGGCAGGAAACTCGTCAGTCAGTGTGTCCCACCACCTGATGGCAAAGCATCACCCTATTTTACAATAAGTTATATATATTTTTTTGTTTGTTAATCCATTTAATTATTGTATCCAAAATTATTTTCAAATTTTTTGTTCGGTTTGCTATTTAAGCATGTTTTTTAGTTTATTTTATTTGAACAAAATATATGTCTTGAATATCCGTATAACATTAATAACATATTCGATTGCACTGTTCAAATTAACTGAAGTGAAGTTATAAGTCCTGTCGACCTCGACGGTAAAGAAAACGACTCTTTAATTTTGGCGAAGAAAACATATTTATTTGTATCGCTTTATTATAAAACAGGTAATTGAACTTATTACAAAAAAAAATCTTTATTATATTTGAGCTTAAGGTCTTTAAAAATAATATCTTAAGGTTCGTTATAAAGATCTGAAGGTTGGTTGAGGTAGCGATCGAGGTTACTTTGTTCTACTTTTACGGCCGGGATGGTACTTCTCGTTCACATAATACCGGCGTCAAGTGACAGCTACGCTGTCGCGTTTCGTGCGGTTTTTGAGTTTGCGATTTTATATTACGGGAACAGGGAAAAGGGCAACGCATTTTTTAAACTTTTGGTTGTGCGAATGTCTATAGGCGTCGGTTGTCACCATTAGCCTGCTACTGCTGCACCACTGCTCGGTTGCGTCCTTATGAAATAAAATAAAATAAAAAATATTTTCAACTGCAACTAACGTCATAACTAAAGTTACCAAATTTGCTGAAGCTTTGTAGTTTATAAATGACAAGATCGGTTCCGAGTAGGTATCTATGTCTACCAATATTGCATATTCTATACACCTCGTCAATCAGGTCCCGTGGTAAGTTCTCGAAGCACTTGTGTTACGAGTACCTGTTGACAACGGAAATATATTCAATACTTTTATATTATTAATAATATATTTAAGATTTTATTATATTATAAAAAATAAAAAATAAAATTGGGGTGAGCAACCTTTAATACTAAAACCTTTAAAACATATTTATAAATCTATTGTCCCACCTCCTGAATATAAATATAAAATTTCATCAAAATCGGTCAAGCCGTTTCGGAGGAGTATAACCACTAAAACTGTGACAAGAATTTTATATAATTGTGAACGATAGATAAAAAATAAAGGATCACAAAAGCTAATAAAATTAGTATAATTAGTAGCTAAAAAAGTAAATATTATATTAATTGTTAGCACTATTTCGAAAACCCATAATGAGTGAGATTGGTACTTATATTACATTTTGTTTCTATAATAATATGTATGTATCATAGATGTCCGTCAAGTAAAGCCTGGTTCTGTAGCTAAGCTTTTAATTTTTTAAGGCAATTTCATCATTATCCTCATCATCATCATCATTATCGTCATCATCATCAGCCTTCATCCGTCCATTGCTGAACAAGGAAATTTGAAAAAAAAATGAAAGCCAAGACGACCGACCCCTAGCCACTTGCATCCAACACAGACAGCTGTGTGGGGTCAGCTTAAGATTACCCCTTACATACTATACGTCGAGGTGCCCTGTTAGCTTAACAGATCCGGGGTACCTCACCAAGGCGGCATTGGTGGCACTCGCCGGGTTTTAGTGGGTAGAGCTGCGTTCATTTACCATCTTTCGGGCGCAGTCCCACATACCCACTTGGGGAGACCCACTCCCCAGGCAGGATGCCTCAGAGCATTTCCCGGCGTTAAAGAAAAAAGAAAAAAAAGGGGGGCAGGGAACCTTGACCTTGCTACGTGTAAAGGCAACTTACAACATTTTACTATTCACACTCGACGATTTGAATTCATAAATATAATATTACTGACACTACAAAATATATATTTTATATATGGATCTCTTACGCTTTGATTAAGTACTACCTACAACTTTGTTCTATTGATTACATACTTCATCTAATCAATGTCGAAGTATATAATAGAAATGAATCGTTTAGCAAAGCACGGAACCGCGCCTTTGCTTTTGAAAATTCCCAGGCGTTAATAGTATTTTAGGTGCATTTTCAACAATATACATACACGTCCATGCTACAACGCGATCTATATTTAATATATAAATTATCTGCACTTAGCGAGATACGAACCCGATACTGCTGCGTGTCTAGTAGCCAGACCACACGAATAGCCAGCCATCAAATTGAATTACCCAGTGCCTGACCCAACTAGATTAGCCGTACACAGCCATAATATTTTTGATTAAACTTCAGGGTAAAAAGCCTTGATACTGTTTGACATATTTTATTATAGAAAATATGAACTACTTAGCCAGATCGAATATATTGTACCTCCAGTCAGGTGGATGCAGAGCGACGGATTCAATTTGTGTATTATTCAATTTGGCGCCCGTCAACTCACATGACAACTGCTGCCCAATTTAATATTAGGTTAAACAGCTTCAAGTTTATTTATATATTATTTTCATCGAAAGTAAGTCGAGGGATGTATAAAGACGAAGTTGTGTTTTTTTAAAGAAGACAGGGCAATACGAATAGTAGGTTCACCTAGTGGTGAGTGATCACGATCTGGAGGGCTTGCAAGTGGCCTTTAAAACAGTTAATTTATCTTTTTTGAAGGTCTCTTTGTCCTTAAATAGTCATAGATCCAGATTTTACTAAAAGTTAATTGAAAATAGTAAGTTCTAGAAATGGTAGGAAAATCAAGACACGTTCATGGGGGAGGTTGATACTATTAGCCTACTTATTTGATAGCCTACGTGAAACAAATTCTCTGTGTTCCTTACATCGGAAGCATTAGAAGCATAACTCCTAATACCAATATATTATAAAATATTATACACATTTAGCTTCTTGGCATATGCAAAATTGTGGTTTTTGTGGTTCATGATAAGGTCAAGAACTAGATGACCTTATTTATGTTTTTACAATAACCAACATTACAATTAAATTATCTCTACCAATATAAAAAAAATCGTCTCGTAAATATGTAGAGTTTTAGTCAAAGAAGTCATTGAATACGAATAGTAAGATGCCATGCTGCTTTGCAGCGGAATTGGGCGGGCACGACCGTCGTGGTACCTCTCGCTCATATAACACCGGCGTCAAGTGAGAGCTATTCTGTCGCGTTTCGTGGTTTATTAGTTTACGGTAGCTCATTGGGGGGAATAAGGAAAAGGAGGGCAACATATCAGCATAACCTACGGTTGTGCGGATGTCTATAGGTGTCGGTAGTCACCATAAGGCTCCGACTGCTCAGTTGCCTCCCTATGACATAAAAAAACATGCTTGATGCACGCTTAAAATATCAAAACCAAGATATTTGTTTTTGTAAGATATCTCACATTTTGATTTAATGATCCAGTCTTACATTCTTCATGTGAAAGCTCGACTGTCACTTCCACGCTTAAATTTCGCTAAAATTTAGCCAAAATAGTCAGTCCGGAAATGTTAATCTAAGTTCAGCGCGAAGCCGCGAGTGACAGACGGTATCTAGTATATTGGAAATTTACGCACTTTGAGAAAAAAAGAAAATTCCTTATAATGTATTGCAGATTTCCACTGCAGAGTAAATAACAGTGACAAAGGAAAATATAGGCGTCGCTTACGACTGCGACGAGGCGCATTGAAATTCATGAGTTGGAATCGTTCGTATACGCGGAGTGCAAAGCTGACCTAGCTTTAGAGTTGTTCGGGAATATGTAATAAAAGGAGGAGTTCTTATGGTTTTTAAACTAAAAGAGACTATTTCTTCGTATTATGGTATCATATTATCGAATTGTATATATATTGCTACTTGGATAAAGTTTTCTATTTATGTGAACTAAGCTAAATAAGCAAATAAAATATTATAAGCTAGTTAGTTGCACACTGATTTATTGACACCGATGTATTAATAGTGCGCCGTAAGCGCAGTAAGTGCCTTTTCACATAAGCCGGTTACCGGGTAGCCGGCGCTGGGTATCCGGGTAGCGAAGTGTAAGCAAATTACGCTAAAGCTGCTATACATGTCTACCGGATACCCAGCGCCGGCTACCTGGCAACCGGCTCGTGTGAAAAGGCACTAGGTGATGGTACTTTATTATTTCTTAGCGAGAATAATTATTACTTTATCAATAATTAGGGATATTTCACAAAAAATAATTTGAGAATTAAATATCAAATGGGAGTTAAGGGAACCCTATAACTGAGACTTAACTGTCCATCCGTATGTCCGACACAGAGCTTTTCTTGTGCATCGTAATAGGTACTTTATTTTCGCAGACCCTGTAATACTATGACCGCTATAACAACAAACAACATAATAAAAATAAAATAAAATTGAAAGAGGTCCCACAGTAATATAGGCGTTTATTTTGCATCGTGTAAATAATAATGGCCATACAAATGCCTTAATTTGTTGCTCTCTTTCTACGAGGTAGTGCAGATGTCGCAGAAGGAGGAGACGAAGCGGGAAAGGGAAGCGCAATGGCGCTTCTTGTCGCAGGAGAGCGCGGTCGTATCGTGGTAACAGGGCCTATGCACGGCGGATCGGATCGGATCGGATCCACCGTGTTCAGGGTACCTTAAGCGGAGTAGGAGGGAACGTCACCGCCCTGCCTCCAGATGAGAGTTCCTCCAGAGGTGTGTGCCTCCAGAGGAGAGCCTCCAGATGAGAGTGCCTCCAGAGGAGAGTGCCTCTAAGCACACCGTCACCGGTGCGATGGCCATAGTCCTGCACCGGGCCAGCACGACAAGGAGAACACCGCCGGGTTATAGTGGGTAGAGCTGCGTCCATCTTACCATCTTTCGGGCGCAGTGAATCCCACATACCCGCCTGGGGAGTCCCCTCCCACGCAGCATGCTTAAGAGCATTTCCCGACGAAAAAAAAGGGTGAGTAGGTTAGGTATATAACCTAGTTTTTAATGACGCTTAAATTACAATTATTTTGAATACAAATTTGGAACTTGAGATTCAAGAACGTATAGAAATTATAATCATGTAAAACTTGAATAAGGAAGCCAAAGCAAGGAAGCAAAAATGTTTACATATTAAGTGGTAACTTAGTTAAATAATATTACCTAGATATCCTTGATATCTCCTGTCTCTAGAACTTATTACAATAATAAGGAAATAAAATTATAATAAGAAATGCGTACCTTTTATTGTAATACAAGCTGCCAAAACGATTACGAGTCCTATATCAATACATGCCATAACTATTTTACGAGCGTAAGACGGACAGGCCCTAAGATCTGTAAACAAAACTCTTAATTAAGTTCGTCACAGATCACGGTCTCTTCTAAGAAACCAGGAGAAGAGAATATTAATATGTATTTCACCCATTTCTGATTTGTGACGTACCAAGACTGTATACTGTTTCCTCACGTTACCCAAAAATGATGAAACGAACACTTGGTAGTTTTTTTTTATATCATAGGAGGCATGGAGTCGGAGCCATGGTGACTACCGACGCTCATAGACATCTGCACAGATACGTTGCCATCCTTTCCCCTATCTCCCCAATGGGCCTTTGGAAACTCACAAACCGCACGAAACGCGACAGCACGAAAAGCGTAGCTGTCATTTGCCGCCGGTTTTATGTGAGTGAGAGGTACCACCCCGGTCGTGCTGGCCCAATTAGGCTGCAAAGTAGCATGGCACTACGTCTTACAGCAGCATGGCACTACCTCTAACAGTTGGTAGCAGAAGTTTAAACCAAACCTTGAACATTCCTTTCGACATCTCTAGTCCATAAACGCTCAAATGTCGCTACTTGAGGGAAATTTCTGAAAATTAACTGGGAAACGCTATTTAAAAATTATAATGTTCATTGAGGGAGACCTGTGTTCAACAAATGGGCGGATAAAGGCTGATGTTAAATGTTCGAAATCATATTTTGATCGTTGTACAAACAAGTATATAATATTCATATATACGATATGCTTTAAGTTGTGTAACATAACGACTAATAACTTCACGTACACATTTTGAAGACTGTGGCATACATAGGCTGCACTAAAAGTATCGGGAATGGAATATTTCCACTGTTCCTGTCATATTAAAATCTTTTTAATTGAAAACTCCTTGGTTTTAAAAATCGAATACCATTTATTTATTTAAAAAAAGATTCTCGGTCTTGTCACAAGGTCTTGTCAAACTTGTTTAGTCGTTGAGAAAATGGAATTGACTCGAGAAAATTCTAGAGCGATGATTTATTATGACTTTCGAAGTGGTTTAACACAAAAACAGCGTGTTGACCGGATGATTTCTGCATTTCGTAATGAAGCCCAATCCAAAAGTTGAATTTCAACGTGGACGTTTCAAGCTCAGTGATGATCCCCGTCAAGGTCGTCCAAAAACTGCAGTCACCCGAGAAAACGTTGATGCTGTGCGTAAGCTGATTTAGGAAGATCGACATGTGACATACCGCGAAATTCAAGAAACTTTAGACATTGGCATGAGTCAAATACAAATAATCTTGCATGAACAATTTGGTGTAAAAAAAGTTGTTTTCCCGATGTATACCGCATTTGCTTTGTGAAGAGCAAAAAGCGACTCGCGTTACTTGGTGCGTCAGAACTCTCGAAAGATTCCACGCAGGATCCTCAAATGCTGTATTCAACATCGTATCAGGTGACGAATCCTGGATATACGCGTACGAACCCGAAACAAAAAACCAGTCACGAGTTTGGGTGTTCGAAAATGTGTTAAAGCCAACAAAAATTGTTCGTTCACGGAGTGTTGCAAAAAAAATGGTGGCCACGTTTGTCTCCAAAACCGGCCATGTTGCGACTATTCCTCTTGAGGGACAAAGAGCGGTTAATGCAGAATGGTATGCTAGCATTTGTTTGCCACAGGTCGTTTCTGAACTCCGTAAAGAGAACTGCAACCGCCGCATCATCCTCCATCACGACAATGCGAACAAAAGAGTTTTTGGAGCAAGAAAACATAGAATTATTAGACCATCCGCCGTACAGCCCCGACCTAAGCCCTAATGATTTCTATACTTTCCCTAAAATAAAGAATAAATTGCGTGGTCAGAGATTTTCATCGCCTGAAGAAGCCGTTTTGTAGGCGTCCACACGCCTACAAAACGGCCATTTTGGAGACCCCAACTTCCGAATAGAATGGTTGCTTCAATGATTGGTTCCATCGTATGGAAAAATGTGTCAAATTTCTCGGAGAATACTTCGAAAAGCAATAAATACATTTTTAAATAGTAATATTGTGTCACTTCCTTGATTCCCGAAATTTTCAGTGCCGCCCTCGTAAGTCATAACCTCTGACGACTTTTCGAACAGAAAGTACTAAGAAAAGATTTACGAGATTCTTTCAATTTCCTTTGGGTAAACAGCAGATAGAGTGAATTTCATTTATCTTTTTTAATTCCTCAAAATTAAGTTCCTAATTCAGAAAGTGTAGATAGGTTAGGATTTAGTTAGTAGTAGTAGTCCCCACACTACTACTACTAACATGGTACAGGCCTTGACGTGGCGGTGGGGCTCAGTAGCTAGGGTGAGCCGCTGCACCTTGGGCGAAGCTAATCGAGCCGAGGGGGCTCTTTGTACCGCTCTTATAAGAAAAGGAGACAAAGAGCAGGGGGCAAGGGGCGAGGACGGGAACCTCACCCCATTGTACTGTCCCGTCGTTGTTCTGTGGTGCGGGACAGCCCCTCTGTGGAGGTGGCGTCGGTACCTTGATGGACTGACTTGCCGTCGAGGTGCCCTGTTAGCTTAACAGATCTGGGGCACCTCACCAAAGGCGGCACTGGTGGCATTCGCCGGGTTTTAGTGGGTAGAGCTGCGTCCACTTACCAGCTTTCGGGCGCAGCGAGTCCCAAATACCCGCGTGGGGAGACAAACTCCCCTGCGGGATGCCTCAGAGCATTTCCCGGCGTTAAGGAAAAAAAGGAGTTGTAGTATGCTGTTGTTCAGCCGAACCGAGAGGTACCACCCCGGCACGACCAGGGTGGTACCTCTCGGTTACATATCACTGGTGTCATGTCACCTTTTTTATAGCATAGGAGGGCAAAAGAGCAGTCGAAGCCTTTTGGAGACTATCCGCACAACCAGAGATTATGCGTTTTCCTCCTTTTCCCTATCCCCCAATGGGCCATCTGAAACTTACAAACCGCACGAAATTCGATAGCATTATAGCTGTCACTTGACTCCGGTGTTATGTGAGCGAGAGGTACCACCCCAGTCGTGCCGTCCCAAGTCGGCTGCATAGCTCTTACTAAATTATGGTAAGTTAATAAAATTGCCATTTATTTTAATTTTCGCGTAATTTAATCAGTTATTGCATTTGAGTGGCGCAGTAAAAATAAAACGTTTCGCCTATTTTCACGTGAAACTCGTTCAGAATTGATTGGAGGATCAGGTTTTATTGCGATTTCAACGTGGGAACGTCGCTAACGTTTGTACGAGAAAATAAGAGATTGTAGATGCGGTGCGAGTGTTTCTGACATGTTTGCCTAAATCGTTTCGCTTTTATACCCTCGTAGAAGGTTCTTCTTATGCTGATTTTTTTTAAACTTACCTACGAACATTCGAGAAAAAAGCCTGCTCGTTTTTTAGTATATAATACTTACATTACAATTTACCAGCATGTTATAAATTACACGATAAATATTATATGGAATTAAATGGCAATACCACTTCGAAAACTTCGCGAAAAGAATCTAAACAAGTTGTGGAGCATATCTCGTTCTATTTGCAATAGAAAATGTGTTTTATTTTAAAGCCTGACCAGAAATATATAAAGCCTGCATTGGTGTCGCCACTGTATCTTTTATACGGTAACACATAGTATAGTCCATACAGAAATTAGTTCTAAAATTTTCCGCGATATGGCGAGGTTTTTTATTTTTCTGGTCAGGCTATACCTAATATTTCTCAGAGTTTAAAAACTTGGGAAAAACTCAGACAGTGGGTCACGAAGGAGGAGTAGAAAACCGGGCCATAGCAAAACAGAGTTTGGGAAACGCTGATCTAATTCTATGGTATTATTATAATTCACAATTAATATATAATTTAATAAATTAATAATTATAATTAATATATACTAAAAATTTATAACGAAAGATGAAGATGATGGGAAAATAAAGAAATTACAGAGTCATACCGTTTGTAGCCGCTGCATTCCAGTTGATTTGACTGTCAAGACGCACCAACAGGTGGTCCACATAAAAAAGATTATGGTACACATAGATAATATACGCGCTACATAGCGCAGCTTTTAAGCATTTTCATGAAACATAGTAGGGCAACTACAAAATTAGTTCTTCCTATCCTTAATTATGAGGGCTTTTGAAATATTAATAAACGCAGCATTAATTAGACCACATAGACTATTCACTAATTTATCACTAAAGTAGTTAAAAATTAACGACCTCGCGCTTAAAACTAATTAATGGCTTTACAAATCGAGCAATATCATTAATTTTGTAAATTATAAACACGGGTGTACAATAACGAACACCTTATTATCTCGCTCAACAGTTACTATTTACTATTAATTGCTTTATTATAGATGAAAGTATGCTTTATTATTATTACATTAATATATTATTTTTACAACACTTAATTATTATTATCTGCAGGGACTTAATCATTATGCAAGTCATTATGATTATGACTTGTTTGGTGCGAATTATAGAGGCTTGCTGTGTACGGAAAGGGGTTGATGATTATATTGGTGACATCGAGCATGTTATAACCGGAATAGAGCAGTAATGTTATATTTTTTGTATGAAAACAAATTTCACCAAATTTTTACAGCGACGCTGCGCCGGTCTGCGCTCTGATAGGCCGACTGATGGATGATTGGTCGATGAGACGCACACACAGTTTACTTACTGGTTGGTTGAAGTGCTATTACGTCAGTGACAAATCACTGTCCTGTTTCGGAATTTTATGGGTCTCATTACTACTTCACCCGGCTATTTGCTCGATGATTAATGATGTTGATGTTGATGTTGATGTTTATCTACAGACTTAAGTAATGTAAATGTTTCGTATTGACCTAATCTTATTTTATTTGCTTGGTGACTTGCTTGATTTTTTATTACTGTATTTAAAACCTTATCTCATAATCTAAATGAAAAAATGTCGATATCCGTGTAGTGGCTGATCCGTGGTTGCGAGTGGCAAGGGATCAGCCGTCTTGGCGTTCATAGAGGAAGGCTTATATTCAGCAGTGGATGGATAGAGACTGGTGATGATGATGATGATACACAACTACCTTGGTACCAGTAAAACACTGTCTTTCCTGTCCTTTTCTTGGAGCTGCTGTAGAGAATGGTGGGGGTTTAAAAACAAGTGGGAACTCGTCCGTCGCCCCGTAAATGTTACAAAGAGCTTGAAGATAAAACATTAAAATTGTATAAAATAAACTCCAACAATTTTGAACACCTGATTGTTTTTGCCATAACCAAAGTTGTGAAACAGATTCAGTTATTCCGGTACCGCGTCAAAAAACATTCCGACTTCGTGTTTGATTCTGAATTCGGCTTGATAAACCATTTCAGTATTTAAGTTCTAGGCTTTTTTTTCTTTAACGCCGGGAAATGCTCTGAGGCATCCCGCGGGGGAATGGGTCTCCATACGCGGGTATGTGGGACTCGCTGCGCCCGAAAGCTGGTGAGTGGACGCAGCTCTACCCACTAAAACCCGGCGAGTGCCACCAATTCCGCCTTTGGTGAGGTGCCTCGGATCTAATGAGCAAACAGGGCACCTCGGCTAATCAGTCCTCCAAGGGTACCACAGAGTAGTCTAAGGTGAACCCAGCACCTTGGACGAAGTAATTTGAGCCGAGGGAGCTGCTCTTTGTTTCCCTCGAATAAGAAAAGAGGACAAAAGAGCAGGGGGACAAGGGCCGAGGATGGGAACCTCACTTTCTGTCCTGACGTTGGAAGGGGTTGTTCTGTGGTGCGGCGTAACCCCTCTATGGAGATAGCGTTGGACTCTCGAGGGACTGACTAGCCGTCAAGGTGCCCTGTTTGCTCATTAGATCCGGGGCACCTCACAAAAGGCGGCATTGGCGGCACTCGCCGGGTTATAGTGGGTAGAGCTGCGTCCACCTTACCATCTTTCGGGCGCAGCGAGTCCCAACTCCCACATAACCGCCCGCGGGATGCCTCAGAGCATTTCCCGGCGTATAAGAAAAAAAAAAAGAACTGTCAATCTTGAAATCGATCGTTCGTCGTCAATCGTCGTTTTCAACCCCCCAACCCAAAAAAGGGGTGCTACAAGTTTGACCGATAAATGTCTCTGTCTGGGGCACAGTAGCTCTTGAACTAGTGAACTGGTTAGAATAAATCAATGAGGAAGGTTTGGCTTTTTGTAAAAAAAAAATTATTTTTTTAAATCTAAATTTATTTACAGGGTTTTTTCTATAAAGAATATGTCACCCCGATTATTGCATACAATTACCTTAATTTTACTAAATTAATCTATTCGCCACCTTATACCTATGCTAGTAATATGATAAATTGTTCTGGTTTTATCATTTAATGGAAAGGCCAGAACACTATTATTTATTATTGGACAATATTATTGGATTTGTTAAGTGACAACGTCTTATAATTCGATGGAGCCGGATGCACGAACGAAAAAATATGACGCATGCGGCGTTACCTCACTCTGAGGCGTTCCATTTTCTTATGACTTTGTCACGTTCAACTATCGTCAGTAAACCGACTTTACAGACAACCGATTTTTTTGCTATTGCGTTGCGGTTTTTTTTAAAGTATGATTTAATTATTATATTTTGAAAGAGTAAATTCGCTTAACATTTGAAAATAATCTGATAATTTTAAGTTACTGAAACAAAATCGATAAACAATTGTTTTATTACTAGCAATATTCGGGATTTCATACTTTGAGTAAAGTTTTATCGCCGATTGCTGTCCTCCGATTCACCTTTCGTTGAGGCATGTCTGTAGATGCCAGGACTCAACGAAAATGAGTTTCAGATAACAATTAAAGAGCATACTCACATTTGAAAGGCTAGCAACGTACCTGCTAATCCTCTTTTGTAGCGGGTATCTGTGGATGTCACTTATCACTTACCATCAGGTGAACCGAGTGTCTGTTTGCCCCTCTTCTATAAAAAAAACGATATTTTGTAAACCACATTTAAATTTATATTTAAGTAAATCCCTGAATAGATAAGATAGAATTCATAAACCAATCTCTATCCAAAGATCTTTATAATTAATTTTGCGGTTTGTGAGTTTCCGGTGGCCCATTGGCGGGGGGGGGGGGGGGGGGGTTAGGGAAAAGGAGGGCAACGCATCTGCATAATCTTTGGTTGTGCGGATGTGTTTGGGCGTTGGTAGTCGCCAAACGGCTTCGACTGCTCATTGCCCTACTATGCCATAAAAAAAAAATAAAAAAAAATAAAAAAAACTTTAAAACGGCCTTGCTCCTTATTAAGTAAATTTCAATCTGACCGAGAAACGCATACGGAACAACCGTGAATTTTATACACATAAATTAATATCTACATTTTTGACTTTATTTAATTTTGGTGCTCGATATTTGTCCTACTTACATCGTCGATGTAACCCTTATCAACGCGGAGAGAGAAAGCACTATTACTAACTCGCTCTGGCAACGTTTGAGTTCACGACCGCGTACGTATTCCAATCTACCAGCGGTCACACTTTCTTCGCCGAATAGATTACAGCGTGTTTTGTAGACTTTGTAGTCTGTAGTTCGTTCTCAGTACGCATGCGTAAACTGTGTCAGACGGAAGCGCATATTCACTCTCTCCGCATAACCTCAAAATTTGTATTCATTTTGTTGTTAAAAAAATAGTTTCGGAGAGGACTTTATTAAATAATGGCTCTACATGTAGATAAATGTGATTTAGTATTAATACTCATTGCTTTATATGCAATAAAGCGCATATACGATGTATTATATACTTTTGTTATTGGACCGGCTGTGAATAAAGTGGATTTCAAGTCAAAAGGAAAGTGGGCATGTGAGTATATAATTTGTTTATTATGTTTGATATTTGTCTACGAAGAGTAATTCCTTTTACTAATGCTTCTATAAGAAAGTTCCTATGTCGTATACCGTTATGGTAGAAAGTTAATGTTACAAAAAATATGATTTACTGGAGGTGTAATAAATATATACTTCGTTAGTTATGTTTTCATAAGTCTGCTTTCAAATATTTTGAAAAAATTAATTATATTTTGATGAGAGCTTATTAGTCTGCTTTCAAGTATTTAGGAAAATATGCTATAATTATAAACTCGTTATGCCTATTACAATACTACAATACCTAATATAATACAAGTTCATGAAAGCGTGAATTTATTTTACGGACTTCTTTTTCTTTAACGCCGGGAAATGCTCTGAGGCATAGTGGGTCTCCCCACGCGGGTATGTTGTACTCGCAGCACCCGAAAGCTGGTAAGGAGAGGAGACGCAGCTCTACCCACTAAAACCCGGCGAGTGCCACCAATGCCGCCTTTGGTGAGGTGCCCCGGATTTAATGAGCAAACAGGGCACCTTGACGGCTAGTCAGTCCTCCAAGGGACCGACGCCACCTCCACAGAGGGGCTGACCCGCACCACAGAACAACCTCTCCCAACGTCAGGACAGTACCATGGGTGAGGTTCCCATCCTCACCCCATGCTCTTTTGTCCCCTCTTCTTATAAGAGGGATACAAAGAGCCCCCTCGGCTCAATTAGCTTCGCCCAAGGTGCTCGGCTCACCCTAGACTACTGAGCCCCACCGCCACGTCAAGGCCGGAACCAGGGTGGGGAGTCATTTTAAGGCCTGCTGGGTATATATTTATAGCATATTATGTGTCTACCTGCGTTATTTTAATAGTCCGCAAATTTTATTGACAAGGTCAAGTGCACTGTAAAAACGGGCATAGGGGTGTTTCTTGAACCCAGGTCGGCAAATACGGAACAATGTTTTAGTAATAAAAGCATTTTACAAAAAATTAAAACCGACTTCAAAAATACTAAACTAAAAAGTAATAAAATAACAGTTTCTTTAATGTTTGTGCTTACAACATATAATCAACTTAATCTTCTACTAATGTGCAAACTTTGCGTTTACCACGTCATTATAGTTACTTTTGGAGTCGGTGTCAGCCAAGGTAGGTAGGTAGGTAATGTACAGCAACAAATACGACACCGACTTCAAAAGTAACTATAATGACGTGGTAAACGCAAAGTTTGTACATTAGTAGAAGATTAAGTTGATTATATGTTGTAAGCACAAACATTAAAGAAACTGTTATTTTATTACTTTTTAGTTTAATATTTTTGAAGTCGGTTTTAATTTTTTGTAAAATGCTTTTATTTCTTAATTTTTAGTGATTCCGAAATTCGTCGTCTTGGCGTTCATTGAAGGAGGCATGTTCAGCAGTGGATGGATAAAGGATGATGATGATGATGGTGATGATGATGATGATTACGATGACCGCGACATACTATGGTGTGCTACCAAAGCATTCAATATAATTATTACATCGACACGTAATAAAATGATCATATCATCAAGATAAACAAAACCAACCAAATAGACATTATTGGGAATAACTAAAAAACGGCTTGTCAGATCTTAATAAAATTAATATGGGACCAAATTGGAAACTACAGCTTTCAAACAAAAAAATAACCATCGAAATCCATTCACAAACGGCGGAGATATCGTGTCACATACATACAAAAAAAAAATAAAAAAAAAAAACATACAGACGAATTGAGAACCTCCTTTTTTTTTTTTTGAAGTCGGTTAAAAACATACAGACGAATTGAGAACCTCCTTTTTTTTTTGAAGTCGGTTAAAAATGAATATAGTTTTGTAATACCTAAAGGTTTTACGAAATGCTTCGTCATTGTTAGACTTAAAATAATCTATCATGATCTCCTTCAATGAACGCCAAGACGACCGTCACTGCACGTAGATCGTCTTCCCACCTGGTTAATGGTCGACCAACACTTCATCTACCTAAACGTAGCCTCAAATCTTGAACCTTATTGGCCCATCGGCCATCTGTTCTCCTGAGTGTATGACCAGACCACTGCCACTTCAACGAAATTTCTAATTTTCTATAAAAATATAGAATTTGAAACTATGCCTTAAACCCAGGAGTATGCTAACCCTTTATTCTTTGCATATTATTTAATATTACCTACTGATTAGTAATTATAATAGGTATAACATAATATATTTAGTGAGTGCCGACGCGATGGTCTACTAGCTGGAACCTATGGGCTCGAAAGTCAGACTTGAAGTGAGTGTTTCCATCATGACCAGTGAACCTAAAATAGGTTTAACTAAAGTTCTCCGTTCACCTGAACATACCAGGTAAGCAAGCGATGTTCTCTATTGCTCTATCGGTTGCTCACCGAGGAAACATTGCATGCAGGATGAGAATGCCCCTGGAATGCCCAGTAGCGGAATATACAAGGGTTCGATGATGAGGATGATGATGCTGGTGATGTTGGTGATACTGATGATGATGATAGGTATAAAGTTAAGAGGTGTGATTGTTTTGCAGAAAATAGGTAGCGCTGATATCGTGGCGGGATCAGTGTCATCTACACATATAAATAAATTTGGAGTGACTGCTTGTAAAATTGAAATAACCGTTTTTTATTAAATGCATAATATGGGTCTATAGACGGTACATATACCTTTATCAAAATAGCATTTGTTTTTAATATTTGTCTGTTTGTTTGTATGTCTGTTCGTTCCGGCTAATCTCTGAAACGGCTGGGCTGATTTTGACGGGGCTGTAACTGACAGATAGCTGATGTTATAAGGAGTAACTTAGGCTATATAAATAATCATCATAAAACCGTATACGGCTGTAAATCTAAGTTAACGCGGGCGAAGCTGCGGGCAACAGCTAGTTAGTTATAAAATAGACATTCATGATTTGTGATTGTATAAACTAGAAAAACAAAAAGCCAACCCCGTTTTGCAATTGAATAGAAAATAGTAATCTTTATATTATGTTAGTCAACATTTAACTTAAGAACTTGATGATGCCGATATTTATAATAATTATAATCGTAAAATACAGTCGCCCTCCAACCATATCTTGGGAAAAAAACCTTGTTACTTGATTCAAAACGAGATTTTTTCGGGAAACGTTTTTATCTTTGATTCACACGAATGATTTTAATGCTACGTAATAATTTAATATTTTGATTGTATTCGATATTTGTTTCGCAACATGTTTGACAAATTTATTATTAATATTCATGTGTGGGTATTTTAAACTAGTGATGTGCCGGATATCCGTATCCGTAACCGCGGATATCCGAGCGAGAAAAAAGATCCGTATCCGTTAAATTTTGGAGAGTTTTTTAGCTTATATGAAGGCTTAGGAGGGACTCTGGTAATTAAAGTGACACATCTACATACACTCTATTGTGCAGACGCGAAAGTCTGGTGACGAGTCGGATGCGGTGTCCCACAGGGATCGGTTCTAGGTCCGATCCTGTAGGACATCGGCTACGACTGGGTCCTGCGAGGCCGCCTCCTCCCCGGGATGGGTGTCATATAATACGCGGATGACACCCTCGTGTACGCCCGGGGACGAGGCTATAAGGAGGCGGCGCGGCTGGCTGAGATCGGGCTCGACCTCGTGATCAGCCACATAGAGAGGTTAGGGTTTCGGGTCAGACCTGAGAAGACCGAAGCCCTTCTCTTCCACGGACCGGGCGGAAAGGACCCCCACTGGGGGCTGCCCCCCAGATCGGAGGGGTGAGGATCAGGATGAGCCCCCATATCAAATATCTGGGGCTCATCCTTGACGGAGGACCACATTTCTCAATGTTGGGACCGAAGGTCGTGAAGGCGGCAAGTGCGCTTGGCAGACTCCTCCCGAACCCGTTGCCGTCTGCAGGCAGCTATACTCCGGAGTCTGCCGGAGTATGACAACTTACGGTGCACCCATCTGGGCGGGTCACCTTACCATAGGAATAAGGCCTAGCTGCGCTCGGCGTAGCAGGCCATCGCAGTAAGAGTGATCCGTGGGTACCGTACAGTAGAGGAGGCTGCCGACGAGGGCTACCCCCGTGGGCGCGGGTCCGCCGCAGGCGCTACTTAATGCGCCTCCAATAACGCCCCTGTGCTCGTGTCGGGTTCAGGATGGGAACCTGGGCCCAATATGACGCGAGGTCGCGGGGACTGCTTAAATAGCCAGGCAGTCCCCCCTTAAGGTTACACAAGTCGCTCATCTTTCCATACAAACGCAGAACAGTAATACTACAATGTTTGACGTTGACCATCAAAAACTAGGGAAATTGATCTCGTCGTTATCTATGTCTGTATGTACTCAAAATCGTAAAAAAATTATACATTAAAAAAATATAAGCTTTTTTTTTAACGGGCTAGGCCCACCACTCGTTCCCACCGCTGCTACTCCTGTATAGCCAGGATCGACAACGGTAACCACTAAATGACCCTTTGATACGATCTCAGGGAGCCCGAGGGATACGTTAAAACTGCCTTGGGACCCGCAACGAATTTAATCAGAAGTATTCAGGAGGAGTAGGAAAAATTTCCAGTTTCCCTTCCCCGTTAAAGCGGGAGACAGTACAAGAATGCAATGACTAACAAAAGTCAAGAAAAGACAGCAGCCGGGGGATGCCCAGCTGCAATGCACCACGGAGATTTTTATTATGTCTACAAATATCTGCATAGTATGATTAATCAATTTATATCAACTATGAGTTATTATGTATAACTTAGTGATTATCATGGTTGAAATAATAGTTGTTGTTTGAAAGTTGGTTTATATTTTTTAAAATATAAGCTTCTAAACTTTCGTATTTCTACACTGATCTTAGCCCAATTTGAACGAAAATAAATAGTATACATACGGAGTACGAAAGCTTAAAACTAAACCCGTGCGGACATAGTTTAGTTATTCATAATTTTAAAAAGATACACTTTATAGTTTTTCTATAATAATTGTTATGCAAAATGGACATTTTAGGAATGAATTCATTTCGTTGCGTTTCATTCTAGCACACATGTTCACGCACTATGTCAGGTGAGATAGCATTACTTTTGTTGGAATTCGCGCCGTCGACTTGTTCAACCTTAAGAGGAGTAGTCTGGCCTTCGCCGGGGCCAGCCTGTCGCTGAGGTGATCCTGTTGAATGCCTATCCGAGACCCTCAAACTAAAGCGGCTGAAGGCGCTCGCAGTGGTTTTAGTTTACGGGCAGGGCACTCCCAGGTGAGAGTCCTACTTAGGGTCAGGATCTACCCGAGATCCTGGCTACATGCGTATTAAAGCATTTCCCTGCGATAACAAAAAAAAAAGAGATACGAAAGTCAGTTAGGTACCATTAAGTTAATCCGACTGCTCGTCGCCTCTTACCAAAATAGTAATGAAATGAAATATACTTTATTGCATACATAAACAAGAACACAAACAATCAATTAACAATAACATATTTTAACATATTTATGTACACAAAAGGCGACCTTATTGCTTCATTAGTTATTTCTTCCAGGCAACCTTTGTGTATGTGAAATAATACTTACTACATAACTGGGTAGGAGACAGGAAACAAACAAAAAATTATAATTAAAAATAATAATAATAATAGTGCATACATAATATATATTTATATACAAAAAAAGTAAATATATACTTACAGTACCAATAAAATATATGTTATAATAAAATATTTATGAATATCGCATATACATATTATACCATACACAAATGTACTTATTATTTCACATACATATGTAAAATACATAAAATATAAATATAATAACTAATTAGCACAGATGAAGTTAACATCACTGCTTACAAAATGATCAGCAACAACACATTTTTAAATAATGTTTTTTTAATATTTTTTTTAAAGATTCTAGATTTGGCGCCCATACAACTCGGAAGACTATCCTCATTGGTGTACCTAAGATAAGTGTGTATGGGGTCATCTTTTAAATTTCAACTCTTTTTTTATTTTATTTTTGGAATTTTGTCTTTTTGCCAAATTACGTGATTCTTGGTCAACGGGAACTATCATATTATAGGCTTTCGACCCTAAACCTCTAAGATACTTCCGGTTGATCTAGACTAATTGTAAATGTTGGTCAAAAGCAAGGTCTTATAGCATAAGTAAAGGGGAAATCTCGAAAATTAACAATAAGTTAAAAATGAAGGTAAATTTAGTGAAATTCTAAATTTGCCTACATCTTTTTATAGTGCTGAAAACACGGTTGGCGGGGGGCAACCCCCGACTAAAAATAAATCATAAGTGAGCCAAATCAGCTTACATCTAACCGACGAAGCATTAGGGCCTTTTGGCCGTTAGCATAGAATATAGCTCATTCCAAACAAAAATGTTTGTACCGGGAAATGCTCTTAGGCAAAAACAAATCTGCCTATAATTACTTCTTTACGTCAGATATCTGAATATGAAATAAGTTGTATGTAATGTTGTATAAGATAAATAAACTGCTCTTGACAAGTTGAGCGTAAAACGTCTTATATGAATACGTGTATTACTTGGTACTTTAATAGTAGGCAAATGTTTGTCAAGTATTTATGTTGATTGAAAGTCAATAATGAAAATATTATTTCCTCCCGTTTATCGTCTAAGAGCTAGCAATATTTTCGAGAGAGAATATCATGTAGGCCAGTTTTAAGATATGCTCTCTCTTTCACTTCCCCGGACGTCATACGGGCTATCTGGCTGGCGGTAGTGGTTGCGTTCATCAGAGCGCATCCATACATACGTGCATACTTGTAGAGGTCAAATATCAATTTTTCAAATCATTTTAAGAAGTTTCTTTCTTTTATTAATATTTTTTTGAACATTTTGCAACATGAATATATTATTGACAGACATTTTAATTGTTGTTCAAACTGTGCCAGACGCTAACTTTGAATTAAAAATATAAATATTTCAGTATTGCTGAAATTTTTATATGATGTTAAAATTTATTTGCAAACAATAATTAGATTGTTTAAACTTCATAATATGGCATCAAAATAATTATTTATTGTTGTAAAAAATTAAGATAATGATCAATCTCAAGTATGAAAATATACAACAATTAGATTTTTTTAATCCTTGTATAACAAAAAAACGAATACATCTTGATAATTATCATCATCATCATCTTTATCACTGCTGTCATTTTCACTGTCATCATTGTCTTTTGGATTATCATCATCTTGTTATAAGCTGTTATCTATAAAAGAATGAAAAAAAAATATAATCTTTCGGCAAATAAATTTATTAGTAGATATTCAATTTAAAATATTGATCGAAGAAAATATCGACACGATTAGATTGAAATCGTAGTATCATACTCAGAAATTATTTTAGATAAAGCATCGAAGGTTACAGGTACTTCTTTCATTAAGAAACAATCTAAAATAGCTAATTAAACTGCCATCAGTGTGGCACATTGATGTTGGCACTGGTGTTAGTGGAAATCCCCACCATGGTTCAGGCCTTGTCGTGGCGGTGGGGCTCAGTAACCTAGGGTGAGCGGTGCACCTTGGGCGAAGCTAATTGGGCCGAGGGGACTCTTTGTACCCCTCTTATAAGAAGAGGGGACAGAAGAGCAGGGGGCAAGGGGTGAGGATGAGAACCTCACCCCATTGTACTGTCCCGATTTTGGGAGGGGATGTTCTGTGGTGCGGGACAACCCCTCTGTGGAGGTGGCGTCGGTCCCTTCTAGATCCGGGGCACCTCACCAAAGGTGCAATTGGTGGCACTCGCCGGGTTTTAGTGGGTAGAGCTGCGTCCATTTACCAGCTGTCGGGCGCAGCGAGTCCCACATACCCGCGTGGGGAGACCCACTCTCTCGCGGGATGCCTCAGAGCATTTCCCGGCGTTAAAGAAAAAAAATGGTGTTAGTGGAAATGTTAAAACTTTCTCAATATCAACTTTATGAGTTAAGGATAGTCCTATCATTCTCCCAGATAAATCGCGTTGCATTCTCAGCTTGACAATTGTATTTCCGAGGGTTATTTTTTTTTAATTCAAAATTAGCGTCTGGCACAGTTTAAGCAACAATAAATATATCTGGCAATAATAGATTCATGTTGCAAAAAGTTCAATAATAAAAATAATAGTAATAAAAGAAACTTAAAATGATTTGAAAAATTGATATTTGACCTATACAAGTAGGATCCGCACTGAGGAACGTAACTATTACCGCCAGCCAGATAGCCCGTATGACGTCCGGGAGTGTGAGAGAGAGCATATTATTTAAACACTGGCCTACCTAAAATTCTTGTTTTCCCGACGTTGCTAGCTCTCGTACTATGTATGTCGTATCGTATATGTCGTATTACGAACGTCAGCGAACGAATAAGATTATTTAATTTATAATTTAGTCACGTTCTTCGTAAAAACAAGACGTGGAAGAAAAAAACATACAGATGATTTTCAAAATTGTCTGCCCTATTGTAGCATTACCTGATTAATCATGAAATCTGAAACGTTGCATGTATAAAATATATTCCAATAAATCCTGAGAAAATGTAATATGTAACTTTTTAGTTTTTGGAATCTTGTAGACAACGCTAGCGCAACGTTATTTTAGGGTTCCGTATCTCAAAAGGTAAAAAAGAACCCTTGTAAAATCACCGTCTTGTCCGTCTGTCTGTCCGTTTGTCACCGCCGATTCTCATAGGAACGGGTGAACTTAGCAAGTTGAAATTTATATCATATACTGAGGTCTATAGTCCCTATTAGGTTTATAAAAATCAAGGTCCTGTGTAAACACTACAAAAGATATGGGGAAATTTAGATTATCGCGAATAGAAAATTTTTCCTTAAATTTCAACTTATTTTTCGGAATTTGCCCTTTCCTTGTGCTATAATATCTTGCTTTTGACCAAAATTAACAATTCTAGGTCAAACGGTCTAAAGCCTATAATATGGTAGTTCCGGTTGACCTATAATTATGAAATTTGGCAAAAAGCAAGGTCTTACAGCAAAAATAAAAGAAAAATACAAAAAAATAAAAAAAATATGAAAATTATAAGGTGTCCCCATACATACAACAAACATACCGTAAGGACATAACATAATATAACATACACATAACATAACATACCGTAAGGATACCGTAGCTTAGGTAAGGGTATGACATACCTGGTCGGGTGAGTGAGCGCACTGTACCTCTACCATGAGTTTTGATACAAGCGTAAATGACATAACTATAGTAGTTACGTAAAACGCAACACGAATAGAAAACAATATCATATCTTAGTTTTCTATTCGTGTTGCGTTTTTACGCTAACTACTTATATACGTAACGTAACGTTAACGTAAAAACGCAACACGAATAGAAAACTAGACCATATCTTAGTTTTCTATTCGTGTTGCGTTTTATGTAACTACTATAGTTATGTCATTTACGCTTGTAACAAAACTCATGGTAGAGGTACTGGCGCCCCTTCTCGCAGGAGAGCGAGGCGGCGACAGGCGGTCGCACCGCGGTCCCTCACGGCACGCCGTGCCTGACCTGTGCGTGGCCGATCATGGGATCTGCCGCGCGCGCATAAGCTCCGTGCTATAAGGCATCCTGAAGTGTTCAGGGTGCCTTAAGTGGAGTAGGAGGAGGGGACGCCACCAGGCACACCGTCACTGGTGCGGACCATACCATAGTTCCCGCACTGGGCCAGTACGACAATATATTGTAGTTTGGGAACAAGCTTGGATGTTGAAGTTCAAGACCACCAGGCGAAAATGAAGAAAACAAGCTAAATTAAAAAAAATTAGCAATGATAAAAAAATTCATATGAATGTAAAAGTAAAGAATAATAAACATATAAAAATTAACATGGTAATTAAATAAGTAATAAAATTATTTATTTTATTAAAATCTGTAAGAAATTACAAAGCGTGAAAAATAATTATCAAAAAAATTTCGTAGATTTATGATTATTTTAATTTACAAAAACTTTTTATCAATTGTACAGTAAACTAGTGTCAAAACTTAATTGTTTGTTGTCATTTCGTCAGTCCGTCTGTCCTTTTGAACCTTAATAGGTAATTATACTAGTTTTTTTACCGATTATCTCATAAGTTCCATGGAACTTAGATATAGAAGGAGAACGATCGTAATGTATAAATACATATACGGCACGCCGTGAGGGACCGCGGTGCCTGACCTGTGCGTGGCCGATCATGGGATCTGCCGCGCGCGCATAAGCTCCGTGCTATAAGGCATCCTGAAGTGTTCAGGGTGCCTTAAGTGGAGTAGGAGGAGGGGACGCCACCAGGCACACCGTCACTGGTGCGGACCATACCATAGTTCCCGCACTGGGCCAGTACGTCAATATATTGTAGTTTGGGAACAAGCTTGGATGTTGAAGTTCAAGACCACCAGGCGAAAATGAAGAAAACAAGCTAAATTAAAAAAAATTAGCAATGATAAAAAAATTCATATGAATGTAAAAGTAAAGAATAATAAACATATAAAAATTAACATGGTAATTAAATAAGTAATAAAATTATTTATTTTATTAAAATCTGTAAGAAATTACAAAGCGTGAAAAATAATTATCAAAAAAATTTCGTAGATTTATGATTATTTTAATTTACAAAAACTTTTTATCAATTGTACAGTAAACTAGTGTCAAAACTTAATTGTTTGTTGTCATTTCGTCAGTCCGTCTGTCCTTTTGAACCTTAATAGGTAATTATACTAGTTTTTTTACCGATTATCTCATAAGTTCCATGGAACTTAGATATAGAAGGAGAACGATCGTAATGTATAAAATGTCGACGGAATATAATATATTATTGAGAAAAAAAGTTTAATTGCGTTGCATTCGCAGAGATCCCCGATTTAAATTTAGCGGGTGATTATTTATGAATCGAACTAGAGTCTTATTTATTTAATAAAAATAAAAAATAAAAAAAAACATTTAAAGAAAAATGTAAATTAACTGGTGGGAGGGAAGCGCCGTGCCGTGCTCCCTGCTGCATGGGTACCACCATCTTGCTTGTTTCTTCCGTGAAACAGCTTTGCTGTGTTTCGGAGAGAAGGGCAAGACAGGCAGTGTAATTACTGGCACCGACACTTAACATCTTATGTCTCAGGATTGGCAACACATAAATGAGTTCCCTGGGCTCGTTCCACTATGTAACTTCGTTGTAAACTAGTTTATATTCATGGGCGACGTCGACCACTTACCATCAGGTGGCATGTTTGCCAGTTTGCCTATCCAACTAACATAAAAAAAGTAAATTGAGCAAGAAATTAGAATAAAAGTTTCACACACAAAGTCAACTTTTTTATTAATTAGTTGCTAAATGTATATTAGTGACAGTAGGTATTTAGTGACGTCACGGGGATCGGAGTAATATTAACGCTGTCCTGGTGATAAAAATAGACACTGAAATTTTGCCACTTTTTCAGTGGACAATTATTATTTATAGTCTATATCGATACTGCCGATCGTTCTCTTTTCTATCTAAGCTCTGTGAAAAGTACTATGGCCGCTATAAAATGTCTAATAGAATACAGATAAAAATTAAGGGCAAACATAATATTATATACAGCCTCGACGACCTCCGTGACTCAATGGTTAGCGCGTTGGCGCTCAAGCCGGAGGTTGCGGGTTCGAATCCCGCCAGGGAACAAAAAAGTTTTCTGTGTTCCTCGGTCATGGATGTGTATTAACCTGGTACCCGTAACACAAGTTCTTCGAGAACTTACCACGGGACCAGATTGACGTGGTGTAAAAGCGTCCAAGGATATTATTATTATTATTACAGCCTCTTTGTACTTTTTCTTTATATTTTGATTACATTCTTGTGATTGTAATATTCTTGAACTAGCAAATAAAAATCAAGTTTGTTTGTATAACAAAAAATATTTTTGCTTACGTTTTTTACTCAATTTTATGTATATTCACTGATATATTCATATCTAGTTTAATGTAGAGACTAGAGTAGTTGTGAAAACCGTTCGTGTGCAACTCGAACTCGAATACTTTTTTCCTATCCCACTTATTTCCCAACCTAAATTCCTTTTTTCCTAATTACCATAATTAAATAATATGATCAGTGTCATAAATGTTGCGCAATCGGTCGTTAAATTAATTCGATGATTGCTATATTAATTGAAATTAAATAATCTTCTAATTTGTCAATAATTGAATGTCGAATTTCGTTTGGAGTACTAATGAAAACTCGATGAACAGTAACTAAACTCGTATTAACTAAACTCGTATTGTTACAATTGAAATTAGAGATTTTGATTCTATTGAAATCAAACGCATTTCATCGAGTATGTAAACTGTGGTCTTTTTTAGGGTTCCGTGGCCAAATGGCAAAAACGGAACCCTTATAGATTCGTCATGTCTGTTTGTCTGTCTGTCTGTCTGTCTGTCCGTCCGTATGTCGCAGCCACTTTTTTCCGAAACTATAACAACTGTACTGTTAAAACTTGGTAAGTAGATGTATTCTGTGAACCGCATTAAGATTTTTACACGAGAGTAGAAAATAACAATAAATTTTGGGGGTCCCCATACTTAGAACCGAAACTCAAAAAAAATGTTTTCATCAAACCCATGCGTGTAGGGTATCTACGAGGGCGGCACTGAAAATTTCGGATTTCAAGGAAGTGACACAACATTATTATTTAAAAATGTATTTATCGCTTTTCGAAGTATTCTCCGCGAAATTTGACACATTTTTCCATACAATGGAACCAATAATTGAAGCAACCATTCCATTCGGAAGTTGGGGTCTCCAAATGGCCGTTTTGTAGGCGTCCACAGCTTCTTCAGGTGATGAAAATCTCTGACCACGCAATTTATTTTTTATTTTAGGGAAAGTATAGAAATCATTAGGGCTTAGGTCGGGACTGTACGGCGGATGGTCTAATATTTCTATGTTTTCTTGCTCTAAAAACTCTTTTGTTCTGTGAGCGGTGTGAGAACTCGCATTGTCGTGATGGAGGATGATGCGGCGGTTGCAGTTCTCTTTACGGAGTTCAGAAACGACCTGTGGCAAACAAATGCTAGCATACCATTCTGCATTAACCGTTCTTTGTCCCCCAAGAGGAATAGTCGCAACATGGCCGGTTTTGGAGACAAACGTGGCCACCATTTTTTTTACAACACTCCGTGAACGAACAATTTTTGTTGACTTTAACTCATTTTCGAACACCCAAACTCGTGACTGGTTGTTTCGGGTTCGTACGCGTATATCCAGGATGTGTCACCTGATACGATGTTGTATACAGCATTTGAGAATCCTGCGTGGCATCTTTCGAGAGTTCTGATGCACCAAGTAACGCGAGCCGCTTTTTGCTCTTCACAGAGCAAATGCGGTATCCATCGTAAAACAACTTTTTTAACCGACTTCAACAAAAAGGAGGAGGTTCTCAACTCTGCCGGTATTAACGACTAGTGCGCTTAATGTTTTTTTAAATAAGCATTTTAAAGCATTACAATTTAATGAAGGTATAGAGTCGATCTGATGATGGAGCTGGAAGACAGTCGAGGGAACTCCTCGACGATTTACTTCAGTAACCTTGTGTTTGGGCTTGATTAATTTGTATTGATGAGAACTTTACACCTAGATGGGTTGTAACTGTGATTGGGGGTCTGATGATGAAGACAAAGCTCAGTTAAGGGAACTCCTAAATAGTTTAAAGTAGGTACCTTGTGATTGGACTTAATTAATTTATACTGATGAGAACTTTGCACCCTTATGGGTGATACGTGCCATTACAGGTCTGATGATGGAGACCATAGACAGTCGAGGGAACTCCTCGACGATTTACAGCTTTTGTTGGGCTAACTTCATACGGTTAAATATGTTTTCTAAAAATTATATTATTATTTCCAAAATTTCTATCTCTGTATGTCTTTCTTTAATGAATTACTAAAAATTAACAATTAATTTTTTTTAACATAAATTATAACCGACTTCAAAAAATTAAATAACTAAAAAGTAATAAAATAAACGCGTTTCTTTAATTTTTGTGTCTACAACTAATAATCGTCTTGTACCTCTACTAATGTACAATTTTTGCGTGTACCACGTCATTATTGCTACTTTTAGAGTCGGTGTAAGTCGGTGTAAGTCGGTGATTATTAGTTGTAGACACAAAAATTAAAGAAACGCGGTTATTTTATTACTTTTTAGTTATTTTATTTTTTGAAGTCGGTTATAATTTTTGTTTAAATTTTTTTACACCTAATTGTTCATGCAAGATTATTTGTATTTGACTCATGCCAATGTCTAAAGTTGCCTGAATTTCGCGGTATGTCACATGTCGATCTTCCTCAATCAGCTTACTTACAGCATCAACGTTTTCTTGGGTGACTGCAGTTTTTGGACGACCTTGACGGGGATCATCACTGAGCTTGACACGTCCACATTGAAATTCAGCAAACCAGCGATAAATTGTGGTTTTGGATGGGGCTTCATCACCAAATGCAGAAATCATCCGGTCAACACACTGTTTTTGTGTTAAACCACTTCAAAAGTCATAATAAATCATCGCTCTAGAATTTTCTCGAGTCAGTTACATTTTCTCAACGACTAAACAAGTTTGACATGACCTTGTGACAAGACCGAGAATCTTTTTTTAAATAAATAAATGATATTCGATTTTTAAAACCAAGGAGTTTTCAATTAAAAAGATTTTAATATTATGACAGGAACAGTGGAAATATTCCATTCCCGATACTTTTAGTGCAGCCTATGTATGAATAGGTCTTTAAAAATGATATTGAGGTTTCTAGTACTATTTTTTCTAAGCTGAATAGTTTGCGCAAGAAACACTTCCAAAGTGGTAAAATGTGTAACCCCCCCTGTAACTTCTAAAATATGAGAATTATAAAACTAAAAAAAATATATGATGTACATTACCATGCAAACTTCCACCGAAAATTGGTTTGAACGAAATCTAGTACTTACGTAGTTTTTTTAAATACCTCATAAATCGTAAACCGCAATTTACCTTTCATTCAATCAACTCAAATATAAAAAAAAAAACATTTAATTTCATAAACATAAACCATATTTTTTGTTAAAGTGTCTAATGTTGTATATTATGTAATGGTACGGAACCCTTCGTGCGCGAGTCCGACTAGCACTTGGCCAGTTTTTATTTTTCTTTAACGCCGGGAAATGCTCTGAGACATCCCGCGGAAGAGTGGGTCTCCCCAGGCGGGTATGTGGGACTCGCTGCGCCTGAAAGGTGGCAAGATAAACGCAGCTCTAGCCACTAAAACCCGACGAGTGCCGCCAATGCCGCCTTTGGTGAGGTGCTAATGAGCAAACAGGGCACCTCGACAGCCAGTCAGTCCCTCAAGGGACCTACGCCACAATCACTCCTAACGTCGGGTCAACACAATGGGGTGAGGTTCCCATCCTCACCCCTTGCCCCCTGCTCTTTTGTCCCTTCTTCTTATAAGAGGGGTACAAAGAGCAGCTCCTACGGTTTAATTGGTTTCACCCAGAGTACTAGGTTCAACTTAGGTTACTGAGCCCCACTACCCCGACAAAGCTTGAACCATGGTGGGGCTTCAGGAACAGCCTAAAATGAAACGGTTTCCCTATGAGGCCATTGTCCTAATATGATCGCATCATATTTATGCTTCATCACTTTGTTCTTCATCAAATATAAAAAACATTTTCAAAGATCAAAATTCCACCGTAAACGTTGAAAGGAATAAAAATATTTCCATTTATTTATTGATAATGCTTATAAAAGTTTAAAAAAAATTAAGTCAATGTAAACCAGGCCACGAATTGTATTTGTTTTTATGAACAGCATAAATAGATTCTCGGAAAACGAATACAACCTGAATTCATATTTTGCTCAAGCGTGTGTCAGCAATATGAATAATCATTCATATACGCATAGATATGAAATTGAATAAACTTAATCATTTTCGGCGCAATGCAACATAAAATTACATCATCAATTAATAAAACAAGCTTGTACTAAAATTGCGTTATGTAATCACCGAATGCAGAATTATTATTTGATATTACAACAGATATCACGTGAAGATTAAGCTCGTTGAAATGGCAGTGAGCTGGTCACACACTTTTTTTTTTATGTTAGTTGGATAGGCAAAATGGCAAACGTACCACCTGATGGTAAGTGGTTGACGTCGCCCATGAACATAAACTAGTTTACCTGGAACGAGCCCAGGCAACTCATTTATGTGTTGCCTATCCTGAGACATAAGATGTTAAGTCTCGGTGCCACTCAGAACGGATGGCCGATGGTTCAATAAGGTTCAAGAGTTGAGGCCGCGTTCGGGTAGAAGAGGTGTTGGTCGGCCATTAACCAGGTGGGAAGACGATCTCCATATAGTGGCCGGTCCGTGTTGGATGCGAGTGGCGAGGGATCGGTTGTCTTGGCGTTCTTTGAGGGAGGCCTATGTTCAGAATTGGACGGATAGGGGCTAATGATGATGATGATGAAGATTGATGAGATTATTATTATTGGCATAAAAATTATAATACCAAGCAAAAAAACCATGGTAATGAAACATAAAAATAATAATATAGAAAACAATATGTTAAAGATCCTAATTCCTATAACGACAGCTAACATTTTGTTTTCTTCGCTTCATATAGTTTCATTAATTTAGTATAATAATTAAATCTAGTGGTTTGACCCGCATTACTGCGATAATTATCCAATTTTCAGATTCTGGAATGTTTCATAAGATTTGTGAATGTTCTTGAAAATTCCCATGGTCATTTCTTCATTGTTCCAGTTTGGGGCAGAATTTCTTGAATTTTCTAATGACATTTTATGATATTACTAAAAAAAATGCTTCTCAATTTTTCTCTCTTCTCGTTTCCCATCGCATTAGTTCATAGTTCATATCTGCTCTGGCTCAATATGAGATGCAATTCCACACATCGAAAGACTTTTAATAATAATAATATTGTGTTTCTTTACATTTTTAAGTGGTAAGGGTGAGGTAAAACGAGCGTCATTTTTTGTCCTGTTTGTGCCACACGGTGTCGTTGCGTAATACGATGAAACCAAAATGTAGCGATTCATTTTACGCGACTCACAGCTCAAAAAATTACGCTCGTTTAGTCTCGCCCTAAGTCAGCGATATTGATAAGTGCAAGTACACAAACGTAGTTTGGTTTAATAGTTGTTGGCTATCCGATTTCTGTTATCGGTGTTTATATCATGTAATATGCCCTTTTAGGGCGAATGCCAAGGTCTTATTTAAATAAATACATCCAACCAACATCAATAGCGGACGTGACTTTGTATGAAAATAAATTACCTACGTGAATTAATTTAATTATGAATTAATATTAGCTAGTATAGGTATTTATTTCTCGGGGTTTCAGCGCGACAAAATTGAAAAATCCTATAATCGGGTATTGAATTCAAAAATATTTTTTCAAATGTGATTGGTTGTTTCAAAGGTGTGCGTAATCAAACAAACTAATTCGGTTTAATTAATATAGACGAAAATATATTAATATATTTGACATGACTATATTTTAAGAGTTTTGAAAATCTCAAGAAGAAAATACACAAAAGTTTCACGACCAACGCCAGAAATGGATTTTATTTATTTTGTATTATTTAAGTGGAAAAATGTATGAATTCTGCGTTTAAAAGATATAGCTGAATGGCAAATTATCATGATGGATGCACACAAAATTTTCCACTGGGACTGATAGCATAACCAAAAAACTCTGCAATAAGGATGTGCAAATGGATAAAATATATCGATAGATATCGTATCGATACTTTTGAAATGTGTCGATATATATTTACAAAAAATCGATATTTTGATAAATCGTTTTTTTTTACTCAAGCCTACTCTGCAATATAGCTCATAACTAGTACTTCCAACGAGTTAAATAAAACCGGCCAAGTGCTAGTCGGTCTTGCGCACGAAGGGTTTCGTCCCATTACATAATATATAACATAAGACACTAACAAAAAATATGGTTTATTTAAAAAAAAATACCCGACTTCAACAAAAAGGAGGAGGTTCTCAATTCGATCGGTATTTTTTTAATGTATGTACACCGTATGTGTTTTCAAAACTCTATTTTTGTTTGAAAGGATATACGTGCCAAATGGTCCCATGATAAGGAAACCAGGGTTTGATGATGTCATCCCAGAGAAATCGAGGGGAACTTTCGAAAAATGTTTATTTTATTTTTTAGTAAGCATTTTAAAGCACCAAAATTTAATGAAGGTTTAGAGTCGATCTGATGCTGGATCTGAAAGACAGTCGAGGGAAGTCCTCGACGATTTACTTCAGTAACCTTGTGTTTGGGCTTGATTAATTAGTATTGATGAGAACTTTACACCTAGATGGGTTGTAACTGCGTTTGGGGGCCTGATGATGAAGACGAAGGACAGTTAAGGGAACTCCTAAATAGTTTACAGTAGCTACCTTGTGATTGGACTTAATTCATTTATACTTATAAGAACTTTGCACCCATATGGGTGATACGTGCTATTACAGGTTTGATGATGGCGACCATAGACAGTCGAGGGAACTCCTCGACGATTTACAGCTTTTGAACATTTACTTCATACGGTTCAATATGCCAAAATGTCTATAGATCTCTGTCTGTCTTTCTTTAATGAATCACTAAAAATTAAGAAATAACACAAGACACCGACTGCAAAAGTAGCAATAATGACGTGGTAAACGCAAAAATTGTACATTAGTAGAAGTACGAGATGATAATTAGTTGTAGACACAAAAATCAAAGAAAAGCGTTTATTTTATTACTTTTTAGTTATTTTATTTTTTGAAGTCGATTATAATTTTTTTTTTTTTTTTTTATTTATATTTGAGTTGATTGAATGAAAGGTAAGGTTTTTTTTCTACTTTTGTGTAAAAATCTTAATGCGGTTCACAGAATACATCTACTTACCAAGTTTTAACAGTATAGATGTTATAGTTTCGGAAAAAAGTGGCTGTGATATATATGTGGCATACGGACGGACGGACAGACAGACAGACATCACGAATCTATAAGGGTTCCGTTTTTGCCATTTGGCTACAGAACCCTAAAACGTTCTTTATATCAAACGTAAATGGGCAATAAATCTCAAAGATCGAGTCCAAGTAATGTTTTATTGTGTGCATTGAACTGTTTTTGACTTATTTCTCCGTTGTTCTAGTGGTCACTGGGTGTACAGATGGAATCGGGAAGCAATACGCTAAAGAGGTAAGATCTTGTCCATCCCCATTTGCTTAAGCTAAACTGGAACAACTAACAACGAATTTTGTTGCTAAGAATTCTACATTCCCGACGTTTTGGATACTTTCAGCAGTCTATGGATAATCTGATAGGCAATTGAAATCAAAAACATCCTAATTTAAATAGAGAAGATGGCTGATTGCAACCTGCTTGGGATCTAATTATAAAAATAATAAAATAAAAAACCAAGAATAATATTATGTATTATATATTATGTTCAAGACACAGCATTTCCTGAGTACCTAGATCGGTATAATTAAGTTATTGATGAATTTTAGAATACTTTGAATAATTTTGTTACCTTAGGACATGTGTCACTTCAGGTCCCCCTTGATCATCGTTGCTGTAGAGATGCCATGAATAGTGATTTAACCGAATAACGAATGCCGAATATTCGGCTACGCTCTCGACCGAAGCGCCGAATTTGAGATGTGCGAGAAAAGCGCAATGGATTTCTATCAAAAGTGCAGAAAAAAATGATTTCATTTATCACAACTTACCACTAATAAGTAGACTAAGTATTAAAATAATAATAAAAAATGTAGGTAATGATTCGGTACTTCGAATAGCACGCAGTATTCGGCTGAATACCGAATAATAGCCGAATATTCATGGCATCTGTGGTGGTATCTCTACTGTAAAGTATCCAAAACGTCGGCAATGTAAAAGCCTTCAAAAACCGCCATAAATTGAGTAAAAAGTCGCTTCATTGTAATGAGTGGAAATTGTGTAAAAATTGAAAAACAAAACAAATTAATCATTCTTGTAGGTATATATAGACGAAGACGAAGTATTGGCCATTAATAGGTGGGAAGAAGATCTCCGTACGGTGGCCGGTCCGTGTTGGATGCGGTGGCAAGGGATCGGCTGTCTTGGCGTTCATTGAGGGAGGCATATGTTCAGCAGTGGACGGATAGAGGATGATGGTACCTAATGATGATGATGGTGATGATGATGGTGATGATGATGATGAATGTATACCGTATATCGATCCTATAGGTAAACCTAATGATAGTGGTCAAAGCGGCATTGGACTATTTGTAGGTTCTGGTAACTTTCCATCAAAACAACGTCTTTGTTGTTTTATGTAAATAGTAGGAACAAGTAAAGTATGTAAAACTATTTTAAACGGGATATTTACAATGTTTTTTACTTTTGTTTTGCTTAGTCTCGCGAACAAGACGTTCGTAGACTATCGAGCTCCGCAAAACAAAAGTAAAAAAATGCTGTACCTATATCCCCGTATATCCCCGTTTTAAATATGAAAATAACCATGTGGATTTAAAATCTTATAGGTTAAATATGGACACAAAAACAGGAATATACTAATTTAATAAAATGGTTTAAAATATGTTTTATATTATACAAAAATATTAGCTGGTGTCTACAGCTTCGCCTACGACGTAGATTTACAACCGTATTCGGATTGATGAGGATTATTTTTACAGCCTATGTCCTAATCCAAGGTATAATCCATCACCATTTCAACTTTCAGCCAAATCAGATTTTTTGCCGTGAAAGATCAACAAACATCCAAACTTACAAACTTTCGCCTTTATAATCTATACAGAAAATTAAAATGTCTGTTTGTAATTTCAAATTAACCTGTTTTTACTAAATTCATATTAAAATTATATAAGAAATTATAAACTCTTTATATATATATACTATATAAATATTTCAAATTTTTGTCTGTCTGTCTGTTTGTTCTAATAATCGCTGAAACGGGTGGACCGATTTTGACGAGACTTTAATTGTCAAATAGCTGATATTATAGGGAGTAACTTAGACTATAAAAATAATCATCATCAATCCCGGTACGGCTCTAAATCTAAGTTAACGTGGGCGAAGCTGCGGGCAACAGCTAGTGTTAAATAAGATTTGGCATTTTGTGTTTCATTATTTAAATAGCTAATGGGAACTCCGTAATATTCAGTTCTAAAAACTAATTATAATAAAACAATTTTTTTTTTACGGATTTTATCGCGGTTTATTAAGATTTTTACAAGCCCGACGTTTCGGATACTTTACAGCAACCGTGGTCACGGGAGGACTGAGGTGTCATACGTCCTATCATTACAAAGTTATTCAAAACTACCCTATGATACATCAATATTTTGGTCAGTCCTATCTACGCAGAAAGTGCTAACTGTATCTCTAATCTGTGACATATTATGCTTGGATTTTGATTTGATAATTTTAATAATGGGATCCCAAGCAGGTGGTAGAAGCCAGCCATCTTCTCTATTGAAATTAGGATGTTATTTAATTTCAATAGCCTCACGGATCATCCTTGGTTGGAATCTGTGTTCTTTTGCGAGGACTTGTGGTTTATTAAATCTGATATAATGGCGAGCTTTGTCAAGACTATGTTCACAGATGGCAGACTTTGTAGCGACGGTGTTTTAAATCAGTTATATGTTCAGCTGTATGACACCTCAGTCCTCCCGTGACCATGGTTGCTGTAAAGTATCCGAAACGTCGGGCTTGTAAAAATCTTAATAAACCGCGATAAAATCCGTAAAAAAAATTGTTTTATTATAATGAGTGAAATTCGCGTAAACATTAGAAAACAATATCTAAAAACTAAACGAAACTAGAAATGCTAGTTTATAAGAAAACCGCTATTTCTAGAGTATAATCATTGAACTAGCTGTTGCCTGCAGCTTCGCCCGCAGTACTCAACTCCTATATGTCACAGCGTGATGTTATATAGCCTATAGCCTTCCTCGATAAATAGGCTGTCTAACACTGAAAGAATTTTTCAAATCGGACCAGTAGTTCCTGAGATTAGCGCGTTCAAACAAACAAACAAACTCTTCAGCTTTATAATATTAGTATACCTAGATAAAAAATTAAAAACTGAAGTTGTTGCAAATTATGAGCGGTTTATATTTTTTACGATTCGCTTTAATAGTTTCTTTTTTATCTCTTTCCCCTATTTATATGAAGACAGGTTTAAATGACAGCTTGTTAGAGTAAACAACAGTAGACTGGATAAAAACTTATCGTGTATGTTATACATAGATTTGATGTAAATAATGTTACTAAGAATAGGTAAGACGAACTGTTGGTCGGCCATTAACTAGGTGGGAAGACGATATCCATACAGTGGCCGGTCCGTGTTGGATGCGAGTGGCAAGGGATCGGCCGTCTTAGCGTTCATTGAGGGAGGCCTATGTTCAGCAGTGGACGGAGAGAAGCTGATGATGATGATGATGAATGTTAGTAAGTATTGTATATGCTTTATACATGAATAAATTTCATGGTATGGATTTACAATATGCAGAAATTGAGGTAAAATTCTCACTTCATTCAATATTAGCATTTTATACTCCGTCTCAAGGCGTTCCAGTGAGATAGAATTCACAGTAAATCTGCGAAATGGAAAACCCAGATTCCAAATAAAATATTCCTGAAATACTTTTTCAGTTGTATGTCTCATCGAGGTATTTAAAAGTTTAAGTGTAACTTCAATGTAGGTTCTATATACTTTTATTGTCATCATCAATCTCTGCCTACAAAGCAGCATTATTCCTTCTCACCTTAACTAGTAAGTGATCAACTAAAATTTATAATAGTATGTTCTCCGTTACCACCCTAGAATTATAAAAAAAAAAAAAAAAACAAAATAAATAGCTACTAATTTTCCTTAATAATTAGGCGGTCAAATGCAAAAATATTTCCTATCGATTTAGAGATTTTAAATCCGACTCATAATTCGAGAGATTAGCGCGTTCAAACTAATATACATATTATAAACAATCTGTTTAGCTTTCGTTTATTAGTAAAATGATATTGTTCAACTAAAGCTGCGTTTCCACTAGGCAACATTTGGCGCGCTACTTGTTGCACAGCATGCTGCCCAAAATATTATTTAAAGTTAGCGCAAAACTTTTTGATGCTTTTTTCTATAACATTATAACTGCCGCTGAAATCAACACTAGATTCTCGGGCGACATGTTGTCATTACTGACAAAATATAGTAGTAGATTCGTAGACAGGCAACGTTGTTAAACAAAAGTTTCAACATATCGGGCAGTTGTGGAAACGCGGCTTAAAACACAAAATAAAACTTCAACATCATAATATTGAGGTCACAAAAAATATGATAAATTCCAAAATACGTTTAATAATGTTTACATTATAAGGCAATACGATACGACTTACAGTGACTTCCATATCAGTTTTCTTCAGCGATAATATGGCATTCACAATATTATAATTGATACGTGCATCTGTATATAAGATTCGATAATAGTCAATATTATTGATAATTATACCCGTGGTTATATTAATGTATGTAAAAAGGTATTTTTCGTTGCTTGAGGTAGTCAAACCGGCGATCGTCCATTTGTTGCTTCGAGATAGTATTCATTCCAATATTTAGACCGCCTACTTTTATATCTTAAACTTAGCTTAGCCTTATAACCTGACGGAAGGCCCGGCCCACAAATAGAAATGGAACTAAAATAAGAACATTTTGTTGTGAAAAAATAACAGATTAAAATATAATTGATTAATTACAAGAAACTAATCTTGACGCCTAATATTAATTCATATATAAATTTACATATTTTATATTGTGTCCGTATCATAATATTATTATGATCTTAAAAATATGTAGGTATGTACAAGCTATTATATTATAATATTCGGATTCGAATATTATAATATACATATAGTAGACACCAACTCAGACCCCCTCCTCGTGTCCAGTGACTCACCTCCCCCTTCTGAGGGTGTGATGAGGGCCAGCCCTCATGATGATAGAGTAAATCCAATCGATAAAGATTCGTCGACCGTATCGGATTTGACTAGTCTAAATCCTACTCTCCCGAGTAGCGCGCGCGATGAGCCGCGCCCCGCTGGGGGCGACCTTCTTTCGAATAACACTTAGATGAGCCATCTGCTCATCTACTGTTCCAATTGAGTTTAAATGGCATCAGGTCGAAAAGTCTAGACCTTCCGAAAAAATAAATAATAATATAATATTATGTTATAATAAACGTAGGAACAAGATCCAAATACTTTATGCAACTGGTTCATGCAGAACTGCTACTTGGTTTTTAAAATTAACAAACAAAGGCAAACAAAAAATTAAAAAACATATATTATTATTAATATAGGCCTATATAATATTATTTTTACGTATACAAACATGATTATACCGGGTGTATTTTGAACGCTTGCAAAGATTTAACCCTAATAATATACTATTTATATACTATATAATTCATATAACCATTTATCTCAGAAACGTTTTTTTTTTTAAATTTTAGGACTTATGTATTTTGCAAACCCGCAATGTATGTATACAACTCGAACAGTGAACTCAGTCAGCAGATGCAGTCCGCTGGCCGGCGTAAACCATAAACCAATTACAAATAAAAATAAAAAAGGCAACCAAAAAAAAAGAAACGCGTTTTTTTCACTTGTATCTTGTCAGGCTATGCCACCGGACCGATCGCGAAAGATCGAATTCGATACGAGTAGACACAAACCCAGATCGCGCTAACAGCGGTAGCACTACGCTACCGCTAGCCCTTTATGTACGGTTGACAACTATAGTTGATTTGAGGATGTCATCTCTAAATACGGGTGGCGACTATTGTTGATTTGAGAAAGGGTTTCCTTTAAGACCTTGTATTTTAAAGCTATACCTTACCCCTTTGTGTTAAAGTCCAGCATCTAAAGTCGATAAAACAGTCTTTTACTTCAAAATATTTTCATAGATGGCATACAAATAAATTAAATTTAAAAATCTCGTTTTTTCTACTGGCAACTATTGGTGCCACCCGTATTAGGAGATGTCAGAAAGTTTAAACACTAATGGCGGCAGTTAGTGTTGTCTAAAAATTATCGTTGCAGTTTTAAGGTGAGTATTATAGGTTTCTTAGCATAATTTGATATTTTACATATAAAATTAGGGTAATAAATAATTACTTATATTGGTTTTTCGTAGGCATCAAATTGGAATAATTTGAATCATGTCGGATGGAGCGGGTACTTCTAATAGAGAGGGTCGACATTGCTCGACTATCGATGATCGTCAAATTGAATTTCTTTTAGAAAATGATGAATTTGAATCTGATGCGGAATTCGAATTAGACGAACCGGAATTGTTAGCAAATGATAATGATGATATGAATATTTCTTCTGACATTGATGAAGCTCCTGTTTTGCATACGGGAGGTATGCAATATTCCTCAATATTACCGACATTACAAACGGGTCGACCTCACATCTTACCAGCGTGGAATACACAGGGATATACACCTACTTATTATTCTTTTGATGCTTCTAATAGTGGCCTTAAAACTAATTTAACATTTAGATCTGTACCCGGTGAAGTTTTTGAGCATTTTTTAGATGTCGATATGATCGAAAAGATGTGTTTGTACACAAATAAGTATGCTGAGGGATCATTGAGTTCTACCAACTCTGGTCATCGCCGTAAGTGGACAGATGTCACTCCACAAGAAATGTATGTATTTATAGCTTTGACAATGCTAATGACCAGAAAAAAAGCATTGGAAATACAGGAATATTGGGCAACTCATGTTCTTTTATATCAACCAATCTTTTCGCAAACTATGTCAAGGGATAGATACAGGAGTATTCTAAGCAATCTACACATATATATATAATGATCCTGAGAGTGAAACAAGATCGGACAGACTGACAAAGTTACGACCTCTGGTTGAACATACAACGAACAAATTTAAAACTTCATTTGTGTCGTACCAAAATCTCGTAATAGATGAAAGTTTAATTTTATTTAAAGGAAGACTAATGTTTAAACAATATATTCCAAAGAAAAGAAGTCGATTCGGCGTTAAATTTTTCGTGCTTTTTTTTTGTTGATACAAAAACTGATTATATATTACAATTTATTATTTATGTCGGATGTAAGAGTGATATAAACGATACTCATAATTTAGGGCAATCTGGCGCAGTAGTTACCACAATTATTGAAGATTACTTTGACAAGGGCCACACTTCCTTGACAATTGGTATACGAGCCCGTCGCTCTCAAGACTGTTGCTGTCTAGACAAACCAATTCTTGCGGCACAGTCCGTAAAAATCGAGTAGGTATGCCCACCTTTCCTAGAGTTGCCACTGGTGAAGTCCAAGCCAAGTACACTTACCAAATGATGGCAATCAAGTGGCATGATCGTAGAGATGTCCATTTTTTGAGCACTTTTCATAAAAATATAATGAAGGAGACAGTAAAAAGGATTACAGAACTAACCAACCTATTCTAAAGCCAGAAGGCATCCTGGACTATAACATCAATATGGGTTCAGTTAATAAAACCGACATGTTGTTAAGTTCATTATCTTGCATGAGGAAATCCAAGAAATGGTATTAAAAAATTGGCTTCCATATTCTTGATTTGATTTTATTAAATTCTCATACGTCTTTTAAATTACTAACTGGAAGAGAGTCATATCCGTTAGCTGATTTTCATTTTACTTTAATAGAACAACTCATTTTAAAGCATGAAGGTGAAATGACAGTAGGAAGACTTATTTCTAGCCACAAAGATGGTTTAATTCGTCTTATAGAAAGACATTTTCCCAAACCAGTGCCACCGACGAATAAACGAGAAAAACCTTTTCGACGTTGCCACGTGTGTTCAACCAAAAGAGGAAGGTCAATGACGAAGTATATGTGCATAGAATGCAATATACCACTGTGTGTTCATCCGTGTTTTGAGTCTTACCATACAAAATTGCATTTTTGACATTTTAATTATAAAATATTAATTTTACACCTTTTTTACCCAATTACGTAATTAAAATATGCTTAAATGATAAAATACATTGTTGTTTATTCTTTACCCCGATACTAGGTAGTTGTGAAATCAAACACGTCATAACACGTATAATTATCGACCGCTGTATCGATACATGCTCATCACTAGTTTGCGCCGAAAGTTATAACGTAAAGTTATTTGTTTTAAAACTTAGTTTTTATTGAATATTTTTGGCTTAATTCAGTGTTTGTGTAGACAAATGTGTTACAAGATATTGCTGTCGTGATTTTAGTAGTAAATACTCTTAAAATTAAGTGTTGTTTGAACAAAAATAGTGATAACTTCTTAACTTCGTTTTTTGGTTATAATATGAAAATTAGTAAACGAATTGGAATAGTACTAATATACAACAATGACAAAGGTCAGTAAAATAATAAACAAGTGTACGAAATTTTATGTGTCTAGGTCTTATAATTGAAAAGATACATCCGAATTGATAGATAGCATATTACGCTCGTGCGCGAAAAAATCCCCGTATTGAGCGATGTCATTACTTTTGAAACCCCGTATAAAAAGGGATAGATTGCTTGGGCACTGCGCGTGGCCCGCCTCCCTCTACAGAGGGAGGGATGAAGGCCGGCCCTCATGATGACAGGTTAAATTCAACCGTAAAAGATTCGTCAACCGTATCGGATTTGACTAGTCCAAATCATGCTCTCCCGAGCAGCGCGCGCGATGAACCGCGCGCGCGCCCTGGGCGCGGAGGGGGGCGTCCCCCTTTCGAATATTTCTTAAGTGAGCCATCTGTTCACTTACTGTACCGATTGAGTTTAAAGGCCATCAGGCCGAAAAGTCTGCGGAAAGGACCCCCACCGGGGGCTGCCCTCCAGGTCGGAGGGGTGAGGGTCAGGATGAGCCCCCATATCAAATATCTGGGGCTCATCCTTGACGGAGGGTGGACCTTCGGCCCACATTTCTCCATGTTGGGACCGAAGGTCGCGAAGGCGGCGCTGGGTCCTCCCGAACCTCGGAGGACCCAGCGCCGCCTGCAGGCAGCTATACTCCGGAGTCTGCCTTAGTAAGGCGACGTACGGTGCACCCATCTGGGCGGATCACCTTACCGGGAGGAATAAGGCCCGGCTGCGATCGGCGCAGCGGGTCATCGCGGTAAGAGTAATCCGGGGGTACCGTACGGTTTCGTGGGCAGCAGCCACTGCCCTAGCCGGTGACCCCCCGTGGGAGCTCGTGGCGGAGGTTCTTGCCGAGATGCACTCCTATGTCTCGGATAGGAGGTGTCTGGGTGAGAGCCTTACGCTGGACGGGATCCTGCGGGTTCGCCGACTAGGGCAAGAGGCGTTAATGCGGAGGTGGGGGGAGGACCTGGCGCAGCAGCCGTATGGCAAAAACCTGACGGTTGCTCTGCGTCCGGTCCTTGAGCGGTGGATGCGCCGTAAGCGCAAACCCCTCACCTTCCGTCTGACACAGCTGCTCACCGGGCATGGTTGCTTTGGTGAGTACCTGTGCCGGACGCCCCGCAGGGAGCCGTTGACAGTGTGTCACGATTGTGGCGCGGCGCTGGACTCGGCCCAGCACACACTCGAGGTGTGCCCAAGATGGGCGGCGCTGCGTCACAGTCTGACATCAGTCATCGGAGGGGACTTGTCTCTGTCGAGCGTCACCACTGCGATGCTCGGTGACGACGAGACTTGGACGGCGATGGTCTCCTTCTGCGAGGCAGTAATGTCCCAGAAGGAGGCTGACGAGCGGGTGAGAGAGGAGGCCGCCGACGAGGCCTACTCCCGCAGGCGACGAACGGGGGTGCGTAGGAGGAGCTATTTAATGCGCCTCCAGTAACGCCCCTGTGTTCGTGTCGGGCCCAGGATGGGAACCTGGGTCTGTATGGCACGACGTCGTGGGGACTGCTTAGTAGCGGCCGGGCAGTACCCCCCCTACGAGATGTAGTCTGGCCTTCGCCGGGGCCAGCCTGTCGCTGAGGTGATCCTGTCCGTTGCCAGCATATCCGGGACCCTCAAAAAGTGGCTGAAGGCGCTCGCAGTGGTTTTAGTTAGGGTGGGCACTCCCAGGTGCGAGTCCCACATTGGGTCAGGATCTACCCGAAGAATTTGGCTGCATCCATAAGGATTTCCCTGCGAAAAAAAAAAAAAAAAAAAGCCCGAAAAGTCTAGCCCATCCGAAAAAAAAAACAAGGCTATGCCAACACTATCATATACCATTTTCGCAAGCGTTCCAAATACACCCGGTATACTCGTATTGGAAAAAGTCGTTACACAAACTCTTTTCTTAACAAGGATGGTGAAAATACTTTAATATCGAACGATCGAACGAGAATGCTTTCATTCATGATAATAATGTTTTCTTATAGTTAAGCAAATTTCACTTATTTTAATGAGTGTTTTCCCGTGATCATAATCGCTGTAAAGTATCCGAAACGTCGTGCATGTCGAAAACTTAATGAACCACAGCAAAATCCGAATAAAGTTGTTTCATTATAATGATGGTAATAATTATGCAAAATTATTTAATAATACACTTTTTTACAGTTGGCTGCCCGTGGCTGTGACATCATTCTAGTCAGTCGTTCTATCGAAAAACTAAAAGCCACATCTGAGGAAATCGGTAAATATATTTAAAAAAAATGTTAAGATGAACTCTGAAAACACAGTCGTAATAGACCGCTGGACGAGTGGTAAGACTACTGGACACTTCGCAGCGGTCGTGGGTTCGAATCCCGCGAGGTGCAGATAATTTGTATGATGATTATAGATGTCTGCATCGAGTCATGGTCGTGTGTATATTTATTTATATAAATGCATTTTTATTTCCGTTCCTAATACCCGTAACACCAGTTCTTATGAACTTACCACGGGGCTAGGTGATTGTTGAATAATTTTAAAAATAAATAAAAAATTATCAATTCCATTTTAAGATTATTTTCCATTTAATGAATTTTGATTTCAATTAAAAGTGAGATGCTCTTAAGATAGAAGCCTATTATGTGGACGATCGAAGAACACAACTTTTTAAAGAAAAACCCTTAAAAATCCATCAACCTAGAAACTTAAATAAACCCGACCACCTCAATATTCTTGCTAAGTATTGCTTAACTGTTATTACTGAAGGTACATTTTTTAAATAGTAAAACTTATTATTTGATCGTTTAGGGCTTTAGCAGGGCTATAGATTCTAAAATTTCACATTTTTACGTACAATGTGACATAAATCAAATAAATGCCCGTTCACTTCTTTTAATCACGATTGCTCTATAAGTCTTTTTTTAAGTAGGTACAAATAAATAACCGGTGGGAGGGAAGCGCTGTGCCGTGCTCCCGGCTGCATGAGTACCACCATCTTGCTTATTTCTCCCGTGAAACAGCTTTGCTGTGTTTCGGAGAGAAGGGCAAGACAGGCAGTGTAATTACTGGCACCGAGACTTACTATCTTATGTCTCAGGATAGGCAACACATAAATGAGTTGCCTGGGCTCGTTCCAGGTATACTAGTTTATGTTCATGGGCGACGTCGACCACTTAACATCAGGTTGGTACGTTTGCCAGTTTGCCTATCCAACTACATTAAAAAAAAACTGATCTAACTAATTCTGACCTAGATAATATTTAGTTCAAAATATTATGCTTAGAACAGCTAGTCAAGTTTTTAATTGATGAACATGAACAGGTTGTGTAAAAGCTTTTGTAGATTGTAAAAAAACTTAAACTGCTAATGAAGATTTTTTTACAGAAAAAGAGTACAAAGTGAGCACGAAGATAATTCAAGTGGATTTCAGTGAGGATGAAGAAATCTACAATAAATTATCCGAAGAGATTGCTGGTCTTGAAATTGGAACTCTTGTAAATAATGTAGGCGTGTCTTATAGTTACCCGCAGTATTACTTAGATTTGCCCGAGCGGTAGGTATTATTTTAATTAATTTGTAATTTTTAGGAGGACTGTTATTCTATTAAAAAATGGATATTTTAACCCACTTATAATATATTATTGCTGTTTTAATCAATATTATAATGTTATTATCATAAGTTTCTCTTAAATTTTTAAGTAGACTAATATGCCGAAAATAAAAACGAGCAGTAGTAGCTGCAGCGTTTAGGTGTCAAGATGTCCAGCGTCCGCAATATTAAAATTCCAGTACTAGTAACATACAACACATTCTTTATGGCAAATCCGACGGCATTTTTGCTCAAAGATTCTGTAGTGAAATAGTGAGATTATGTGATATTATATCTTACTTTAAAATATTAGAATAGAACAGTAATGGACATCTAGGTTTTTTTTTCCTTATTTAAAATTAAATTCACAAAAAAGATTGCTTTATGCAGCAAGCCTTTATGTTATTGTATTATCATCCAGTTTATTTTATACGTAAATTAGATTTTCTGTTCTTTGCTAAGAAGTGTATCCAGGGCAGATAGTGCCGTTTTTATCTGGAAATATAGAAGTATTTTTTCATATTCAGAAATATCTTGACTGAACTGGATTATATGGGCGACGTTAATCGTTACTATAAGATCATTCTTCCATCTATATGCAATATAGAAATTAACTTATATAAAGGACTTCAAAAACCATATTGCCATTAGATATACTTACATTAATTATTTTCACTAAGCAATATACCTCCGAAGCCAAATATTTAACGTTTAATAAGATCTTATTTCCCGGGGTGAAATTACATCTTATTGTTTTGTCAGGATTTTAATGAGTTAAATTAGATAAAGTATGTAGGTATTTGTCGTTTTATCTTTGAGGCATTAAATATCAAATATTTAATACAATAATTAATATTTTTACTGCAACAAAATCGGAAAATTTATTTCGTAATATTACTGTTAAAAAAATGTCTTCAATGAATATACCTCAATATTATTGTAACCGTTTTTCATACAAGAGTATGAGGTGCATCTCATGCTCCTGTATAAGATTCATTTCACTCGTCTGCATCTCATGCTTCTGTATGAGATGCATCTCACTCGTCTGCATCTCATGCTTCTGTATGAGATACATCTCACTCGTCTGCATCTCAAGCTTCTGTATGAGATGCATCTCATGCTTCTGTATGAGATACATCTCACTCGTCTGCATCTCAAGCTTCTGTATGAGATGCATCTCACTCGTCTGCATCTTACATTCAATCCTTAAAATAATTTCCGTCTGACACAGGTGCTTACCGGGCATGGTTGTTTGTGTTTGGTAAATACCTGTGCCGGACGGCCCGCAGGGAGCCGTTGACTGTGTGTCACGACTGTGGCACGGCGGTGGACTCGGCCCAGCAAACTCTTGAGGTTTGCCCGAGATGGGCGGCGCTGCGTCACAGTCTGACCACAGTCATCGGAGGTGACTCGTCTCTGCCGAGCATCATCACCACGATGCTCGGCGACGACGAGTCCTGGACGGCGATGATCTCCTTCTGCGAGGCAGTAATGTCCCAGAAGGAGGCCGACGAGCGGGTGAGAGAGGAGGCCGCCGACGAGGCCTCCTCCCGCGGGCGACGAACGTGGATGGCGCTACTTAATGCGCCTTCAGTAACGCCCCTGTGTTCGTGTCGGGTTCAGGAACCTGGGTCTGTATGGCACGACGTCGTCGGGACTGCTTAGTAGCGGCCGGGTAGTCCCCCATTATGAGGAGTAGTCTGGTCTTCGCCGGGGCCAGCCTGTCGCTGAGTTGATCCTGTCGGTTGCCTGCTTATCCGGGACCCTCAAAAACCGGCTGAAGGCGCTCGCAGTGGTTTTAGTTAGGGTGGGTACTATCTACCCGAAGATCCTGGCTGGATCCATAAGGATTTCCTTGCGAAAAAAAATAATGTACAAATAACATTTTGACCTATAAATATTATTTGTTTACAGTACCTACAATTTAATTTTGCTCGACATGACTAAAGCAGGGCACACATTATTCTATGAAAAATCTGTAAAAATAACTTCAATTGGGCCAATTCTACGGGTACATTTATAAGTCAAACATTATATTTAGTATTTTATAATCAAAGAGTAGCATGTGATAAAAGAGGTTTTTAATATGCAGTATAGATACAATCAAACTTTTATGATCTATGGTCGAATAACAATCTCTGCAGGATCACTTATCAAATGGTTTTCTATTTTAGGGAGAAATCTTTAAAGACGATGCTTCGAGCTAACATTGTGTCAGTTTCACGGGTAACTGCTATCGTGTTACCTGGAATGGTGCAAAGGGGTAAGGGCGTGGTCATCAACATTGGCTCAGGATCCTCCATAATTCCAAGTCCACTACTTACTGTATACGCTGCGAGCAAGGTGAGTAACTTTTACTTAGAAAGACTTGAGTCGCGTGGTCTTACCTAGAGATATGAATTTAGAGTAGACCTCGGTCTACTATTTTAGGTCATTTCAACCAAAAGTCTACTTTAATTATGTATAGAATTTAACAAACCATTTCATAATTATCATCATCAGCCTCTATCCGTCCACTGCTGAACATAGGCATCCCTCAATTAACGCCAAGTAGGCCGAGTCCTCGCCACTCGCATCCAACACAGACCGACCACCGCCCGAAAATCGTCTTCCCACCTAGTTAATGGCCTCCACTCTTGAACATTATTGGCTATCCGTTCTCCTGACCAGCCCACTGCCACTTTCTACGAGCTTATTCTTTGCGTGATATCGGTAACCTTAGTTCTCTGGCGGATGTCTTCATTCCGAATCCTATCCTAATTAATATTTAATATTTATAAAACTAAACAAACCGTTTAGTTTAAGAAATATTATTAATTCAATTATATTTTATTACCTAGTAAAACAATTAAAATTTTGTTGCAGGCTTATGTTGATAAATTTACCCAAGGATTGGAAATGGAATACAGTAAAAAGGGAATAATAATTCAATGCGTATTACCGGGCTATGTGTGTACAAATATGAGTGGCATCCGTCGATCAAGTATGTTAGCTCCTAATGCAGAGAGATTCGTCAAGTCAGCCATCAGCTTGGTTGGCACTACGTCTAACACGTCAGGCTACTTCCCGCATTCAGTATTCTTTATGATCCTCAATACAATTTATGCAATTTCGCCAAGATTCAGCAACTGGCTCGTCACCAGAAGCATGGAAACCAGCCTCAAGAGAGCACTTAAAAAGTACAAAAATAAGTAATCTATTATTTCATGTTTGAACCAGCAAATTGGAATTACACGCAAATCGTATCAATTCTAAAAGGTTTTCGCTAGTTTATAATAAGTTGTACAATAAGCATTATACAATCTGGTGCAATTTGCACTATTTAGTAAAATTTACCAATTTATACTGTATATAGTTTATACTAACAGCTTCACACAATGTTTAGTTTTAGAGGTATTTGTGTTTAGGGACGTTGGTAATATTGGGCCATTTGTTTGGTAGTGGTAGCTCGATAGCGGTTAAATATGCACAGATGTCATTTAATTCCAAAATTAACTCAATTGGTGTATAAAATTAACTCAGTTTTGTATATGTTTTTTTTTAAAGCTATTCTATTTTTCTTCTCCTTATTACTGTCTGTATATAGCGATGGAAAACTGTTTATTGCTTTTTTCAATGGTATTCTGGCAGATGTGAAACATCTATGCTATGCAATATGCAATGAGAGATAGAAAAAAAACCATTCCAAACATTCACGTCACATATTACAGCGCTATACCCTTAAAACAATTATACTAATGTAATTATTCTAAGGTTATACCGTTTTCCGTGCGCCAATGGAGGTTTCATATAAAAAAGGAAAAAAATATTTCTTATATATTAAGGTTCAAAAAAGAACCAACATCCTAAAATAATTCAACTTATCTATTACTTTATTGAATCATGTCACAGTAGACCTATTATAAACGTCTACGGTAGCTTGGTAGGCATTCGTTTTTAAATAATTAAGTAGTTGTTTTTGTTTTCGTTGCTTGAGTTCCTACATATATTTGATATGTGTTAGCATAAATTATTTGTTATAATAATGTGTAGTTAATTCTCGCTATTGAGGAAATGATACCAAGGGCGTATTTAAATAAACAAGTTTAATTAAAATGCGTTTTAGTTACCCAATAAATAAATAAATAATCTATGCCCCTAAATATACGAATTACTTTGTAAAATTAAAACTAAAATTTGATCGATACAAAGTTAGATTTTAGATGTATATGTACATTTAAATATTTAAATTTATTGTAATTTATGCATGTGAATGACTGACTCAAACACATTAATGTAGTAACGAGTGTATAATTGTTTTATTACTAATTACTAACAATAATTATTCTATCTTCCAACTCTATGGCCTAATTAGTATTGGGGCATAAAATTGATTCTATTGTTTGGAATTATGTTGAATAAGGACGGTGAAGCACTGGAGTTGGGAGGAATTTTGTAAGTATCTTGTATATACTGATAGAAGTCTATAAAACTAATGGGTACGTATACGGCGACTAAAAAATCAACGTTTATAAAAGGGAGAGCCTGACTTGCATGCTGAGGGCTGGCTGAGGGTTCCATAGAAGTTTTTATGTAACACTATGACAAATTAAGTGTTTTCAGAGTTTTTTTCTTTCGCTTGTGACATGAGTCTTAGACGCCAAGGATCAATCCTTGTCGTGGCGGTGGGGCTCAGTAGCTTAAAGTGAACAAGCCATCGAGGTGCCCTGTTTGCTCAATAGATCCGGGGCACCTCACCAAACGCGGCATTGGTTTGTTGGTTTATTAATATTATTATTATTATTATTATTATTATTATTATTATTGATGCCACTCGCCGGGTTTTAGTGGGTAGAGCTGCGTCCACCTTACCATTTTTCGGGCGTAGCGAGTCCCACATTGATACCAGGGGAGTCCCCCGCCCTCCCCATCGGGATACCTCAGAACATTTCCCGGGGTAAAAAATCTGACTCTTTGCCAAATATCAGGTTTTGGTTTGACAGAGAGACGGACAACAAAATGATCTTATATGGGATCTATTTTTCTATTTTGAGGAACGGTCACCAAAAATTATATTTTCTATATCAAAGACAAGGAATAAAACGATATACTGAGTTAGCAAAAAGTCTAAATAAAAGTGATTTCTGCATAACCACATCAAATAGAACCGTACTCAGAACGCAAAATTTATACCTTGAGTTTTGATACGCATTAAAGAAAAAAAAACAGTGAATTTAGTAGGTGATAATTATTTTTTGTTCTAATATGTCGCTTTCTACGAAGGGTCATTCAATAGTTTGATTACCCCTGTGGCTCAATGGTTACCGCGTTGGGGCTCAAACCGGAGGTAGTGGGTTCGAATCCCGCCAGGGAACAAAAAAGTTTTCTGTATTCCTGGGTCATGGAGGTATATTAAAATATGTGTATAAAAAAATCTTAAATATTTGTATAGTATAAGAATAAAACATTTTTTTTTTACAACATGTTAGTTGGATAGGCAAACTGGCAAACGTGCCACCTGATGGAAAGCGGTCGACGTCGCCCATGAACATAAACTAGTTTACCTGGAACGAGCCCAGGCAACTCATTTATGTGTTGCCTATCCTGAGACATAAGATGTTAAGTCTCGGCGCCAGTAATTACACTGCCTGTCTTGCCCTTCTCTCCGAAACACAGCAAAGCTGTTTCACGGGAGAAACAAGCACACATTATATTTCCGTTGTCTGGTAGGTACCCGTAACACAAGCTCTTCGAGGCCTTACCACGGGACCAGATTGAGGTGGTGTAAAAGATATTATTATTACAATACTTTCAAGCGGCCCGATTTCGTTCTATTAACTACTGTTTTTGTGTTTCGCTGATGCGGCCATGTATCCCGGATGTAGGAGGAGAAAGTGGCAAAGCGTCCTTTATTCCGAGCTCGAGAGATATAAGGATGTGCTGAAGCGCCACATGAAGAGATGTGACGAAGATCCTTTTCTGTGGGAGGTTTTAGCATCTAACTGCGGAGAGAATCACGCGAGAAAACCAAAGTCTACGACTTTGTTGACAGTTGAGCTAGAAGCCAGGCCAGAGGAAATGAAGCCCGGCTATCAATTATAATTTCTATAACGGTATTCTAACATGTTGTCAGGTTTTTTTTATTTAAATTTGATAGGCAAACTGGCAAACGTGCCACCTGATAGTAAGTGGTCGACGTCGCCCATGAACATAAACTAATTAACCTGGAACGAGCTCAGACAACTCATTTATGTGTTGCCTATCCTGAGACATAAGATGTTAAGTCTCGGTGCCAGTAATTTCACTGCCTGTCTTGCCCTACTCTCCGAAACACAGCAAAGCTAATGTTTACGCGAATTTCACTCATTATAATGAAACACTTTTTTACGGATTTAATCGCGGTTTATTAAGATTTTTACAAGCCCGACGTTTCGGATACTTTACAGCAACTATGGTCACGGGAGGACTGAGGTGTCATACGTCCTAATGTTACAAAGTTATTCGAAACTACCCTATGATACATCAATATTTTGGTTAGTCCTATCTACGCAGAAAGTGCTAACTGTATCTTTAATCTGTGACATATTATGCTTGGATTTTGATTTGATAATATTAATAATGGGATCCCAAGCAGGTGGTAAGAGCCAGCCATCTTCTCTATTGAAATTAGGATGTTTTTTCATACATTTTTTCCAAAGGCGTCATAAGTAAGGCATATGAACTTGCAAAAAGAAACCGCGAGCTCTTTAAAATTCATAGGTGGCGTGGGACTTGACCTCCGCCAAAAGTATTTCCTAGTTGTAGTAGTAAAGTAGTAGTTCAACATTTAATTTCTTTTTAATTTTAAACATTCCGGAAATCCACAAGAACTCGAATTTTTCGGCATTTCCACAACATGGAATCAGCTGACATCTACGGTTAAACACATACGACTTAGGGACCTTCAAGAAAAGAGCCTCACATATTTGAAAGGCCGCTAATCCTCTGGTATAGTGGGTGTCTGTGGATGTCGCTTATAACTAGCATCAGGTTCAAAGTCTTTTATGCCATAAAGAGGCAACCGAGCAGTCAGAGCCTTATGGTGACTACCGACTCCCATAGACATCCACACTCCCTTTCCCTATACCCCCAATGAGCCACTGGAAACTCACAAACTGCACGAAGCGCGACAGCATAGCTCTCACTTGACACCGGTGTTATGTGACCGTGGGGTACCACCCAGGTCGTGCCGGCCCATTTCGGCTGCAAAGCAGCATGGCACCACCGCTTACAAAAAAAAAATACCTCTAACATAATAAATTACTTATACTGAAATATTATTGTAAAAAATATGAATTAGGTGTATATAGTGCTATGTTCTTAAAGGTGACAGATTTTTGCTCTTATTCGCCGTCTTTGGTGACTATCTTCTAAAAGCTAGTTCAAACCCGGCGGGAACCACGCGGTTTTAGAACGGCGTGGAAACTTGTTTATTAACTTATTTATGTAGATATTTATTATACATATTTATTTAGGACTTGTTTAGACACGCAGAAACCGCACGATTTGTAATCGTTCTGAAACCGCGTTCCCGCGGGGTCCGAGCTAGGGCTAAATAAGTGTTTTATCTCATTTTTCTTCTTTCTGATCTAGCCGTTATGAATGAATATCAGTAACTAATTAATAATAGAGTCAATGTATTTTATTTTTCAGGCGGGAAAAAATTGAAGCTTGATACTGGAGAAGAATAGTTTCTAGAGCAACCATGACTAAAAGACTTTGTTAATGTTACTGTTGTTTTGTCAAACCATTAAAGAGCATGGATTTTTATACAATAACGAGTAACATTTACCCGATTTCGACGCTTTGCTTATACGTGATAAATTATTGTAACAATAATCCTTAAATTAGGGCTCGTTAAGTGGAAAAAGTAATTTTAAATATATTTTATTGAAGTTATTCTTCTTTAGGCGCGTTTTGTAAAAATGATAAGAATGAAATTTTAGGATTCGCGCGCACATCTGTAACACAAAAGTAAAAGGTTGAAGTTGTCATTTTCAATCTTTTATATTTACTATTATTCTGTGAAATAAAAAAAGGTTGTATATTTGTTGATATATGAAGTATGAAAATTAAGGAGACACATTTGTGATGCTGCTGATGTTTAAACAGTAAGTAGTTACCCATTAGGTACCTCTGTTGCAAAGTTCTGACGAGGATCAGTGGCAAGTATTAATTGTTTAGTAAGATGCATAAAGGGCAGCTAGGACCCGAGGAAATAAAAGATAAGGGAATATATTAGTTCGCGAACAAATTAGACTTAGGCTTTTAGGTTTCCAGGATTTCTGGCGAATCTTATAAATAACGAAACGTTGTTTATAGTGCCACAAACTTTTCTTGGCCGGTAAGAGCGTCGCTGTCATGGATATTAGTATTGCTGGTAAATAAAAATTAACCATTATATGGGGAAAAATTTGAAGTGATGCAGGCTACCTAAATAAGTAATTTATCGAAGTGTCTTAATAAAACAATGTATACTAATATCTAGAAAATACAGTTCTAGGAAAATAAATGTAACATAAACTTAGGAACAATACTGATATGATAGGTTTTGTTACCTGTACTATTAATATAATATCTTTTAAGATACCTAGCAATCGGAACCGTTCGATAATTAAAACTTTGCCATTGTAATTAATAATGCAAGAAATAAAATAAATACATTCTAGTTGGATTTTTATTAGGTGTTGGTGGATAGTAAAATTATTTATTGTACGCACCAAGAAAGAAAATAAACACAAACATTACAAAACAGTACAAATAGCAGGCTTATTGCTAAGAGCATTATTAATCAATCATTTTAAGCACTCTACACGTGTTTTTGCCTCTATATTTTGATACAATAATTATGATCAAACAAAACAATATCTGAAGAATCACACTCTAGAAGACGAACTCCATCAATTATTTGATTTCCCGAATAGTCAAAATGTTCATCTTCAGAATCACTGCTTCGCTTTCACTATCGCTGGCCAAACTAATAATGAACGGTTCATCTAAAAACGCATATTTTTCTCTGTATTTGTTTTCATTTTTTTTACATGATCGCAATGTTTTTTCCATTCTACAACATATATTCTGTCGAAGGCTTCTGCAATCAACTGGGGCATTTCAGTAATTGATTTCCGAAGGTTCTTCTCTGCTACATTCCGTTTCATTGAACTCCAGATCATTTCTATTGCATTAAGATCGGAATGATATGGTGGCAATCTTAACACCGTGTGTCCACTATCTTTCATGAATTTATCAATTTCGTATTCTGGTGCCGGTTTGTGTCTTTTATTTAGTTCATAAAGCTGAGGTTTTGTATAGTTTTCGTGGAATTCCACGTTCTTTTCAGTTAGCCATTGTTGTATAGCTCACTACAAGGCAATTGCAAATCAATGCAATGCAACCGCATTGCAATGCAGTTGCATTGCATTGATCCAAATTTGGAATGAACTTGTCAGCGACCCATTTTTTTAAATTTTTGTTGTTCATTTCATCATGATAATCACCGCTTTTTGTATTTGATTTGAAAACGAGTAAAGCATTCTTGACAAAAGCTGCTTCTTCTCCTGCATTGACGATTATATATCTATTTCCTTTAGAAACTGGGTTCAGAACACCATCATCCTTATTACTTTGCCAACATTGTCCAGCTGTGTGCGAAGTGTGAATATATGTTTCGTCCAAAAAAACTACTGCTCTGCTCTCCTTAAAATCAATTTCTTCGCGAAGAACATTAAGTAACTTCGGTAAAGTGGGAATTTCTTTTTTAACTGAGTAAAATTCGTGAACTTTCCTTCTATGATACCGAGATCAAAGTTGTCGACTTCGATCTTTCTTGTTGTTTTTTTCTTCTTTTCCCCGGAGTAGAAACTTTTGTCCCTGTTTCATCGGCCCGTTTCTTTTCATTTACCATTCGTAGTACTGACCTTTCACTAACGCCTTAAATAAAAATAGTAAATAAGTAAGTTTCCGTTTCATTAATACGTAGGTAAATTCATCCCCATCTATGCTGGTAACACTAACCTGTAGCGGCAGCAACTCGTTCATATACTTTTTGTAATGGTATAATTGGCGCTTGGTTGCGTTTTTCTTCATTCATGAAAGAAAGAACGCGTAAAACAATGCTTCTGCCATCGCTTTTCAATACTCCAGGCATGTTTGATGTTCATAAAAACCACAAAACACAAATCTCCGCAAGTTGTATTTGAGAGCTAACTGACAATGTCAGTCTGACATTTCAAAATGCCGATGGTAGTACCAATTTCAGCCGCCGGCCAAGAAAAGTATGTGGCACTGTACGTTAGTATGACAAACTGACTGTCAAAAAGAGTCTTAATTTAAATAAGGCATTAAAATATAATGAAAGAGGTTTTAATAAAATTGTTAAAAAATAATTTATTTAATTTTTCAAATTTAAACTGAACTTTATTGACTGTTTAAATATAACATAATATAACTTCTCACGCGCGTACATAAGTTTATAAGAACCCATTTTTTTAATTATTTATATATTATTATTATTTCATCTTTGTACTCACTATCTAAGAATTGTTTTATAAAATGTTAAACTGACCAAGGATGCAATAAAATTTAATAATTTTTACTTACCTACTGTTTGACTGATTTTGAGACCTTTGATTATTATCAAATTCACAGGTTCGCCAATAACTTTTGTTACAGGTTCTTTTTTTTTTTGTTTTCGGAAGGGACTTTTCGGCCTGATGGCCTTTAAGCTCAATCGGTACAGTAAGTGAGCAGATGGCTCACTTAAGAAATATTCGAAAGGGGGACGCCCCCCTCCGCGCCCCGCTGGGGGCGCAGTTCATCGCGCGCGCTGCTCGGGAGAGCATCATTTGGACTAGTCAAATCCGATACGGTCGACGAATCTTTTACGGTTGAATTTAACCTATCATCATGAGGGCCGGCCCTCATCCCTCCCTCTGGAGAGAGAGGCGGGTCATGTGCGGTGCCCAAGCAATCTAGCGGTAGCGTAGTGCTAGCGCTGTTTGCGCGGTCTGGGTTTGTGTCTACTCGTATCGGATTCGAACCTAAGCTTCCGCGATCGATCCGGTTCGATGTGGTTTCCATGTGTAGGGTTCGACGTCGCTTACGACCCCGAGGCCCAAGCGGTGTGCAGGTGTACCTAGCACCGTGTGTGTGTCTGTGTATGCTGTGACGTTCGCGTCGCGCTTTTGCGTCGCGCATTAGTAGCTGAGAGATTTCGTCAGCTGGATCTGTTAAAACATGCTTAGGTAACCTATGTCTAATTGGAACTGAGCTATCTGGGGAATAGGGTTTGCCACGCTCACGATGAGCGGGTTTGGGTGAAGGAGTGCCTTTTCAAAGTGACGTTCTGACGTCATTTCGAAGTGGCCCCTAATGGACTCTAATCTGAAGTGTCTGTGCAGGTCGATGTTTCTTACGTACCACGGGCAACCGGTTGCCATGCGTAAAAAAATATTTTGGACTATTTGTAGTGCATTAAGTCGACTTTGTGGCACATGCGCGAATGCGACACAAGAGTATGACATAATGGGTCGAATACAAGTTTTATACAGGGTAAGCTTATGCCTGAGGGGCATTTTGCTGTTTTTGTTAATTAAGAAATATAAACGGCTCAAGACGAATTTGGCCTTTTTGGTGACTGACTCTATGTGTGGTAAATGACATCGACCTGTCAAGGGTGACCCCCAGGTATTTTACCTGATCTACTCTAGGTATTTCTATATTGTTTAACCTTATCGGTTTCATGGTACGATACGGTCGTCTGTTTGTGACCCTCCTACGTTTGTTACAGGTATAGGGAAATTAATTATCTCTAAAAAATCAGGAATGAGTACATACGAGGAAGCCAGTACGAAGTAGCACCAGTTTTCCTATTTTTTCAATCGGAGTAGTATTCAAAGGTTTAAAAATAAAAGAAAAATCAAGAACCTGATAATGATTTGACCTGTAAAAAACGTGATCGTTCATTTTTGAAGTAAAACTTTGACTAAAGGGCAACTCAGATCTTTATGAAGTTTTACTTCAATCGCATGTAAAGATGACACACACACACACACACTTTATTTTTTATTTTGGCGAGACTCAAACCCACAACTGATACGTTTAGTCACCACTGGACCAACCTCCGATTATATAACGAAGATATATTTTTTTTCCATTACTAAGCGTTTTGCAGGCTTACGTTTCTTCGTCAAATAAAGTGTCTAACACATACACGTTTTGTCTCTTATTAGACGAAGGCATTTAGTGAATGGCGAAAGCAGAAAAAGAATACACACCTTGAAAGACATACGGGAGAATTTCGAAAATCTAAATTGTACACGTCCAAACAAAGTAAAACATTATTATCATAATGTTTTTAAATGCTTAGGTATTAAGTGATCATAATTTTTGGATGTGACAAATTGACTCGAATGCCGTGACGGTAAACCTATTGTCCTATAATAAACCTATGTCATGTAACGCGTAATATATTATCTATAATGTAATCTCATAGTTTCACATCAACTGTCTTCTGATAAAAAACGTTTTTGAAATTATACTTCTTTTGACGCGTTAGGGAAAATTATAAGAGTATTTTTTTACGGTGCGCCCGCACCGTCACGAAAAACCGACACCCTGAAGCTAGCTATAGTCAACATTATTATTGAATGTAGAAATTATAAAAAAAAATATTACTAATGAAGGTAGTTTTATGACAATACATACATGTACACACGCCATATCATAAAATCTATATAATAAAGCAGTGTTCGTTAAATAATTTCATCTCCCATGAAAATATAAATATACAAAAAAAACCGACTTCAAAAACCATAAACACACTCAAAAGCGAAAAATAAATATAATATAATTATAGTAAGCTCTACCCACTTCACACCGGTGGGAGGGAAGCTCTGTGCCGCGCTCCTGGCTGCAGGGGTACCACCATCTTGCTTGTTTCTCCCGTCAAACAGCTTTGCTGTGTTTCGGAGAGAAGGGCAAGACAGGCAGTGTAATTACTGGCACCGAGACTTAACATCTTATGTCTCAGGATAGGCAACACATAAATGAGTTGCCTGGGCTCGTTCCAGGTATATTATTTTATGTTCATGGGCGACTACGACCACTTACCATCAGGTGGTACGTTTGCCAGTTTGCCTATCCAACTAACATAAAAAAAACACATCTTCAAAGACTTTTAATGCAGGTTTACTCGCGATGTTTTCCTTCACCGCATTCCTATTATAGATGTAACTTATGCAGATTTTAAAGAAATAACTTCAATCCGGCCAAGATAGATTGCGCAGACTATACAGTGTACATCGTTCATTTATATAAAAACTTTTTAGACATATTTTTATATTCAATAACTGTCATACGACTTGTGAAAAATGCCAAATTCATGAGGTAAACTCGAACGTAAAATTTTTGTGAATCAAAACAGAAAAATAATATAATGAAAACAGAAAATTAATACCAATAAAAATGGTGAGCACATAAGAAAAATGGGGAAACGAGGAACCAACACTGCCTCATTCTGCAGCTTGAGCTATAACTTGAATCAGATACTCATGATCGTTGGTTCAATTGTTATATTATTCTTACTATTCCTCGTTGTGTGTCACATAGTCAACGGGCGATAATCATCGATATCTTATATACAGACCAAGATAATGAAATTTGATAAACGAGATCCGACGTATGTAATTCACCAATCAAAATACAAGCTGTAAATGAGTTGTGATGAACTTGAAATGATATTGGTAATAATTTGTATTCCATGTAAAATAACAATGTTGCTACAGAATTATCCGTCAAAAATTCAACACAACATTTGACAGTGAAACATAGATTTGGTATAATAGAACATGTGTAAATGTAAACACCATAGCAGGTATTTAAAGTAAATGGAAATTTTTAACCATGAAATATTATATTTTATTTGAAATTTAATATGTATGACATACATGTAACATATACTGGTTAACAATATTATTTGAATTGTAATATATGCTTCTACTCATTATGTTGTTTTAAAACTTATAATTTTATTTATTAGTATTATTTACCGGTGGGAGGGAAGCGCTGTGCCGCGCTCGCGGCTGCATGGGTACCACCATCTTGCTTGTTTCTCCCGTGAAACAGCTTTGCTGTGTTTCGGAGAGAAGGGCAAGACAGGCAGTGTAATTACTGGCACCGAGACTTAACATCTTATGTCTCAGGATAGGCAACACATAAATGAGTTGCCTGTGGTCGTTCCAGGTTACTAGTTTATGTTCATGGGCGACGTCGACCACTTACCATCAGTTGGTACGTTTGCCAGTTTGCCTATCCAACTAACATTTAAAAAAAATGTAGCTACGTCTAATCCTCCAAAACAATTAGGCGCATGACAGTGACCGCCTGAACCCCGCCTTCCCCCCGCGCTTCCCCCAGGGCGGAGATGCGCGGGGTGAAGGCGGGGTTCGGGCAGTTGCTGTCACGCGCCTAATTGTTTTAGTGGAGATGTAGTATTTTACAGATTCACTTTGTCGTTATAATCCAACTCTTTATAAGTAAATGACTGAACTTTTCTTCTCTCTCAAGTGTCAAGGTCAAGAGATTTATATTCTCGCACGTTTTTCTGAAGTAGGCTACTTCCCAACGTTAATTCCCACGATTTTTCATGTTTTGAATGAAAGAAAAATTACGATTTTTATCACGGTTTACTCAGATTTTTTCTCTTTTCCGCCAGTGATAGTATTCGAAATGTCGGGCATCTTGAAAATCTATGTTAACCGGAATAAAACGCATAAAAGTTACTTTGTTATAATGAGTAAAATTCGCGTAAGCATTATAAATCAATATGCTATTAGATAAACATACAAATCTGCAAATATAAAAAGAAAGTTCCAAAGATAGCCAAATCTACGAAATAAAAAAACAGTAAAAAGTATAACTTTTGTATACCTTAGGAATTACCTACACAAAGCAACCTGCTTTCCAAACGACTTTTTTGTTAACTGTTTTCACCATTTACTTTTATTAACATGCTTTTATTATAAGTTCCTACATATTTACGCTTAATATTTAATAACTAGCTGTTGCCCGCAGCTTCGCCCGCGTTAGCTTACTCGACTTAATTACTGTTAGCCACAGCGTGATGCTATATATTCCTCGATAAATAGGCTATCTACACTGAAAGAATTTTTCAAATCAGACCAGTACTTCCTGAGATTAGCGAGTTCAAACAAACAAACAAACTCTTCAGCTTTATAATATTAGTATAGATATTAAAGAAAAGATAATTTAAATTTTATAGAAAGTATAAATAGTTTATTTGATATAAAATTATAAAAAATACATATTTACGCCGCAGTGCATCAGCTTTGCACGAAATAGCAAAAAACCATATTTAAATATTTTGACGACATGATCACTGTGTTATAAAACCCTAATATTTAAAATAAAATTTAAATAAACAACATTAGTGATGTGTGTCCTGAATACACAGTTAATTGGATATTATTGTCAGATGAGTTCTGGTTCAACTAAATTAAAGTTCGCCTGAAACGGGAAGCTAAGCCAAATAGGAATTTAATATTAATTAAAAACTACACACAGCCATTTTCTGAATTCCAGTCACAATGACAGCAAAATTTTATATTGGATTGCTATTAAGAGGTCAGAAATTCCTTTTCCTTATTTGCAATTTTACACAATTTGTCTGTCTTTATGAATTAATTTGTATTTTCGATGAATGATGATGAATTTTATCAAACACTGGGTGGCTATTTATTTCCTACGCCCTAAAATAAAAAAAGGATACAAGATATTTGGGCTAATGGAATGGAATTCAAACATATTTTTTTTTGCTAACTTACAGTTTCGGATATGTGTACATTCCCCACCATGGTTCAGGCCTTGTCGTGGCGGTGGGGCTCAGTAACCTAGGGTGAGCGGTGCACCTTGGGCGAAGCTAATTGGGCCGAGGGGCTCTTTGTACCCCCCTTATAAGAAGAGGGGACAGAAGAGCAGGGGGCAAGGGGTGAGGATGGGAACCTCACCCCATTGTACTGTCCCGACGTTGGGAGGGTTTGTTCTGTGGTGCGGGACAACCCCTCTGTGGAGGTGGCGTCGGTCCCTTGCGGAACTGACTAGCCGTCGAGGTGCCCTGTTTGTTTTCTAGATCCGGGGCACCTCACCAAAGGCGGCATTGGTGGCACTCGCCGGGTTTTAGTGGGAAGAGCTGCGTCCATTTACCAGCTGTCGGGCGCAGCGAGTCCCACACACCCGCGTGGGGAGACCCACTCCCCCCCTTGCCAACGGGATGCCACAGAGCATTTCCCGGCGTTAAAGAAAAAATATATATATGTGTATATTCAAACAAACAAACATTTTGTCTTTATTCTCTTATTATTAATAATTGAATGAAGTAGAAAATACGTCCCATTTTTAATGTTACCGCAGGAACCTATAATTATTGTGGCATAATTTTTGACTTTGCTAATGCTATTCCGTCTATTTCATAGAAATTTTAAATAAAAGACATAACGAGTTCTCTCAAACGAGAGTGTACAACCGCTATTACATATTAATACCAAAATTAATTTTATGTTTTATTTTACAATTTACAAATAAACAAGTAAATGTAAAAAATACCCTTGAATTTTCTAAGTTTCCTACCCTAAAACATTAATTCTTGACCTAAAATTTCTAACGCGAAACTGGGCCCCAGTTTGTTAATGCTATCAGCTTGTTATAATATTAAATTGTCCTATTTTATATTCTGTTTTGAAATGCATATCTATACTAATATTATAAAGCTGAAGAGCTTGTTTGTTTGTTTGAACGCGCTAATCTCAGGAACTACTGGTCCGATTTGAAAAATTATTTCATTGTTAGATAGCCCATTTATCGAGGAAGGCTATAGGCTATATAACATCACGCTGTGACATATATGAGTTAAGTACCGCGGGCGAAGGTGCAGGCAACAGCTAGTCTTGAATATAAATCACACATCATTTTCGTGTGTTTGCAAATATTAACAGATAATGTATTTTATCCTCTATCAGTATATTTATAATTAGTGGTGGTCATTATTACAACAACAGTTGTAGTAATGCGTTATTTGAAAATAATGAATAATCCATTATATATATCTATATCCTGTTGTCAGTTGTCATAATTGAAACGATGACGCAATAGGCAGAATTTGCTTTTTTGCTTATTTTAATTTTTCGATAATCTTATTGACAAAATTCATATTTTTCAACGTCTATAAATCAATAATAACAGGATAACAGACAGCAGTTTAGAACAACAGTTGTTACAAAATAACACAACAGGATAATTTATTATTGTAAGACAGCCGTTATTGCCATCACTTTTTATAATCCACTTTGCTTGTGACCCACAAGCAAAGTGGATGTGAGTGGCAGGGATCGGTCGTCTTGGCGTTCATTGAAGGAGGCCTGTTCAGCAGTGAACGGATAAAGGCTAATGATGATGATGAAGCGAAATACGAGTACCTATGTTTGTGCTGTTTCGTAAATGTCCTGTTTGATATACGTTGAATGTATTATTTACATACATTAATATGCAAAGCCCAGTTGACCTGGTCGCCAATGTCTAAATAAATTCGGTTTAAAATGTTTCAACATACATGTTTAAAACATTTGAGTGTTTAAAACTTTTTTTTATTATATTAGTACAAATATTTGAAGACGTACTACTACCTGATCGTGTGTGATAGCTCACATCCATTAACGGAACCGAGTTCATCTAAGACTCACCCTATTAGCAGGAACACACGGACAGAGAGACAAATATTTAAAAAAATACTTTGATACATGTACCGTGTATAGCGAGCCGTCCGCTGCTGAACATAGGCCTCCTTCAATGAACGCAAAGACGACCGATCCTGTGCCACTCGCATCCTATACGGACCGGTTAGGTACTGCACGGAGATCGTCTTCCCACCTGGTTAATGGCCAACACTTCGTCTACCTAAACGCGAATTTAGTTAATAATAGAAACAAGGAAGTACCGTTAAAAAGCTCAATTATTTTTATAATATATACTAATTGTTTTCATTAGAAACTTTCTAATTATTTAAAACATTTTAAACTACCGTAATTCTCATAACGGCCGAATGCTACGGTGCCTTATATTTTGTTACGCGCTTGACCGCTTTTATTTGTATGAAAAAGTGTGCATGTAATCGTTACGCGCGATTGAAGTAAAACTTCACAATAATCTGAGTTACCCTCTACCCTAAAGAAGTTATAGGTACTTCCTAAAATGAACACTGAAGTGAACGTCATATAATTTATGAATAATCTTACTATACATAATATGTGTTTATTATACATTAAATAAAAAGCGGTCATTTTAATATTACAAACAGACACTCCAATTATATTTATCTGTATAGATAAAATAATCTTTTCTTTGGCATTCGCTGGGGAATGCGTTTCGGCATACCACCGGGCCCAGGGGTTATGTGGGACTCTGTACCCCAGATGATGGTAAAGTGGACGCAGACTCTACTCAGTACTCACCAAACCCCAGCGGTGTTCTCTCGTCTTGACGGCCCGGCGCGGGAGCTGTGGACGACCAAGGGGCCTAGATGGCGTATCATCCAGCACTCTTCTCTGAATGCACAGGGATGTCGTCTCCTCCTCCTTTACCGCTGAAGGCACCCTAAACACATAAGGGTACTTTTTAGCTCAGACATTACGCGCGCGCGACGCTCCCCCGATCGATCGCGCACAGGTGCCTCATGGTGGTTCAACCGCTGCCTGTCACCGCCGCGCTCACAAGGGGAGAAGAGGCGCCATTGAGCTCCCTCTCCCGCTCCGCCTCGCGACATCACTGCCTTGCTGAAAGAGAGGACCGCCTGCCATTGGCTCTCACTAACGTTCATCACTCGGATGACCACAGGGAGCAACAGGTCCACGCTAACCTCAGCGATGACACTCTGGCGAGTCTTCGCCCAGAGATAAAAGGACCTAAAATAAGACAATTATAATAATTCGCGTGTTAAATTACTAAAATGAGCTTAAAAAGGACATATATCACTTGCTTCATTAAATTCCTCATTAGTAAGAACATTTAAACGGGGTAGCAATATATCTCGCAGGTATTAATTAAGAAGGATCTTTTGTCTGTGCTTACAGAACAAGAATGTTCAACGCATGTAAAATGGAATTCTTAGTAATTAGAAAGCATAATATCTTATGCAGAAATGTCATAGAATTATAATTTTTTTATATATAAGAAATTGATATAATTTCGTACGTTATGCATTTTAAGATTTTTATTTCCTTTTCTATTAATTATTAGATAGCGAACGAGAATGCTCTCGAGATAGTTTAATAAGATAGTGAGATAGAGACTAAAAAACTAAACAAACTATATTTTTTTTTTTTTTTTATGGCATAGTAGGGCAATGAGCAGTCGAAGCCGTTTGGTGACTACCGACGCCCAAACACATCCGCACAACCAAAGATTATGCAGATGCGTTGCCCTCCTTTTCCCTAACCCCCCCAATGGGCCACCGGAAACTCACAAACCGCACGAAACGCGACAGCATAGCTGTCATTTGACGCCGGTGTTATGTGAGCGAGAGGTACCACCCCGGTCGTGACGTCCCAATTCGGCTGCTAAGCAGCATGGCACTACCTCTTAACAGCATGGCACTACCTCTTAACAAAATATACTCTCATATAATTAAATAACATTATTTACTAAGATTAATGACTCCATTTTATGAAGCTGAAGCATCATTAGGGTATCATATATCTTCTTAAGAGGAATACCAAGCGAACATCTTTATCATAACATAAATATATTATTTATTACGAATCTTAGTAACATTGCTAATATTTTTTTACAGGCGTTTTATGTATTTAGTTTAAAACATTGAATGTTGAAAAACGCATTACAAATGCAGTGAGTTGTAATTATTACTACGCTAGTAATATAGTTCAATGTACAAATGTAACTCTGATACTTATAAAAAAGTTAGTAGTTCGACCATACTAATCACCTCAACAAGTGGCAGTTCGTTCGCTAGTCGGATTGGCTGACCATCGAGGTGCCCTGTTGCTCAACATAGTCGAGGCACTTCACTAAAGGCGGCATTCGTGGCACTCGCCGTGTTTTAGTGGGTAGAGCTGCTCGACCGTATCATATTTCGGGCGCAGCAAGTCCTACATACCCGCCTGGTGAGCCCCCTTCCCCGCAGGATTCCTAATAGCATTTCCCGGCTTAAAAGAAAAAGGCAGCTCATATTATATGTGTTGTGTGTACTGCCTGCCTTTCTCTCCAAAACACAACAAAGCTGTTTTACAGGCACAGAAGCAGGATAGTGGTACCCATGCAGCTGATGCAGCCGGGAGCGCAGCACAGCGCAACTGTCCAACCTCTTTCAATAAACGCCAAGTCGGCACATCCCCGCCATAGATGGACCGGCCACCGCACGGAGATTTTTGTCTGTAAGTTATAAATATATATCTATTTATCTATGATATCTATCTATCTATGATACGGCGCCCCCAGCATACAGGGACCCCAAATCATGTTACCAAAATTTTAAAACTATCAAGAATTCCATTGAAAATATTTGCCCCACATGTCGATACAGGATACGGGGACAAGCTGGAACAAGCTACGCCACTGAGACCTACCCGCCGTCTTCCCGAGGGTGAACACTGGAACATGCTATATTCAAATTTATCAGTTATATTTTTTATTTAAGTCACCTCACAATAGAGCACTCTAAAGTTGAATTCCACTTCATTCATTGGGTGAAAAGAATTAACTCAAATGAGATTTAAAGTTACAAACTCAGACAGCGGTAAACCGATTGTGTTAAAAGGGAAGTTTTTAAATCGTACTTTCATAAAACTTGATACTCATTTTCAAATGTTCCTTTTGTTACACGACCACCAAGGTTTTTTTCCTTACCCTCGTACTGCAGATAAAGAAAAAATGTTTGTTTTCATTTACGAGCAAACGTGCTATCTGGTGGTAAGCGTTGACAATAAAGCAGTTTACCTGAGACTAGTCCAGGCGATTTGTTGATGTCTCCTATGCTAGTCAGTCAGATCCGGGACACTTACTTGCACGCGTCCTTCAGGTTGTCGGAGTTCTCCCATAATAGGAAAAAGCCCGGCTAGCCCCTTTTGAAGGAACCGGCCAATAGTAGGGGGTGTTGTCAGATGTGTTAGTCAGATCCGAGATAGGTACTTCTCTTCAATCGGCTGAAGGCAGCTCGTAGTGGTTTTATTGCAGTATCCCGGCGTTAGTGGAGAGCACCGGGAGTCCCACATATCCCCGCGAACGACCCATCCCCGGCTGAGTGCGCAAAGCATTTCCACTTCTACAGAAAAAAGCGATTCATTCATAAGCTGTACTCACATAAATCTAAAAAAATAACCCAACCAGTCACAGGGACTGCCGATAGTAGTGAAAACAAAACAATTAAATTCAAATACCTATAATAGCGACTGTAATCGATTATGACAACCTATACAATTTAAACGGCGCACAAAATGGCCGCATGACATTGACATTTCAGTATGATTGACGATTGGTCATGTAAACAATTAATATTGCATAATCTTATATAAATAAATCAAACGTCATATAAACGTCAAATAGCGTCTAATAACGGTGGTAACGTTGTCGCGAATCCAGAGATTTTATATCATCTATAAATCTGCGTACAGCACTTAAAGAAGTTTTCACTTCAATAATAAGACAATTAGATTTCTGCGGTTGTACTGGTATACCCTGAGACGTAGGATGGGAAGTCTCGGTTCCGAAGAAATAAAAATAAAAAAATTAAAAGATAAAAAAATAAAATAAAATAGGTATGTCCGACACTGCGAGAGATCAAATCTACTTATAAAAGCTTTTTACGTTTATTATCTCTAAAAACATAAATTCTTTTAGTCGGGGTTTTTTAGTTATATAGTATATATAGTTATCATTAGGGTTCCGTAGCCAAATGGCAAAAAACGGAACCCTTATAGATTCGTCATGTCTGTCTGTCTGTCTGTCCGTCCGTCCGTATGTCACAGCCACTTTCTTCCGAAACTATAAGCGCTATACTATTTAAACTTGGTAAGTAGATGTATTCTATGAACCGCATTAATATTTTGACACAAAAGTAGAAAAAAAAACAAATTTTGGGGGTCCCCATACTTAGAACTAAAACTAAAAATTTTTTTTTCATCAAACCCATCCGTGTGGGGTATCTATGGATAGGGCTTCAAAAATGATATTGAGGTTTATAATACCATTTTTTTCTAAACTGAATAGTTTGCGCGAGAGACACTTCCAAAGTGGAGAAATGTGTGTCCCCTGTAGCTTCTAAAATAAGAGAATGATAAAACTAAAAAAATATATGATGTACATTACTATGCAAACTTCCACCGAAAATTGGTTTGAACAAGATCTAGGCAGTAGTTATTTTATACGTCGTAAATCGTAAACCGCAATTTACCTTTCATGCAATCAACTCAAATATATAAAAAAACATTTAATTCCATAAAAATAAACCTTAATTTTTGTTAGAGTGTCTTATGTTGTATATTATGTAATGGTACGGAACCCTATGTGCGCGAGTCCGACTAGCACTTGGCCGGTTTTTATTTTATTTTTCAATTGACTTTAACCGTCGTGGGTTTCTTCAAAATTTTTAATTTTGCTTTTTATTTCAAACTTTTTAAGAGCATAGTACCACGGTAACACTTGTTTAAGAACCTTCACTAATCAACCACAACCACATTATTAAGAGCCGCATCCAAATCGGACCAGTAGTTTCGGTTTTGTGTAAATAAGGTTAACTGCAGCGCCCCTGGTGAGTTGTAATCGTAACACATATATGTATAAAAACATGCAACACAATTTAAGCCGAACCTATAACCGGAAACTACATCCTAAACGGACTTAGTAGTAGTTGCACAAACAAAATATATCTACTGCAGCTCCCCCTGGTGAATTTTCATCGTCATAAAGAATATATGAATATCCACCAATCAAACCAGAACCCACCTCTGAATGAAAACCGCATCAAAACAAATGTTCACTACAGCGTCTCCTGGTAAGTTGTAATCGTAACACCTATCTAATAACATGCACCAATCAAACCCAAACCCATCATTGAAAACCGCATCAAAATTAGAATAGTAGTTTTGGAGAAAAATGGCAACATTGGATTGTACAAAAAACGTTTAGTGCTGTGCCCTCTGGTGAGTTATCAACGTGAGTTATCAACTATCTAATAACATGCACCGATCAAATCCGAACCCACATCTGAAAACCGCATCAAAATCGGACTAGTAGTCTTGGAGATAAACGGCAAAATAGGTTTGCACACATATAGTACAATCTCCGTACCGTCCGCGTCGGGGGTAAAAAATCCTGAAAACGGGATGAAATAAAAACTAAATCGAATAATTTACTATTAAAATATGTAACTTTGCACAAATTTTTTATATAGAAATATTTAATTTTCAATTTTTTTTTCAATTACTATATTATACAGAAAACTAAATTCTTTTTAAATCTCAAGTTAAAAGTTTAAATTTTAATATCTACATCCAAACCTACGAACATCGATTTTTATTTATATTAAAAATGACTACAATAGGTTTCTATCCCCTATAATTATAATGAACACCGTACGTGTTTGACATGGGCCTTCTATTATCATTGTGTTGGAGTTAAATCAGGCGTGTATTTTGGCCATTTGTCAGCTGTGAAGGAGTCACAAATGGACGTCAGCGAAAGGCAATGTATTATGTCAGTAGTAATGGACCTACGGAAGGTTTAGTACGCATGCCTGGCTCGGTTCATGGTCTAATAAACGGGTACTATTAATCTAGCATAAACGCGTTATTTTAAATATTTCCATACATTTATATATTATACAAGCAAATATAAAATTTCCATACATATACCAGGACACTCATTTATATAATGGGTATTTAAATATGTTGGGATTTTGGTTGTTTTTATGCACCTTTGTTAACACTTGTTCTTAGTAAAAAAAATTAAACAAAAATTAAAACCGACTTCAAAATTTAAAAAAAAACTAAAAAGTAATAAAATAATTTCCGTAATCTTTGTGCCTACAATTTATAATCAACTTGTTCTTCTACTAATATACAATCTTTGCGTTTACCACGTCATTATTGTTACTTTTGGAGTCGGTGTCAGCCAAGGTAGGTAGGGAGGTAGGTCGTGAAGGCGGCGAGTGCGCTGGGCAGACTCCTCCCGAACCTCGGAGGACCCAGCGCCGCCTGCAGCTATACTCCGGTGTCTGCCGGAGTATGACGACGTACGGTGCTCCGATTTGGACGGATCGCCTTACCGCGCGGAGTAGGGCCCAGCTGCGCTCGGCGCAGCGGGTGATCGCGGTAAGAGTGGTCCGGGGGTATCGTACGATATCATGGGCTGCAGCTATTGCCTTAGCCGGCGACCCCCCGTTGGAACTCGTGGCGGAAGTTCTCGCCGAGGTATACTCCTATGTCTCGGATAGGAGGTCCCTCGGAGAGGACGTGACGCCAGACGGGATCCTACGGGTCTGCCGACTAGGGTAGGAGGCACTAATGCGAAGGTGGGGGGAGGACTTGGCGCGGCAGCCGTATGGCAAAGGCTTAACGGTTGCCCTCCGCCCGGTCCTTGAGCGGTGGATGCGTCGTAAACGCAAAACCTTCCGTCTAACACAGGTGCTCACGGGGCATGGGTGCTTCGGTGAGTATCTGTGCAGGACGGCCCAAAGGGAGCCGGTAACTGTGTGTCACGATTGTGGCGCGGCGGTGGACTCAGCCCAGCACACCCTCGAGGTGTGCCCGAGATGGGCGGCGCTGCATCATGATCTGACATCGGTCATCGGAGGGGACTTGTCTCTGGCGAGTGTCATCGCCACGATGCTCGGTGACGACGAGTCCTGGACGGCGATGGTCTCCTTCTGCGAGGCAGTAATGTCCCAGAAGGAGGCCGATGAGCGGGTGAGAGAGGAGGCCGCCGACGAGGCCTCCCACCGCGGGCGACGAACTGGGGTGCGTAGGAGGCGCTACCTAATGCGCCTCCAGTAACGCCCCTGTGCTCGTGTCGGGCCCAGGATGGGGTTTTGACCTGGGTCCAGCTAGACACGACGTCGTCGGGGACTGCTAAAAGTATCGTGCAAACGAACAGCCGAGCAGTCCCCCATTAGAAGGAGGAGTCTGGCCTTTTCGCCGGGGCCAGCCTGTCGCTGAGGGTCCTGCGTTGCCTGCATGATCCGGGACTCTCATAAAAGGCGGCTGAGGGCACTTGTAGCGGTTGCAGTGGGTAACGCATCTCCAAGTGCGAACCCCACACACGGCTAGGTTTAAAACTCACCCCGGTCCTAGTTGCGGTTTGGTCTGCAAATTTCCGCTGCAAAACAAAAAAAAAGGTAGGGAGGTAGGTACATCAACGAATACGACACCGGCTTCAAAAGTAACAATAATGACGTCTTAAATGCAAAGATTGTATATTAGTAGAAGAACAAGTTGATTAAAAATTGTAGGCACAAAGATTACGGAAATTATTTTATTACTTTTTAGTTTTTTTTTAATTTTGAAGTCAGTTTAAATTTTTGTTTAAAAACTTTTTATTTCTTATTTTTTAGTGATTGTGAAATTCGATAACTGATTTTATTTGTCTGAAATATGGGAAGAACTATTAAATGCGTTGCTCAGATTAGATAGCGCTGTATTAATGAGATGAACGTAGAAAGGGTTTAAATCATTACATAACAAATGAAAAAACCGAAATGGAATTGTGTAAAACTTTATATACATGTAATTGAAAGCAATCACGGCAGATTTGCTACTATTAATTAAATAATTCAGTTATATATAGGTATAGAATGGATATTATGATGACCTTGAAATACTATGATTGATGATGCTTCCAAGGCACAGTTGTTTGTTGTTCATTTAACAACAACAAGTAAAATTAAAATTAATTAATTAAACAAAATTACATGATTTTGGTATATTGTTTAGCCGTATGAACTAAGCCCAATAAAAGCTGTAAATCGTCGAGTATTCCCCTCGACTGTGTAAGGTCTCCATCATCACACCTGTAATGGCGCTTATACCCCATATGGGTGCAAAGTTCTCATCAATTTAAATTAATTAAGTCCAAACACAAGGTAGCTACTGTAAACTGTTGAGGAGTTCCCTTAACTGTCATTTTTCTTCATCATCAGACCCATAATGACAGTCACAACCCATCTAGGTGTAAAGTTCTCATCATTACAAATTAATTAAGCCCAAACACAATGTTACTGATGTAAATCGTCGAGGAGTTCCCTCGACTGTCTTTCGGCTCCAGCATCAGATCGACTCTAGACCTTCATTTAATTGTAGTCCTTCAAAACACTTTATAAAAAAAATATCAAACGCACTAGTCGCCCCTATGATTTTCGAAAGTTCCCCTCGATTTCTCGGGGATGCCATCATCAGATCCTGGTTTCCTTATCATGGGACCATTTGGGAAGTATACCCTTTAGAACAAAAAAATATTTTTTCAAATCGGTCTAGCCATCTTCGAGTAATCAGGTAACATACATAAAAAAAAAAAAAAAAAAAAAGATTCCGACGAATTTATAACCTCCTCCTTTTTGAAGTCGGTTAAAAATGGGACCTATGACGTATATATATTTTCACTACTAAAAGTATTTAAATGTTTTTCACTTTCATTATTATTATTATTATTATTAAGAAATAGATAATTTTACAGATAGCTCTTAAGCTTCTTTAAATAACCATCTTAATATAAAAACTTGTACCTATCTATGTATTTATCTAATAGTAAAATAAAAAAATAGGCTCTGCTAGTAATTTGTAGATAGAACACTAGGAAGCAATCAGTTAACTATTACTTTGTATTATTTTAATAACACTATCGTGACAGCAGAATAAATATTATTTATAAATATTATATTTAATATTCTAACAGATATTGGCGCTTTGAACGTATATATAACTCAACAAAGGTAATTGAAAATATAAGTTAGTAAATTTTACTGTTCCAAATTTCCTACTTCAAAGCACTTTGATCCATTACTTTAATCAACGCAACGACCTCTGTGGCTCAATGGTAAGCGCGTTGGCGCTCAAGCCGGAGGTTGCGGGTTCGAATCCCGCCAGGGAATAAATATATTTTCTTTGTTCCTGGGTCATGGATGTGTATTATATAATAAAAATCTTAAATATGTGTATAGTATAAAAGTATTAAATATATTTCCGTTGTCTGGTACCCGTAACACAAGTTCTTCGAGAACTTACCACGGGACCAGATTGACGTGGTGTGAAAGCGTCCATAGATATTATTATTATTAAATGGTCAGGATGTTGATTGGTCTAGTAAGACGTACGTACGTATTAATTATGTTACCCTTATCCCACTAAAATTTTTAGATTCTATACACTTAAGATTTTAAAATTACAGCCCGCAGCTTCGCCCGTGTTAACTTAGACTTACAGCCGTAACCTAAATTATTTTTAACCTTAATTATTTTTATGACTTAAGTTTTTTTTTATGCCGGGAAAAGCTCTGAGGCATCCCACGGCAGAGTGGCTCTCCCCACGCGGGCATGTGGGACTCGCTGCGCCCGAAAGCTGGTAAGTGGACGCAGTTCTACCCACTAAAACCCAGCGAGTGCCACCAAAGCCGCCTTTGGTGAGGTGCCCCGGATCTAATAAACAGACAGGGCATCTCGACGGCTAGTCAGACCCCCAAGGGACCGACGCCACATCCACAGAGGAGTTGTCCCACACCACAGAACAATCCCTCCCAACGCAAGGACAGTACAATGATGTGAGGTACCCGTCCTCGCCCCGTGCCCCCTAATCTTTTGTCCCCTCTTCTTATAAGAGGGATACAAAGAGCCCCCTGGGCTCAATTAGCTTTGCCCAAGATGCTGGGCTTACCCTAGGCTACTGAGCCCCACCGCCACGTCAAGGCCTGAACCATGGTGGGGAGCCTAAGTTACTCCTTATAAGATCAGCTATCTGCCAGTGAAAGTCCCATCAAAGTCCGTCCCACCGTTTCAGAGATTAGCCGAAACCAAGAGAGCGATAGACAAAAATTAAAAAAATTATTTTGGTATATGTCCCGACTACCGGGTATACCTCCATATGCATTCAATAAAAAGTTGTTATTTTAATATTACAAACAGACATTCCAATTTTATTTATCTGTATGGATAAAATGCAATGGTAAGAGGATTCGCAATGTGCCGCGCGCCTCTCCTCGTACTAATATTATCGTGAAACAGCTTTGCTGTATTCCAGATAATATTAACATTATTGGTACCAAGTCCAAATCTTCCGTCTCAACTCTCAGGTTCAGGCGTAAATTCATTTTATTCAAGTAATAAACGACATTGAATCAACCATCAGGTAGTTTGTTTTCTTATATTATTAAGGTTACACAAGTCGCTCATCTTTCCATACAAACGCAAAACAGTAATTACTACAATATTTGACGTTGATCATGAAAAACTAAGTATAATATAAATTGATCTCGTCGTTATCTGGGTACATACAAACATGTATGTACCCAAAATACAAGTTTCTAGACTTTCGTATTTCTACACTGATTTTAGCCCAACTTTGAGCGAAAATAAATAGTGTACAGAGCACGAAAGCTCAAAAATAAAGCCCGTACAGACATAGTTTAGTTATTCAAAAGTTGAAATAAAATTATTTTAAAAAGATACACTTAATAGTTTTTCTATAATAACTGTTTTGCTATAATGGCATTTTCGGAATGAATCATTGAGCATTTCATTCTAACACACATGTTCGCGCACATGTTCGCGCACATGTTCGCGCACATGTCAGGTGAGATAGCAATCATTTTGTTAGAGTTCGTACCGTCGACTAGTTCAACCTTAACAAACATAATAAAATGAGCCCTGTACCAATGCTGTAAAGTATTTTTAATGTCGGGAAAGTAAAAAATAAAATTCGTTTATGTTTTGTTTTCACTTTTTTCTCGCTACTTGTTAAGTTATTGGTGTTTTTGTTTAAATTGTACTTTTTTTAATCGTTAAGATGCAAGCTGTATTACACCTATAATTAAAGCAGCATTTATATATAATCGACTTGTTACATGTGTAATTTTAGCTTATAAAAATGTTTTTTCCATGTCGGTGTATCCGGTAAATAAATGAATAAATAAAATATACCACGATATAATCCGTAAAAAGCTATATCATTATAATAAGATAAACACATCAAGTATTTTGAAGTGAGTAATATTATGTCACGTGTTAATGAATCGAATGACACCTCTTTTATCAAAATCGGACAAGAAGTTTAGGCGCTACGATGTAACTTTTTTTTTTTTTGACGTGACAACGTTTTATAATTCGATGGACCCGGCTGCAAGAACGAAAAAACATGACGTATACGATGACGTATGCGGCGTTACCTCGCTCTGAGGCGTTCCATTTTCTTATGACGTTATCACGTTCAACTATCGTCAGTAAACCGACTTTACAGACAACCGATTTTTTTATGTTAGTTGGATAGGCAAATTGGCAAACGTGCGACCTGATGGTAAGTGGTCGACGTAGCCTATGAACATAAATTTGTTTGCCTGGAAGGAGCCCAGGCAACTCATCTATGTGTTGCCTATCCTGAGACATAAGATGTTAAGTCTCGGTGCCAATAATTACACTGCCTGTCTTGTCCTTCTCTCCGAAACATAGCAAAGCTGTTTCACGGGAGAAACAAGTAAGATGGTGGTACCCATGCAGCCGGGAGCGCGGCACAGCACTTCCCTCCCACCGGTAATACGTTTGTCAAACATGGACAGTAGGTATACAATAATAAAACTTCCATTTATGTTATAAGGAGGCAACCGAGCAGTCGGAGCGTTATGGTGACTACCGACGCCGATAGACATCCGTACAACTAAAAAGTTATTAAGATGTGTTGCCCTCATTTTCCCTATATCCCCCCAATGGGCCACCGGAAACTAAGAAACCGCGCGAAACACGACAGCATAGCTGTCACTTGGCGCCGTTATTATGTGAGCGAGCGGTACCACCCCGGTGGTGCCGGCCAAGTTCGGCTGCAAAGCAGCATGGCACTACCTCTTACTCGTTACGTTCAGTCCTGTCGTAGTATATAAATAATAAAACACAAAATTAAACCTGACCCACTTTCACGCATAGACAATGTTCTTTTAATGTACCCTTGACATTATACATAAACTTTTTCTTCGAGATACAGAACTCATCTCGCATATGAACTTATACATATTTGATAACTTGCAGATACAACACGATAACTAGTATATTGTGTATCTGGTTAGATAAATAATATACTAGTTTTATAGATAGAACCCGGTTGGGTTTTAGAAGCGTTTTTTCTTGTTGTTTATAATTGTTTTAAATGAAAAAATTTAAATGTTTTTTTAAAAGAAATAATCCAAGCGCTAATAATTGTATTAAACCATCATTATCTGGATATCGTCCACAGCTTGACATATTTTTCATTGTATTTGTTGTTGATGATAACACGCTTACAATATATACATAAATACATAACATATTTAGTATAGAGCACAAAAGTTATTTAACTCTTTAATTCTTTAAAGTTAATCTATTGAATTTTATATAGTCTTACAATTCATTTAATCTAGCTTTTCGTCGCAGCTTCACCAGCATCAACTTTACTTTTACCAAAAAATATAGCAATGCTATAATAAATAATAATAATGTCAACCCTCATTTGTCCCACTGTTGGGCACGGGTCTCCTCCTCGAAATCTCGCTGGCCCAATGTGCGCTGGTGAACTTGACACAAAAGCTTTTGAACATTAAAAGAGTTATTATAATTCATTAAATAGATTTTTAATGTACCGATTAAAATAATAATACCATCCAATCTTTAAAATGTTATCATTAATATCATTATTTGAACACATTGTTTGCGCACTCTTATTACCAACATTTTAGTCATAATTTAAACACAATATAACCTCAATAACCCAGTATTGATTATTATCTTTTCACGACAAACAAAACAAAAGAAACAAGACCAGCTAATTATAATTGATCGCGAATACAGAATTATCTTAAAAGGGTCTACTCATTTGTCTATCACGTCCGATTTGGGTCTGACAAACGATATATTATTTATTCCCTTTAAGATAAAGTACATCAGAGAATCACTAATAAATCACAATGATAAAATTCTTAGTGTATTTTTGGGTGTTTAGAGATTTTTAGAATTCTCTGGAAAGCCACATTCTTTGTATGCAGAGACAACTGAGTGGATACGAAGGATTGCATTTGGCGTGAAAATTTAATAAGGTCAACCGTTGTTCAGAGTCCCGCTTGGAAATGTATTCCCTGCACTGAAAATTTATTTTGAAATTGGTTAGGCATTTAAATATTGCTGTGTCATTTTGATTTCCCTCCGACGTAGATTGTGTCATGTAGGCATATACTGACTTGTCTTCCTTGTCTATGGCTTGTCTATCCCGCCTATATAAATGGGATAGACAAGCCACAGACGAGGAAGACAAGTCGGTAAATGCCTACATGACACAATCTACGTCGGCCATTTACATACACGAGTTTACTTTATTGTGCTGGGCTCAACTTAAATATCATATCAATTTTAGACTTAAATTTAAAGCTTTCTTTTAATAAAATTAAAGCGTCTTAAAACGTTTATTGAAAGAGGCCTATGTTAAGCAGCGAACGAATACTTAGTGGATGATGATAATGAAACTTAAAGTTTAAGTTAATAAATATTATTAAAACAATTCCAATGTATCAGAATGAAATAAAAATCAAAAATATTTTTGCAATGATACGTTTTATTACAGTAGTTTTCTATATTTCCGATATTTATATATTTATTAATTCTAATTCTTACTAATACTTTACTATCTTTTCAGGAATTTAAAGAAAAACCTTAAAACACTGAGACAGTTACTATTGCACGGGTATGAGTAGTTTTATACTTCAGATGTAGATCTTTGTAAAATATAGCAGATACTGAACATTCGGCACATGGGAATTGACTTTAAACGTTTAAAGAATTGAATAGCAAACATGTGGCGAGTGTTAGCAGGTAGCTTTATAACATAAATAAACATCATCAAAAACCAACATTATATGGAACCTTTCTTGCCTCACGAGAGGAGACTGGAGGATGCGGAAGACCTCAGTTTACCAAAGGTGCCAGTCGTTGCACCTCTGGTTACTGAGTCTCCCTTCACATCACCTGGACTACGGTGTTGTTGTATGTTGCCCTGTCACGTATAATTTCCAAAGTAAATATGTTCATTTTTACACAAAATCAGGCTTTAGTTATTAGTTTATGCTATCTTCATAATAATAATTTAGAATACTTCAAGTTGTAGTAATTAATTAAAATAATAATAGTATTGAGTTTATCAAAATGGTTCAAGTAGACGTTATATTACATTTAAATTGAATACAAACTATATACTCCAACAACAGAGCTGGTGCCGCTTGTGAAGCGGCTGAAAAAGCTAAAATATGCAAATACAGGAGTCTAGGCTCCGAATATGATTTTGTCCCATTCGGTGTCGAGACCCTTGGTCCGTGGGGTCCTAGCGCTATAAGGCTTTTTAAGGAAATAACAAAAAGATTAGTCGACATCACAGGAGACCGAAGAGCTGGCAGCTACCTCCGACAAAGAATTAGTCTAGCAATTCTAAGGGGAAACGCTGCCATTATCTTCGGAACCTTGCCTAAAGGGACTCCTTTTTAATAATATCCTTAAGTTATTATATTATATTTTTTAAGGTTTTTAGTTTAAGGTTCATTGTAATTTATAGCCAATATGTTTTTATTTCCTTATAAATGTATAGTGGATTTTAAGCTAATTTAAATTAAAAGCTAACAAATATACAAAGTTGTATTTAAATTTTGTATACAATAAACACAAGAAAATTATAATTGACGCATCAAGTTAATGCGATCCTACAACAATTTAGGTAAAACGGCTTTACAGTGCGAAGCTGGGGCAGGTCGCTAGTTCAATTAAATATAAATTAATAATTAATTAGTCTAAGACGAAGAAAGACGAAAAAGAGATTCTCATTATTTATGGATTGCTCCATTTTTATTTTATTTATTTTAGTTTTAGTGCTCATAATATTTATTTAATCATACTTTTTTTTTTTAAAGTAACTACGTATTTTTTTTTCAAATCTTAAATCACATTTCGATAAGATTTATTAAGTAGTTAGAACTTAATAATCTATCTACAAATCAGATAATATGTTCAGAAATGATAGACAATAATTAAATAAGTACTAAATAAATCCTAGTGTAGTAGATACAGTAGAAAACGCTAGTAGGATTTTTTTTTTATGGACGCCTTCACACCACATCAATCTGGTCCCGTGGTAAGCTCTCGAAGAACTTGTGTTACGGGTACGAGACAACGGAAATATATTTAATACTTTTATACTATGCATAACACATATATTTAAGATTTTTATTATATAATACACATATTTAATACACATCCATGACCCAGGAACACAGAAAATAATTTTGTTCCCTGGCGGGATTCGAACCCGCAACCTCCGGCTTGAGCGCCAACGCGCTTACCACTGAGCCACAGAGGTCATCAAATAAAGACTTATTTCGTCAATACAGAATACATGTTTTCCACTTTTGCTGAATTGTTCTGATTAAATTAATTGTGTGTCCCAAAGCAGTTTTTAAAGTATCGGGCTCCCTATGATCATAATAAAGGGTCATGTGGTAGTTGGCACTGTCCAACATATATAACCAATAATGGCCAATCGCTAAAAAGAATTACACAAATTATTCACTAATTGGAAAAACGCTTTTCTTACCTAGTGGTAATACTGAAACAAGGAAATTATTGGATGGATTGATAAATGGAATGACTGATCAAAATAGGAATAGCTTTAGCCACTGAGTTTTTGCTGAGGCATCGTCTGACAGAATAGAAAAACTATAGAGTGTAAAACATACAATATTTATAATCCAACTGAAGTTGCTGGTGCGCCAAATAGGTTTTGCGGAACTAGGCATTGCTTTCAGTTTGTTGGTGGAGTTTATGCCTTATACAAAAATAAAAATAATTGTCTTGTTTTATGTAAAAGGATAAAAGAAAAAAAATCAGGTGATAAACAAAGGCCAACAAATTAAATATCTACAGCTATATTAATTTCTCATGTTTTACATATTTCATTCTCAGGTAAAAAAAAATCTCAGCCCTGTTGTGAATAGCGTTGCTATAAAGTTTCCAAAACGTAGATGAGATTTTTTTTATAAACCGACATAAAAATACATAATTATAGTTTTATTGTATAAAGGCTAATGCGGATCCATTCCAACCAAGAGCCTGGAAAAAATGAAAAGAACCAAGTGTCTGCTAAAAGTTAAGACTCGCCCATTAGTAGATCTGCCAGCATAAATAAGTAATTTATTTTTCGTAGAAGACACATGTCAAATTTTAGCTTGGAATCCGAACAATATAATTATAAAATATCCATTTTGAATTTAATTGTCCTTGTGACCTTAAAATAGAATAATTAAACATTTGTTCTTGTCAATAATGACTGGAATTTTTTAATACGCTAATGACTTTCGTAATGTCTATCTATAAAGGGGTATAAAATTTTAAAAGATGCTCTTGAAGAATGAAATAAATTATTCAATTAATGATTCATCGTCGTAATCATCTGTATAGAATGGTGGTGGATATGGAGGTGGTTGAGGACTTACAGCGATGTTTAAAAGTATATTCAACACTTTAAGGGTTGTGATAGGAAAATAAATATTTATGTCTCCAGATTTTCAAAGACTTCCTTCTCCTGCGTTAATTTAGACTTACAACTTTATCCAGGTTGGTGATGATTTTATAGCCTATTGCACTTCATCATCAACATCATCAGACCCTATCTGTCCAATGCTGAACAGAGGCCTCCCCCAAAGAAACGCCAAGACGACCGTATTATCATAATATCAAAGAATCGTTTATATCCGAAAAGTAATTTCGAAGTTTACCATCTACATCCAAATTAGAATAGATCAAAATTTACTAGCATAAAGGCTTACCATCCAATAACCAGTATTCCTGTAATATTTACACTGCCAGCGGTCCTCTTAAATCCAAAACACAGCAAAGCTGTATGGCGAAATGAAATAATCACAATAATGATTTTCATGCAAATAGGTTCGCTACAGATTGGAATAATAAGGTTCCAGCAATATAATTACTATTAAATATGAAACAAAAACCATACGAAGTTAATCAAGTGGCGTAGTAAATTCTTTATAACTTTATTACGAGGACTAATAAGAGATACAGTTATATAAATACATATATGGCAAACAAAACAAATAAACAAACGAAACATCTTTAATCATCAATTTATCTGCACTTCGGGATTAGAACCCGCGTCCGCTGCAATACGTCACTTGAACACTAAACTAGCCGGCGATCATACGAAACACATGGAAGGGTAATAACATCATGGAAAATTTAAAAGTGAATTTCCCACTCTAGTGGATTACTTTAGTTTTATTTATATCCAACGAGATACGAAGCAAAGTGCGTACTTTATCTCGCTGGCGTGATCTAGAGACTAGCGTTGTCTCCGGTCACGTTTCACTGATGGTCATCTCTTAAAATTTCACAGAAAAATCAGAGAATCAATATAAAATAGATTTTTTTTCGGAAGGGCTATACTTTTTGGCCTGATGGCCTTTAAGTCCAATCGGAACAGTAGGGGAGCAGACGGCTCACCTAAGAATTATTTGAAAGGGGGTTGCCCCCCGCTGCGACGACGATAAATAGATATCGATTGTAAGTTAAATATATGAGGTCTTTTATATATGACCTATGATTTTGTCCTGTTGGCCTTTAAGCTGCACCGGTACTATAGGTGAGTAATTCGCTCATCCGAGGTCACATCTCTCAAATAATATGCTGTCGCGTTTCTTGTGGTTTGCGAGTTTCCAGTGGCCCATTGGCGGTATAGGGCGGTACATGCAAACTGCTACGCATCTGAATAACCTTTGGTTGTGCGGATGTTATATTATAGCTTTATTTCTAGTGTCGAAATTAATTATGTTTCCCTAACGTTAGGACTTAGGATAGTACGTCTGTCCCGTCCGGTAGTACACACATTTATGAATATAATAATAATATTATAATCACTCCTTACATATCCCACTGCTGGGCATGGGTTTCGAAAAATCGGGCAGGGAGAGTGTCGGGCCATAGTTCACCGATGCGCTGACCCAATGCGGGTTGGTGAACTTCACACACCTTCATAGACTTATCTCATCAGGCATGCAGATTTCGTAACGACGTTTTCCTTCACCGGTGAGCAAGCGATGGTCTCATGTTCAGGTGCACGAAGAAATTTAGAAAAACCCATTTCAAGGCATCACAGGGGTCAGGATCGAACCCAGACCTCTCACTCAAGATTCAGCCCATACCCACAAGATCGTCGCTCACATTTATGAAATGATCATAATATTCACAACACGATCCTGATTGAATGCGCAATCATATTGCGGTGACTACACCATTATTAGACTGCATATGAATTTTCCACTACTGGATTACACACTTTAGCATAATATTTCAACTACACATCTGTGAGATTTAGTAAATATTTATCGACAAAATTTTACTTCTCATCTAACCTAGAGAGGTTCATAGTTCAGGTTCCAGAGGTAGTAGTCATTGAGGTTCCAGAGGGATCCGATGGAACAGAGGACCGTTACGACCGAAAGGAGGCAGGATGCAGCAGTTTGGCAAACAATGCCATGATCCCTATTGCCACCTTAAAGCCTTCCTGCGGTTGCATTGGTGTCTTGCCCCCCAACGTAGACTGCAAAAGAGCCAAGACACAAGTTCGAGGGATAACCGAACAAGTTAGGGAGATGCCCGAATCACCTCTTCCAGGTTTAGCCCAAGAGCCGACGTGGTTGGGTGTGGCCGCTGGAAGACAGCTACTAGGAGCCACTGGAAGAGAGTTTATGGACTGGCGACGAGTTATTTGTGCTCTGTCACCTGACAGATTTGTAGGTCAACTGACAGAGTGCAGCGCAAATAATAAATTCGACTTAAAACTGCTAGTCAACCAAGGAATTGAATATAAATTAAAATTAACAAAATTTAAATAATTCCTAAAGGCTGAATGTGACATTTTACACAAATAGTGTACGCATGGCTGCGTCTCAAAATAAGTTCATTAGTTAATTTATCCAAATAATAAATTATAGTTTTAAAAAAAACTAAAAAAACACGCATTAATAGCAAGCCCAACAAAAAATTTAAAAATAATTTTTAATGGATGAATTAAATGGGTTAACAAAATTACTTATTGTATAAAAACGTGTCAAGTCTAGTCAAGTCAAGGAGTCGGTTACATACATACATACAGGTGAAACTAATAAAAGCGTGTTAAAAAGAAGCCGCCTGGTCGTGAGCTCAAGCTACTGGAAAAATTACGCAGCGGTGGCGGGTTCGAATCCCGACAAGTACAGGTAATTTGATGAATATAGATGTCTGCACCGCGTCATTGACATTTATATTATATAATATGGAAATTTATATAAATCCTAGTATCCGTAATACAAGTTCTCGCAAACTTACCTCGGGGCTAGGTTAACGTGATGTGATTCTTTTTTTTTTCTTTAACGCCGGGTAATTTTCTGAGGCATCCCACTGGGGACTCCCCAGGCGGGTACGTGGGACTCGCTACGCCCGAAATATGGTAAAGTTGATGCAGCTCTACCCACTTAAACCTGGCGAGTGCCACCAATGCCGCCTTTGATGAGGTGCCCCGGATCTAATAAACAAACCTCACCCCATGGGACCTCGGCGGCTAGTCAGTCCCTCATGGTACCGACACTCCCTCCACAGAGGGATCTTCCCGCACCACAGAACAACCCCTCCCAACGTCGGGACAGTGCAATGGGGTGAGGTTCCCATCCTCGCTCCTTGTCCCTCTGCTCTTTTGTCTCGTCTTCTTATAAGAGGGGTACAAAGAGCAGCTCCCTCGGTTCAATCGTGAACGTGATGTGATTCTTAGATACTATAGGTACATTCTAATAAAACAATTTTTATGGATTTTATCGCGGTTTACCCGACGTTTCGGATACTTTACAGCAACCATGGTCACGGGAGGACTGAGGTTTCATACGTAGGGCTTGTAAAAATCTTAATAAACCGCGATAAAATCCGTAAAAATTGTTTCATTATAATTAGTGAAATTCACGTAAACATTAGAAATTAATACTATTCATTCATTATATTAATAAGATATTATATTATTAGTAATATACACCACAGCTTCCTCTGTTCTCTGCAACATGCGTTCAACCTCACATAACGTCATTACTCAACGTCCGCACTTTGTTAATATGCTTCTTTATTGAATTATACCTTGAATAAACCTTAGCATTGATAATATATCTCATCCTTTTTTATGTTATGCTGCTTTGTAGCCAAATTGGACCGGCACGACTGGGGTGGTACCTCTCGCTCACATAGCACCGACGTCAAATAACAGCTATGCAGTCGAGTTTCGTGCGGTTCGTGAGTTTCCGGAGGCCCATTGGGGGGGATAGGGAAAAGGAGGACATTGTGCGGATGTCTATGGGCGTTGTTAGTCTAGTTAAATAAACGAGCTTACTTGGAACTAGCCCATTTCGTTCGTTCGTAGGCCTAGGCGTTTCATTCATCTGCACCATGGTTCAGGGCCTTGACATGGCGGTGGGGCTCAGTACAGTGGTGCTCTGTTTGCTCAATATATAGGCACCTCACCAAAGGGCGGCATTGGTGGCACTCACCGGGATTAAGTGGGTATTTCCCGACGTTAAAGAAACACAAGGCGTTTCATTCATGTATTGCCTATCCTAAGACATAAGATGTTAAGTCTCGGTGCCAGTAATTACACTGCCTGTCTTGCCCTTCTCTCCGAAACACAGCGAAGATGTTCCACGGGATAAAAAAGCAGGATGGTGATACAGAAGCAGACGAGAGCGCCCCCACCATGGTTCAGGCCTTGTCGTGGCGGTGGGGCTCAGTAACCTAGGGTGAGCCGCTGCACCTTGGGCGAAGCTAATTGGGCCGAGGGGGCTCTTTATACCCCTCTTATAAGAAGAGGGGACAAAAGAGCAGGGGGCAAGGGGCAAGGAAGGGAACCTCCCCCCATTGTACTGTCCCGACGTTGGGAGGGGTTGTTCTGTGGTGCGGGACAGCCCCTCTGTGGAGGTGGCGTCGGTCCCTTGCGGGACTGACTAGCCGTCGAGGTGCCCTGTTTGTTTACTAGATCCGGGGCACCTCACCTAAGGCTGCATTGGTGGCACTCGCCGGGTTTTAGTGGGTAGAGCTGCGTCCATTTAGCAGCTGTCGGGCGCAGCGAGTCCCACATACCCGCGTGGGGAGACCCACTCCCCCGCGGGATGTCACAGAGCATTTCCCGGCGATAAAGAAAAAAAAAAAAAAAGCAGACGAGAGCGCGGCACAGCGCAATCCTCCTCGGTATATTATTTTCGATTCCAAATCAAAATTTTACTGCCATTAATAATATTATATAGATACCAGTTTTTTTTGTGTTTAATCATCTGGAAATATGAAATTCAATGATTTGGATTGATTAATATTGGAAATTATATTATATATTTTATATTCTAACTAGCTGACCCGGCAGACATCGTACTGCCTCAATCGATCACTAAAAGACCTAAACTTTTGTATAAAATTATTTTAAAACAAACAAAACGAATTCGTATTTAATAAAAAAGCATTTTTTGAATGAAGCATGAAGTTTTATTATTATTTTCGACACATCATGTTGCTTACTTACAAAACAGAGTTTTTCTGAAATACTGGCTATTTACGGTTTAAATTTGATATTGACAGACACACACTGTTATGATACAGTCTGTTAATCAATTTAAAGCTTTCTCATAAACCATATTTTTTGTTTTGAACATGTTTACTAAATTGCTATTCTGATGAAGAAATATTTATAATTCTTGGACAATGGTTCTCTTCACTGTTGGATTGTGAGCACAACGATTATCAACTTCCACATCTGAATTGCCCATGAAATAAATTTGTAAAAATTGATGATCTGCATCAGGTAGTGGTAACAGTGCCCCCAGTAAGTGATAAATTTGTCCTTGTATCTGTATTTTTTTAAAATTTGTCCATTAATTATTTCTGATATATATATATATATATATATATATATATATATATATATCATATCATATCATATATATTTGTCCTGTATTATATGTGTAGCGCCAAATGATGTTATCTGGAAACAGCTGTTATATTTCTGAATGTTGGCTAAGAAGTGCTTAGAATCATTTCTAATCCCAGAAACTAAAGAGCGTAAAAAGGATCTGATGGTGGGACCAATTGTGCGAATTTTACTTTGCCTCCAGCACAACATAATCCAGTAGATTCACCAGTGTATTTTAACGCCTTACAATATTTACAAATTATTTTCATTTACCCAATTGTTACCGATTTGTCGGCACAATAATCAATTGCCGGATCATAGTGGAATGCAGCTCGTTCAAGAATCACAGGAGCACTGCGTCTGCGGATTCGCTCAATTTCATTATGTCATGCTTGCTGTTGTTGTGTTTAATGTGCACGAACTCGTTGCATTCTAAGCATATCTACTTCATTATCACTCACTGAATAACGCAATTCTGACATAGCAATACGACTATTTTCTTGATCTGTCTAGAGAGAGCTCTAGTCATCAGTGCGGTTAACACGTGAGGTAGCTCTTCGCACACTTGATTGACTGCGACAACCTAAGTCAGTTCGTCTTCTCCTCGGCATCGTAAATTGTAATTAATTAAAGTTAGAAAATTTCTTGCTCACTTAGCGTGTCACTATCACAAAATACCAACAAAATAAGAGCACATTACTTGGAACGAACCTATCACAAAGGATCACCTAAGTAAAGAAAGTTCTCGCGCTAGGGGTAATCGTCACTCACAAAGATAGAAGGATGCACGTATAGATATTTATTATATAATACACATATTTAATACACCATCAATCCATGACCCAGGAACACAGAAACTATTTCTGTTCCCTGGCGGGATTCAAACCCACAACTATCCGGCTTGTCGAGCACCATCGTGCTTACCATTGAGCCACAGAGGTCGTCGTAATACTTTTTTCCGTGTTCTGAAGTGCGACAGGATGGATTGACTTATTAGTTGGTTGTCAAATCTAATGTCAAATATTATTATGGTTGTGTTCAGAAATTTAATTTGTGACAAAACTTAAGATTTATCAATCAAAAAAATTTATAATCTGATAGATGAACAACTAAAGTTAGCTAAAATTAAGTTTCGCGAAGCCGACCAAATTGAAAATCATTACTACTAATGATCTATTAAATTTTGTGACTATTCAATGTGGTCGCGATATTATCACTTTTGTTGAGTTTCGGAACGCGACATTAGATCCTCCAACGCGCACTCGAAGACTGAATTTGAACTGTATGCAGTGGTAATAAATTGCAAATTGACTCTTTGACGTTAGGAACACACCTATATTGCTTAGACAACAGTGTAATCTATAGTTACAACTTATAATTGAATATGACCTTTATTGAATAGCAATAAAGTTCAAATTGACTTTACATTTTATTTAGAAAATGTTTGTATGGGAAAAATAAAAGGGCTGTTTTTAGGGTTTTCCCGGCCATTATTCGAAATTTTCTCATCTTTTAAACCTTCCCTAGACCTCCACGAACATTTCAAGACCAAGATAAGATAAATCCGTTCAGCCGTTCTCGAGTTTTAGCGAGACTAACGAACAGCAATTGATTTTTATATATATAAATAATATATAGATATATAGATTGATTGATACGCAAATGGACGTACTGAAAATTTTAAAGTCAGCAGATCAAGGGAAGGGAAAAAATAAAAATTATGAATAGGATTAACGACGGCGTAGTCCCCACCAAGGTTCAAGCCTTGTCGTGGCGGTGGTGGGGCTCAGTAGATTAAGGTGAGCCCAGCACCTTGGGCGAAGCTAATTGAACTGAGAGAGCTGCTCTTTGTACCCCTCTTATAAGAAGAGAGGTACAAAGACAAAAGAGCAGGAGGGACAAGGGGCGAGGATGGGAACCTCACCCCATTGCACGGTCCCGACGTTGGAAGGGGTTGTTCTGTGGTGCGGGATGAACCCTCTGTGGAGGTGGTGTCGGTCCCTTGAGGGACTTGGGGGACTATTTGCCCAATAGATCCGGGGTACCTCAATAAAGGCGGCATTGGTGGCACTCGCCAGGTTTGAGTGGATAGAGCTGCGTCCACCTTATCATCTTTCGGACGCAGCGAGTCCTACACACCCACCTGCGGAGTGTAGGACCCGCTCCCAGCGGGATACCTCAGAGCATTTTTACCGACGTAAAAGAAAAAAAAGAAAAGAAAAAAAGCGGCGACGTAGTAGAAGCATCACGATATGCCAGCGTTATGCTATTTATTGTCACGGCATTTAAGTCTATTTACTACCAACGCGTGCCAACTGATGTTTTATATTAATAATACTGCAATTTATTTACAACAGCTTCATTAATTTCAGGACGAACACGCCCAGATCAGCTCCGGGACGCAGTGCCCTTATATAAAAAACATGGCACATTAAATACGGCTGACTTCACATTCGGATATAGAATGAAATAAATATAATTTAATGCGGTACCTCCCTAAGCGGGGCCCACGGGTACAGTAAATTCATGTAATTGAACCGCCCTGTAGTTATTACTGCATAAAGGTCTTCAGTTCGAACCTTTGCATCGGTTTGTATAGGACCCGCTGGGAATCGTTAAGTGGCTCTTTAATCTTTTTATATCAATACACTGGCCGTTTTGCGTGGATGACCACACGAAAAAAAATCCTTCAAACTAAATAGCTGGTAAATGGACACAGCTCTACCCACTAAAGCCCGGCGAGTGCCACCAATGCCGCCTTAATTGGTGAGGTGCCCCGGATCTAGAAAACAAACAGGGCACCTGGACGGCTAGTCAGTCCCGCAAGGGACCGACGCCACCTCCACAGAGGGGTTGTCCCGCACCACAGTATAACCCCTCTCAACGTCGGGACAGTACAATGGGGTGAGGTTCCCATCCTCACCCCTTGCCCCCTGCTCTTGTGTCCCCTATTCTTATAAGAGGGGTACAAAGAGCCCCCTCGGCCCAATTAGCTTCGCCCAAGGTGACCGCTCACCCTAGGTTACTGAGCCCCACCGCCACGACAAGGCCTGAACCATGGTGGGGAAACTAAATAGCCTGCCACCTTTCTCGGTGATATCAAATGCAAAAATTCTTATGAGTAGGTATTTCGCATTTAAACAAACAAATTCTTCAGCTCTTAGTATAGATTATACGAAATATATAAAATACAACACTACATCCAGGGAAATGCCTGTGATTCGTAAAATATTCAGGATATGTGTCAAACATGTGGAATGTTTTAAGGGAAAGGAAAAATCATAATATAAACCTGGATGAAGCGTGTTTATAAAAAAAACTCAGACACGAGTATGACTCGCTAGCTGAGGATTCTGAAAAACGCGTTTTTATGACGTAATGTAAATAAGAAATTAACTATTTTCAGATCAGTTCTCCATTACTTATGTTGTGAGATCTAGCTTCTCAAATTTCATGGTTCAGATGAAGTCTATCTTATATGATTTGACTTGACAGACCGACACACATTTTTTCCTTTTACGCCGAGAAATGCTCTGAGGTATCTCGCTGGGGGGGGACTCCCCAGGCGGGTATGTGAGACTCGCTGCGCCCGAAACGAGTGCCACCAATGGTGAGGTGCCCCGGATCTATTGAGCAGACAGGGCACCTCGACGGCTAGTCAGTCCCTTAAAGGACCGACACTTCCTACATAGAGCGTTCGTCCCGTACCACAGAACAATCCCTCCCCACGTCAGGATAGTGCTGGGTTGAAGTACCCATTCTCGCCCCTTGTCCCCCTGCTCTTTTGTCTTCTCTTCTTATAAGAGGGGTACAAAAAGCAGCTGCCTCGGTTCAGTTTGCTACCAAGGTGCTGGGTTTACTTTAAGCTACTTAGTCCCACCGCCACGACAAGGCTTGAACCTTGGCGGGGAGACTGACAGACTGTTATACAACTAAGTGATCATATAAGGATTCCGTTTTGTTATTTTGAGGAACAGAGCCTTAAATGAGAGTTGCTTATGACAGTGAGTGAGATTCTGCGTCGACCCTCTTAATGAGATAAAAGCAGACGATTTTTTCGAGAAAACTATATTCCGTATAAAGTAGCGGAAAAGTACGAAATTTATGATGGCAATAAAAGAGGGCGGGTATATCGACTTTTACTGTTCCGTAGTTAAATAAATTAGCAATATGTAATAGTATATTATATAGGTACTATAACAATTTATATTGCTAAATAAACTAAAAAAATCTGTTAGTTTTTCGCTGATGAATTATTTCAATCAGTTGAAAGAAAGCGTCCTTCTTATTTATTCCACGGATCAGGTCCCTAAAAAAGAAAGGCAGTATTTACACTGTATGGGACATATTTTTCAATGATGACCTTAATTTTGATCATAGGCAGCGTATACAGATAATGTACCAGGCACAATAAGGTTTAGCCCAGGGTTTTGTCTACGTTCTTGACTGAAGAGTTTGTTTGTTTGAATGCGCTAATCTCGGGAAATATTGGTCCGATTTGAAAAATTATTTCAGTGTTAGATAGCCCATTTATCGAGGAAGGCTATAGGGTATATAACATAACGCTGTGACTAACAGTAGTTGAGTAAGTTAATGCGGGCGAAGCTGCGTGCAACAGCTAGTTTATAATATTAGTAAGAAGTAAGTTTAAAACAATCTCACCATTCAAACCTAAACGCCCTAATGAATGTAGATCATGATTAAGAGAACGCATTGGAAATTATTTTTTATTGGCGTCAATAATTTTAATTTATTTCAGAAATTCCAAAACGAATGAAAATATAAGTTGGTAATTTAATAGTTCATCATAAAAACCTTATTCTGTTAGTTTTCAACACATAAATTTTGTAACAGAGAAAAAAATATCAAACGTACCTATTTTTAAAAAGATATTCACATATTATGGGCAAACGGGACCGGCTCAAGCCTCTTAACTTTCTTCGTAGATGAGTCTATACATGTTCTTAAAAATTATAGAAGTAGTTTCTCCAATTATGGGTTTTAACACAATAAAATAACAATAACAATTTTGTCGTTTACGTCCTTTAGTTATGACAATCGATCCCTTGGCACTCGCATCCAACACGGACCGGCCACCGCTAGGAGATAGTCTTACCACCTGGTAAATGGTCAACCAACACTTCGTCTACCTAAATGTGGCCTCTTGAACATTATTGCCCCAACGGCCATCCGTTCTCCTAAGTGTGTGACCAGCCCAGTGCCACTTCAACGAGCTTATTCTTTGCGTGATATCGGTAACTTAGTTCTCTGGCGGATGTCTTCGTTCTGAATCCTATCTGTCAAAGAAACACCCAGCATAGCATGCTCTATAGCACTTTGAGCTTCGGCAAAAAAATATTATTATTGTTAGTTATTATAAAGCAAGTTATATTTTATTGTGACGTATTAAGATTTTATCTATCTAATAATATCTCAGACTTTTTACTGCAAACATGATCACCGAATTCTTAACAAACCGCGATAATATCCGTTAAAAATAATTTTATGAGTGATATTTTTTGACGACCCCTGTAGCTCAGTGGTAAGCGCGTTGGCGCTCAAGCCGGAGGTTGCGGGTTCGAATCCCGCCAGGGAACACAAATATTTTTGTGTTCCTGAGTCATGGATGTGTATTATATAATAAAAATCTTAAATATATGTATAGTATAAAAGTATTAAATATATTTCCGTTGTCTGGTACCCGTAACACAAGTTCTTCGAGAACTTACCACGGGACCAGATTGACGTGGTGTGAAAGCGTCCATAGATATTATTATTATTATTATTATATTTGTGTTAACATTAAAAACGATGTATTACAATTAGTTTTAGGAATGCGAAATCCATAAAATCATTTCTTCATTTTTGTAACTCGTATAATCTTCGACGCAAAATTTTATAAGTTTGATGTGTTGATCGATGTGTCTGTCCGTCTCTAGCTTTTTTGTGTGAAAACCTATTCGAGAGTTTCCTCGCTATAGTTCCAAAGTATATTTTTATTTATTTTAGGCAGATCCTAAGATATTTAAAGCAATATCCTCCTGATTTCGTCCTTCTTCCTGAGTTCCTTTTATAGTTTATTCGATTTAAAAGTTATCATCTCATTATTTCAGTTATATAAAAAACTAGCTGTTGTGTGCCGCTTCACTCGCGTTACTCAACTCCTATAAGTTACAGCGTGATGTGATATAGCTTATAGCCTTCCTCGATAAATAAGTTGTCTAACGCTGAAAGAATTTTTCAAATTGGACCAGTAATTCCTGAGATTAACGTGTTCAAACAAACAAACTCTTCAGCTTTATAATATTAGTATAGATATGTGGCATTATAGTCTTCCGAATAACCATGTTCTCATTAATAGAGAGAGATAGTTAGTAGAAAGAGATAGTTTAATTAATCAATTTTAAGAGCGCAGAAAGATTAAACCCACTTTTAATATGACAGCTTCAGTATTTCATTACCTTGTATACTGAAATACTGCGAAATATTATTTATATGTATAGTATAGATAATACATAATAGATCCATTCAATGAAAGTGGTTTATGTTTTAAAGATAGAAGCAAGATCAGCGAGATAACCCAAAAGTCAGAGAAAGGGAAACGTCCAATGTGGTTTACCGCAGATTTTGCCCTACCCTACCTCACCCTGTATAAATCAATCGGTCGACATCCACGTGACGCCAGTGTTTGATAAAGTTTCAACAGAATATAATAACGCAGAGTAAAAACTTTCAAATTGTTATATTTTAATTTGCAAATGTGCCTTTTTTCCTTTTACGTCGGGAAATGCTTCGAGGCATGGACGCAGCTCTACCCACTTAAACCCGACGAGTGCTACCAATGCCGCCTTTGGTGAGGTGAGTGGTGAGGCCCCCGGATCTAATGAGCAAACAGGGCACTAGACGGCTCGACGAGTCGACGGCTAGTCAAGGGACCAACTGCACCTATATGTGGAGGGGTCATCCCGCACCACAGAACAACCCCTCCAAACGTCGGGCCAGTGCAATGGGGTGAGGTTTCCATCTTCGCCGCTAGTACGCCCTGCTCTTTCGTCCCCTCTTCTTATAAGAGGGAGACAAAGAGCAGCTCCCTCGGTTCAGTTTGCTTCGCCCAAGGTGCTCGGTTACTAAGCTCCACCGCCACGACATGGCTTGAACCTTGGTGAGTTTTGCAAATGAACCTGCTGTGAAATATTAAATACACAACTTACTTGGCTTACATCTCATAGCCTGATTTTTAGCTTATGCATCCCAATATTGTAAAAAAAATGCCTGGCTACTTTGTACTACTGTGAGGTCCCGACGAGGGTATCAAACGACTATCTCCAATCATATCTTGTTTATTACTCTCAGTTTTATGACACAATCATTTTATATAATCCTATAACCTACTACGTCATAAAAATGTAGTGCACATATTTTTTATACTTAGTTCACTTTTAGAAATAGATGCCGAGAAATATTTATATCTATGATTTTTTTAAATTAATCGATGAAGTACCTCGCGCTTTTTACAATAGTATATATTTTTATGTTATGTTAATCCGTTTAATTCTTATATTGAAAATTATTTTCAAAATTTTAGTTCGGCTTGCTAATAAAGCGTGTTTTTTTTTACTTTTTTAAACTATAATTTATGCATGTGAAATATCTTTTGGCGCGCCTCGGTTGTAAAATCGTTTTAAATACCGTGACGGCACGGCATGACACAGTCTTACAATATATATCATATTTTACGTTATAGCTTTTTATTAATTATATATTCTAATAATATTAACATGGATGTATTACATCTACCGGGAATCCCATGACGTCTAACTTTTTTTATATTATAGTAATCTGAAGGTGTTCCAAATTCAGACTCATTATTCCTAGATAGATGTTTAAAAACGGAAGTTGTTTTTCAGCAATCAAAATATTTTAAGTAGAAAAAGGCGTCTTACAATACTGGTTCAGGGCGAAACTCCATGCTTCGTGAAAAAACGTCGAATCCACAACTGTACTCATTTTACTCAAACAGCATCAGTTCCGGAATATTGTTCAAAGCTATTACCTATTCTCAGTAGGATACGTAATTACTTATTACTATATATCGGTTTTCGATAAGATACTATGTAGAGTAACATGCTAATAGGCCTGACTCATTATGTATTACTAATGTAGGTCAAAAGCGGTTCTTGAGTATATTAATACTGTTACAGCAATTTGTGTGTACTAAATGGATATTTTAAATATAGTTTAAAGAATATCTATATATTATAATTATATTTAAAGAATAAAAATAAATATTTTTTAAAGAATATAATATATAGGGGTGAAAAGAAAGTGATATTATTATATCATAATTAAGTATATATTTCATCTGAGAGATAAGATTTTTTTATTTGTTAGAAATCAAGTGACATGCTGTGTCACTTAAGGCCTGTTTAAAGGTTAACCAAAAGCTGAAATTACATTTCATGCCCTTCAAGTTCTTCGAAAATTTTACTGAAACAATCCTTTGAACTGTTTAAAAAGAAAGTAAAGGACATAAAAAGCTTATTATGCTCTAACTGAATGTAATATTATGACGTGACACAATTGAATAAATACTGTGACAAATTTTAATGACTGTTTATTATTATTTTTATTTGACATTACATTATATTATTTTTTATGAATTAATAATACCTATAATAATAATAATAATTGTTATTGATACAGAGTTTGAACATGAAAGTCTTCAACCAATGTATTCTCCCCGTGATGACCTACGGGGCTGAAACGTGGCATCTAAATTTACGACTGGTCTGAAAGTTTGCCGTAGCTCAACTCGCTATGGAGCGTGCTATGCTGGGTTGTTTTTCTTTTGCTTTGACAGATAGGATTCGGAACGAAGACATCCGCCAGAGAACTAAAGTTACCGATATCACGCAAATAATAAGCTCGTTGAAGTGGCAGTGGGCTGGTCACACACTCGGGAGAACGGATGGCCGATGGGCCAATAAGGTTCAAGAGTGGAGGCCGCGTTAAGGTAGACGAAGTGTTGGTTGGCCATTAACCAGGTGGGAAAACGATCTCCGTGTAGTGGTCGGTCCGTGTTGGATGCGAGTGACAAGGGCTTGGTCGTCTTGGCGTTCATTGAAGAAGGCCTTTGTTCAGTAGTAGACGGATAAAGGCCGATGATGGTGATAATATATTTTATACTAGCTGTTGCCCGCAGCTTCGCCCGCGTTTACTTAGATTTACAGCCGTTCGGATTGATAATGATTATTTTTATGGCCAAAGTTACGCCTTATAACGTCAGCTATCAGAGATTAACGGGAACAAACAGACGGACAAAAATGGTTTTTCTTAATGTAGGTGCAGTATATTATTTCATAGATTTTAACCGCGACTTCGTACGACCGCGTATAAGAAGTATTGTTTTAAATCTTATTTTTCAAATAAAGTAGTAGTAGCCATGCTGCTTTGCAACCGAAATGGGCCGGCACAACCGTGGTGGTACCTCTCGCTCACATAACACCGGTGTCAAGTGACAGCTATGCTGTTGCGTTTCGTGCGGTTTGTGAGTTTCTGGTGGCCCATTGGGAGGTATAGGGAAAAGGAGGGCAACGCATCTGCATAACTTTTGGCTGTGCAGATGTCTAAATGGGCGTCGGTAGTCACCTATAATTTAATATTATATTATGGATTTCCGCAAAGTAACGCCTGATTCTGTTAACTATCTTATAAAAAATGGTTCCAATTTACAAACTAATAATTTAAAGAATACTATTTACTGCCACTGTAAGGCCCGATAGTACGTTTTATAAAATATATTTATTATATAATATATATAATAAATATATTTAGTAGTACATTTTTTTTTATTATATTTAAATAACTTTTACGGATTTTATCGCGGTTAATTAAGATTTTTAAATGCCTGACGTTTCGGATACTTTCCAGCAACCATGTTAATGGGAGGATTGAGGTGTCAGACGTCCTATAGTATTTATTTTGTGTCCTAACGATACAAAATTATTTGTAACTACCCTATGATACATCAATATTTTAATTCAAATTAGTACCTACTACCAGCAAAAAAACTACGAAAAAGTTATATTTTTTATTCATATATTTTATTATTGTTCCTAGCATTGTTCATAAATAGTACTTTGTCATTTATTGCAATTTTAAATTATTAAATAATTAAATAAAAACATATTATAATTACAAAGAACCTAAAACTAAAAACCTTAAACAATATATATAATATAATAACTTAAGTATATTAATAAAAAGGAGTCCCTTTAGGCAAGGTTCCGAAGATTTTCACAGCGTTCCCCCTTTGAATTGCTATACTAATTCTTTGTCCGAGGTAGCTGCCAGCTCAGCTTTGTTATTTCCTTAAAGAGCGTTAAAGCGCTAGGACCCCACGGACCAAGGGTCTCGACACCGAATGGGACAAAATCATATTCGGAGTCTAGACCCCTGTATTTGCATATTTTAGCTTTTTCAGCCGCTTCATTATTATATACATATAAGTATTCCTTTTTTATAATATAATGAATTATATTAATAAATCATTTTTGGATAAATTACTTATATATAAATACTTAATTAAAAACGCGTGCAATACAAAAGTGCGATCCTCATAAGGATTCGCATCTTGTAATGGATAGCGTGATCTACATTTTGTGTTAACGCCATCTATTGACACATCTAAAAAACTTCTTGTTACACTAATTATACATCTTATATCTTACTTAGGGACTCAAACTATCTCCATATCAAATTTCACTCAAATCGGTTTAGTGGTTTAACAAATACACAGTCCCGGCATTTTAGCTGCACAACTCCCGTTCCCGTGGGATTTTCAGGATAAAAACTATTTTAAATCCACGTTAAGTTCCAAAGTATCTTCATATCAAATTTCACACAAATCTGTGCCGTGGCTTAGAAGATAGACAGTGCCGGGGTCTTACGCGCATTGTTCCCATTCCCGTGGGATTTTCAGGATAAGATTTATTTTAAGTCCTACGTTAAGTTTCGAAGTACCTTCATATTAAATTTCACCCAAATCTGTTCTGTGGTTTAGAAGATAGTCTGTTTCGGGGTATTACCCGCATAGGTCCCGTTCCCGTGGGATTTTCAGGATAAAAACTATTTAATGTCTTACGTTAATTTTCAAAGTATCTTCATATCAAATTTCACCCAAATCTGTTCCGTGGTTCAGAAGATAGATAGTCCCGGGGTTTTACCCGCATAAATCCCGTTCCCGTAGGATTTCCGGGATAAAAACTATCCTATGTCCCTTCTCGGGTTTCAAGCTATCTTTGTGCCAAATTTCATCCAAATCTGTTCAGCGGTTTAGGCGTGAAGAAGAGACAGACAGACAGACAGAGTTACTTTCGCATTTATAATATTAGTAAGGATTTCGATGACAATTGTATTTGTTATAAATACAGCCTTTGTAATAATAAAAAAGCTAACTCTATTATATAAGGTAACTTTGCCTAGCTTTAGAAAGAATCTACTTTAAGTAATGAAACGAAAAGGCAAACCTCTTTAATTTAAAGCATTAAAAATGTACGTAGATTATTTTTATCTCATAATATTTTTAGTCTTATTTCTTAAGTTCAAAGGATTTTAAATGTAATTTTCAAACGTGAAGTACGTTTGGATAAAATAATATAAAGCGACGGAAATAGCTTATTTATATTTGTAACGAGCGTCAAACACTTTAATTTAAATGGAAGCCATTTTTTCAGGAAATAAAATATTTCGGTTATTTATCAGACCAGGACTAATAATCTCCCCACCATGGTTCAGGCCTTGACGTGGCGGTGGGGCTCAGTAGCCTAGGGTGAGCCCAGCACCTTGGGCGAAGCTAGTTGAGCCGAGGGGGCTATTTGTACCTCTCTTATAAGAAGAGGCTACAAAAGAGCAGGGGCAAGGGGTGAGGATGGGAACCTCACCCCATTGTACTGTCCCGACGGTGGGAAGGGTTGTGCTGTGGTTCGGGACAAATCTTTTGTATAGGTGGCGTCGGTCCCTTGGGGGACTGACTAGCCGTCGAGGTGCCCTGTTAGCTTAACAGATCCGGGGCACCTCACCAAGGCGGCACTGGTGGCACTCGCCGGGTTTTAGTGGGTAGAGCTGCGTCCATTTACCATCTTTCGGGCGCAGAAATTTCCACATACCCACCTGGGTTGACCTACTCCCCAGGCGGGATGCCTCAGAGCATTTCCCGGCGTAAAAGAAAAAAAAAAAGGACTAATAATCTAATTATTTCTGATAACATACTTGAACAAGTGTTAGGTGATACGAAATTCTTCTCGTATTATAAAGTACTAAAGCTTACAGATATATTTGTCACACCTATTTTATACAGTTACAGTTTATTAGTACAAACCATCGAGCATATAACTGAATAGAGTAGTAATGTGAGCTATAAAATTCCGAAACTGGTCAGTGATTTGTCACTGAAGTAATAACAATTCAACCAACCAGTGATCTGTATGTACGTCCCAACGGCCAATTATGCATCATTGGCCATCAATTGGCCAATCAGAGCGCAGAACCGGCGCAGCGTCGCAGCACAAATTTGACGGAATTTGTTTTCCAACACATAACATTGCCGCTCTATTCCAGTTATATGCTCGATGGTACGTACATATAAACCCTTATTTATCCAACTTCATTTTCTAATCTAACACCATTTTACAAGCCACCGTACAGCCTTTTACTTTTCTATGATATTTGCCATGAATACATTCAAATTAATATCTCGATGGTGCTATGAATATGTATTGTTCTTTTTCCAACGCTTTCGGCTATGGTAAAGCTTTTGTGCCACTTTGTTAGGAAAATATGTTTCCAAAAAACGCTACGTTTGCCATACGTACATTGTTTCAAAATAAAGTTCGGGGAAAATAAATCCTTGTCCAATTTGCGTATATTTTTCGCGGCATGATCATCATCAGCCTGTATATGCGCCCAAACCCATTAGGATTCGGTGAAGTTGCATCATCACGATATGACCGTGACATTTTCCGTCACGGCATTAGAAACCAATGCACGCCATTAGATGTTTTGCGTCAGTTTTTTTATTAAATAGCTCCTCTAGACATAATACAAATATCTACACTATAATTGGTAACATTCGAATCCGCGACCCTTGTATGTCCAATAGTCTAAGTACTCGACCAACTGGCTGAATACGGTTCCAGCTATATTGTTCTCACTTATCACAAATCATTTGCAAGACTTCCTTTGATTAGACCCTATGTAAGATCCCCACCATGGTTCAGGCCTTGACGTGGCGGTGAGCCACCGCAGCCTAAGGTGTGCCCAGCACCTTGGGCGAAGCTAATTGAGCAGGGTGGGCTCTTTGTACCCCTCTTATAAGAAGAGGGGACAAAATAGTAATGGACGGGAACCTCACTCCACTGTACTATCCCGAAGTTGGGAGTGGTCGTTCTGTGGTGCGGGACAACCCTTCTGTGGAGGTGGCGTCGGTCCCCTAAGGGACTGACTAGCCTGACGTCAGAATAATATAAAAGCTAGAATTTATCTCGGTATTCCCACGGGAATGCCAAGTAAGCGGGTGAAACCGCTGCTAGTTTTATATATTGAATGAGGCCTATGATTATAATGATGATGATAAGTTATATGTAACTCACTTTTCTTCTGCAAAATTATCTGCCAGATGCGTGAAGTCAGCAGATTATTTTGTAAATTCAATTGTCATATTTTGAGGTAAAAACGCCATCTTCAAACTATTTGTTAAAAGTATCGACATTTACTGGTGTTTTATCATTGTTTATTTTATTAGAATAAAACAAATAAATTATTATCCTTTGAATCAAATAAAGGCAAAATATTGTGTGGTATATCGTAGATAATTTATGTCTCTGTATTGTGGGATATACATCAAATAGCGGGCACAGGCAGTTTAGCTTAAATGATTTATTTGCAAATAACCAATGAACTGAGAATTGTCAAAGGGCATTTCATTAGCTTTACGCAATTTTAATGTTCATAACAAGAAATTGAAGAATATAATATTACAAAATGACAATAGTATTATGTATTACTAGCAACCTAACTGCGTATGCCTTTTAAGATTCTGTCGTGTACAGTGTGCAAAAAATATCCTTATTATATTATATTTTATTACAATATTATGTGTAGTTTGGGTTTTGTTTTCATCAAAAGCGATGTTGTTTTTGTGAGCCAACTGGTAGGTAAGGTTTGGGTTGAGTGGTATGGAGCACTGTCAATGATAACAATACCATTTGGAGGCAAGTTGGTGATTAATTTCTCTTTCAATCATTTTGTGAAATTTTCCGTATCCATTTCATCGTGTTAATCACCGGTGTTGCTTTTGAACTTATATAGAAGGTCAGCTCCAGATATAAAATCATTTTCTCTACCGGCGTGTACAGTAGTGAAGAATATTTTTAAATATAATAAACTAGCCGGTGCCCGTGACTTAGCCTGCGCAGGATTAAACTTGGGACAATTCACACAATATTATCTTTATAAATTATATTATAGCTACATTATTATATAGTTTAATTTTTTTGCACACTATATAAGACATAATGTTAAATGAGTCAACGCACTTAAACGCAAACTATCAGAAATAAAATGGGTGAGGGCTATTTTTAATTATCAAATAAATATATATTTTAGCTGTCAAAAAGGCTCAGTAGGCAATAACAGGCTGATGATGATGATGATGAAACTGTTATCACCCTTCGTAAACATTAGTTTTTCACAATGAGCCCTAAATCTTTTTTTCAGAACAAGAAGAGAAGCTTATTCAAATATAGTACCCATAGAAAGAAGCCGTATTGAGTAATCGGTGCAAACCACAAAATATGAGTACATGAAGAGGCTTACCTGCTATCCTACTGTGAGAATCTGTCCGGTGCATTTCCCACATTATATTGGTTTCGACACGAATTTGCATTCGCAAGATGTCTGTTAAAGCCTGATAGTATTGGCTCGTTCCCTGAATTCAACCATAAATGTTACTATCGATATATGCAATGTTCCCATATACTAGCTCTTCCCTGCGGTTTTATCCGCTCCAGAAGTGAAAAAAAATCCTACAAAATAAATATCCATAAACTTTCCCAATTAAGGCAATAAATGCGAAAATATTTTTTCAATCAGATTTTGTTCAAAAAAACAAACAATCGGCTTTATTATAGGTGTATTAACTATATTATTTTGGTGTGAGAATTTATGGTTTTTTAAGAATTTTACGAGAAATAATCACGCAGTAAGGACGACGAAAAGGCTATCTAGCGATCTTTCTTCTGCTGCATTTAAACCCACACTGTTTCCTGTCACTTAACCGTCAAACTTGTCAAAAAGCCGGGAAATGCTCTGAGGCATCCCGCCTGGGGAGTGGGTCTCCCAGGTGGGTATGTGGGATTCGCTGCGCCCGAAAGATGGTAAATGAATGCAGCTCTACCCAATTAAAACCCGGTGAGTGCCACCAATGCCGCCTTGGTGAGGTGCCCCGGATCTGTTAAGCTAGTAGTTAGTAGTCTAAGGGCACCTCGACGGCTAGTCAGTCCCGCAGGGACCAACGCCACCTCCACAGAGGGGTTGTCCTGCACCACAGAACTACCCCTCCCAACGTCGGGACAGTACAATGGGGTGAGGTTCCCATCCTCACCCCTTGCCCCCTGCTCTTTTGTCCCCTCTTCTTATAAGAGGGGCACAAAGAGCCCCCTCGGCTCAATTAGCTTCGCCCAAGGTGCTGGGCTCACCTTAGGCTACTGAGCCCCACCGCCACGTCAAGGCTTGAACCATGGTGGGGCTAACCACTGCACTCCTAGCTTATATTATAATAATATAATCAGCCAGTAAAAGCCCCTAACCTTAACACAATCCATTTACTCTGCGGTTGCCTATTAAAACGTATTACATACATGAATAACGTTGGCTAAAAACAATAGTGTTACACATTAATCAAATTAAATTCTGTTCGAAATTGAAAAGGTTTCATTTAGTTCCAACAAGCTTAAATGCGATTAACAGTATAGAGTAATTTTCGTCTACATAATCGCTTAAAATTTCTATTCAGGAATATATTATACATATTATATTATATTATTAAAGTAATTTATATATTGTATAAATAACTTTGTAGGACAACCAAGGTCTTATTAGTTATAGCATCAATCTATTTTTATTTTTCATAGAAGGGGTGACAAACGAAAAGTCAGATCACCTGGTGATACGTGATTCCGATCCATCAACACCCACTACACCAAAGGTTGGATCGAAGAAGAATGTTATTGAAGACATGATAATATACCTGTTTCGATATTGTTAATAGACTTAGTCTTTGGAACTGTGACCAAATTAATTTAAGTGAACGCTGAACGTACTGTGTATTCTCAGGACTTAGTTTCAGGAACTCACCGGTGGGAGGGAAGCGCTGTGCCCCGCTCCCGGCTACACGGGTACCACCATCTTGCTTGTTTCTCCCGTGAAACAGCTTTGCTGTGTTTCGGAGAGAAGGGCAAGACAGGCAGTGTAATTACTGGCACCGAGACTTAACATCTTATGTCTCAGGATAGACAACCCATAGATGAGTTGCCTGGGCTCGTTCCAGGCAATCTAGTTTATGTTCATGGGCGATGTCGGCCACTTACCATCAGGTGGCACGTTTGCCAGTTTGCCTATCCAACTAACATTAAAAAAAACTAACTTTGACGGCGTCTGTCATTTTACCTCATTCAAATAGATAATTGAAGATCAAACGAACTTCCTAGTGAAGTTCGATCACAATTATGTGAACAGCTTCATTCGACGCGATTTAATTTTACATGTTGTAGTAGTAGTATTGCCACGCTACAGCCTTGCACGGATGTTAAAAGATTGGTAGAAATAAAAATAAAAACTGGCAACCCTATACGGCTTCCCTTCCCTAACCAGTCGGTCCTACCCGTTATCTCTCCTTGAGAGGGGATGTGTAATTTCTCGTCATTTTGTTTAAAGTTTTTATATTGTCACATTTTATAAATTAATAAATTGGGTGGGCCGAAAAAATTGTGTGCAATTTGAAGGTAATTGTAAAATAGGTACAAGTAGTAGGTAGCTTTTGAGCAAACCTCAATAATAATATAGATTTTTTGGGAGGGTATGTATAAATCGCGTCGAATGAAGCTGTTCACATAATTGTGATCGAACTTCACTAGGTAAGTTCGTTTGATCTTCAATTATGTTTCACAGCTTCATTCTTTGCGATTTAATTTTACATGTTGTAGGATGTTCAGAGAACTGTAAAATGTGACAAATATAACTTGTATTGATAATGAAATACAGTACGTATGTTAATAAACTGTATTTATTTTTTATACAACAACAACATAATCATAACTTATTGTCTATAGAGAATAGATCTTGCAAAACTTAGCAAACGTAATAGGCTTTTTGTTTTATTAATATATTCAATAAGACATCTAGCTGGACATATTTCAGGTCTTTCATGATAAAAGGGCAATTTTAAAACCGGCTGAACAGAACCTGGTTTAGAAGATTTAATCAAATCATCGATTTTTATTAGGATTAGAGTTCCACTAACATTTATATTTTTTCTCTTTATTAATGAAAATGTCTGTACGCGATGTGCGGTTACTAAAGCCAACAGTGTAAGAGCCTTTTTTGAAAGAGTTTCCAAACTAAGGCCTTCATTAGGCCATTACTGAGAGAGATAATTAAGGACAATACCAGGATCCCATGTTAAATCGTATTTCGGATTGGTTGGCCTCATTCGAAAAACTCCTTTCATAAATCTTTTTAAATTATCATCATTAACACAGGATCCCAATATTAGTAACAAAGCAGACTTGTACGAGTTGATGGTACCGTATTTTACACCTTTATTAAAAATTTCAGTACGAAAATGTATAGCTCTGGCTGAAGAGGCATTAAATTGATCGCAATCATTTTTCTTACAGTAGTCTAGCCAAGCTCTAATGCAACCATTGTACTGTTTGTATGTGTTGTCTGATAATGATTTTATCATTATTTCTACAGATTCTGCAAATATACCCTTGCTTAGTAAAGCTACCCGGATAACTTGACGGCAACAAGGCGAAGGGTCTGATGGAGCTTGTGAGCTTTGTGCGATCTGAAAGGACATTTTAGCAAATTAATGTTGGGGTCAAAATAAATTATTTCAGAACATTTATTTTTGTAACATTGGAAACCAAGGTTGCATTGGCCAATAAGGTATCACAAAGTCATGCCATGAAACAGTAAAGGCATCACCTGTCCAAGCATCGGGATCGTTTTTCCAACTGACAAATGTTTGACATTTAGCGTTACTACGACTGGCAAATAAATCTACTTCTGGTTGACCAAAAGTGCGTATTATTTCGTCAAAGGCGTAAGAGTTCAGTTCCCACTCGGTATCTTGAAATTGTTTACGAGATAATAAGTCAGCTTTATAGTTATCCTTGGTGTTAATATACGATGCATAAATAGTCAAATGTCGCGCTTCACACCATTGCCATAGATCCCTAGTAATTATAATTAAATGTGGGTATTGTACACTACCCATCCTATTAATACATGAAACAGCAGTCATATTATCTACGCGTAATAATATATTCTGATTAAAAATATGATTAGCAAAAACCTTTAAAGCGAAAAAAAAAAACCGGCTTTAATTTCTAATTCATTAATGTGTAACTGAGCTTCGTCATGTGTCCAATACTCAATAGCCAAAATGTTTTTTACCATCGCAATAAGCTCCCCACCCAGTGCCAGAGGCATCTGAGTATATTTATAGATCGTAATTATTAAATTTAAAGGGGGAATTATCGTCAATATGATTTATCCACCACAACATATCTTGTTTAATTTCTGAAGGTATCTGAATAATCTGTTCGTAACTAGGGTCTTTATCTAATGATAAGTATTTATGACGTTCAAACATTTTAGTATAGGTATAACCAAGAATATTCAATGGCTGGGCAAGCGGAAACTAAACAAGACTATTAAATTCGCGTAATTAATAATTTGCATTTTTAAGTTCAATGAATTTTGACAGTTGATTTTTTATCTTTTCTTTTTTAGAATCGGGTAATCTTAAAACCATATGTTTTGAATCGAAAATAAAACCAAAAATTGACATTGCTGCGTTGGTATTAGATTGTTTTTTTTTTCAAAATTTACTATAAAACCGAGGGATTGTACCAACTGAATTGTTTTATTAACATTCTGTTGGCAATCTTCGTATGTTTGGCCAAAACAACACATGTCATCCAAAAATATAACCGATAATAAATTAAGTGACCTTAGATATTGCACGACAGGTTTGAGCATCTTAGTGAATACATACGGCGCGGTACATAAACCAAATGGGAGACAGTCAAATTCATAAAGGATACCGTTATACTGAAAACGGAGATATTTCCTATATAAAATAAGCATCTTTTAGATCAACTGACGCCATATAACATTTACTAGTTTTTAATTTTGAGGCAGTTCTATAATCCTCCAATTTAAAGTGTTGGGTTCTGATGAATTTATTCAAGCATTTTAAATCTATACTAATATTATAAAGCTGAAGAGTTTGTTTGTTTGTTTGTTTGAACGCGCTAATCTCAGGAACCACTGGTCCGATTTGAAAAATTATTGTTAGACAGCCCATTTATCGAGGAAGGCTATAGGCTATATAACATCACGCTGTGATATATACTAGTTGAGTAACGCGGGCGAAGCTGCAGGCAACAGCTAGTTTAGTATAAATCTTTTCTCTCCATTTGGTTTTGGTACCAAAAATACACTAGATATAAATTCATTTTTAGAATGTGTACATCTGGATATAGCTTTAATATTTATTAATTTTGAAATGGCTTTGTCAAAGTCAAGAGATTCCTCTAGAGATTTTGGGTATACGCTGGGACTATCACTTCGTTTTGGAGTGGACTCAAACGGTATCGTGTAACCTTTAGTCCAAGACAAGATGACAGGATTTGTCCGTAATCTTAGACCACTCATGTGTAAATAATTTTAATCTACCAGCGTAGCGTACCTCGTTATTCATTTGATGTGACTGCGTCCTCCTCTGCGGTGGCGGCGAGCGATCTCGACCAGCGGCGGCAGGGTGGCGGCGAGCGTTGTTGTAGTTGGTGTTGTAATTGGTGTGACGAGGAGCAGGACGAGTCTTCCTTGCATCTATCTTGCCCACTGATTTCTGATGCAGGGGCTTGGAGTGTTTTTGTGAAACACTTTTTTATTGTTATTTTTTAGCGATTCTCTTTAAGCTTATCTGCAACATTTTCGCCAAATAAAAACTTGTCTCTAAGAGCATCGACTAAAGTCTCCCGTAAAGTGGAGTTTGTTGCCGATACAACAAAACTTCGTCGTGTTCTGGACTCAAAGAAATAAGTGTCACATAATAAGCGTACTGCATCACTAACAGGCTTTAAAAGTTTTTGTCTACAGATTTCATTCGCAACCACCATGTCTGTCACTTGAGCAAGGGCAGCAATAGCTACACCCAGTTGCTTTTGTTTAGCCATAATTGAAGCATCTCGTTTTACAAGTTGAGCGGGCAAAGCGGCCTTAACCTCAGGATTAAAAATAGGAGCTTCGAGTAAGGTGCAATTAGCAGGAATAAGATATTCTTTAAATATGCTTTCTTACTTCCTTAGTCAGTCCTTTTGCTAAAATCTCTTGCCACCTGGAAGCAAGATCCTTGAGTATATTTTTTCCTAACTGCACATCTGCCTTGTCACCAAGTATCATAAGGATATCTCATTCCAAGGGTACGTCATCTGTTTCGGTACCATCGGGCAGCACGGCGATCGCGGACGCCGATGATGTAGACGGAACAGGAGTTGGTGTCGGAAGTACAATTTTCCCAGGCACAGGGGCAGGGAGTACTGGTGAAGGATCTCATGGCGGTGAATCAGCGATAGGCTGGTTGTTTGTATGCTTTGAAATGGAGCATTCAGAGCTTGTGCGAGATATTACGCGTGATCTAACGTCTTGGTCAGATGATCCATCCGAATTATAGTCGAGATCTTCAGTATCCATGTCTGAAATGGACATAGAAAATTAAAATATTTCTTCTTGGCTCTCGTTAAATATTTTGTGAAGATAATAACCCAGTATGGTAATTACGCAACACACAATAAAACAAGTGCCTGTTATCTTAGAATAGCAATAGTTTTTTCTTGACGGTAAGAGCACAGTTTAGCAATTACGCATCGGTAAGCGACAATAAGAGCCCAGTATGGCAATTACGTGTCACTGTGGTGTCACTATTATAAGCTATTAAGTGTATAAAGACGATAAGAGCTCAGTATGGCAAATACGCGTCTATATTTTAATATTAAATTACTTACAGCTTCTTTATCTTCTGAATCAGATGAAGTATAAATCCGCAAACGACGTCTTTTTCGTAGCCTTGCTTGGAGATCTTGAATCTTCTTTCTTATAATCTTGTCGCTACTATCTCTTTTACGTTTTCCTCCCATCGTAGAAAGTAGTGCAATTCGAGAAGAATACTAAATTAAATTAAATGTAGTTTTCGAGAAGGGACGTGCGAATGCTTGAGCACGGAAATACAGAATGACGAGAAATTACACATCCCCTCTCAAGGAGAGATAACGGGTAGGACCGACTGGTTAGGGAAGGGAAGCCGTATAGGGTTGCCAGTTTTTATTTTTATTTCTACCAATCTTTTAACATCCGTGCAAGGCTGTAGCGTGGCAATACTACTACTACAACATGTAAAATTAAATCGCAAAGAATGAAGCTGTGAAACATAATATTTCAATGTTCCAAATAAGTAAGCATTTTATGACGACAATCGTTTTACCAAGCTTTTATCATCTATGTAACGAAATTTTTAAACGTCTTTTTTACACACCTAAAGTCATCAGGTCAATTAAAAATTTGCACACTTGTGAAAATCCGATGACAATACAATAATTTAACAAGTTTGTTCCAATATGTCCGGTATAATCGGGATTGATCAATCGGCGGCTAAGAAGTTTTTTTTTTTTTTTTTATGTTAGTTGGATAGGCAAACTGGCAAACGTGCCACCTGATGGAAAGTGGTGGAGGTCGCCCATTAACATAAACTAGTTTACCTGGAACGAGCCCAGGCAACTTATTTATGAGTTGCCTATCCTGAGACATAAGATGTTAAGTCTCGGCGCCAGTAATTACACTGCCTGTCTTGCCCTTCTCTCCAAAACACAGCAAAGCTCACGGGAGAAACAAGCAAGATGGTGGTACCCATGCAGCCGGGAGCGCGGCACAGCGCTTCCCTCCCACCGGTACACAGCGCTTCCCTCCCACCGGTACACAGCGCTTCCCTCCGACAAGTAAGAAGCATTCCCCAAATCATTCTTTCTTTCTTTCTATACTTGGATGTATAAAATATTGCTATTTGCCTAATCATTTTTGGATGCATTTTTTTGGAGTACATACATAATTTTAGTTGGATAATAATAATTTAAAGATGAGTAAATAATTACTGTCCTGTATAAAATCAACAAGTTTCCCATGTTTACAACCGTCCTCAAAGAAACCAATTTTTCGTATTTTATGAACAACTAACCTATATCCTTCCCGATAATTGGCCTATCCAATGCAAAATGCATTTTTCAAATATACAAATCATTATCATCATCAGCCCCTATCTGTCCACTGCTGAACATAGGACTCCCTCAATGAACGCAAAGACAAGATCCCTCCTCTCTCGCATCCAACACGCACTGGACACTACACGGAGGTCATCTTCCCAACACTTCGTCTACCTAAACGCGGCCTCCACTCTTGAACCTTATTGGCCCATTAACCATCCGTTGTCCTGTGTGTTATGTATAGATGTCCACCTTTATTAATTACCTTAGGCCTTTTTAATTACGCGGATGTGCGATTGTGCGGATGTGTACGGATGTCAATAGTCGACAAAAGGCTTCGACTGCTCGTTTTCCCTCCTATGCCATAAAAAAAGAAAAAAATTACTCTGCCAAAGATTTATAGAAATACATATAGATGTATGTACACTACTAATACTTCACATATTCTCCTCCGAGGAGATGACAACTTTAAGAAGCCTTCGAGCTCACATAAAGCATTACTAACAAGTTTCAGAAAGTTTATTTCGCATTTTTATATTAATTGCATCCAGTTAGGTAGTAAAAAGTCTTGAGGGTCTTTTGTACGAATAAGATTCATTGTATTTGTAAAACTTAACAAAACCATCTCATTATGTGAAATGGAAGCTTAGATTATCGAAAGAGCGCGTTTATTCTTCCTTTTTATGATCTCTCCACCCCCCGACATTGTTTTGTTGGTGGAATAATTTACCGATAAATATCTCTTAAGACATTTCTTTTCGCTTTATCTAAAGATTTCGCTGATTCCTTTAAATGTTCTCCTTTTAACCGCATCTCAACGTCTGAAAATTGTCAACATTTGCCTAAATACAAATTCAGGCAAAATGTTTATAAATAATAATGATAATAATAAGATTTATTTATTTTCTCACAATAATATACAAGTAACAATAATAATGTGGTAAACGCAAAGATTGTATATTAGTAGAAAAATAAATTGGCTATAAGTTGTAGGCATAAAAATTTAAAAAATGCAATTATTTTATTACTTACTTTTTTTGTTTTATGAAGTCAGTTTTATTTTCTTTATATCATAATTTTTAGTTATTCCTGTTCCTCAAAATTTTGTAACCTATTTAATTGTCTGAATATGGGTAGAACTATTATTGCATTGTTCATATTAGACAGCGCCGTTTTAATGAGATGAACAAATTAACGATTTAAACCAATATGGAAATGTACAATTTTTGAAAATTCTAGAAAAAAAATTTTAAAGAAAGTAGAAAGAAAGTAAAAAGAAAACTTACAGTAATTGAAAGCAATCACGAAAAATTTGCTGCATTAAAAAAAACGTCCTTTTTATATCACCAAATCTTTACCTATCAGAACATCACCAAATTAGAATAGGTATAGCGAAGACGTCAAAATACTATGTTGCGCTCTAAAGCATCTTATGAAGATTTTTAACCGACTTCAAAAAAAAGGAGGTTCTCAATTCGTCTGTATGTTTTTTTTTTTTTGTATGTATGTGACATGATATCTCCGCCGTTTGTAAATGGATTTCAATGGTTATTTTTTTGTTTGAAAGCTGGTGTTTCCAATTTGGTCCCATATTAATTTTATTAAGATCTGACAAGCCGTTTTATAGTTATTCCCAATAATGCCTATTTGGTTCGTTTTGTTTACCTTGATGATATGATTATTTTATTACGTGTCGATGTAACAATTGTATAGGATGCTTTGGTAGCACACCATAGTATGTCGCGGTCATCGTAATCATCATCATCACCATCATCATCATCACCATCATCATCATCATCATCCTTTATCCATCCACTGCTGAACATGCCTCCTTCAATGAACGCCAAGACGACGAATTTCGGAATCACTAAAAATTAAGAAATAAAAACATTTTACAAAAAATTAAAACCGACGTGGTAAACGCAAAGTTTGTACATTAGTAGAAGATTAAGTTGATTATATGTTGCAAGCACAAACATTAAAGAAACTGTTATTTTATTACTTTTTAGTTTAGTACTTTTGAAGTCGGTTTTAATTTTTTGTAAAATGTTTTTATTATTTGTTCATTTTATATCAAAATAAAATAACATATCATCGACTACTATATATTTTTATACGAACTGAAGATTTTGGCATAATGGATCGTATATAGTAGATAAGCCCAACAAAAGACTGTCTATGATCTCCATCATCAGACATGTAATGGCCACTTATAACCTCTATGTGTGCAATGTTCTTATCAATATAAATGAATTAAGTCCAAACAAAATATAGCTACTTTAAACCGTTGAGGAGTTTCCTTAATTGTCCTTCGTCTTCATCGTCGTCTTCGTCATCAGACCCCTAATGACACTCACAACCCATCTGGGTGTAAAGTTCTCATCAATACAAATTAATAAAGTTACTGCTGTAAATCGTTGAGGAGTTTCCTTGACTGTATTTCGGCTCCATCATTAGATCGCACCTTCTCTAGACCTTCATTAAATTGTAGTCATTTAAAATACTTAATGAACAAATTAACAAACACCCTAGTCGTCCCTACGATTTTCGAAAGTTCCCCTTGATTTCTCTAGGATGCCATTATCAACTCAACATCTTGGATTACTTATGGAACCATTTGGGAAGTATAGTCTTTGAAACGGTGGTTTTTCAGGTTATCTGCACCGTTTTATGTGTAAGGTATAATACCCCATCGTGCATCTGCAAACCTGGAGTGGGTGAAACGGGACATTCAAAAGTTATGTGAGCAACAGCTCACATCACTTTTGAATGTCCCGTGACAGCGGGAGTACGATTTGACGCAGAACAGGCTTTAGACTGCAGAATTAGTAAAGAAAATGTCGGAAAAATAGTCGCAGATAAGAATTTAAGAAATTTATGGTGTTAAAACTGCAAGCCAAGTGATAGCAAGGAACAGGCAGTTGAGTGTCTACTTTGCAAGTATACGCCTTCAACACTGCAAGTTTAATTTTAAGAGTGTGCTTGAAGTCGAAAGATTGTCATTGTTTTGAAGTAATAATATTTAATTGTTTTATATAAGAGAGCCTGCATAATGCACTATGTGTAAATAGCCTGACATTGTATGTATGTATTATTGTATATATTTTAGTTTAAATGAAACGCCCAGCAATCAGACCTCGTAGTGATGTTTATATCGCGATAATTATTTTAAATATAGTCTACATATTTTTTATTGTACGAAACTAATCAATAAAAAATATTAATTCTCTGATTACGTTAGACACGCGGGCCAGTACATTAAGCGCCAGGACTATAAAAAAAGAGCGTGATATATGGAAGAGCTTGAGGGAAACAATGTTACAGACAGCATAGGATGGTAAAAAAATAATATTGTAGTATATTTATGAAGGCATTCAATGCGCTACCGCATACTTTAGTACTATTATTTATTCTGTGACGCCACTTAAAAAAACCGAACGAATGTATCTCTCCAGTGCTAGAGCTGGCCACGTTTAATGAACTCTAAGGCGGTGGATTGTCTGCCCTTAGACTTTAGCCCCAAGCTCTGCACGTAGTACCTAAATACCAACTGATCACCACCAACGAGACCACTTAGCTGCTGCCAATTTTCTTCAATCGATGATCATCACGCCGCACGCCGTTTACAGTACATAAGCAGTAAAAATAATTTATATTATTCCATATAATCTAATGTTATTATATCATCAGGGTTTAATACACATGACTATTTCAATGTCAGAACAAAGGTCAGAGGCCTTCAAAATCAATGTCATAATATTATCATTATTTATTTATTTGAAGAACGGTACATAAACAATTAACTAAAAGAATAACAGCAAAGTATAAAACAGATTATATATTCCTTTTTATGTAGTACCTAGTCAATAAAAAAAATATCTTTATTTTGTAGGTAACAACTTGTCCGGTGCGGACCATTCCATAGTTCCCGCAAGTAAGCAAGTAATCAAGAGCAACCCGTAGTTTTTTTTTTTCATTTTATCTGGAGAGTCTGCATTCCAAATGAGTTTTTTTTTCTTTTTTTTTGCTACACCCGCTTTTTATTTACTTTTTTTTGACGTATTTCAAGTGGACAAGTTGTTACCTACGAAATAGATATATTTTGATTTGAAAAAAAAATTGTGTTAAGGATGGCAGGCGTTTATCTTTTTGGTACCATCTGACACCATTACCCTGTTAGCTTTACTGTCTTTCCAAAAATGGAAATATACGTTATAATTATTGGTACCAAGAAATACCATCAGAGTTTCAGTGTTTATGCCAATGGGAAATGTTGACCACTTAAGTCATCTGCCAGATTGCCTACCAACATGATCAGTAGATTGCTATGCATGCTATAACATGAAGGTGCTTTATCGATATCACGTAATGATAATTACACATAGATGATAGAGAAACAGTCACGTACTAAAACAAAATATTTATATCGTAAAGATATTTATTTTTTAAATTTTATATCGCACATACAGGCTAAAGGTGACGTTGAATGTTTAACGATATCAATTACTTTGAGTTATACATTTAAAAATTAATTGGCACATATTATTTTATATCATTTAATTGTATAGGCCTTATACCATATATTCCTAAATCTATATGTTAACAATATTCTCTTATGAAACCTAAGATAAGACAGAAACAAACGACAATTTATTAACAAACCATTAGACAGTGTAACATGAATCAAGATAATATAACAAGACTATTATTATATCGACAGATTTTTCCATTGCCTTTGCAAAATTATATGTTGGTAGTATTTGATTAGTTTTGATGATAATGAAAAAATTGACTTTGAAGAAGTCGAAAACAAAACACAAAAGATATATTTTCTTATTTGTGCTTGCTTTGATCTATGCTATGCACTATACAAAATATTAAAAAAATACATATTACCATGAGAGTATATTTAATTAAAGTAATATTAAAATATTTACAAAATCTTTAATGTAAATTATATTCATCGACATTGCCCTGCAAATTTTTGTTCCTATTTATCTCCAGCTTACTCTGAAACCCTTCACTTACATATTTACAAAATGCAATGATCAATTAAATCTTTTATGAATCTTTATATCCTAGTACTTTATCTACGTGAAATTCCCTCTTTTCCCCAATAACCTTCGTTTAGTAAATATCGGCATCCAGCACGACTTTTAATAAATTAATTCCATAACAATTCCATTAAGTGTAATTCTTATTTACTTCACTATTCAATCTAGTAATACTTACTCTTAAACATTACTTAAAACAAAATTGATAAACTATAACTATGAAACCAATAATCCGTTGGCACGTTATAGTTATCAAATGTATCTGTTATATGTGTACCAATCAATCAGTCATTTATAACTTTAATTTTACTAACATTATTTATATATTATCATAACATTTTTATTCTACTAGGTGCATTATAATAATTTAGTTACTTCTAACAAATAGTCCTTAACATATGTCTTTACACTCTCTCAGGTTCTTTATCTTTCTTCGGTGTAAACACACATCGACGTACTGCCCCTCCTTCTTGACGACAATTTGGAACGTGGTGATAAACATCTGGCAAAGATTCCGCTTCAGAATTGATGAATGTTTCCTCACTAAAATCTTTACTTTCATCTCGTCAAGATCGTTGAAGAAAATCGGCTGTTAATATCTTTTGAGTATTGCCCTTTAAAATCTTTTCGTGGTGTTTCAAGCGGTGAACAATCTCATCGTGAAGGACGTTGAAACACATAGCCGTTAGTGCTAGACCAGTTATTATATAAATTGAGCAAAACCAAACAGTGCCAGACGAAGCAGTATTCTTATATGTCAATCCAGGAGCCAGATGACCAAATCCAATTGTACTCAAACTCATAAAGCAAAAATAGACACCATCAATTAGACTCCAACCCTCTAAATGATATAAGACAATTGCACCAAAGAATATGTAGGTAAAAATAGAAGCTAGACATAGACAAATCGGAGCAAGAATGGAAAAGCCACTTAGAGAAACTTTGGAATCTGTATCTGCGCAACTCATTGAATCGCAATCACGTAGGAAATTTAGTCCTTGAGTCTTGTCCTTATAGGAGTTACTAAAACTATTCGCTTGTGAAGCTGATATAATTGTACCTGACGGTGAACGTACATAATATGGTTCCTGTAGGTGTAATGCTTGTGTTTTGTAATCTTCTGGTCGTCTATTTTTTTCCTCCTTTCGGTCCTTTGCTATAATTGCTTCATCTAAGCAACAATATCCACATTTCACACATAGGCAACAACAAATAGCTCTGCTGAAAGTGCCACGAGCAAGTCGAGATAACAGCGCCCCAACTACGGATAAATACAGAAGCGTTAATGGTATACCTATTACAGCATATCCTATTGTTACTGCTTTTCCTAAAGCAGTTTTTGGTGCAACACTACCATAACCTGAAACAAAAGCAGACAGTAAATATTAAAACCTTGTTCTTGATTAATCTATAAAATTTTAGCGTCCATCAAATAGTTTCTGATAATGAATAATAAAAACACGATTATGACAATAAAATTTCTTACTAAAGTAATTAATATTATTATTTTTATTTTTTATTTGTTATTTCTCAGCATTCGGTACATCGATTCTTAGACACAAATTCATGTCTAGAGGAAGTCTAATAATATTATATCTCAAATATAAATAAGTATATACTTTACCTATTGTGGTTAATACGGTTAAGGAATAAAGAAACGCTTTTGCAAAGTTCCATTCATATTCATCTGATGAACCTGATGAGGACTCCAATGCTCTCACATCGCCATGTTGTTCAGATATGTCAGCTGTGACCCTCGCAACTAATTTATCTTGGAATTTGGAAATCTCTTGTGCAGCGAGCCTAGTCCAGTTTTCTTTATAAAGTATGTTCAGTGAAACCGTTATTTCCCAAATACTTTCTACTGTTTGTGTCCTTAATTCGGCAGTTACTTGCGCAATACTATTATTAACTTTTGGGGAAGATATAGATTTCTTGTTAAGATTCGCTTGATATGAGGTTGTAGCTAATGTCTTTTGATGAACCTTTGCTGCACTACCTTCTATAGCCAAAAATATAAACGCCCCAACGGAGGTGTAAATAATCAAAATGATGAAAATTCCAATATTCGTAATACATCCAGCAATCAGACTTTTCTTTTTACTTTTCTTTGTTTTAACACAAAGACAGCAAGTTGTGATAACTTCGTCATAGTTTTCTGTTTTGCCATTTTTCTTGTGTTTGCCATGTATACTGTGCTTTTTATTATTTTTGTCCATGTTAAGACTTCACAATAAGAAGATAATTAAATCATTTCCTTGTGGATTACATATCAGTCAACGACGTCGATTAATTAACGTCTGAAAAAGAAAGAAAGTATTAAAAATTGTAATGGAATTCGTACGTAATTAATTATTTTAACTCCTTTTCATGTCGTTTTAAATAAAATCGTCATGCGAATCCAATTAATGCCTTGCGTAACGTATTATTCTGTTACTTTGATATACATGTCACATACTCGTGAATAAAAGCCAAAACATTTCTAGAATAATAATATTTCCCTTCAATTCCTAAAGTATTACTATAATTCTGAAAGAATAATATTATGAGAATTATATAAAACAATAAACAGTTTTAAGATACGATCGTGAAGTATGGTTTAGTACAATTATGTATGTATGAGGTCTATCTCCAGCAGTAACCCGTTACATGCTTAGGTAGGTAATTGTTCAGAATATCTTCCAAATATACGATACGCAAAATACCTATCTATCTATACCTGTTAGTAATAGTCCGTATCGTATGTCATGAATAGGTAGGATCGTAGTTAATAGAATCAGGCGTTAGTTTGAGGCAACCAATGGCCCTGATTCTATTAACTACGATTCAATTCGATCAGTCAACTCAGATTGACCATTCCAGACATAGGATACGTTCTCAATTAATGATTGATGATAAATTCCACAAATCAAATTAAAATATCTTTATTTCGTAGGTAACAACTTGTACATTATAATGAAACAATTTTTACGGATTTTATCGCGGTTTATTAAGATTTTTACAAGCCCGACGTTTCGGATACTTTACAGCAACCATGGTCACGGGAGGACTGAGGTGACAGATGTCCTAATGTTACAAAGTTATTCGAAACTACCCTATGATACATCATTATTTTAATAAGTCCTCTCTACGCAGAAAGTGCTAACTGCATCTTTAATCTGTGGCATATTATGCTTGGTTTTTGATTTAATTATTTTAATAATGGGATCCCAAGCAGGTGGTAAGAGCCAGCCATCTTCTCTATTGAAATTTGGATGTTTTTTAATTTCAATAGCCTCGCGGATCATCCTTGGTTGGAATCGGTGTTCTTTTGCGAGTATCTGTGGTTTATCAAATCTAATATAATGGCGAGCTTTGTCTAGACTATGTTCACAGATTGCAGACTTAGTGTAGCGACGGTGTTTTAAGTCAGCTATATGTTCTTTAACGCGAGTTTTAATTGATCTTTTGGTTTGGCCTATATAAGAGAGGCCACAATCACAATCAAGCTTGTATACTCCTGCATCTTGTAAGGGTATATGACACTTGACAGATGGTAAGAATTGACCTATCTTTTTAGGCGGCTTGAAATAAGCTTGTAAAGTATCCGAAACGTCGGGCTTGTAAAAATCTTAATAAACCGCGATAAAATCCGTAAAAAAAAATTGTTTCATTATAATGAGTGAAATTCGCGCAAACATTAGAAAACAATAAACAACTTGTACACTTGAAATACGTCAAAAAAGTAGGCAATAAAAATTAGGTGAAAAAAACTCGTGTGAAATGTAGGTTTTTCCTTAAGAAAAAACGAGAAAAAACTTAGGGGTTGCAAATAATAATTATTTGAATATTTTATTGAAAAAATGTGTAGAAAGTGAATTCATAAATTTTAGTTTAGTACCTTTATTGAAAAATCTCTTGCCGTATTTAAGTTCATATGTGTTTCGTCTATTTAAAATTTATAGTAGTAGTAGTAGTATTTACCAAGAATCAAGTTTTTACTCCAAAAATTGTAAGAAGACTAAAAGTAGACATATCATACGTTTAAATGAAATCTCACATTTTTTTAAATTAAAATGTGGTTTGTTACTTTTTAATTAACATGGATAATATTTTGACAGTAAAAACTGTTTAAACGGGATATATAATTCATTCATTCATTTTCTCTCTTGTTAAATAGGCCAAAATACGAGCAATAAAAAAAATGTTATATCTATGGACGCACACCACGTCAATCTGGTCCCGTGGTAAGTTCTCGAAGAACTTGTGTTACGGGTACCAGACAACGGAAATATATTTAATACTTTTATACTATACATATATTTAAGATTTTTATTATATAATACACACATTTAATACACATCCATGACCCAGGAACACAGAAAATATTTTTGTTCCCTGGCGGGATTCGAACCCGCAACCTCCGACTTTAGCGCCAACGCGCTCACCACTGAGTCACAGAGGTCGTTTTATGTATTCAGTTTTAATAGAATGGAGTATGTATCTACTTCTATCCAAATGCAATTTCAGACTTGACGAGATTTGATAGAGCTGGCTTTGTACAAAACATAATTTTTGAAGTGAAACTTTATTATGGGAAAAAAATTTAGTGTAACATTTTTTTCGTTACGCGTCACATTCTTCCGTTACGCGCCATCTTTTTCTTATCACTACCACGCGTGATTTGAAAAATAACGTCATAAAGAAGTTTCACTTACGAGTGTACGCTAGTACACACACACTTTTTTTTTCGAATTTTTCGTCGCATTTGGGTACTCTTTCTACATCTCAAACAGATATTTTATACCTTTTAAACATAGATAATGTTTGAGTTACTTTCAAGCAAACAAGTTACGCCAGCAGGTAACTTACAATCATATTTGAACTTAGGAACAGATTCTCTATAGGATTAACTCGAGTAGCTCAAGCTCGTATCCCCGAGTCGGTTTAATGGTTCCAAGGAACATTAGTTCTATGTGGCACAACTCCTCGCTACATTAGTTCTCCAGATATAATATCGATTTCCAAACTACCCAGGATGTTACTATCAACATTGCAACTAAGATTTATTTGATAAAGTTAGATTTTACATGCAAATATGGGACTTGGTTGAAATATGGCTTGGATAATTTGTATAAAATGTGAACACATTGTGTACTAATGAGTTTGTATGTATATACATTAATTATTGTTAAATGCATTATGTTCTGTGAGCCAGTGGTGGTCAAATGGGTATGAGCTCGGTCTCTTGAGTGATAGGTCCCGGTTTGATCATAACCTCTTGTGATACCGTGGAATGGGTTTTTCTTCATTTCTATGTGCACCTGAAGGTGAAGGAAACATCGTGAGGAAACCTGCATGCCTAAAGAAATTAAAAGTCTTTGAAAGTATGTGAAGTTTACCAACCCGCATTGGGCCAGCGCATCGGTGAACTATGGCGCGACACCCTCCTCGCCTGATTTTGAGGAGGAGACCCGTGCCCAGCAATGGGTTAATATTATTATTATATTATAAATACATTACGCGACGCAAATGCTTTGCTTGATAAATTTTCACTTTTCGGCAATATTTATTACTTTTTATTACGGTCGAAGATTAATAAGCTTGAACTGAACCTATGACCTAAGTTTGATTGTTTAAAGGTTCACGTAGTATCACTCCGCAGTAAAGCAAAATATCGTGAAAAACTTACGCGTCTAACCAGATTAAAGTCTTTGACGGCATGCAAAGTTCGCTAACTCGCATTCAGCTGGTAATCGAGAATTATGGCCTAATATCAGAGTATTACGAGGACTTGTCTGATTTACATTTTCCTTGGAAGGTCTTCAAACGAGTTTTTCAAAAAAACTGTGATTCCATTAACATAGAATGGTACGCGGGGTAGAAGGGTATAGGGGCAGAGGAAGACCGAAAAAGCGATGGCTGGATGGATGGATGGATGGGAGATATGGAGGAGTATGGAGTGACGCGAGAATTGATGGGCACGAGGCCAGAATGGAGACACGACACATTCAAAGCCGACCCCAAATAAATGGGAATGATAATGGCTAAGACAATAATGATGACTATATTATAACATAATTATTATAATAAAAGTCTAAATTCATAGGCGAGTATATGGGACTCGCCGCGCCCGAAAGATGGTAAGGTGGATGCAGCCCTACCCACTAAAACCCGGCGTGTGCCATCAATGCCGCCTTTGGTGAAGTGCCCGGATCTATTGAGAACAGGGCACCTCGACGACAAGTCAGTCCGTGGACCGACACCAATTCCACATAAGGGTTGTCCCGCACCAGAGAATAACCCCTTCCAACGTGGGGACAGTGCAATCCTCGCCCCTTGTTCCCCCCTGCTCTTTTGTCCCCTCTTTTTATTAGAGGGATACAAAGAGCACCTCCTTTGGCTCAGTTTGCTTAGCCCAAGGTGCTGGGTTCACCTTAGGCTATTAAGCCCCATCGCCATGACAAGGCTTGAACCATAGTAGAGAGTCTGAATTAAACTATCTTAATTCAATTTCTTCAAAACAATTAGCTATCACACTAATGACGTTATATATGCAAATTACATACCGCTAGATTGCTTGGGCAACGCGCGTAACCCGCCTACCTCTACAGAGGGAAGGATGATGATGCCGGCCCTCGTGATGATAGGTTAAATTCAACCGTAAAAGATTCGTCAACCGTATCGGATTTGACTAGTCCAAATCCTGCTCTCCCGAGCAGCGCGCGCGATGAACCGCGCCCCTTTTGGGTGCGGAGGGGGGCGTCCCCCTTTCGAATATCTCTTAAGTGAGCCATCTGTTCACTTGCTGTACCGATTTAGCTTAAAGGCCATCAGGCCGAAAAGACTAGCCCTTCCGAAAAAAAAATACAAATTACATGCATAGTGTTATAATGAGGCGATGAATGTTAATAACAAACTCGCTTCATAACAAACTAACAACTGTTCTCCGTATCTCGTACCAAAGCTGCAGTGAAAGTTCCGTAACACATGTCCATGTTTTTCCTCGACTTCGGTTGTACGGGAGAGAACTAATCGGGAACTTCTGTTCAACAGATTCAATAAACTCCAAGAACAAGATTAAGCGTGTATTACTGTGTACTACCAACTTGTAGCTCGAGACTTCTCAAGTGATTTTGATTTCTTGCTGCGTTTTCATTACGCGATAACAATATACACTGCAAAACAAGAAACTTCTTATGAACTGTCAACACCAGATTTCACCAACATATCATCTGTACTTCGATATCTAGAAAAACGACTGACAAAATTGAGTTACATATCCTTACTAATATTCCTTACTAATATTATAAATGCGAAAGTAACTCTGTCTGTCTGTCTGTCTCTTCTTCACGCCTAAACCGCTGAACAGATTTGGATGAAATTTGGCACAAAGTTAGCTTGAAACCCGAGAAAGGACATAGGATAGTTTATATCTCGGAAATCCTACAGGAACGGGATTTATGCGGGTAAAACCCCGGGACTATCTATCTTCTGAACCACGGAACAGATTTGGGTGAAATTTGATGTGAAGGTACTTCGAAACTTAACGTAGGATTTAAAATAAATCTTATCCTGAAAATCCCATGGGAATGGGAACTATGCGCGTAAGATCCCGGGACTGTCTATCTTCTAAACCACGGCACAGATTTGTGTGAATTTTGATATGAAGATACTTTGGAACTTAATGTAGGATTAAAAGTAGTTTTTATCCTAAAAATCCCACGGGAACGGGACATATGTGGGTAAAACCCAGGACTGTCTATCTTCTAAACCACGGAACAGATTTGAGTGAAATTTGGTATGAAGATACTTTGGAACTTAACGTAGGACTTAAAATAGTTGCTATCCTGAAAATCCCACGGGAACGGGAGTTGTGCAGCTAAAACGCCGGGACTGTTTTTTTGTTAAACCACTAAACCGATTTGAGTGAAATTTGATATGGAGATAGTTTGAGACCCTAGGTAAGATATGAAATGTATAGTGTAACAAGAAGTTTTTTAGATGTGTCAATAGATGGCGTTAACACAAAATGTAGATCACACTATCCATTACAAGATGCGAATCCTTATGAGGATCGCACTTTTGTATTGCAGGCGTTTTAATGAAGTATTAGTAATTTATCCAAAAATGATTTATTAATAGAATTCATTATATTATTATAAAAAAGGAATACTTATAATATATAATAATGAAGCGGCTGAAAAAGCTAAAATACATAGGTCTAGGCTCCGAATATGATTTTGTCCCATTCGGTGTCGAGACCCTTGGTCCGTGGGGTCCTAGCGCTTTAAGGCTCTTTAAGGAAATGACAAAAAGGTTAGTCGACATCACAGGAGACCGAAGAGCTGGCAGCTACCTCGGACAAAGAATTAGTCTAGCAATTCAAAGGGGGAACACTGTGAAAATCTTCGTAACCTTGCCTAAAGGGACTCCTTTTTATTAATATACTTAAGTTATTATATTATATTTTTAAGGTTTTTAATTTTAGGTTCTTTGTAATTTATATCCAATATGTTTTTATTTAATTATTTAATAATTTAAAATTGCAATAAATGACAAAGTACTATTTATAAACAATGCTAGGAACAATAATAAAATATATGAATAAAAAATATAACTTTTTCGTAGTTATAATGAAACACTTTTTTACGGATTATATCGCGGTATATTAAGATTTTTACAAGCCCGACGTTTCGGATACTTTACAGCCATGGGCTCACCAGTATCCCCTGTTGTTGCCGACATATTTATGGAGGACTTCGAGGAGACTGCTCTGCGAACTTCGCCCATAACACCCAGGTTCTACAAGCGGTATGTAGATGATACTTTCACAATATTACCATCTGACAAAGTAACCATATTCCTAGACCATCTTAATTCCATTAATTCAAAAATTCAATTCACTATGGAATTAGAAGCAAATAATTCTCTAGCCTTCTTAGATGTATTAGTGATCCGTAATCCCAAAAATACCTTAAGCCATACAGTGTATAGGAAGCATACTCATACGGATAAGTACCTAAACGGCGAATCTCACCACCATCCAACACAGTTAGCTACCGTGGGTAAATCTTTGTTTCAGAGAGCACAAGGGATCTGTGATGAGCAACACCTGGCAACCGAGCTTCAACACGTTAAGCAAGTACTGCGAGACAACAAGCTTCGGGTGCCGCGTCTTCATCACCGTACTTCATCAATCATATAGCTGATTTAAAACACCGTCGCTACACTAAGTCTGCCATCTGTGAACATAGTCTTGACAAAGCTCGCCATTATATCAGATTTGATAAACCACAAGTCCTCGCAAAAGAACACCGATTCCAACCAAGGATGATCCGTGAGGCTATTGAAATTAAAAAACATCCTAATTTCAATAGAGAAGATGGCTGGCTCTTACCACCTGCTTGGGATCCCATTATTAATATTATCAAATCAAAATCCAAGCATAATATGTCACAGATTAAAGATACAGTTAGCACTTTCTGCGTAGATAGGACTAACCAAAATATTGATGTATCATAAGGTAGTTTCGAATAACTTTGTAATATAAGAACGTATGACACCTCAGTCCTCCCGTGACCATGGTTGCTGTAAAGTATCCGAAACGTCGGGCTTGTAAAAATCTTAATAAACCGCGATATAATCCGTAAAAAAGTGTTTCATTATAATGAGTGAAATTCGCGTAAACATTAGAAAACAATATTTTTCGTAGTTTTTTTGCTGGTAGTAGGTACTAATTTGAATTAAAATATTGATATATCATAGGGTAGTTACGAATAATTTTGTATCGTTAGGACACAAAATAAATACTATAGGACGTCTGACACCTCAATCCTCCCATGAACATGGTTGCTGGAAAGTATCCGAAACGTCGGGTATTTAAAAATCTTAATAAACCGCGATAAAATCCGTAAAAGTTATTTAAATATAATATAAAAGTACTACTAAATAAAATAAATATATTTTATAAAAACGTACTATCAGGCCTTACAGTGGAAGTAAATAGTATTCTTTAAATTCGATTCGATTTCGATTACAAAGCAGCATGGCTACTACTTCTTTATTTGAAAAATAAGATTTAAAATAATACTTCTGATACGCAGACGAAGTCGCGGTTAAAATCTATGAAATAATATACTGCACTTACATTAAGAAAAACCATTTTTGTCCGTCTGTTTGTTCCGGTTAATCTCTGAAACGGCTAAGCCGATTTTGACGAGGCTTTTACTGGCAGATAGCTGACGTTATAAGGTGTAACTTTGCCCATTAAAATAATCATCATCAATCCGAACGGCTGTAAATCTAAGTAAACGCGGGCGAAGCTGCGGGCAACAGCTAGTTCACTATAATTCCAAATTAGTTGTTCTTTAGCAACTCTCGTTTTCCTTAAAATATGAAATTAGAAATAAAAAGGTTACATATTCGGCATAGCGACGATGGCCTAGTGGGCACGGGCTCGGCCTCTTGAGTGAGAGCCGAGAGGTCCGGGTTCGATCCTGATCACTCCCCCCCCCTGTAATGCCTGACATGGGTTTTTCTAAATTTCTATGTGCACGGTGTGCACCTGAACATGAGACCATCGCTTGCTCACCGGTGAAGGAAAGATCGTGAGGAAACCTGCATGCCTCATTAAGTCTTTGAATGTGTGTGAAGTTCACCAACCCGCATTGGGCCAGCGCATCTGTGAATTATCATATGGCCCAAAACCTTTCCTCGTCTGATTTCGAGGAGGAGACCCGTGCCCAGCAGTGGGACCTAAGGGTTGATATTATTATTATATTATTATTATGCGGCATAGGTGTTTTTAAAGCATATTTTTTTTACAAAAAATTAAAACCGACTCCAAAAATACAATACTAAAATATATAGGGAAAAGGAGGGCAACGCATCTCGCATCATACGGGACATGGGCGTCGGTACCATAAGGCTCCGACTGCTCGTTTTCCCCCTTATCACATTCAAAAACTGCATTATCTTAGCGACATTTTATACTTTCTTCTTTAATATTTTAGTAGACACTTCACTAGTTTATGTATAATTTTAACCGACTTCAAAAAGGAGGTTCTCAATTCGTTGCAAATTTTTTTATATTTTGTTTTTTGATAAATTAATTTGTTATTTTGGTGAAATGAAGATGATAGACATTTTGATTTTTTTGCACTACGCAAGTCTGAGGGTTTTTTTTCGGTAGGGTAAAGCTGTGTCCACCTTACCACCTTTTGGGCGCAGCAAGTCTCACATACCCTCCTGGGGAGTCCCCCCTCCCCCACGAGATCCCTAAGCGCAAAAAAAGGAAAATATCCTATATATTATATAGAATGCATACGATTCTTACCTTTTTTTGTTAACGCAGGTGCAACTTTACACACTGTCAACGACCCTGGGTAGGGTCCGATATTGTGTGGGACTCGCGGCACATATCTGCGCCGAATACTCACTATATAAACCCAGCGAGTGCCACCGATGCCGCCTTTGGTGAGGTACTCCGGATCTGTTGAGCAACAGTGCACCTCGACGGCTAGTCAATTCCCCAAAGGACTGACGCCATCTTCACTGAGGGGTTGTCCCGCACCACAGAACAACCTCTGCCAACGCCGGAACAGTGCAATGGCGTAATATTCCCGTCCTCGCCCCTTGTCCCCCCTACTCTTGTCCCCTCTTCTTATAAGACGGGTACAGCCGCCGCAGCTGCCTCGGTTTATTGGTTTCGCCAAAGGCGGTTCACCTGAGCCCCACCGCCACGTTAAGGCTTAAGCAATGGTGTGAAATCGATTCTTACCTAATGAGAATCAATTTCATTAGACAACACCAGATACGAGGAGATGATCATTGTATTACAAATGTAATTAAACACGATGGTTACTATGTTAGTAAGCACAGTGCTTCGATTTCGTGATTAATTAATGGCACTTACGTTTCACTTAGGACTGAAACGCCATATTATTTCCTAAACACAGATTATCTTGTAATACCCGTTATTACCAGATTCATTATTGATAATATCTCACCATCAAAATCTCATTCCATACAATGTCCTGTCAATTACTCTTTTTTTTTTCTTTAACGCCGGGAATTGCTCTGAGGCATCCCTGGGGAGACCCACTGCCCAGGCGGATATGTGGGACTCGCTGCGCCCGAAAGATGGTAAGTGGACGCAGCTCTACCCACTAAAACCCGGCGAGTGCCACCGGTGCCGCCTTTGGTGACGTGCCCCGGATCTGTTAAGCTAATAGGGTACTTTGACGGCTAGTCAGTCCCGCAAGGGACCGACGCCATCTCCACAGGGGCGTCGTCCCCACCACAGAACAACTTCTCCTAACGTCGGGATAGTACAATCGGGTGAGGTTCCCATCCTCGCCTCTTGCCCCTTGCTCTTTTGTCCCCTCTTCCTATAATAGGGGTACAAAGAGCCCCCTCGGCTCAATTAGCTTCGCAGTATTTCAACAGAACAGAATAGTTTTCTTAATTAAATGGGAAAGATCGTAACTATCAATTTATTCATCCGTAAGAAACGACCATCCATCGTTTTTCTTGACTTTTTAGGGTTCCGTAGCCAAACGAAACCGTTATAGATTCGTCATGTCTGTCTGTCTGTCTGTCCGTCTGTCTATCCGTATGTCACAGCCAGTTATTTCCGAAACTATATTATTGAAACTTGGTAAGTAGATGTATTATGTGAACCGCATTAAGATTTTTTAATGTAGTAGACAAAAGTAGAAAAAAGACCAATAATTTTTGGAGGTCCCCATTATTAGAACTGAAACTCATTTCTTTTTCATCAAACCGTGTACCTATACCGTTTCATATACCTATCTATGGATAGGTCTTCAAAAATAATATTGAGGTTTCTAATAACTTTTTTTTCTAAACTGAATAGTTTGCGCGAGAGACACTTCCAAAGTGGTAAAATGTGTGTGTCCCCCTCTGTAACCTTTCATTCAATCAACTCAAATATAAAAAAAAACATTTATTTCATAAACATAAGCCATATTTGTTAAAGAGTCTAATGTTATTTATTATATAATGGTACGGAACCCTTCGTGCGCGAGTCCGACTAGCACTTGGCCGGTTTATTGTTAACAATAGAAAGTTAAGAAAACATAGAGTCAGAGAAGTGCAGGTGCGCTGGCGATGTTTAAATTTCGTGCGGTTATTTACTAAAAAACATTAATCACACTTCCTATTCCGAGCCCACAAGAGAGATTGGATAGCTTCGTAGCCTAAGATGCCATCAAATTAATAGGAGCTATCAAATACGCATAACAATTCAAGTAACAGCGCACCACTAAAATTTTATAATCAATTTCTGAATTTATGCCCAAAGATCTTACTTAGAATCCGTTCAGACGTACGCGGGGTAATGAAATAACTCATTTAAATTGGAATAGAGATTTCAATGGGAACATTAGGCGTCGGGGAGGCTAAAACGCGGTAATATTGGATTATATCACTGATTTATGCAAAATCTTTATCGACGGCGACACCTGAAATTGAATTCTGGTATCGTTTCGTTGCTGGTAAAGAGTGGACGTGAAAATATTAATTTCCTTTTTCTACCAGGAGTCTATGCTTGTAAACGCTTTTATATTATACGAATCTTTCATATTTTTGCTAGAAATTCACAGAAAACATAGGATGTATTGCTTGAATTGAACATATATTTGTACGCGAATTGGGTTTATTGCAATGAAACTGCTTTATAACCTCCAAAGTATAAAGAAGGTTATAAGTTATTAAGTTTGTCCGCTCTGTGAGTGTGTCTGTGTGTCGGTCAATCGCATCGTAGCTTTGAAATGGGTGAACCGATTTGGATTTATCATAATATATTTCTATAGCGTATGTCACTCAGTGCTAACATTTTTATGATGAAAGAGTTTTTTAAATCGGTTATGTAGTTTTTAAGTTAATTCGTAACAAGCAAACAAAAAATCAATATTTTAAATATTAGTATAGAATTGTAATAGATAAAAAAAAGATAATAGAAATGTAATTTTTTATTAACACTGAAATGTTGTATTGTTCTGAAAAGAACTTTCATGTTTTAAACAACGTATCCGAATATTTCCAAGTAAAAATTGTTCAATATTATGGGTTTTTGCTAGTCTTCTGAGACAACACTTCCTCTTTTGCACCGTCACAAAACCTTATATAAAAAATCATCAGCCCGCTTCAATGCCTTCTCTGGCAAGGGTTTCATAGCTTGAGTACCGCTCATGACGATGCTGCTGGGGAATCGAGGCATGCTCCACGGCGCGTGTTTACTTTTGATTCAGAAGATGGTGACCCAGTTACTACTACCGATTCACGCAATTTGGTTCCGAGTTCTGAGTAAAAGTAAGCGTCCACATGTCAGCATCTCATGCGTACCACAAAGATGACACTTGAGTGTAATCCGTACAGTACGGATCAGTGAACGCAATTGTATGACTTTCTATACAAAGAATACTATAATCCGTTTGATGCGATGCGTTCTATGCGGACATGTGCACACTTACCTTATGAAATCAATCTCTTTCGTATTCATTTGGAAAGTCAGGTCCAGGCCAAGTGAAAGATATGGGTTTTACATTTGATTGGAAGCTTACGTTCTATGACCACATCTCACAAGCCACAGCCCAGCGAAGTAAGTAAGTATATTATACCGCGATTCCTCATGGTTATCTTAAGTTTTGACTCGTCTAAGATGTGATATATATTATATATCGTTGATTACATACTAAAATTATTTAAAACGGGATATTTACAATGTTTTTGACTTTTATTTCGTGCTCGATATTTCGACATTATCAACGAATGTCTCATGATCAAGATTTGCCATGCCGTTTTATAAAATTTTAGGAATCAAAATAACCATAATAACCTCAAATCTTATAATGCGATGATTTCCTTTACCTTGTCGATGACACAATCGGAGTTAAATCGGACTCGGACGGAAAGCAAATCAGAAATATGACGTCAATAGGTCGATAAACAGTCAATCGTTAACGTCAGTCAAGGATAGATGGCGCTTATTTATTTTGGCAGTATTGGCAGTATTAAGTTTAAAACTTATTTATCACTACATTACCCAATTATCAGCCTAAATTTAGGTAACGTGCAAGCGCAACGTTACAACATTTTGCTGTTAAAACGTGTAGGACAGTCGGGCGTAATCGCCTGTGCCACGCATCCTTTTGTGGTCAACGCATTATTGGATAAAAATCGCTCTGTGACATTGAGTTATCATGTACTACTACGTAGTAGAGACTACGTAGTAGAGGAGACGTCTCAACTCGATTGTTTGTAACACGTGTTAGAGTGCACGCACTCCAACTACTTACTCTGTGTTAAACGATTGCTGCAACGTGACACGTTTGAGTGAATGTTTTTTAAATATACCTTCATGTGCATTGAAATACTGTTCAAACAACTCTAGAAACATAAGTAAAAGTCAATGACTGAATTTTCGCCATGTTTACGTGAATTTCGATTTGTTGTTATACTACGTTGAACGAAACGCATAAGTGCCATGAAACTTCAAGGCGCCTATGACGTTTTGGTCGCGAAATATATATGCTCTATAAGCGATCTAGCGCTGCATGTTTTAACAGTTAGGCAACATAATTCTTGTTTTAGCGCTACAGCGAACTTTAGTTCTAAATCTCCAAAATGAAACGAAAATCTGGTTCGCGGTGTCTCTTCTATACGCTAATAATATTGTTCAATGCTCTGTGATGTGTTTGCTGATTGCTGGGGATTTGTGTTGTCAAATTTTATGTAAGTTGGATAGAAAAACATGTCTCGGTGCCAATAATTACACTGGTCTTATTTACTGCTCTGCTCCTTTTTACAATGCAAGGCTGTCTACGGAAGGAATAAATAAGCAGTTTGGGCGCGAGGCAGAAACCATCTCTCCCACCGGTACCTAACTGGATTACTGTGAGATAAAAATATACTGGACAATAAGCACGTATTTAGTAGTTTTTACTTATGTATATGGGCTTATGTAGTTGTTTTTAGGAAAAAATTAATACCTACAAATAAAAAAAAATATTATTTTCGAAGCCCTGCTAAGACGCTTCGTACTAAAATTATACCCGCGAAAGTTTGTTAGAATGTAAGGATGTATGGATGTATGGTTGTTACTTTATTACGCAAAAACTACAAAATGGATTTTAATGAAACTAAACAATAACATAGCTTATATATCAGAATAACATATTATAGGCTATAAATTATCCCTGTACTCCCACGTTAATGAGAAGTAAATGGTGAGCAGCAAGAAACAAATATGTTATTATAAAATGTCGATGACGATTGTAATTGATGAAAATCTACCACTAATACTAATAAATAAATAAATATAGTATATACAAAATTAAAACTAATGCATTTGTAGTTTGTACAGGCTGAATAAAATATGACTACAATAGATATAACATGTATAAAGTGGGTCTATGGTATATTAATATTACCGATAATTTCTATGAATTGACCTCAATAATTTCTAGATTTTATAATTTGATTAATAAAAATTGATAGGTACTTATATTTAATGATATATTTTAAATTTAAATTGTTAAATATCTTCGATTTAATAATTTATTGCCTAAATTACCGTACACCCGTACGGTACGTACTTCTTTAACGCCGGGAAATACTCTGAGGCACCCCGCGGGGGAGTGGGTCTCCCCACGCGGGTATGTGGGACTCGCTGCGCCCGACAGCTGGTAAATGGACACAGCTCTACCCACTAAAACCCGGCGAGTGCCACCAATGCCGCCTTTGGTGAGGTGCCCCGGATCTAGAAAACAAACGGGGCACCTCGACGGCTAGTCAGTCCCGCAAGGGACCGACGCCACCTCCACAGAGGGGTTGTCCCGCACCACAGAACAACCCCTCCCAACGTCGGGTCAGTACAATGGGGTGAGGTTCCCATCCTCACCCCTAGCCCCCTGCTCTTCTGTCCCCTCTTCTCATAAGAGGGGTACAAAGAGCCCCCTCGGCCCAATTAGCTTCGCCCAAAGTGCACAGCTCACCCTAGGCTACTGAGCCCCACCGCCACGACAAGGCCTGAACCATGGTGGGGTCAAAAATCCACCATGTGTAATGACTTCGTTTTTTTGTTTTTTTTTTTGTTTTTATTGTTATTTAAAATTTAAACGTACACACGTGCAGCTGTTGCACGAGCTAGTAAAAAACTTGTTTGCAACTTAAGAGGCACGCTCGACAGTGTCGTCGAAACATTTTAGTGGCACTTGTACCAACATGTCCGATATGTCGAAGCCGGAGTACAGGGCCCAATTTAATTGAACAGCAGCTACCAGCCAGACAACACTAGGACAGTCGAGTGTAACGAAATTGGATTGAACTAAAAAGTGGTGTGTTTGATAAAGACCAAAGTGGTTTCAGAAAACTAGAGTCGGAAGAAAATGATCCGATACACAGTCTGAATCCAATTAGCATATTAATCCAAATTTTGAAGTATGGCAAACTTGTTTTAGTAGATACGATATTCAAGTGAATGCAAATTGCACTTATCAATCCTATAATCTGAATTGTTAAATATTGTCTGATACAATAATTTCAATTCTGTAAAATGCTAATCTATACACTATAGCACTTTTTTTATAAACATTCTCCACCACGCATCATGTACTTGATTAAGTAAGAGCAATTGAATTCCTAGTTTAAAAGATATAAAATTATATTTATAGTTATATACTCGTTTTCGACTACAAGAGTTAAGTCATCGGCTTTATGGCCTCTAGGGAACACATTCGAGGAACTCAATTTTCGTCTTCTCCAAGCTCATCCTAAGGTATATCAAGAGGATTAATTAAGATTATTGCGTATCTCCTGCGTATTCTCGAACGACCCAACATGGTATAATACTGTCAGAAAAAAAAATATTTTCCAAAAAATGTATATCTTCAACTGATTGCAGACTGTTTCCAGAAGAACACATCGCTATGTCTTAATTTCAAGCGATACCCGCCTGGGGAGAATTTTGCATACGAACATTGCGTAAAATTTCTTTTATAGTAATAAAATATTTGATTTCGCAGACTAAATATTTTAAGACATAATTTTGTATATTCTATTCCGACTAGTCTCCGACGTTCTAAATTAAGACGACATCTTGAGGCAAAGATGATTCGTCAATGTCACAGACAATAAATCCGTTTGACAAATAAACCATGAATACACTTGATGTCAATTTTATAACCTCATAAAATTTTCCCACAATCGGCCCTTTGAGTGTCCAGCTTTATGGCTTACTCGCTTAGCACCGTTTCTGATTTTATATCCATAGATTTGGGATATCGTAACAATTCCCGAATAGTTATCAAAAGACATCCGGCGCATTTTATGCGGAAAAAGAGATGTAGATATTTATGATGTATTCACGAAACGAAATTACCAAAGTATGTTAACGACAGGTTGTTTCATCTAAAAATAAAAAGTGGCCAAGTGCGATCCAATGGAGAAGTCTTGGTGTTCCTTAAAGGACGCTATGTTCAGGTGTAGACGGATAAAGGCTGGTGATGATAATGATGGTGATGATGATGATGAATTGCGATCGGCTCAAACTAAACGAGCTAAAAACATTTAATTAGATTTTTAAGCTACATTTTATATTCTGTATATTTTTAGATAGCTCTACTCGCAAATTTTGAAGAACGACAAAACTGCAACCGGAGTGAATTAACTTGACACCTGGCTCGAAATTCTACCCCCCATCAGCTTCACCGCGCGGGGCCCGCTCTCCTCTTCCGCCGAGAGCGGCGAGAGCCTTAAGATTTAACCGCTGCACGTATAATTCAGTTTGCATTTCGGAGTTATTCGTCGGCTATTATTTGTTATTGTTTTTGGTTTTTGTTGGGTTATTATCATCTTCATTGCGTTTGGACTTTTAATTTGTTATTGTTGCTGAGTTTTTGTTATAAAGTACATAATATTACATTCTTAGTTTTATTTTTCAAAGTTAATTAAATATTCAGAAAACATGTTACTGTATCTTAATACTTTCAATATATTGACAGTATTAAGATAGCGTAATTATTTCACTTGAAATAATAAATAATAAAAGTATATATGAATGTAGTATATATGAATTCAATGTATTATTGCTATTGCATACCTAGTGATCTTTAACTGGCAGTTATAATAAAAATATACTTTCCGAGAACTAACTCTGGTGACAATCATAAATAATCTCATATAATCCCAAACAAGTAAAATAATATTTCCAGCGCAAAATACCATTAAATAATTTGCTGCTGACGCAGCTAAAAATCGTGACTATAAAAATACTGACCATTAGACACCTATATGCTTATGAGTTATGGCCTTTCGTAAATATTGATATTTTTCAAAAAGATGTAAAAAAAACTCTTTTGCACATAGTACTTTCAACAAACATCAGTCGAACCAGGTGTCAAGCTAATTCGCCCGATTTTTGTAGCCGCATCTGAATGCACGCTTCTTGTAATTTGAGTTGCTATTTTTTATCGAAGTAATTTAACATAATATTTATATTTATGGACTTATTATATTAAAAAATGATGTGAAAAGGCTATATGTAATGACTCAATTTGTTTCCGTAAGATGCCGACATCGAGCATATTATAACCTAATAGAGCGGTTACGTTATACATGCGTTATACTGTGTTTTAAATGAAAATAAATTCCGCCGGTTCTGCGCTCTGATTAGCCGACTCATGGACATTGATGGATGATTGGCCGATGGGATGTCCATAAAAATCGCTGGTTGATCGAATTTCGGAATTTTTTGGGTCACTTGTCACTATCTATGGAGCATATAACTCTATCCAGTTATATGCTCCATAGATGCCGGTAAGGAACTAGTATTAGGTATGTACTATATAAAATTATTAAAACAATTCAGCAAATCTTTAATTTTATTAAATAAAAATCATATTCCGAGTGCATTTAAATGGAGCTTAATAATAACAATATTCCGTGCGAAAGCACACAGTTCATTTAGTATTTCAAGGTCAAAAAATTGTGAAAATGTACCCAAATGTATGGAGAACATAGTTTTTTTTTAATTTTACGCATAATAAATAAAAATTAAAAAATAAAAGAAATACTCTTAGAATAAAGGCTAAAACGAAAAACACCATAAAACCTAGTCAGCGAAAGAAGGTCAAAAACTCCTTGATTCAATGCTCTATATTATGATTGATACATGAAGGCGCTTTAAGAACTATTTAATGAGCTCTCAGCTTGTATTAACAGCTCTTTTGTTCTTTACACGTATTTAGAAGTGGCGTCGGCGCTTCGTAAAAGTGCCTGTTAGCCTTGATTAAATTTTTTGCAATGAATATGCCTTGATCTAGTTACAGCCCGATCATTTTTAAACGTTTTCAAGCATTTCAGGAATTCTTCATAACCATGCATTCCGAGTACGGTATGTTGCCACCTACGGTATTTCCGAACCGATACGACTTAAGGACCTTCAAGAAAAGAGCATACCAATGATGTAACGAGTGTCTATGAATGTCGTTTATTACTTACCACTAGGTGAAACGACTGTGCGTTTGCCCCCTCTTCTATTAAAAAAAAAGTACTATTGGGGCTGCTACATTCTTGCAGCGCAATCTTGCTTGCAGCTTGCAGCTGCTGCACCAGACTTGCGCCTACAGACTACTACTTTTTCCTGAATTTGGATAACTTCTAGGCGGGAAAAAATTCAGTACCCCAGAGGCAGTACAAAATGCCTTTGAAGAATTTTTTGCCTCCCGTCCAGCTGATTTCTTTAATAAGGGCATCAATAAACTGCCACTGCGTTAAAGATGTATTAATTGCATGGGTGATTACTTTTTTTTCGATTAATACAAATAAAAAATACATGAAAAAAAATCGTTTAAATTTTTTCATACAAAACGGCAATTTCATAGGTAAAGACCTAATATATGAGTGATGACTTCTTTTGACATGATGAATATATGAAAGAAAACTTTGCTTTCTTTCGCTAGTTTCGCACGGGAAAATAATGTATACTCTATGTTAATTGCTGATAATGTGGCTTTATGTAGGTGTAAAATTTTTTGAAATCGGTCTAGTAATTTCGGAGCCTATTCAATGCAAACAAACAAACAAATAATCACATCTTTACACTTTATAATATTAATATAGAGTCTATAGACTACTTTAGAAAGTCATAAATTATATATCAAAGCCTTTTTAATAGTGTATCTTGAACTTGAGCTCGTGAATTTTATTAGTGTACGAAATTTCCATCGATCGAATCAATTAATCGAACAATGTATGTCAGTGACAAAATATTAATGATAAATATAAAACCGATTAATGTTTGTCCCATCCGAAAAATCTACAAATTCTATAAGGTCAAGAGGAACATTAAATTCCACGAATACCCAATCTTACTGCCTTATAGCTTCACGATACAAAAACGACCTCAGTATTGTGATACATGACAAAAAAATGCAGTTTTGAAGGTCTACAATAATTATTTAAAGTAGATCTTTTATTTGGTTTTTTGGAGTTTACTCCTTAAGAAACGATTGAGTTATACGGCCCGGTACGGAAATTTTATGAGTAAAATCAAGTGTAACACAAAAGTTGAGGCGTTACGTAGAAAGAGACAAACATATAAATCTGTATGATTTAACGTGTAAAAGAATGAGATGGAATACATTACATAGCGTATCTTAAAATAATGCCGCCAACGCCATCTAACACGATATTACAGCACTAAAAGTCAATCACACGACCATTATATATGCAATATTATAAGATATTTAAACAATTTTAGCTAATGATGAAAAAAAATGGGAATAATACTTTATTTTCCGTTGCAATGATTTGCAAGACAAATAAGTATCCCTATAGCTAAAATTGACGTGACGTTATTATGAAGGATTTTAAATAAAACAATGTGTAGGTACTAATTATTATTTTTAATTTTTTCGTCTATTATTAAAATATTGACTAGGTAATTTTTTACTGTATCACTATCACTGTGTCTTTTCTGCGTCCACTTAATATATTATTTACATCTTTGCACCACTAATGTATGTGAAAAAATTACTAACCAAATTGCATATGAAATCACAATTTTGATTTTTATGTAATTGGCATTGTATTAATTTCCGTATAGAAAACTGTCTTCATGTAATTTCTTACGTTATCATAGTCACAACTCACAATGGTTTTTTAAAACATGAGTGGATAAGAAAATAAAACAACTAGAGCACATTCAAGATTGAATAATTAAAAACACAAACTAGGGAATACTACGTATTAACAAAAATGAATTCAAAATTGAGAAATGTTAGCTTAGACTAAAAAAAGTAATTACGTTCCAATATTCGCGGCGATTTTAAAATTATTTTAAATTTCAGCCCAGAAAAGTCTAGTAATTTTAATATATATTTATTCTTTTTAAATATTCTTTTTCATATTTTCAAAATCATATTTATAATTTGCAATTTATTTCTAACAATAATACAATAAATTGAAACTCTTCAATTTGATAATTAACCAATCAGAAACTTTAAAATATGAATGTTGCCCCTCCCTAAATATATTATTTGGTGTGACCATTGAACACTTGGTTCAAGTTTAATTGTACAAACTTGTCAAGTAAAGAATTTAATTTCGATTGAGTATTAAATAGGTACCTATAATTGTTAAAAAATAAATCACGTATATTTTATATAAGAATAACTAGTCTTCAACATAAAACATGTAAAAATTTCATAGATATAAAAAAAACTAAAATAGCGCCATAACGCAATATAACGACTTTCTAATCTCATACAAAAAACCAAATGTACTAAGTGAAATGCCCCCGATCCTCCCTGATCTTATTCTCGGGACCTCCTCTTTGTTATTATTATTATTATTTTGTACCATACTTTATGTAATACGCTTTATTGAAGTAATATAAATAATCCGAATAATTACAGATATATTATGTTTGTTTCTCTTATCATTTTAGCAGATGCGTTTAGTTACCCTTTTTTTCTACTCGATATATATCATAATTATCGTTCGTAAGGAGTAAACTCCAATCGTGCGTCGGAGCTGACACACACACACTTTTTTTCTGCTGTGAGCTTGTTGAAGTTTCCATTTCGATGTTAAAACGTTGATGTCTTTGTTGATTTTCACTAAGTTTGTTTGCCCACGAAAGTCATGCCCAATTTAGTCAAGCCGCACTACTGTTTTGTATTGACGACAATATAACGCACAAACGGTAAAAAAATAAGACATTATTTTATGTTTTAATTAATAAGTAAGTACGTTCCTACGTTTCTGACTATAAAAATGCGTATTTTTTCTGAACAGCTTTTAATTGTAAAGCAGATATTATGTAGCATGCAAAGACATTGTAAATGCTATAAAAATATATTTGATTTGAAATTAATGCACAATAAAAATAAGACATGAATTAAATTAAATAAAGTACTTACAAATATTATATACTAAAAAAACAATATTTATTCCATCATAAAACAAAATAGGTAGAATTTAATAAATCTTACCTCTGTTGCTTAGTTTAATTCCAATTTTTTGCCAATTATGTTCAAAAATTTCAGTTTACTTAGGCTGCAAAACTAATTCACTCATAGTCGCTCATTACCACTCATCAGTCTATCAATAGAGCACATGTCATTTAATTCACTATTACAGACAGTTTGCTAGCTTGATATAAAACTTTAAAATACATTAGACTCAAAAGGGACCACTATATTAATATAAAAATTGCTAACAAAACATTAAGTGCGCTGTGACCAGGCCCAATCCGCCATCTTTGATGATCACGCACGCATGCGTTTTTGCTTTACGTTATCACGCATGCGCAGAAGACCGTATATGTCTATCAATTCAATGAAACCTATATCATACATGTTGTTTATTCTAATGTAAGTATACTAGTTAATATTGTAACTGCGAATAGCTCAACGCTTGCCAATCCGCCTGTTACCTACTCTTTTTATCTTACTAATGCCACTACATTCATGGTTTTTTTGGTCAATTTTGATAAAACTTAACAATGTTAGTATTTACTTAGTTATTAATTGTAAGATGTACATAATGTCATGCTGCTATGCACCCGACTTGGGCCGGCACGACCGGGTACCTCTCGCTCACATTACACTGGCGTCAAGTGACAGTATATATTGTCGCGTTTCGTGCGGTTTGTGTCTTGTGAGTTTCCGGTGGCCCATTAGGAAGATAGGGAAAAGGAGGGCAACACATTTGCATAGTCTAAAGCTTCGACTGCTCGTTTGCTCTCCTATGCCATAAAAAAATAGAAATAATATGATTAGGACACATGGTATCAAAATATCACTAGCCCGTAGATACCCACCGGATATAAAATATCTTTACATATTTTACGTCCAAGCAGCGGACATATTGAGGTGATTCTATGTAACATGATAATAAAACGGACTAAGAAGTAAAGGTTATATTTCGTCGTTATAAAAGAGACCGAGCAACGTCTATCTTCCGACGCCAACATGGCTTCCAAAAACGGTTTTAATTTTGCGTTTGGCTTAAATAATACAGAGTTCACACCTTACACGTACTCAGCACTGTCAGCACTTTCTTCTCGAGCTGTGAGATTTTTACTGTACCTGCATGGGTAACAGCATATCGGTTTTTTCTTTTGTAAAAGAGCGAGTTTCGGAGAGAAGGGCAGAACAGGCAGTGTAATCACTGGCACTTAACATCTTGTCTCACGACAGGCAATACTTAAAGTTGCCTGAGTTAGTCTCAGGTGAACTCGATTATTTTCATGCTTGACGCTTGCCACTTACCTGGTCCGTATTTTTCCACTCATATAAAAAAGAGACCTCCGCGCTTACTTTTTCACCTTGTTTCTTTAATGAGGTAGGAGTCTCGTCAGAATTCCCAAATGCACCGGACATTTATTACGGGTTTGATCACACATTACGTTCATTCATCCAATCTAGCTGTTATGGTTCCCCAAGGATCCCCAGCTTCATATCCGTCTGAAAAGTCAAAAACCAGCAAGTGCAAGTTGGACTCGCATACGAAGGGTTCCGTGCTATTAAATAGTCGGCGGAGCAAAAAACTGCAAAATAATAAAGTTTGTTATATGGGAGCCCGCTCAAATATTTATTTTATTCTGTTTTTTAGTATTGTTGTATTGTTATTGCGGCAACAGAAATACATCATATGTGAAAATTTCAATAGGGATGTTGACACGTGTTACAAATTCGTGTAGAGTTATGTTTTACACATTATAGACAGTATTTGAAAACCTAAAATAGCATAAGCTAAAATTAGCAAAGAAAATTAATTTAAAATTAGTTATTTATCGCCCATTATCACGTGACTGCGAACGCCGCAATGACGTCACTGACCAGTAAACAAACTGTCATAGCTCTTATGACCAAGTTATAAGTATCACCGGCGTGCTGCAAGGAGCCCTATGCTTTGACAGAGCGCGAGTATGTTAATTGGTTTGTGACGTAACACATGTGACGTGTGTGGTTACATGACAGCTTGGAGCGTTATTTTATTTACGTCTTTTTTATTAAAATTGGAAATATTTCTTATATAAATTTAGGTAGCTATATCTATAAAATAAAATCAATTTCAAAATTAGTCAACATCCCTATTGTCTAACTATAACGGTTCATGATGACACACGACTCCTTTGGACACGGAACCCTAAAAAGTATTTAATATTAATCTGTAGTTATAATTTAAATTCTCGACGCTATCGTTATAAAATTTTATGAAGTTGTAAAAAATGTGGTTAGTAAAATTTACTTAATATTACCGCTAATATCCCGCGGCTGTTCTCATGATAAATATTATGTTTATATGAAGTTTATTTATTTGTAAATAAGAAATCAACGAGAAATATTACAAATCAGAAAATTTGTAGGGATCACTGGATTTCATGTAGCACTCGTTCCATTTTCCATTCCATTATATTATGTATTTAAATGTATACATATTTTTTTTTCTTTTCTTTTCATAACTACCCTATATGTATTCAAATTCTCCTCTCCCTAAGGTTGTCTGCTAGTTGTCTGGTAGAAATGGCTACCTTAGCGATAAGGCCACCTTTTGTGTACTTACATTTTTTTCTGTAATTTCCATGATTGATGTTTGTATTCTTATGTACACAATAAAGTATATTTAATTTTTCTTTCTTTCTTTCTTTCATGTAGCTGTAGCTGACCGCTGTACACATATTTGATAATATGCGACGTCCATCTGTCTTTTTGCCACTATGGAATGAACGTGATTTTATTATTAAAAAAAGTAAAAACCGTCGGTAAACTGACTAAGTCGGCTTACGGATAATTTTACGTGATAACGTCATAATGCGAAACCGACCGCTTAGGTCGATCGTGCCTCTCTATTATTTATTCCGCGGTCTCGCTTGCACGCTCGGCTCAGGCGGAACGTGACAACGAGTCATGCTTTTTCGTGAGTGCTGGCTGGCGTTCATCGATTTTTAGACGTAATCGCGTCAAAGCATGGATTGTTCATGTAAGTTATCCATTAGATTTTTTCTTTTGTGTTCTAGAACATTGTACATTGTATATGTAATGGGTTAAGTTACATTTTTTTATAACTCTACAGCAAGTTTTGAAACATTCAAAAGCCTTTGACGGCATTGGCTTGAAATTCATTATAATATGTTGTACAAGACGAAAACAAATAATAGAGAAATGTTTATTATATATAAACTGCATTTGCCTTAAATATGGCCTATTTATCCACTTGTATCCAACTTGTACCTAGGATCGACATCCATCTAGTTAGCGGTTAACATACTCTCTGTCTTTCTGACTTTGGTATTCGTGTATCGTCCCATGTCCGGCCCATTGCCATTTCGACATGCTAACAAAATGTCGGTCACATTCCAAGTTCAAAAATCATCCGCTACATGAGACTGCGAGTACAGTAATGTAACCATCGAGCATATAACCGGAATAGAGCGGTTTTTTTTTTTTTTTAATTTTTTTTTATGTTAGTTGGATAGGCACACTGGCAAACGTACCACCTGATGGTAAGTGGTCGACGTCGCCCATGAACACAAACCAGTATACCTGGAACGAGCCCAGGCAACTTATTTATGTGTTGCCTATCCTGAGACATAAGATGTTAAGTCTCGGTGCCAGTAATTACACTGCCTGTCTTGCCCTTCTCTCCGAAACACAGCAAAGCTGTTTCACGGGAGAAACAAGCAAGATGGTGGTACCCATGCAGCCAGGAGCGCGGCACAGCGCTTCCCTCCCACCGGTAATTCTATGTGTATCGTATGAAAACAAATTCCGCCAAATGTGCTGTGACGCTGCGCCGGTTCTGGCCGACTGATGCCCATTAATGGATGATTGGCCGATGGGATGTATATACAGATCACTGGTTGGTTGAATTGCTATTACGTCAGTGACAAATCACTGACCAGTTTCGGAATTTTATGGCTCACATTACTACCTACTTATCTGGTTATATGTTCGATGAACGTAACATACTGAGCTATGGGTAACCTGATGATTGATCTGATCCGGCCGATTTCGGCCACGGCGACAGCTTCAGATTATCTAATGACGTTCGTGTGCTTACGTGGCTTCGCAGTAGCCAATCTTCTTTGAGAAGATCCTCGTACATTGCGGGCATGAATATCTACCTAATTCGAGTTGACGTAGAAATTTGGCGAAGATCCCGATGATGGCCTAAGGCAATCGGATCATTTTTCGTTCTTTAATCAAACTTTGTTATGTGACATATTCTGTCACGTGAGTGAGAACAAACGTTCTCACATCACTCCTTCTAAGTTGGTAGTATTTTCATACAAAAAAAATTAGTGTTAGGCTAAATCCCCACCAAGGTTCAGGCCTTGCAGTGGCTGTGGGGCTCAGTAGCCTAGGGTGGGCCTAGCACCTTACGCGAAGTGAATTGAGCCGAAGGGGCTCTTTGTACCCCTCTTATAGGAAGAGGGGACAAAAGAGCAAGGGGCGAGGACGGGAACCTCTAACCCATTGTACTGTCCCGACGTTGGGAGGGGTTGTTCTGTGGTGTGGGACAACCCCTCTATGGAGGTGGCGTCAGTCCCATGAGGGACTAGCCGTCGAGGTGCCCTGTTTGCTCAACAGATCCGGGGCACCTCACTAAAGCATTGGTTGCACTCGCCGGGTTTTAGTGGGTAGATCTGGGTCCACTTACCAGCTTTCGGGCGCAGCGAGTCCCACATACCCGCGTGGGGAGACCCACTCCCCGCGAGATTCCTTAGAGCATTTCCCGGCGTTAAAGAAAAAAAAATTGGTAGGATTAATAAAATGTAAACAGCGAAAGTCACATGATAGTAATTTTGGTTTCATCATCATCATCATCAGCCTCTATCCGTCCACTGAACATAGGCCTCTCTCAATGAACGCCAAGACGCCCGATCCCTTGCCACTCGCATCCAACACGGACCGGCCACCGCACGGAGACCATCTTCCCACCTGGTTAATGGTCGACCAACACTCCGTCTACTTAAACTTGGCCTCCACTTATTGCCCCAACCTTATTGCCCCATCGGCCATCCGTTTTGGTTTATAATACAATTTTTTAAACATGCTTATCGTCTTGTCACTAACTCTGTAACATTATTAAAGTTACTAAAACATTCAAAGGAGAGCAGCTGTACATACAAAAAAATATTTGTGCGACGCTTTCTGACATTTTTTCTATCTAAATTAAGAATTCCTCAAATGTTTACAAAAATAACGAGCTTTTTTCGTTTAAACTTTTTCGCCGAGATGAACAAGTGTACTGGTGACAAATATTTTTGTTCTCAGTTGATTAATGTTACAAAACAAAATTAGTTTTTCTGTGTGCAAATTAAACGATTGATGGCTGAAGTCCACGCAGTCCGTGAAATGTGTTTCTGGTAAAAGCTGGCTAGAGATGGCTTTGTTTGGCGACCCATTTAGGTTTCAATGCAGGGCACGTGTCTCCTTCTCGAAAGCAGGCGAGGACCGGTTGTGATCCATAGTTCATCTATGCGTGGTGGTGTACTTCACTCACCCTTAAAGGCTTTTACTCTCATCAGGCATGGGGGTTTCCTCACGATGTTGTCCGGTGACCAAGCGATGGTGCACTTTGCATGGGGAAGTTTTGAAAAACTTATTTATATTCACCCCATTAGAATCGCACCTCCACCTCTTGTTAATATCGACTATGGACGAATATGACTACACATATAAACTTATTGTATTATATTTGCTAGTAACTGGCAAATGAACCACCTGATGACATTTTAGCGCCTATGAGTCATTGTGCCAGGAGGTCCAACTATTTAAGAGGGGACAGAAGAGCAGGGGGCAAGGGGTGAGGATGGGAACCTCACCCCATTGTACTGTCCCGACGTTGGGAGGGGTTGTTCTGTGGTGAGGGACAACCCCTCTGTGGAGGTGGCGTCGGTCCCTTGCGGGACTGACTAGCCGCTAGACAAAAAAAAAAGGAGGTCCAACTATATGCTATAATGTAAAAGCCTTCCTTAGTGGCCTTAGCAATTTTATACCAGTAATGTATAATTACACTTCCTAACCTGTCCTTTATTCTGGAATCCAGCAAAACCACAAGACAGTTCAATAACACATACATGATGGTAAGAACGCAGACGGGCATGCGGCACAAAGTGCATCCCTCCCATTCGCTATTTTAAATTTCTGTATATCTTGTGATATTCGCTTTCTTTATTTACAAAGAAATATGATCATATTATATACAATGTACTGGTCCATTGAGTCACAATTCCAATCAGCCTATAAACCATGGCACGATATTAAGCAAGGCATTTGAACGCCAAGATGGTGGTTTGGACTTGCGGACCGGCTGTATGATAAGTGGAATCAGTTTCCTGTTTGTCACGTCTTATTAATTCCTTCAGTCCATCCATTCCTTGTTTAAACATTTTTATGTCATAGTATTTGAAAATAACATAAAACGTAGAAGCAATAAATGGTGCAAAGTGTATATACCTGGAAAAAGAGCATGCCGTTTTGGGTCACACATACCTGGTAATATTAAAAGTGTACGAAGGCATATGAAATTTCGGTATCACATAAGAATTTCTGATTTCTTTTGAGGAGACCACGGTACCGTTGTTTACTCAACCCAAAGTAAAATTGTCGAGATAGAAACAATAAATACTCTCTCGTTTCAAATTTGCGTACATTTTACTTTGTTGCAGAAACCAGATTTACGAGAGGACGAAGAATATCCGTGAAATTGTGGCGAAACGAAATTTCATTACTATTAATGTGAAAAGGGACAGTAAATAAGGGTTACTTAAATATTAATGTGGTTTAGATTAAACTGAATTTCCGTAGCTTTCCCCAAAGGTTTAAAATCTGGACTTTAAGCGTCAGTTGGATTGAAACTATCACATTCAAATATGAGGGACCGCAGCTTGTTTACTTGTTGAGTTGTAGTTGAATGTAACTTCATTTGGGGTTTCAATTAACAGTTACGACAGTTGTATGTATTATGGCTTTCGGAACCATAAGGAGGATTTCGAAGGTCATAAAATGTTTGAAAGTTCTATTGCTAATAATCTGGTGTCCTATGGATGCAACTGATCACTTACCACTAAGTGAACCGACGTTCCATTTGCACCTTTTTTTTAAAAGTTTGACAGTAACAATCACAATTCACATATTCTTTGTTAAGCTCGTAAGAACTTCAGGTACCACACGTTTTGTCTTGGCCGATAGACATCCATGTATTATATAAGGCATCTCCTATCCTACTAATATTATAAATGTGAAAGTTTCTAAGAATGTATGTTTGTCGCTCTATCAGGCAAAAACTATTGAATGGATTTTGATGAAACTTTACAATAACATGGCTTATTCATCAGAATAACATATAGGCTATAATTTATCCCTTTACTCTCACGAGAATGGGAAGTCCGTGGGACTGTCGGAAAAAATAAGCCGTCTGGGAGTTTTTTCAACGAAAACGCTGCCTAAATTTCCAATTCCATCATAAATTATTTTGTTTAGCAAAAGAAACAAAATTATTTATTTATTTATCTTAAACAGGTCTACAGGAAAGTCCACGATGGCATATGTCTAGTGTAGTTAAGGATAACTTACTATATCCATTTTAATACTAAAAAAAATGGGCAATTATAAAGCGGTAATTGAAAAACTATTTACACATATACGGTATGAATCCTTATCACTTTAAATATGTAAAATGGGTTGAGCATTTCATAAAGATTATACATATATTTCCCTTTACACCATGCAAATTAAATGAATACTAAGGTATTTATATTTTAATTTTGATTTTGCTACAACTCCTAAATTATTCTCATAAAGTTCTCATATAAATTTAGTGATGAAATGTCTTCATGAGAATAAAGATGTCTAAACCTAAAGGATACGGTACGGTACTTACATAAAAAAAATATTTTTTAATTTTTTTATCTGTCCTGTCTGTCGTTTCTATTTCCGCCAAATCGCTGAAATGTCTGGACAGATTTCAACGGGACTTTTACTGACAGGTAGCTGATGTTATTTCCTACTAGCTGTTGCCCGCAGCTTCGCCCGCGTTAACTTAGACTCACAGCCGTACGCGGATTGATGATGATTATTTTTATAGCCTAAGTTACTCCCTATAACATCAGCTATCTGCCAGTGAAAGTCCTATCAAAATGGGCCTAGTCGTTTCAGAGATTAGCCGAAACAAACAGACAGACAGACAGACGGACAGACAGACACAAATTGTAAAAAAGGCTATTTTAGTATATGTACCGTTATACATCCCTATGCATTTAGTAAAAAGCGGTTATTTTAATATTACAAACAGACACTCCAATTTAATTTCTCTGTATGGATATCAATGTATGGTGAAAGAAAAAAAGAAAAGAAAGAAACATTTATTCGACACAAACAGGAGACACAGAGACCGAAAAACATTTTTGATTGCACAAACCTAAAAATAAGACAATAAATAAATAAAGACAATTAACAACAAATCAAATCGGTTCGGTGGTTTAATAGATAGACAGTCCCGGTGTTTTACCTGCACAGCTCGTAATTTTTTTACCTGCAAAGCCCGTGGGATTTTCAGGAGACAAATTATTTTATGTCCTAAATTTGAAATTTCAAAGTATCTTCATACAAAATTTCACTCTCCGTTCTCATCCGTTCGTCCGTTCCGTGATTCAGAAGATAGACGTTCCCGGGGTTTTAGCCTCATAAATGCCGTTCCCGTGGGATATCCTATCCTATGTCCTTTCTCGAGTCTCAAACTATCTTTGTGCCCAATTTCATCCAAATCTGTTCAGTGGTTTAGGCGTGACGAACAGACAGACAGACAGACAGAGTTACTTTCGCATTTATAATATTAGTAAGGATTTGCTATTTGCTATTTGATATTCGTTACTCGTTATTCGTTATATTTTTTTATAACATAGGAGGGCAAACGAGCACTCGAAGCCTTTTGGCGTCTAACGACGCCCATACACATCCGCACAACCAGAGATTATGCAGATGCGTTGCTCTCCTTTTCCCTATAATGGGCGACCGGAAACTCACACACCGCACGAAACGCGACAGCATAGCTGTCACTTGACGCGAGTGTAATGTGAGCGAGAGGTACCATGTCGGTCGTGCCGGCCCTATTCAGCTGAAAAGCAGCATGGCACTACCTCTTAACAAATTTATGTACACTAGGATAGTTACAATAGGAAATAGCATTTATAAACAATGCTGGTACAAAGGCACTATTTATCTGATGTTATAAGGAACTTAGGCTATAAAAAAAATCATCATCGATCCGAACACGGCTGTAAATCTAAGTTATCGCGGGCGAAGCTGCGGGCAGCGACTAGTCTGGTATATAGTATGTAAGTTTTAAAGTGAAGCGCAAAAGTTTATCCTCATTTCAAGTTTTAGACAAGTTCTATTCAAAATGGCAGGTGATGCCCATCTAATTTTCAGGAATTGTCCCTGTTCATTATCATAGATTAAAATTAATTATTTATCCAATGGAAACCAAATGTTCAAAAAGTTGTCGAGGAAAATTATACCAGGAAAACCGTAAGAACCATTTCCAATTAATAATATTATATTAAATGTATATAGCCTATTTACGTCCCTTTCATTTGTATAAAAAATCGGCTTTACACTCCTTGGTTTGAATGTCATTTCTTTAATCGCTTTAAAAATTTGCCCAATAGGATTTCTAATGGAACCGAAATGAAAATACATGTCCCACCTTTTACCAAATGTATATTTGTTGTTCAGGAAAAAAAGGTAGACAATGTTATGATTTATGAATTTATATTTAGAATATAAGAACATTATTTAAAAACTTAATTTTCTTTTTTTCTGCTAATTTTTTTTATTATATTATTTTATTTAATCGTTAAATAAGATTTTTAAGTTTTGGAGGCACATAAAATCTAAAATGTACTTTGTATTTGTAATGGTGTTGCAATAAAGTTATATTATTATTATTTACCGGTGGGAAGGAAGCGCTGTGCCGCGTGCCGCTGCATGGATACCACCATCTTGCTTGTTTCTCGAGAAGGGCAAGACAGGCAGTGTGATTACTGGCACCGAAATTACTATGTCTCAGGAGAGGCAACACATAAATAAGTTGCCTGAGCTAGTCCTATGTAATTGTTGTAATAATGTTTTCCTATCCAACTGACATAAAAAATAATAAAACAGCATAAATAAAGAATAACACTTTATTAAAATAAAGTTAGTTTATAACAGTGAGTCTATTGTCCAATGTAGGTACGACAGGTGTAATGTGTTTGATGTAACTCTCAAAAACGTCCGTATCTTTACCGACGGTAATTTTGTTTTTTCCATATTTTTTGAGCACCTAAAAAGAAAAATATCAAAATGTAAAAAAAAACGCAATAGCAATAGAACTGATGAATTTGAATCGGTTAAACCGATTTTGATAAAACATTAGACATGTTAGAGAACCCACCGATGAGAACCACCGCTAGAAACCGTGCTTTCAAATAAATAAGAAAATCTCAAAGCAGTTCACTCCTTTGCTAACTGCGGTGTCACAAACAGACGCAGTCAAACACACTTGGCGGCTATTGGCGGTCCAACTTATGGCCGCCATATACGTTCAAGTTATTTGATCAAACAGGCTGGTTCAAATAGTTTGATCAGATTGGCATTGACACCTGTTTGATCAAATTACCTGACCGTACATAATCTTTATATATAAAAATCAATGCCACTTTTCGTTGTAATTTTATAACTGAAGAACGGGCTCACCAATCCCAACCAAATGTTAAGGCTTTGTTCGGACTATTTAGTAGATGGCTTATGTGAAGTTTGCACAAAATCGGTCGAGCGGTTCTTCATTTATCACATTTTTTTAATTCAATAAATGGCGGATCATTTTGTTAATGGAGATTTTGCTGTCATATTGAAACTTTTTTCAGTGTTGACAGTACAACATTATGTTTTAAGATAGCTAGCAAATAATAATATATTTTTTGTTTGAATAAATTAATTTGATGTTCCAATTTTTTGTTATTTCACTTTATACGTAGCGAAGCACGTACCGGGCCGCTAGTAATATATATAGCGGCCATTAATGGGCGTGAAAATTTGAAAATAAACTCATGTCATATTTTGATGTCTGTCATTGTCGTGGTAAATATAGTAATTAGCTAATTCTCGTTAAGTTTACCTACCAATTAGCTCCTAATCATCGCTTACCTACTAATTAGACAGCATTACCGAATGGCATTATTGAAACTAGCCTCTGGTTGTTTTAAAGGTCCATACTAAGTATTATCTTACATGATATGGAAACTATTTAGTAATAATAATACTCTAATACGGTTACCTATATTATTTTATGTAATTATTGCTTAATCTCATAAAATACAATTACTTTTATAAGAATTTCAATAGTAGGGTTAATTATTTTCGTCGCCTAAGAAACAGGTTTAGCGGGCCCCCGTTACACGTAAAATTTTTGAAATAGGATTCTGGATATTTTTGGAATTTTGCCCACACCGTTTGGATCATCTGTAGCACAATCCTTCTAATCATTAGAATAAACAAACCTTAGAGTATACATAATATATAGAGCGGTGTCACGAAGTAAGAAGCACGACTATGAACATAGACAAAACCATTGTCTTGGAAACGTGGAATCAGTGTAAACAACAAGCGCTTTTCATCATATTTGTTTTATGTTAAAATGGTGAAATATCAAGTGCTAATTTGTAGGAATGATTCCTGGAAGCAAAATAAAAGAAAGCAATAACATTTTTGTCTTGGCGTTTATTGAGGGGTGCTTATGTTTAGCAGTGGATGGATAGAAGCTGATGGTGATAATGATGTATGTCCTAATTTAAAACATCACTCTCACAGCGCTTTTTTGTAGATAAATATCTATATATAACGCATCTGCTTACGATCGGCACAATGAAGCGGCGTGACAGTAGCACTCTTTAATATATTATATGTATACTCTAAGAAACAAACTGAATACTTGACGCCAGCGTATAGTGGAATATTTAATTAAGCGCTACTTTTTTTTGTTGCGGGTAACGCATCTGCATATCTTTTGTGCGGATGTCTACGGGTGTCGGTATTAGGCGGTACGGTCATAAGGCCCCGACTGCTCGGTTCCCTTCTTATGACATAAAAAAATAAAACAAAATCTGTATAAAAATAGTTGTTAGTTGGTACATTCTATAAAGTAATGGTTTAGACTAGTAATGGTTTTTTTGGGTGAAATGGTCCCGTTAATGATCACCCGTCTGGCCTTGCTGACGTCCCCACCCCTTAAATAATAATAAAATAATGGTTTAGACGATCCAAAAAAAAAAAAAAGGAAATAAAACAAAAAAATAATTAATGTAAAACAGTTTACAATACAAGCTATACTTACTTCAAAGCTATTGCCTCCATTACTTATGAAGCTCGTCGTGGTAACTTGATATTCCTTATCGGGCTCTAAATCGTGATATTCCTCCCCTTCCTTTATTAATACTTTTACCGTAACACCATCAATACCATCAGTCAAATTAAAAGTCAGACGTAATCCTTAAAGTAGATAAACAAACAACACTGTGAAATATTAACAAACGAAACAATTTAAAGAAACTGTATTTGACTAAGATATTTCAGATGACTTTTTGTTGTTACTCAACTAAGAAAACAAACACTTATCGTCCAATGCTGGACAGAGGCCTTCATCAATGAACGTCAAGACGGCCGAATCCCTGCCACCCACATCTAACCAGGACTGGCTATTGTGCAGAAATATTCGTCCTATCTTTATATGTATATCATTTTAGGACAAACACATACAATGCAGATTTTAATCCGTATGTTTACAGTTTGTTGTTTTTTGATAGTTCAATTGAGTGACTGAAAACGAATAAATTATTATTTGAAAATAACTATTGATTCATAAGGAATTGGGCTACCATTCCAAGCATATTATTAACTATGATTATTTAAGATTGCCTATTACTATTCTAAAGAAATATAAAGACGAATTGAGAACCTCATCTTGTTTGAAGTCGGTTAAAAGTATGTATGGATTACATTGCTGCTTGACTTTTAATTTTTGTAGTCATTTTCATCGCTATTTGTACCTGTAATACTCGTTGTTTTAGTCAAGTGAATTATTATCTACCAACAGCATAATTAGAGCTTTGAGGATACCAACACATTTTTATATTTTTAGTAAATAAAATGGTTGAAAATGAGTTTTACGTGTTTTTCAATTTATTTTACGGAGATGGATATTTCTCCATTGTTTATGGCGTGTTCGGGAACAAAAAATAAGAAGAGACACTGTATATGTCGCATTTGAAACAATTTTCATAGTTATGAATGATATTTTCTATATCTCACCAGAAACTTGTGGCATCCAAGGTCCTTGGAACGGCTTGGCGACCCAATAATTCTTCATACATATCTTGAATGCATCGACAAGATATTTACCGGGAAGCGAAAATGTAGTTACGTTATTTGAAAATGGCATTGTATTTATTATACCACCTTTTCTTATTACTGAAATACAGGCAAATAAAAAAAGTTATTCAAATAATGTCTTATCTAATAGGATAAAAATAATCCATCAGGAATTGATCCTCTTTTGAGGATAGGCATTTTCCAAAGCATGCCGTAAAGTCTCAAAATAAGGTAAAATAAATATTTAATGCAAAATGTTAAAAGTAGGTCAGATATATCTAATATTTTATGCATCTAATGCTTACCGCCTTGTGGTATAGATCCACGTATCATATTTCTTAGTAGGAACGCAACATGAGGCAAACTGGAGACATTCATTTGTTTTGTCTGTAATAAAAGTGATGCAGTAGACCAATTAATAGACAAAGAAGTGATGAATAAAATACAAGTTGTAGTAGGTATTAATTGTGGATCGTCTTGCAAACATGTTAAAAGTCGAATGGCAGGGCCTGGAAAATGCTCCTCGATGGTTCAAGCCTTGTCGTGCCAGTGGGGCTCAGTAGCCTAAGGTGGACCCAGAACCTTGGGCAAAGCCAATTGAACTGAGGGAGCTGTTCTTTGTACCCCTCTTATAATAAAAGGGGCGAAAGAGCAGGAGGGACAGGGCGAGGAGGGGAACTTCCTATTGTCTGTAACTGTCCCGACGTTGGGAGGGGCTTTTCTGTGGTGCGGGACGACCCCTCTGTTCAGGTGGCTTCATTCGAACATTTCCCAGCGCAAAAGAAAAAAAGAAGAGTTTGGAAAATGGGAATGGTATTTTGGCGTTCATGAAACTCTTGCCATGAGGTCTTTATTAGTTAGTACATTTGCCTCATGCCACCATATTTGAACTGATGAGGTCAATAATGACGATAATGGAAAGAGTAGCCGAGTAGAAAGCACAAAAGGAGCATCAGCATTACAAATTTGTCCCTTATCGATAATATTTTTAAAAAAATATCATTCAACCTCTTTACATGCTCCAACTAAAAAAAATAACACTTACGGCATAGAGCATCGAGTCGGCTATGACGTTGCCAATAGTACACTCTTCGGAGCCACAGTTACCCGCTAACAAATCACTGGTAACATATCCAATTTCTTCATTTAATATAGTGTGAAGTTTATCTGCATACGGTTGTAGTAATGCCTTTACCTCTGGATCTTAAAAAACGAAAAATATTTTATATTTAATAGGAAAAATCGCACGATTGTGATTTTAGATGATTATAGATTGAGATTTATATTAAGATGTAATTGTTGTTTATATGCACAATAAAAAATAAAATAAAAATAAAATTCATCTTTGTTACATCTTTTTTTTTTTTCTTTAACGCCGGGAAATGCTCTGAGGCATCCCGCGGGGGAGTGGGTCTCCCCGCGCGGGTATGTGGGACTCGCTGCGCCCGACAGCTGGTAAATGGACGCAGCTCTACCCACTAAGACCCGGAGAGTGCCACCAATACCGCCTTTGATGAGGTGCCCCGGATCTAGAAAACAAACAGGGCACCTCGACGGCTAGTCAGTCCCGCAAGGGACCGACGCCACCTCCACAGAGGGGTTGTCCCGCACCTCAGAACAACCCCTCCCAACGTCGGGACAGTACAGTGGGGTGAGGTTCCCACCCTCACCCCTTGCTCCCTGCTCTTCTGTCCCCTCTTCTTATAAGAGGGGTACAAAGAGCCCCCTCGGCCCAATTAGCTTCGCCCTAGGTGCACCGCTCACCCTAGGTTACTGAGCCCCACCGCCACGACAAGGCCTGAACCATGGTGGGGTAATAGGTTACACCCATATTAGTAGGTACAATATAAATATTAAAATTTAAATGAAAAAAAATACCTTAGATACTAAAATCAAATACCAATAGAATTAATGTTGACTATTATAATTATTATTATGTCTTTTTCTTCTTTTATGATTATAAGACAAGTTGGGGTATTAGGAATCTGATTAAAACAAACTCGTGGTGTTGCTATGAAAATATAGAGAAAAGATAAGTAATAATAATATATATATGTACTAATGTGTTAAAGTTCATTCATATTTGTCGATTCCCTTTTGAAAATACTGAATCGTCAAAAATGATACCATGTTAAAATAACGTTATATTAAAAAAGAATATAATTCCAATTACAAAAAGGTCTAATTACATGATTTACTTATCCGTTTTTTTTTTCATCATGTATAGTGACTTTGTGACTAGCTCTAATAGGTTAGCGTCCAAGTAACTTATGTATTTCAAGCCTATCCTTAGACGCAAAATACTAGGCCGTGATGACAGTAATTGCATATTTAAACATTAGAAGATCTTAAGATGGCACATTCTCTATATAGTTTGTGAGATATACGCAAGGAATAACCTTGATGAAGGTATAGATGTTTTATTTCACGAAAGCGGTTGAGCCATCCTTGTGTTTTAGATGTAGATGCGCATTGTATTTGTGTGAGTAAGCACAAAGTAGATATGAACAGAAGGCAGTCACGTCATGTATGTACTTCACTTTGTATACCTACACTCGGCGGTCGCGTTATAGTTGCTAACTTTGGCTTATGCGCAAAAACTGTCGTGGTAGTGACACTCGTAAATAGTATAATATATTATTAGTATATTTTATTATTTATATATTATCCATTTATGTAATAAGTATTCATAATTAATATGTATCCGTAAGAGGTAGTGCCATGCTGCATTGCCGAACTGGGCTGGCACGACCGGGGTGGTACCTCTCGCTCACATAACACCGGTATCAAGTGACAGCTATCTATGCTGTCGCGTTTCGTGCGGTTTGTGAGTTTCCGGAGTCCCATTTGGAGGGGATAGGGAAAAGAAGGGCGGCGTATCTGCGTGGCCTTGATTGTGCAGATGTGTATGGGCGTCGGCGCCGTGAGACTCCGACTGCTCGTTTGCCCCCTGATGACATAATAAAAAATAAAAAAAAAAAACAGAATGTTTCATATCATATGTATAATACATTACATACATATGTATAATCTTTACATCAACATCAAGAAGAAAAAAAATGTGATCCCTCCATTTTTGCACAAAAATACGGACGCGTGTCTCAATCGCGTCTCGCACTGTTCCTAATGTTCCGCGCGGCCACGATGGCCGTGAACGGTTTCTGTGAGCGTTGCTCGAGCGCCTGGTGTATATAGATTGTCTTCTGTCTATATCTATTTTATGGCTCAGTTCAGTACGTTGATAAGTGCTCCCTGCAGTTATGCACACAAGAGCACAACTACAAGTAGGGCCACCCCCTTTCGTAAAAAAAGTTATATATACATATACTTTAACACTATGGGTACGCAAAACTGAAAACGTATAATATTCTTCTGAGAAGTACGGTTAAAGTGGATACTTGAATATCGGAATCAATTATTAATAGCTGATGGTTATTAATAATATTATTTTGATGAAAGATATACAACTTCTACTTACCTTCCGGAATTGACCTATTTAGAAATACAGGTACTCCATCGTACCCTTTCAAATTGCCTTCATTATCAAAATACGTCGTTAGGTTCCCCAAATATTTGCTGAAACAAGCAGCAGTAACAATCAGCACCTGTTACCAAATTTTAATCATTAGTTTTTCACTTTAGTATCATTAGAACTTTCTCTAGTGACATTTTAGGGGATTTTATGCTACTCGGAGATGTCAAGGGTTCAAATCCCTGGACAGGCGTGTAATTGCTCTATGGGCGTGATAGTCTATGAAAACAGTGCATATTTAACATAATAATAATATGCTGTCTGCTTAATTAAGTGTGGTGCCTAATTAAGATAATATGTTTCTAAATTATATAATAATCTATACTAATATTATAAAGCTGAAGAGTTTGTTTGTTTGGACGCGCTAATCTCAGGAACTACTGGTCTGATTTGAAAAACTATTTCAGTCTTAGATAGCCTATTTATCAAGGAAGCATATAGGCTATATAACATCACGCAGTGACTAAGAAGAGTGAAGTTAAGCAAGTTAACGCGGGCGAAGCTGCGGGCAACAGCTAGTAGTAAAATAAAATTATATTTCCAGGAATTGACCCATTGGAACGAAACAATAATAATAATTAATGAAAATATGAAATCGTCATTAACAGAAAGCTCTCAAATTACTCACACACGCTGTATGGTAATATCCTGAAGGTATTTTTGTAATTAAAATGGCTTTTGTTATTAATTATAAAAAAAATACAAAAAATTAAAACTGACTTCAAAAATAAAAGACTAAAATGTAATAAAATAATTGCGTTTCTTTAATTTTTATGCTTATAACTTATAATCAACTTATTCTTCTACTAATGTACAAACTTTGCGTTTACCACATTATACGTACTTTTAGAGTCGGTGTCGTTATTGCTATACCTACCTACCTACCTTGGCTGACACAAAGCCTCACAAAATCGTGCAATCGGTTTTACAGCCTAACTAACCAGATAGACTTACTGCGATGAAACGCCAAAATAAAAATATTTAACTTATTTTTTTATTTTTCTATACAATTTTTTATGGTTTAACGGCATAGAAGTGGGTAATTGTGGCGTTATGTCAATAAATAATATTATGGACCTGTCAATTCAAATATTAATTCTTTACAACAAAATTATGCTTATTTCTACATATAATAGATACATACGATTTGTTTCACTCAATAAAACCTTAACCCATTCCATGATTGAATGTGCCTTGCATAACAACATTATTGTCAGAGACTGGTGTTTGAAGCAAGAAACTGGTAATTCGTTCACCACTCACCAGGTCTCAATCGGAAGACGGTGGCGATGTAAACTGATCTTCCTTATCTAAAACTATTGTAAAAGTGAACTGGATCTCGGAATGTATAAATGCTACTATTTGGACATTTGGTATCTAGATTATTCATATTTAATCAATTAAAAACAGCCATTAACATTTCTTCAAAAACAATTAAAGAAGTAATACTTAGTGAATAATGTAACTGTTAGTTGTTTCGTTACTTGATAACCCATAAACAGTTTTGCATAATAGATAATCCATGATCAAAACTAGAAAATTGGATAGGATAATTTTATAGATTACTGGTATCCACAATCTTTTCCAATTTCAAACTCACGATCGATTTAGTATTTTGAAGCAAAGCCGCGGACAAAAGTGTACCTAATGTATATCATTTCATGTGTCACTAATTTTAAAAATATTGATATTGTTGTTCAGATCGCGATTGAAATTTATCTCCACAAATTATATTTTACACGAATTTTATTTCACATGAAAGATTAATGATGATAATGAAAACGTGTCAATTGCAAAATGTTTGTGATTTACGAGTGCGCCTCAAATTTTATGTGGAATGCGACGCAACCAAATTATTTCGCCATGACCATAGGTATTAAGACTAGTTTGTGGCCATTGGTGGGATAGGGAAAAGGTGGGCAATACATCTGGATAATCTCTGGTAGTGCAGATATGTATGGGCGTCGGTAATCTAAAGCTTCGACTGCTCGTTTGCCCTCCTATGCAATAAAAAAAAACTATTTTCTCTACCATCATGAAAACTCGGCTATTTTTTCTATGGATTTTTTAAAATACTTTGTAGTAACTCAACTATGCAGACGTAAACTCAATGTACGATGCTGCTAACTGATGGTAGGATTTTTTTATACCTATGGACGCTTTTACACCCCGTCAATCTGGTCCCGTTGTAAGTTCTCGAAGAACTTGTGTTACGGGTACCAGACAACGGAAATATATTTAATAATTATATACTATATATATTACGATTTTTATTATATTATACACATATTTAATATACGTCCACGACGCCGGAACCCAGAAAACATTTTGTTCCCTGGCGGGATTCGAACCCGCTACCTACGCAGCACCAACGCACTAACCATTGAGCCACAGAGGCTACCTATAGGATATATTTTAAAAGTAAAACGTAAGCAGTCACCTTATGATCTGGATTTGAATCATACTCCTTTAAAACTGGATACGGTCCTGCAACATGCTCCTTGCTTGGTGCTGTCCCATTCCAAAGTAGGCTGTGAGAATGGCCGCCTACTATTATGTCGATATTTTTGCCTACTGTCTTAGCAATGGTTCTGAAAACAAATTGTTCTATTATTACTTACATGGCTCTATGAAAACATGTTAACTTTTCATGTTTTAATGAATTGAATATGTATGCGAGACGTACCGTCGTTATTAATTCTAAGCAATTTACCATTTAGATATGGATTCCAGATTCGTAGAATTTCTAAACCCACAATTCCTACTCAAAATATGTATGTCAAATCAAATCACATTCTCTTTTTGCATAGGTTATGATTTGATTTCATTACAAAATTATATATAAGAAACGCTCATCGAGCATATAATTGGTATAGAGCGGTAATTCTATGTGTATTGTATTTAAAAAAAAATCCACCTTTGTGCTGCGATGCTGCGTCGGTTCTGCGCTATAATTGGCCGACTGATGGCCATTGATGGATGATTGGCCGATTGGACGTACATAAAGATCACGGGTTGGTTGAATTACAGTACGTACGAGCAGTTTCAGAATTTATGGCTCCAATTACTACTCTATCCGATTATATGCTAGATGGAAACACTTTAATCGGGTAAGAACGGTTAAAACATAAAACGCCAATGTTAAAAAAAAGCTAGCAATGTAATTATAAGAGACGTTCTTTTATCCCGAGTATTTTTACAATGTATATAATATCCTTACAGTGAGCGGCTGATTCCGTGTTAAATTAATCAAAAATTCCCAAAATCTTTACCACCCCAACGTTCTTTAACATTTTAGAATAAACCGAAAAGTCTAAAATATGCGTTTCGCGTATTAAATTTAAAATAGTATAAGGCAGTGTAATAGTGTATGTTGGATGCGAGTAGCAAGAGATCGGCCGTTTAGGCATTCATTGAGGGAGGCCTATGTTGAGCAGTGGGTGAATAGCGGCTGATGATGATGATGATGATGATGAAGGCAGTGGCCGGGCCGTGTTGGATGCGAGTGTCGAGGGATCGGTCGTCTTGGCGTTCATTGAGGGAGACCTATGTTCAGCGGTGGACGGTTGATGATGATGATGATAAAGGCAATACATTTTTCTTACATTTTTCTAATATACCTATATACCGAATTATATAAATATTGATCTTCACGACAACCCTTACTTAAACGGGTAAGCCAATATTGTAACAAAGAGAGTTATAGAGCGGACCCGATAAACCGATTTATCGGAAAATATGAGATTAAACTACTTTCTTTGCATTTAAATTACTTATAATTCAAGCGAGAAGGTAAGATAGTATATTGGATTTAAAATAAAGGGATTGCAATAAAGTATAAGTATGAAGAAAAAGTATGAAGAAATAATAGTATTCGAGTATGTTTTGATAGTAGTTTATACACCAATGTTACTGAATAAAAGTTTGTACAACAATGTTTGTACAACAATGTTACTCAATAAAATGTTAGCTATTAACTAATACTGATTATGTAAGATAACATTATATACCTAACGTTACATAATTTTTATTTGCTGTGCACGTTCTTAAAAAAATTAATATTGTGTCTTCGTTTTAAAATAATGAAATGTGTTTAGGTATGTTATTGAAGTGATAAATCAGGGCGTTATTTATATGTCCGGGCGTTGTTAATAATGACATGTCAAATTGGGTTCCTCTAGTAGAGTAGCCCGATTTGTTTTAGGACTACCTTATTTACCATGTTATCTGATATATAATATACTAAATATCATAACCTTACCAAATCCAACGTTATTAGTATTTTTTGTCATTGCTCTTTTAATATAATTAAACAACTTTTACGGTTTCTATCGACCCCCACACATGGAAACCACAACGATCGGGATCGATCGCGGAAGCTTAGGTTCGAATCCGATACGAGTAGACACAAACCCAGACCGCGCAAACAGCGCTAGCACTACGCTACCGCTAGATTGCTTGGGCACCGCGCGTGACCCGCCTCCCTATCCAGAGGAAGGGACAAGGGCCAGCTCTCATGATGATAGGTTAAATTCAACCGTAAAAGATTCGTCGACCGTATCAGATTTGACTAGTCCAAATCCTGCTCTCCCGAGCAGCGCGCGCGATGAACCGCGCCCCTTGCGGGGCGCGGAAGGGGACGTCCCCCATTCGAATATTTTTCTGCTCATTTACTGTACCGATTGAGCTTAAAGGCCATCAGGCCCAGAAGTCTAGCGAAAAAAAAACGGTTTCTATCGCGGTTCATTACCTAAGTTTTTTACATGCCCGATGTTTCGGATACTTTACAGCAACCAGGGTGAATTTAATTTGCAACTTTCAGTCCTTCTATTCTATAATTGTATCGCAGTTGAATTAAAAATATAAAATCATATCAATCATAATATATGTTAATTAATAATAATATAAGTTTGGAAAATCCAAAAGTGCACGCCTCATAATCTCAGTTTCCACAATAAAATTGATTATTTGTAAAAGCCTGACAGTTGCTTAGCAACGAATAAACAGTCCGATATAAATGCACATTTGTTAGTCGTATCTTAGCTTTTATAAATAATAATAATTAAACGACAGTGAATTGAAAGCTCATATCAATTAGGAAAGGGTACGACTTTTTTTTAGACCAATGTCCCTGCCACATACAGACACAGAAAACATTTACTACAGACAAAGATTACTTTTAATGTTATTATTTACTTTATTAAAAAAACTAGAGAGGTTTCAAGGGACACCCGGATGGAACGAAGTTCCTTTCGAATAATTAGTGAAGGAATTGTAATAAAAAACAAAAAAGTACATACACACACACACACACACACACTCATAAGTGTGTATGCGTGTGAAATCAACGAAAAATATTACCAATGATTTAGAAGCACGCCATCTGTCGATGAAATATTTTATGTATCAATGTTAATAAAATCAACGAAAAATACTTCCAATTATTTAGAAGCGTGCCATCTGTCAATGATATATGCAAACTGTATCAAATACTGTTAGGATGGCGATGCTTTTTTTTTTATGTTAGTTGGATAGGCAAACTGGCAAACGTACCACCTGATGGTAAGTGGTTGACGTAGCCCATGAACATAAACTAGTTTACCTGAAACGAGCCCAGGCAACTCCTTTATGTGTTGCCTATCCTGAGACATAAGATGTTAAGTCTCGGTGCCAGTAATTACACTGCCTGTCTTGCCCTTCTCTCCGAAACACAGCAAAGCTGTTTCACGGGAGAAACAAGCAAGATGGTGGTTCCCATGCAGCCGGGAGCGCGGCACAGCGCTTCCCTCCCACCGGCTTGTACGTATTGAATCAATGTTTTAATAAGAATCAACGAAAAATATTATATCCTATAATACCTTCGGGAATAGAACTATCACACCATTGTTTACGCATTCCGTTCGAAATTCGTTAAAAAATTACCGTGCAACTAGTATATTTAGATATTGAAAGTCAAACTTAATGTAATGGCAGCACTATCTATGAAAAACTTTGTTTGAAGCCAATGTATTTGGAGATATTACAATATAATTAAAACAAGTGTGTATACTAACAGTTTCTTTTGAAGTTTTTTTTAAATACTAACAATATACTATGGACTTGGTTAGTAAATGTATTAATAAATTTATTTTAATGTATGAAATTGTGTGTGCCCCCCCGCCTCCCCGATTTACAATTATGTCCTAATATTATAGTAAACAAAAATAGGTATAAATTTTTTATGATTTTTTTATCGATAAAATTCAGAGCATCTCCCGGCGTAAAATAATAATAAAAATAAAAAGTCACCGAGATCCGAGGTGGGATTTGAACTGGGGTTTTTTACTAAGCAGCCCCAATAGTGTAACAAAAACAACTACCAACGCGGTAATGTGTCAATCAAAAAGCCGCACGTCTTACAACTATAGCAAAAAGCCAATACGCGAAGCGGCCGCGCGCGCGACACTATACATACGTATGCGATATACTCGCAAAAAGTGTCGTGCCAACTTTTCGTAAGAATTTTTCCCGTCTAGCCCCCTTTCGTAACGCGCGTAAAGGAACTACGTTCCAATAAATTATTGTTATTGAAATATATTATTTTATGTGTCGGACAGATTATTTGACTCGATATATTTATTTAACCAATTTCAGTTTCGAAAAAAACTGCTTTTTTGACCTGTAGAGAGTAGAGCACTAACAACACTTCGCTTATGAGGCGTGCAATATAGAGTACACAAACGCTACAAATTATTATAATTTGAAGGCTAAATGTTTATGAGAAATTTGCAATTTACTAACTTGTCAACTTCAAGTCCACAGTGTGACAAAACTATAATAATGTCGACACCCTCGTCAGTTAGTATTTGAGCTTCCCTTTTCACTGTATCAATGGGATCCAAAAATATAACATTTCCCGCATTTGATGATATCTGAAATAAGAAATAATATAAATATATTACATTTTCAAATCAAAGTTAATCTTATGATATCACAGACTTATTATTAATACTATTAACTGAGAATATCCCTTTTCTGATGAAAGTATTCTTTGAAATAAAGTATTTCTTATAATATAAATATAATATTATCTCAGTAAAAATAGTTGAACGGTGGCTAAAATCCGAAAATATGATCACAATCAAAATTACTTTAACGCTCTTTTAAGAACAGAACATAAGCGAATAAGGACATAATTGACCATGCTTTCTGTTGAATTAAAAAAATGCCCGCAACGTTTTATCATAAATGATATCGATTAAATAATTTAAGAAATATATTTTTATAGATATTGAGAATAAATTACGATTATCAAAAGTTGTATATAAATTAAAGCTTATATACTAAGTCGGTCGGTCCGTGTTTGAATTAACAAAACCTTTGGTTGGCCAACTTACCTTGGTTTCTGTGGTAATTAATCCAATAATGCCGATTTTTCGTCCCTTCTTCTCTATTATGATATGTGGTTTGTACAAACCATTCAAAGATGGCTCTAGAGTGGTGTCAATGTTCGCAATAAGAACAGGTGCTTGCATTGCAGCCAAGTACGGCGCTAATCCGGGCACGCCATCGTCGAACTCGTGGTTTCCAATAGCCTAAAAACATGTGAGGCTTAAATACATATGTTTAATTACTATTTTGCCCTTCTTTCCGAATCACAACAAATCTGTTTCACGAAAGAAATAAGCGGGATAGTAGTACGCATGCAGACGGGAGTCTGGCACAAGGGCATTCCTCCTACCGGTTCGAACCGCTGTTACGCTTTCACGCGAAAACTACTTAACCGATCATCATGAAACTTTGTACACATATTCTTGGTGGTATTAGAAGTAACATAGGATACTTTTATAAAAAAAAACTAAAATCTTATCCTGCGCAGACGAATTATTTTTTTAAATGAATATTATAAATTAATTGTCCTAATTAATATTATAAATGTGAAAGTAAGTTTGTTTGTTTATTACGATTTTACGCCTAAGCCACTAAACCGATTTTAAATATTTTTTCAATAATGGAAAGCCTCATTATCATCGAGTAACATAGACAATAGTAGAAACCACGCATGTGAAACCGCGGGGCGCTGCTACTTTTAAAATAAGGATATATTCTATGAAATGGTTTTAAAATATATGATTTTAAGTTAACATGATTACTAAAATTATTTAAAACGGGATATTTACCATGTTTTTCATTTTTATTTCGCGGAGCCCGATGTTTCGACATTATCTTGGAATGTGTGAAAAAAAGTGAAAAACATGGTAAATATCCCGTTTTAAATAATTTTAGTAGTTTTAAAATAGGTGCTTTCCAAAAATGTTAATACGATAAACTTTAGATAATCTAACAAAAAGATCGTTTTGGTTTGATCAACTGTGATTTATTTTATTTATTTATTTATTTGGATCATCAACAATTGTATACACGTTGAACAATTCTATAAAATACATACACCAAAATCAAGTCAAACGCATAACAATCACTTATAGATGAACTCAACATGTTATTTAAAATAATAATAATTAATAGAAATGATATAAAAACAAGTACTAATATTGGCTCATTATAACATAAGAACATGTCGAATATGAATTCTAGCTTAATTAATTAAAGAAAATAATTAAACTGTGATTAAAATAGAAAGTTATCTCTCCACTCGAGTAATTTTGATAGACTTAATTATAAGTTTTTCAAAGTCAACACAATTTGTTTTGTGAATTAAACTTTAAAAATACTATCTGGGTTCCCATCAAAAATTCAATGAATGGGCACTGAACCCTGTCCGTGTCTAGACGTCGTTCAATTTGATCGTGCTCAGCCCCGTGGAAAAAATATAACTACCTATCAACTACAGCTTCCACCGAGTGGACTTGTAATATCTGAGATCGGAATATAAGTACATTCAGCGCATAGCATAAAGTGTATAGAAAAATAATGTGTCCTGAGATAAGATATGAAACCCTAAAACTGTAAAGTGGGTTTAGGGCCTCGTATTAAATTTTGGCGTTTTTATCACAAACCCAATTTTTCCGTGCGTAGCTCTCCTATGCCACGGTGGAGCCGCACTTTGGAGATGGATGGAAGGATTGAGAGAGATATTCACGTCCACCAAACCACCACCACTCACCACTCATCCAAAACGGTCCACCCATCAAGACGAACGATACACTTGATCACCGTAATTTTTTTTTTAAATTTAAGTTGAGTAATGTTATTTAGAAATGGGTTTAGAAGTGGGTAATTCAGAATTATGTACGCTGCCATTTTGTAACATCTGCCATTTTGGATTAATAATAATACTTGCATGGTCATCAGAAATAAAGGTATTATGCGTTTCAAATCAGAATAGGAACGTCAATGACCTCTATCTGTCAAATAATCCTTGAAAAGTACGGTTTGCACAAAAACTTATTTGCATACTTAATAGTTTTAAATCGAATTTAAATAAAAACGTTAAATAGTCGTAAATTATTTAAAAAATTGAAGTCATAACTCGTTTTTAAAACCATACAATATCTTTTTTTTTTCATTGTTGGCGCAAAAAAGCCATGTCAAAATTATTAAAGAAAATAAGGACGCCGGTCACTATCTTGCCGTTATAGTGTGCTCCATCGTGAGGACCTGAAGGAAATATAAGTTTGACTCGTGAAATATACGCTACCATTTTGCAAACACTGAAAATGAAAGTAAAGTGACCAAGCGAGTTCTTTTGGCTACGGGGATAAATAAAAACACGTTAACACGTATCCGACGCGCACTCGGACAGAAATGCAGACATGAGCGGAATTGAAGAGCTAGATTCTGATTGATTTTTTGTCACTTAATCTCTGTAAATAATTTTAATTACAAGAAAACTTTTTTGCCCACCCTACCTAACTGGTTTGAATTGACAGCTATAACGTCACAATATGGTGCTAAGTCCGTCCTATTCTCATTTGAAACGCACAGTACTTAATATATTTTAAATTTCAGCTCAAACGGACACTGAAAAGTGGGTGATAGGAGACGGGCGAAAATTCATAGAAAGTGGGGCCCGACGTTACAGTAACAATTACTTCATTATTTTATTTATAATATGTTAATACTTGTTCATAAAAACTAAAAATTTCATGACTGATCCATGGGAGAAAAAAGTTGTAGGGTGTTTTTAATTGAAAAAAAAAATGATAGTCTAGCTTGATTATAAATTATTGTTAGTCCATATTCTACAGTTACTTTAGGAAAATAATTATAAGACCTTGTTGTAGACTAGATTTACCAAAGAATATACCAGATATTATTGTAGGAAAACAATTAATTACGTCATCCACCTAGATCCAAGATGTTCGTTGTAACAATTAGTTCTATTTAAGTTACTGTTTGTTTTTAAACGTTTGACAGTTCACAGTTATTGCCTGTATAAATAATACTATTGATTGTGAAATCGATTTACTCATAAATTTCAGATACATTATACGATATATCTAAAAATTGTATGGATAAATTAATGTACTTATGATCAATAAACATTTTTTTTAGGAATGTTGCAAGTATATATTTTTGGTGGTAAATATTTCATAAAAGAGGTTTTTTCAAAAACTTTTCTAAGAATAAACATCACAATAGTGTTCAGAATAGGCACGGCACGCAGGTCACACTACTTTTTGAAATAACTTTAAAAAAATTATATTTACAACTCGAAATACATGCTTAAAATATTTCTAAAAAAGTTATTGTATGGATCAAGTGTATTAATTATATGAATTTCTTTATTTTATTAATTTAATTATATCAATCGATTACCTTTTTCTTACTCTGGCAACATAGAATAGTACCAAAATAAACATGAAGCAAATCAGTCATCTTATGAATATTTTTTTAATTTGTTATCCCATGATAAAACTGCTTCATATTTCACTGTTAACTTTTTAAAAAAAGATAAAAAAATATATTAATATTTTTTTATTTGTGTAACGTTTAGGCCCAGATTCGCCCGTCTCCTTTAGCTTGCAAGATTTGATTACAGTCAAACATCGAGACAGGTGAAACTAAACCGACCTCTGTAGCTCAGTGGTTTGGTTATGTTAGGTTAGGTTAGGTTAGCATTGGCGCTCAAGCTGGAGGTTGCGGGTTCGAATCCCAGAAACAAAAATATTTTCTGTGTTCCTTGGTCATGGATGTGTATTAAATATGTGTAACATATAATAAAAATCTTAAATATATGTATAGTATGAAAGTTTTAAATATATTTCCGTTGTCTGGTACCCGTAACACAAGTTCTTCGTGAACTTACCACGGGACCAGATTGACGTGGTGTAAAAGTGTCTGTAGATATTATTATATTATATTACTATTTTATATTAAATAAAAGCTTGTGGTAAATAAAAACTAAATAAAAGCTTGCAGGTGAAACTAAATAAAAATAATAAAAGGGTGATAATGGTGGATGAATGTCTCTACATATTATACTAACATGCGCATCATTGGGCAACAAATTTATGAATTGTTGAGTTATATTCCATTTGAGCAATGTGTACCAGAAGGTGCCTTGGTAAGTGTCTCCCGCGTTCAGCAGCAACGCTCCTGGCTTCTCTTTCAAGAGCGTTTGAACCTCGTGGTAGAGTCTAGCGAAGCCTCCCAAACACGACGTATCGTTCGCTGTACATATTGGGTACGTGACTGAGGTTTCTTCAAATCTGGAACAAGGAATCAATAAATGAAATGATGATGTTATAAAACAAATGGCAAAGTAAACCATAAAACTGATAACAAATAAATGAGGGGACTACATGTTCCGTTGCTGTGAATGGATCTCTAACCCCCAAATACTCAAACGAATCTCAAATTTAAGACGTACTTAAACTCTTGCTATGACGTGTCAGATTCAAAGAAAAAAAGGGACAACACAAGTTTAAGTACATCTTAAATTTGAGATTCGTTTGAGTATTTAGGGGTAAATCTCCGAGAATGTATAAGGCCATAGTTCTCCTACACTTTTTCCCAATGCAGGTTAATGAAGTCCATGTACACTCAAAGACTTTCATACCTATTAATACAATTCTTTGGCCTAGTGATGCTGGAAGATTAGAATAGCACCACCCCAATTCTTACCGTGGGTATCGATTATCGGTAAGAGGCGATTAAGGGAGTGTGACACTGTACCATATGTCTGAGTCTTCCCCACCATGGTTCATGCCTTGTCGTGGCGGTGGGGCTCAGTAACCTAGGGTGAGCGGTGCACCTTGGGCGAAGCTAATTGGGCCGAGGGGGCTCTTTGTACCCCTCTTATAAGAAGAGGGGAAAGAAGAGCAGGAGGCAAGGGATGAGGATGGGAACCTCACCCCATTGTACTGTCCCGACGTTGGGAGGGGTTGTTCTGTGGTGCGGGACAACCCCTCTGTGGAGGTGGCGTCGGTTCCTTGCGGGACTGACTAGCCGTCGAGGTGCCCTGTTTGTTTTCTAGATCCGGGGCACCTCACCAAAGGCGGCATGGTGGCACTCGCCGGGTTTTAGTGGGTAGAGCTGCGTCCATTTACCAGCTGTCGGGCGCAGCGAGTCCCACATACCCGCGTGGGGTGACCCACTCCCCCACGGGATGCCTCAGAGCATTTCCCGGCGTAAAAGAAAAAATAAATAAATATATATCTGAGTCTTTCTCCGGTCGTAATTTTCTGTACCATTGGATCCAGAAGGACAAGGATGAGTATGTCCTGCGCATCTGACCGCTTCTGTTACTAAGGAGTCTTAAGTGGTCGCCATGGCCGAAACCGGTCGGACAGATCATCAATTCATTTCTTCACGATGTTTTCTTTTACCGATGTGCAAGTCAATTTTATATCTGTCCCTAAATTAACATCACCGCAAGCATCGAAATATCGTAAACTCAAAAAACAAGTTTTGAAAAAGACGCTTTGCTGTTATATGCCTAAATAATTTTAACGATAAGTATGCTAGTGTAGGGACACAATGCACCGTGCATGTAGTTAGGTAAATGTCGATGTGTGTGTTTGCTCGTCCGCAATTTCATTTTAGGGTTCCGTAGCCAAATGGTAAAAAACGGTCTGTCTGTCCGTCCGTATGTCACAGTCACTTTTTTCCGAAACTATAAGAACTATACTGTTGAAACTTGGTAAGCAGATGTATTCTGTGAACTGAATCAAGATTTTTACACAAAAGTATAAAAAATAACAATAAATTTTAGGGGTCCCCATACTTAGAACTGAAACTCAATTTTTTTTTTCATCAAACCCATACGTGTGGGGTATTTATGAATAAGTCTTAAAAAATGATATTGAGGTTTTTTATGCCATTTTTTTCTTAACTGAATAGTTTTCGCGAGAGACAATTCCAAAGTGGTAAAATGTGCCCCCCCCTCCCATGTAATTTCTTAAATAATAGTATGATAAAATTAAAAAAATATATATGATGTACATTACCATGCAAACTTCCACCAAAATTTAGTTTGAACGAGATCTAGTTAGTAGTTTTTTTTTATACGCCATAAATCGTAAACCGCAATTTACCTTTCATTCAATCAACTAAACATTTACATATTGTTTTCTAATGTTTGCGCGAATTTCACTCATTATAATGAAACAATTTTTACGGATTTTATCGCGGTCATACCATGGTCACGGGAGGACTCCTCCCGTGACCATATAGAATATATAACAATATCAACCCTTATATGATTATGGACACGGGTCTCCTCCTCGAAATCAGGCGAAGAGGGTGTTGAGCCATAGTTCACTGATGCGCTGGCCCAATGAGTTGGTGAACTTCACATACCTTCAATGACTATTAATCTCATCAGGCATGCAAGTTTTCTCACGATGTTTTTATTCACCGGTGAGTAAGCGATGGTTTCATGTTAAGGTGCACGTAGAAATTCAACCCATTTCAAGACACCACAGGGGTCAGGATCGATACCGCACCTCTCACTCAAGAGGCCGAGCCCATACCCACTAGTCTAGACCATCGCCGCTAACTTGGCGTGATCTTAGAGCAACACGGACCGGAGGACGGAGCCGGACGAAGGCCCGTGTTACTCTATGGCCGTGATTCTGGGCGGATCACCTTACTGGGAGGAATAAGGCCCGGCTGCGGTCGGCGCGAGAGCCTTGCGCTAGACGGGATCCTTCGGGTTCGCCGACTAGGGCAAGAGGCGTTAATGCGGAGGTGGGGGGAGGACCTGGCGCAGCAGCCGTATGGCAAAAACCTGACGGTTGCTCTGCGTCCGGTCCTTGAGCGGTGGATGCGCCGTAAGCGCAAACCCCTCACCTTTCGTCTGACACAGGTGCTCACCGGGCATGGTTGCTTTGGTCAGTACCTGTGCCGGACGGCCCGCAGGGAGCCGTTGACAGTGTGTCACGATTGTGGCGCGGCGGTGGACTCAGCCCAGCACACACTCGAGGTGTGCCCGAGATGGGCGGCGCTGCGTCACGGTCTGACATCAGTCATCGGAGGGGACTTGTCTCTGCCGAGCGTCATCACTGCGATGCTCGGTCACGACGAGTCCTGGTCGGCGATGGTCTCCTTCTGCGAGGCAGTAATGTCCCAGAAGGAGGCCGACGAGCGGGTGAGAGAGGAGGCCGCCGACGAGGCCTCCCCCCGCAGGCGACGAACGGGGGTGCGTAGGAGGCGCTACTTAATGCGCCTCCAGTAACGCCTCTGTGTTCGTGTCGGGCTCAGGATGGGCCTAGTATGATACGACGTCGCGGGGACTGCTTAGTAGCGGCCGGGTAGTCCCCCCTTACGAGGAGTAGTCTGGCCTTCGCCGGGGCTAGCCTGTCGCTGAGGTGATCCTGTCTGTTGCCTGCATATCCGGGACCCTCAAAAAGCGGCTGAAGGCGCTCGCAGTGGTTTTAGTTAGGGTGGGCACTCCCAGGTGCGAGTCCCACATTGGGTCAGGATCTACCCGAAGATCCTGGCTGCATCCATAAGGATTTCCCTGCGAAAAAAAAAAAAAAAAAAAAAAAAATGATTGTTGGTTAATATTAATTATTATCATTATTATTATTTATTACTAGCTGTTGTCTGCAGCTTCGCCCACGTTACTCAACTCCTATAAGTCACAGCTTGATGTTTTATAGCCTATAGCCTTCCTCGATAAATAAGCTGCCTAACACTGAAAGAATTTTTCAAATCGGACCAGTAGTTCCTGAGATTAGCGCGTTCAAACAAACAAACAAACTCTTCAGCTTTATAATATTAGTATAGATCATTTTCATCCGGATCATCCAGAGATTTGGTTGAGCACTATAGTAAGAGTACTATAGCTATTATTAATATTTTATACTATACAAGAAACTGTAGCTCGCGGGACGGTAAGTGATTAAACACACAACTTACCTACTACTACTTCGCCTCCCTGATTCATATTTTGGAAACTAAGGTAAATGTGAAAAAAGTCATAGCATATAATTTTTAAGGAAGTTTTATAAAACAGAGTGTATGCTCTTTTTAAGATACTGCAGTTTAAGCACATGACTTGAAACGGAACCTCCGTCAGGTTTCGAGTGCGACTCACCGAGCGGTTGTCATAGGAGCTGTCTTAATAGATGAACTAAAGGTTATATGATATTTAATTATTTTTACGTGTATTACATTATATTACTTGTATTTTGCTAATTATTTTTGAAGTGTAAACTTCTTTTAGCGCGGCACGCATATTTTTAGATGAGATAAAATCTCTGAACTCGCGACAACACACACAAAACGCTTAAACTTGTAAATAAATCGTTTGTTTGACGTGTAAGTTTGACGTTTATATGACGTGGACTCGCGACACCGCACACTAAACGCTGGAGACACAGTTTGACGTTTGATTTATTTACAAGTTTAAGATTAAGAAATATTTGTTTTGCAAATTGTGTTCTAAATTATGTCCTGTGGCCATTTTGTGCGCCGTTTAAATTGTATAGATTGTCATAATCTATTACAGTCAGTATTATAGGTATTTGAATTTAATTGTTTTATTTTCACTTCGGGAGTCCCTGTGACTGGTTAGGTTTTTTTTTTTAAATACAATTTGTAGAGCTACACGAAGGAGAGGTAGTGACGATATCTGGTGGCGAGGCGATATCGATATCGACACATTGGCCCGAACTTAATTTACATAAAATAAAGAGTTTTACACTTTAGTGAAACGTCCATTCATTCTGTAAACTCAGTGCAAGCTTAATTTGCAAACTTCAATGAAGTCCCTTGCACCGTATTATATTGGGATTCAATAAATATTTCGCTCACGCTTAATAAATACTATAATTATTGGCACTTTATTTAATATTTCATTGAAAGGACTGTTAAATGCAATCGCATACGTACTTATTTGGAAAATCATAATTATACATTTTTTTTTTAATTACTTATTTCATGGATATAACTAGCCATTACTTTAACTTAAACAAATACTTAAAACCTAATCCAGAATATAGCAAGCTAGCCAATTGTCAAATTTCAAAATATGTCGAATAAAATGGTAGGTACTCTTTCTTTTCGATGTGCTTAAAATATATTTTTTATAGAAGAGGGGGCAAACGGACAGTCAGTTCACCTGAGTGAAAAGCGACAGACAGAAAACAGACACCCGCTACACTAGAGGATTTTTTTAAATTTATTTTATAAACTTTCAACTACTTCAATCAACAATCTTTAAAGTTTACAAATTGTCCCCCAAAACTGTTTACACAGTTTGACTGCGGGATCCGCAGGATTAGCAGGTGCGTTGCCGGCCTTTCAGATATGAGTATGCTCTTTTCTTGAAGGTTACAATGCCATTTTGGTAGCTTATTTAACAAATACCTAATCCGTGGATCTATTTTTAAGTTCGTACAATTTCCATTTTTACGCTGCTATCGTCTATTACTCATTGTTAGACGCGACTTGCGAATGGCATGGGATCGGTCGTCTTGGCGTTCATTGAAGGAGGCCTTGGAGGATGTCCAGCAGTGGACGGATAAAGAATGATGAATACTTATAACCACAACTTAATTTAAATCACTTAATCATTAAAATTTCTTCTTTTAACAATCCAAAGTGTCAGTGTTACTTTTGTTGTTGTACAAATTTTAGAAAGCGAATACAAATTGTCGAGAAAACTTTGTTATAAAACTACCATATCTTTTATGAATTTTAAATGGTGGATTTTCGGGTCACATTATACAAAAAAATATTAGATATACAAATTCACAAGGATAATGAGGTTTCCCCACCATGGTTCAGGCCTTGACGTGGCGAATGGTGGCCGAGGGGGCTCTTTGTACCCCTCTTATAAGAAGAGGGGACAAAAGAGCAGGGGGCAAGGAGGATGGAAACCTCACCTGTGGAGGTGGGTCCCTTGCGGGACTGACTAGTCTAGGTGCCCTGTTAGCTTAACAGCTCCGAGGCACCTCACCAAGGCGGCACTGGTGGCACTCGCCGGGTTTTAGTGGGTAGTGCTGCGTCCATTTACCATCTTTCGGGCGCAGCGAGTCCCACATACCCACCTGGGGAGACCCACTCCCCAGGCGGGATGCCTCAGAGCATTTCCCGGCGTAAAAGGAAAAAAAAAAGATAATGAGGTTTGTATTTAGGGTAAAAAAACAATTAACTTACCTAGCATGAAAGTCATTATAATGTATTATATCCAACCTAAACAAATCGTTTCTTAGCACACTGCCTTGAACATTTTTTAAAAATAACGCACAACACATCAATTTTCCAATAAAACTTATCATTTTTTATAAATTACACAACACTAAGTACTTATCGTATGTTATGAGTTTATCATATTATTATTCAATATTATTGTATAAGTTATAAACAAATTCTGTAGTCGCGTTGCAATATAAAACATTGACCGTCGCCACAGCAGTGCGGTTTAACACTGACAACAATCATTTTTCAATGACTTAATGCAAGCATTGACAAACAGTTAGCACATTGTAATTCTTGTTTAGAATACCACAAGGTTCATATTGTTGTAGCATAAAACAGCTGTATGAAGTCAAGGATAACATTGAAAGTGTAATGACGTTATAATTAATGTCGTTATTTGTATTCTTCTCTCTATTCACTTATTATAATTATCTATACTAATATTATAAAGAGGTAAAGTTTGTGAGGTTGTAGGGTATAATTTCTGGATCCACTGAACTGATTTTGAAAGGTCTTGTTTGGTAAAAAACCACATTATTTAAAAACAAATAACAGGACAAACAAAAAAAATCGTATAAAACAATAGACAGGTTGAGATTACTTAATAAAAGAAATAAATAAAGTATTCTTAAGTTTTACGGATCAAATAAAAATCAAAAAATTATCGTTGAATCGGCCATAAAAATATTGCCGATGCCGATATATCAACAAACTTCGAGTATCGCCGATATATCGGTATCGGATGCATCCCTACATTATAAAATTTATTTTTATTTGGGAAACAAACAATTATAATATTACTCATAACATTACATAGTACTTTCCAATAGAACAGTGCTAAAATCTGATTTTATTGATGCATTTTTTTTTCATATAAACATAGTATGGAACTAGTCTACTAACTAGTAACCGACGATGGCCTAGTGGGTATAGGCTCGGCCTCTTGAGTGAGAGCCGAGGTCCAGGTTCGATCCTGACCCCCCCCCCCGGCCCTGTGATGCCTAGATATGGGTTTTTCTAAATTTCTACCCTGCACCTGACCATCGATAGCTCACTGCTTACCAGATGAGATTAAAAGTCTTTGAAGGTGTGTGAAGTTCACCAACCCGCATTGGACCAGCGCATCGGTGAACTATGGCCCAAAACCCTCCTCGCCTGATTTCGAGGAGAAGACCCGTGCCCAGTAGTGGGACATATGTATAAGGGTTGATATTATTATATTATATGGAACTAGTCAATGCCATCAAAACCGCTATCGCTAATCGATTAATCGAATACGTTGCTATTTATACGCCAAATCAATAAATTATTTCTTATCTTGAAATAATTAAAAAATTTGGTGTTATCCTACTAGTACTACGTGGGTAACACTGAAAATGTTTAGAACTGGCCAGTTAGAAACATTGAAAATGAAAACTTTTTTTTTGAATATCAATTTTAGAACTCTTTGTAAAACCTAATGTAGTATATTGCATTCATTTGTCATTTGTTTTTGTGAATTGGCGGCAAATCTAAAACTCTCGTTACACGTGAAAATGAACATAACGCGAGAAAATTTTCGGTCAATGATTTATTATGACTTTCGTTGTGGGCTTACTCAACAACAAAGCTATGATAGGCTGCGATTAGCATTTTTTAATGAAGCCCCATCTCGTGCCACTATTTACAATTGGTTTAACGAGTTTAAGCGTGGACGTAGCAATCTCAGTGATGATCCGCGTGAGGGACGTCCTTTAACAGCGACTACTGAAGATAACATCAGTGCTGTGCGACGCATGATAGAGGAAGATAAGAGTGACCTATCAGCAGATACGGGCAAGCCTAGGCATTGGTATGAGTCAAGTTAAAAAAATATTACACGAACATTTAGGCGTCAGGAAGCTTTGTACCAGATGTATTCCTCATACTTTAAATGACGACCAGAAACGCCTCCGCATGGACTGGTGTCGCCAAATGTTAGATAAGTTCAACGGCGGTAACTCAAATGCTGTATTTGACATCATCACAAGTGATGAAAGTTGAATATATTTTAATTTATTTAATATTTCTAATTATATTGCTACGAACCCGAAACCAAAAGACAATCGGCTCAGTGGGTGTTTCCTTTCGAGGATCGGCAAACTAAGGTAAAGAAAGGAAGAAGTCAAGGAAAAAAGATGATTGCCTCATTCTTTGGTCGGAAAGGTCAGCTCGCGACAGTTGTGCTAGAAGATGGAAGGACAGTTACTGCAGACTGGTATGTCAATCACTGTTTGTCTGTTGTCTTGGAAAAAATTCGATAGCAGCGCCCTCGAAGCAGAATCCTCCTTCACCACGACAATGCTTCAGCGCACTCCGCGAAACGGACTGTTGAATATTTGACTATGGCAGGTGTCGAGATAATGAGTCATCCGCCTTACAGTCCTGACCTGGCGCCCTGCGACTTTCATTTATTCCCAAGAATTAAAGATAAAATTCGAGGTATTCGCTTTACGAGCCGCCCTGAAGATGCGGTGAAAACGTACGAAAATGCCATAGAAGAATGGCCCCACTGCTTTTCTCAGTGGTTCCATGGAATGCGACGATGTGTAAAAAGAAACGGAGATTACTTCGAAAAACAATAAAAGTATTGGCAACTTTCTACATTAAGCCGTTTTTCATTTTCTAAAAAATTTCAGTGTTACCTAGGTATAAACACGAAAGTTTGTAAGTAAGGAAGCTTATACACTAGACTGTAATTTATAAAGGTATTGTTTGAATTTTCTAAATTCTAATCCTGCGCAGGGGAATTTGCGGGCAGCGGCTATGTTTTTTGTGGCATAAGAGGCAAACAAGCAGTCAGAGTCTTATGGTGACTACCGACGTCCATAGACACCCGTACAACCAGAGGCTATACAGATAGATGTGTTGCACTTATTTTCCCTATCCCCCCTTGCCCCGCTCGAAACGCGACAGTATAGCTGTCACTTTACGCTGGTATTATGTGAGCGAGTTATAGAGTGAAGTCGGGGGTCTATTTATTATTCATTTGGTCGAGATGGGACAAGGAATCGACGAATGAAATGTAAACTGAGTTCTAACCGCCCCATCGCCACATTCATCTCCTCACGTAGACTGGCTACTTGAACTAGAATCAAAGGATGTCAACTCGTACGTTTGGCGTCCGACGTGAGTGACTGATGCATCGGCAGACGTCGGCGGATGCATCTGCCGATGTCTGCGGATGCATCTGTCAAAATTTAGAAAGGCCATTAAAACAAGCACGCGGAACCAGGCCGTATGAATGACAGTCAAGAAAGTAACATTAAAGTACTATAACCGGAAACCAGAACCATTCGTGGAGACGACATGCGATGAAAAACATTTACCTCCCTATGGTAAATTCTGATTTGTATTCACATATTATAAAAACGGTCCTAAAATAAATAGTTACTTTATGTAACATAGCTGTTGCCCGCAGCTTCGCCCGCGTTAAGTTACTCAACTACTATTAGTCACAGCCTGATGTTATGTAGCCTATAAGCCTTCCTCGATAAATGATCTGTCGAATACTGAAAGATTTTTTTAAATCGGACCAGTAGTTCCTGAGATTAGCGCTTTCAAACAAACAAACTCTTCTTTCTTCAAATAATACTAGTATGGGTTTTTTCATATTTTGTACATTATCTTATATTTTTATGTTAGTTGTATAGGCAAATTGGTAAACGTGCCACCTGATGGTAAGTGGTCGACGTCATGCCATGAACATACACCAGTTTACCTGGAACGAGCCCAGGCAACTCAGTTATGTGTTGCCTATCCTGAGACATAAGATGTTAAGTCTCAGTGCCAGTAATTACACTGTCTGTCTTGCCCTTCTCGCCGACATACAGCAAAGCTGTTTCACGGGAGAAACAAGCAAGATGGTGGTACCCATGCAGCCGGGAGCGCGGCACAGCGCTTCCCTCCCACCGGTATACAACAACTTTTACAATAAAATATTAAAATATGATTCTTGTTAAAATAATCAACATTTTAATCGATTTTGCTTACTACATTTGAATGTTTTATTTAAATATATAATCACATTGTTCCTAAATAAAGTGTCTATTCTTATTGTAATTGTTTTCGTTAGAGCGGTAGACTGTACGTGATATAACCAAGGTCAATACGCAAACACGTTTTCTATTGAAATGACACAATACATTTAAAATAGCATCAAGTGATCCATGTTAATTAGTTTATACTTGAAATGTGCAAATAACTTTTTTTTTATTACAACGTAATCCAATAAACAAAACATGTAATACCTCTCAGTTTATGGGTGAGAGGGAAATACTATGTGGCATCCCGCGGGGGAGTGGGCCTCGCTGCGCCCGAAACTGGACACAGCTCTACCCACTTAAACCCGGCGAGTGCCACCAATGCCGTCTTTGGTGAGGTGCCTCAGATCTGTAGAGCAAACAAGGCACCTCGACAGCTAGTCAGTCCCTCAAGGGACCAACGCTACCTCCACAGAGGGTTTGTCCCGCACCACAGAACAACCCCTTCGAACGTTGGGACAGTAAAATGTGGTGAGGTTCCCATCCTCGCCCCTTGTCCACCTGCTCTTTTGAAGAGCGAAAGAGGGGTATAAAGGGCAACTCCTTCGACTCAATTTGCTTCGACCAAGGTGCTGGGTTCACCGCCACGACAAGGTCAAGCCTTGTCAACCATGGTGGGGAGGGATACGCCATCCTACTTATTTCTAGAAAATTTATAAACATAATATTCCAGAAGTGCATCAGTCATGCTAGACACTGAACCGTAATTCAAGCCTATAGACTATACACTAGTGCATAGAAGCCCTCACGGACATTTTTATGTTAGTTGGTTAGGCAAACTGGCAGACGTGCTACCTGATGGTAAGTGGTCGACGTCGCCCATGAACATAAACTGGTTTACCTGGAACTAGACCAAGCAACTATTATTATATGTTGTCTATCCTAAGACATAAGATGTTAAGTCTCGGTGCCAGTAATTACATTGCCTTCTCTCTGAAACAAAGCAAAGCTGTTTTACGAAAGTAACAATGAAGATGGTAGTACCCATGCAGCCGGGAGTGCGGTGCAGCGCATCCCTCCCACCGGTATCTTTCTGTCTATATCTTTATCTTAATAAATAAAAAATGAAGTACATACCTGTAAGTTTTACGTGTGTTAAATCATTCGCTATATTTTCAACTTAATTTTCTTGACACCTACAAAATAATACAATGAGAAAAACCCTATTACACTTTTTGGAGTTTACTCCGAAACGATTTGAGTTATAAGGCCCAGTACGGATATTTTATGAGGAGTAAAATCAAATGTAACACAAAAGTTGAGGCGTTACGTAGAAAGAGACAAACATATATATCTGTGGGATTGAACGTGTAAAAGAATGAGATGGAATACATTACACAGCGGAATACCGGTGGGAGGGAAGCGCTGTGCCGCGCTCCCGGCTGCATGGGTACCACCATCTTGCTTGTTTCTCCCGTGAAACAGCTTTGCTGTGTTTCGGAGAGAAAGGCAAGACAGGCAGTGTAATTACTGGCACTGAGACTTAACATCTTATGTCTCAGGATAGGCAACACATAAATGAGTTGCCTGGGCTCGTTCCAGGCATACTAGTTTATGTTAATGGGTGACGTCGACCACTTACCATCTGGTGGTATTTTTGCCAGTTTGCCTATCCAACTAACATAAAAAAAAAAAAAACTTATTCTCGGGGCAAAGTTAGGACTAGTTTTCATTACACGCATAATATAATTACTCGACGTTAATAAAATGAGCACCATTTATATTTAATTTTTAATTTATACTAAAAATACATTTGTATGAATAAAAAATCACTTATTGTAAACCATGAACCAGGTAAACCTCACAAATGCAAATTATAAAAAAAAAATGAAAAAAATTAAAACATATTATTAACTTATTGACGTATAAAACTTGAAACGGAACGAATTAATGACAATGCATTGACCAATCGGCAATCACCAAAGATTTTGTTTCAATTTGGAACTTTGTTTTGGTGTTTGTGTCGAGTTGTTAACGTGTTTTTTGTTATTTTCTTTATTTATAAACTAAAGCATTAATTTTGGATACCCGATTTCACATGTGTACTTGGCTAATCTCTAATAAGGACTTTGCTGCAAGAAATGGATAACGTCGAAAGGATTGACGAACCATTCAATCCGTGTTGAAAATATTGGGCCATCCGTGAATGTTCGTCCACGAAGAATCGCTAGACCGAAATTGTATATCCGAAATAGATATAACCAAGATCTATTTGTATATTATGACGAAGATGAATTCAGAAAGAGGTTTCGATTTACTAAGCACACTGTTGAAACAATTATTTTGCCTCTTATAACTAGAGACTTCCAGTCCTCAATTTACAGTAATAGGGGACTTCCACTACCAAAAGAAATTAAATTGTTGATAGCTTTACCGTATTATGGTACTGGAAGCTTCCAGGTAATTTTTATATTATATATATATATATATATATATATATATGTGCGTGCAACGTATTGTTTGACGACTTTTTCGTTAAGATTTTGAATAGTTTGGGGAAATGTGTATTCTATGAGGAAAGTCCCAAACTATATCATATACCTAACGTATTGTTTGAGGAAAATTTATCAATACATTGCACATACATACGTCAAAGAATACCTCAAACAATACGTTGCATATATATATATATATATATATATATATATATATATGCACTTACGCATATTTTATGCAACTCATTTTATGTGTATTGTGCATAATATTAACTAATTCATAAAGCAGGTAGGGTCAACTAAAATAGATTCTTTTGATACATCTATGTATACATGGAGATATTTCTAATATTTCTTTTATACCAGTTTTAAATAATATTGTATGCACAGTAGTGTATGGTTTATCATTTGTTTATTGAGTCCAGCGATCAGTCCATTGCTGAGATACACACATACACATAAGATGACGAAAATGATTTATCAAAAACAGGACAGCTTTATAATTTTAGTTTTCTGCCTTATGATAATATAAAGTATTATTTTTTCAGATTGTGTGTGGAGACATTATAAGTGTTAGTCAACCTACTGTATGTAGGGTCATTGCAGAGGTGTCGAGCATTAGCAAGACTCCTGCCCAAGTTTATTCAGTTTCCATAATGAAAACTTGCCTGCTATAAAAATAAAATTTGAAGAGATGGGAAGGAGTTCCAACAATCGTGGTTTGAATAATATTGTTTCAGCAATAGACTGAACTCATATAAAAATTAATAGACCAAGAAATATTGAACATTCAGAAGTTTATAGGAATAGAAAATGTATATTTTCAATAAATACACAAGTAATTGTTGGGCCCAATATGGACATATTTGATATTGTGGCAAGATGGCCAGGAAGTTCGCATGATAGCAGAATATTAAGAAATTCTAGGGCTCATATGAGATTTGTTAGAGGTGATATAGTAGGAATGTCTACCATTTTTATTAACACCTCTGTTAAACCCGCACTCTACGGCAAAATCCATTTATAATAATGTGCAAATAAAAACAAGAAATGTTGTGGAGAGATTTTTTGGAGTATGGAAAAAGAAATTTTCATGATTACAAGTTTGTGTAGGAACAAAGTTGAGAACTACAAGTAACATAATTGTAGCATGTGCTGTTCTCCACTACATTGGCTTACAATATGGAGACTACTATGTAGAAGACAACACTAGTAGTGTAGTTGTGAGGATACCAGAAGAAACAAGGTCTCAAATACCATCATCGGCACAGGGGCTTGCTATGAGGCAAGCTGTTATGGCACAATATAGTTAATAAATTACATGCAACAAAACAAAGTGCCAAATTGTATTAATACAAATTAATAATTAATTATATTTAAATTTGTACTTTGTTTTTATTTGTATTAGTCTGTTTCACATATGGAGATGTTGTTACAGATATGGACATAATGAAGAAGAATAATGTGTGACGTTTGCATACTACTACTATTGTTCATTTCTTGTAGTTTGTTTTAAAATATATTGTTTCTTTAACATCTTATTTCTGTACTTACAATCGCAAATAAAATAATTTGATTTGAAAATGTTTGTTTACTTGTTGATGTTTTTTTTATGTTAGTTGGATAGGCAAACTGGCAAACTGGTACCCCTGATGGTTAGTGGTCGACGTCGCCCATGAACATAAACTAGTTTACCTGGAACGAGCTCAGGCAACTCATTTATGTGTTGCCTGTCCTGAGACATAAGATGTTAAGTCTCGGTGCCAGTAATTACACTGCCTGTCTTGCTGGGGAAGAAAGAAAAAAAAACGGGAGAAACAAGCAAGATGGTGGTACCCATGCAGCCGGGAGGGCGGCACAGCGCTTCCCTCCCACCGGTAGGTTTTATATATTTATGAAATAAAACATAAAATTGATCTTTGTCCATTATCTTACTTACTACCAATATTAAATGTGTGTATATATATACATCTTGCATAAATGTTTGTTCCTCTTTCACTTAAAACTACTGAACAGATATGTAATAAAACATACGCTTTACTGAAGTAATATAAATAATCCGAATAATTACAGATATATATTTGTTTCTCGTATCATTTTAGAAGATGCATTCATTTACCCTTTTTTTCTACTCGATATATATCATAATTATCGTTCGTAAGGAGTAAACTCCAATCGTGCGTCGGAGCTGACACACATACACTTTTTTTTTTATCAAGGGGCAAACGAACAGTCGGAGCCTCACGGCGCCGACGCCCATACACATCCTCACAACCAATGCCAGATTCGCTGCCTTCCTTTTACCTATCCCCCCCCCCCCCCAATGTGCCACCGAAAACTCACAAACCGCACGAAACGCGACAAGCTGTCACTTGACGCCGGTGTTATGTGAGCGAGAGGTACCACCCCGGTCGTGCCGGCCCATTTTGGCTGCAATGCAGCATGGCACCATTGAACTATATTACGTACTAGAACAGACACAATGAACAAAATTTTCCGCCGCGCGTTGCTGCCAATTGGCATCAACTCATTTAGTCACTCGCCGAACGCTGCAAGTTTATGTGTAGTGCGTGCCGAAATTGTGACTAACAATAATCTAGAAATGCCAGCATGCGTATAAAAATGAATCCACTGCGAAGAAAAAAGATAGTGGTGTACTGTGTCGTCCCGCCAAGGTGCGACACGTTTTTCATTTGGTATTGATTCTCTATACGTAGTAATTACAACTCACTGGTCACTACCTCTTATTTTACTACTACTACTACTCCTTTTTCTCTAAGATCACAATTCTGTTCATAACATTATGCGCCGTGGACAGAATTCTTTTATCCACTTACGAAAATTCAAAAGGCGCTTTCTTTAAAACGGAGCTGACAAAAGGATTGTATAATGCGGTTATGCCATGGTATTATGCTGAAGTGCTAGCACAAGATCACGGATGTGAAGGACATTAAATTAAATCTTAACAATAAACATCCTATTCTACAGCATAGAGAAATCATTAATAACATAAAGGATTTTGAAAACGTATTTATAATCGTGATTTTTTTTCATTATTACTAAAACACATGCATAATATATAGTTGTGTAAATTGAACAAAATGTATATTGTTTCTCTTGAATAGTCAGTACATAAAATCATTTTACAAAAAATTAAAACCGACTTCAAAATACTAAACTAAAAAGTAATAAAATAACGGTGTTTCTTTAATTTTTGTGCTTACAACTTATAATCAAGTACTTTTTAGTTTAGTATTTTTGAAGTCGGTTGTAATTTTTTGTAAAATGATTTTATTTTTTAATTTTCAGTGATTCCGAAATTCGTCGTCTTGGCGTTCATTGAAGGAGGCCTATATTCAACAGTGGACGGATAAAGGACGATGATGATGATGATGATAATGATGATTACGATGACTGCAGCATACGATGGTGGTTATATAAAAAAATAACCATCGAAATCCATTCACAAACGGCGGAGATATCGTGTCACATACATAAGAAAAAATAAAAAAAACATACAGACGAATTGAGAACCTCCTATTTTTTGAAGTCGGTTAAAAATAAACAACCGACAACAAACCGTCCATGTACGAACCTGCGTATTGGTAAACAGTAAAAACAATGCTTTCAGTATTGAATGGTTTCTCAACACAATAAATATCGATAAAGGAAAACATTGAGCTAACCTGTAGGATGAGATTAAAACCCCACCAAATTTGAGTAGCCTTAGTTGAACCCAGCACCTTGGCAGGAGATCCGGGGCACCTCACCAATGGCGGCATTAGTGGCACTCGCCGGGTTTCAGTGGGTAGAGCTGCGTCCACCTTTCGGGCGCAGCGAGTCCCACATACCCGCTTGGGGAGTTCCCCCTTCCCTACGGGATGCCTAAGAGCATTTCCCGAAGCTAAAGAAAAAAAGGATGAGATTAAAAGTTTTGAGGGTATGTAAAGTTTACCATCCCACTAGGGCCCATAGGCACATGAGTGAAGAAACGGAACAGAGGCTAAGCTTCTCTATGTAAATATATCTATCTTTATTACAAATTACTTTTTTTAAATATTTTATGTATATATTTTTATTATTTTCAATAATCTGTTGTACCTTTTAAATAGAGTGGTAAATTCTAATGAAATAATCTAATAAAAAGCACTCACTCTGCTGAGGATTCAGCAGATTTTGATGAAAAGACCCATTCCATACAGTGCTTATATCACTGGTATTTAAAGCAGATAAACTTTTCCTTTTGCACCCAGTACTTTGGGCAAATAGTTTAAAAGTTACAAGGGAGAGAAGCGTTTAACGGTCAGAAAGTCAGGCGACCGACAGTTTTTTTTTTTTAATTCTACTATTATTATTTAAAACAATTTATTTAACATCTTGATTAACATACTCTACTAATTACTATGCTAAAGTTGGATCTACGTCAGTGGTAATATACAGTAATACATATTGACTGTTTACATTTTTTTTGTATTTTATAGTATTTTATTCCAGTTTAACCGTAACTATGCACTATTTTCTATTGACTGTTTCATTTATAAGAGGCGCCTTATAAACACATACTTCAGATTGCTTAAAAAAATTACCAGTGGGATGGAATGCGTCATGCCACGCTCTCAATTGCAAGAGTACTATACCATCCTGCTTCTATCTTACGTGAAACAACATTGCTGTATTTCAGAGAGAAGAACAGGATAGGTATTTAATTCATTGCACAGAGGCTTAACATCTTATGCCATAGATTAGGCACCACATGAATAAGTGGTCAGGGCTAGTTCCAGGTAAACTCGTTTGTCTTCATAATCGATGCTGACAACTTACCATCAGATGGCACGTTTGCTAAATTGCCTATCCAACTAACATATTATATAAAAAAAATGTGAATACTAAAATTTACTAATTATAAGAAGTGGCTTAGTCCATATTAAAGATTAAAGCTTTCACAGAAATCTGTATACATATTTTAAATTAAAGCACTGTTTATTATTATATTCATAAAGTATTCATATTTTAAATGCAGTCTGCTCAAATAAAAGGACTGCCTGAGGCGATTGAAGTTATACTTATGAAAAAATTCGTTTTTGCAGTTTGCCAAAGTTTGCAAAGAGAGTCACTTTGTGAAAATATCTTATTTGACTGTATTTAATTTATTTGTTTTAATGGAAAAAAAAAATAAGTTTATTTCCATCTGCATCAAGTATTTTGCAAGATCGAAAGGTTTTTTAAGGACACAACGTCGATCTGAATCTTCAAATATAAAATTTGAATTCAACTCATTTTAAACATTTATGCATACATAGTGACCTAACCGTCTTACAAATTACAATACTTTTTCAAACGGCTATTCTGTCTCTTAAACAAAAAAGTTCAGACTCAAGAACAGTAAGTAAGAAGGAAGAAGAATTGATTTGAAGTCGATGAAGGAAGTATCGTAAGACTCGTAAGAGGAGCAGCCGAATTGGGCCGGCACGAACGGGGTGGTACCCCTCGCTCACATAACACCGGCGTCAAGTGACAGCTGTGCTGTCACGTTTCGTGCGCTTTGTGAGTTTCTCGTGGCCCATTGCGGGGATAGGGAAAAGGAGAGCAACGCATCTGCATAACTTTTTGTGGTGCGGCGTCGGTAGTCACCATAAGTCTTCGACTGCTCGGTTGCCTCCTTATGACATAAAAAAATCGTAGTCGTCGTCGTCGTAATTAGCCATTGTATATAGGAAAAATATGCCAGTCCTTTTCAGGACAAGGTAAAGAAAGGTAATCCACCTTTCTTTTCTCTATTTAGCACCTTTGTCATAACTTACTTTTTCTACTATATGTAAGTAGGAACTAAAATAGAATTTGTATATTATGGCATAAATATTGACGACTTAAGTCCTCGTCAATGGATCGAAAAATTAAAGATTATAGACAAGATAAAAAAGGTTCAGGAAAGCTTTGTTTATGATAAACATTTTTTGATTGTATATTATATATTATATCCAACAAAAAACAGTTTCACTGTAAATCATCGCGCCAAGTACATTCAACATTTATTAGAAATTAAAAATGGTTTTGATTCTTTACAAAAAAATAATGAAATCACGTCATCATCAATCAGGCACGACCGGGGTGGTATCTCTCGCTTACATAATATCACCGGCGTCAAGTGACAGCTATGCTGTCGCGTTTCGTGCGGTTTTGTGAGTTTCCAGTGCCCCATTGGGGAGACAGGGAAAAGGAGGGCAGCGCATCTGCGTGGCCTTGGTTGTGTGCATGTGTATGGGCGTCGGTGCCGCGAGGCTCCGACTGCTCGTTTGCCCCTTGATGACATAAAAAAAAGAATTCATAAGTAATATATATAACGTCATCACAAAGGAGTCGAGAGCGGGGTAGTATGGCCATCACGACATGACAGCGTCACGACATTTACGGATAAAGCGTGCCAATAGACCTAGATATTTCACATCAAAACAATTTTAAAGCGAAATAATACATTTTATGCTTAATAAGGTTTCAACGCTGAACGCTACAAGGAGTTTATACCAAGGCAGCATGGCTGAAATAGTACTAACATTTTACCAGTGCAGCAGTTATCGTGTGATAAATGAGGGCGATTGATACTTAGAACGCAGCTGCCTGAAGTACTGGCAGTGTTTTAGAAGGTGCAAATATGTACACAAACTTACAACTGTTTTGTAACCATGTGTTATCAGGTGATCACACATTCTCAGGTGCTAGTGGTCAGTATACTAGTGTGTGCGATTAGAGTTCCACTTAAAAATAAAGAAGACAAACGCGAAGGCGAGTCTGTTGTTGATGTCGACGCATAAAAAAATCAGGCAAGTGCGATTACGACTCGCACGCTGAAGTTTCCGTAAAAGTATTTTATTCACTGAGAAGTACCCTATAGGCTATAGGTTTGGTAAAGATAGAAGAAGATAGGTTAGGAAGATAGAAAAACGGACAATGGAATAAACTTTATTCGATCCGTTCCGTTTCCTTCTCCTGTTTGGAAAACTTCGTCTTCTTCGTTGTCTCACTTTTCCTACTGCCTTGAAATAAAAGATGGTGGACGGTGATGGCTGTGGAGTATAGGAGGAAGCCCCAAAAGGAGATCTCTGACCGACGAAATGGTATGCTCTGCTTGATGACCGATCGTGGTAGTGAGATTGCCCGTTGAAGCCGATAAGGGTTCGAACAGGTCGCGGTGCGTTGAGGCTGGTTGGTCGAAGTATCCGATGAGGCTGTAGCTGGCTGGCGCAGTGCTGAGGTGTGGGGAGTAATGATGCAAAATAATCGTTCTTTTTTATATTTAATTACTAGACCATAATAAAAATAATCTATCGTGATTACAAAATAATTTATAAAATACTTAAAGATATTATAAATTTAGACATTTTATTGTTTAACTATAATTCTTCCGTCCGTATGGATGTCTAATGGCGATATTCTTCTTATGTAGTCTTCCAGAATTTTCTGTTCCCGACCAATAACTTCAACATTTCTTCTACCTTCTTTAAACATCTGTTAAGCACAAATAAATTGTTCAATTGCCTTATATTAGCTACTTTGTATATTATAAAGATATAACGTAGGAAAAAGAAAGATTTCGATGCCCTATTTAAATTTATTCGATGTATCCATGGAATGTTAGGATTCAGGAGTTGCTGGCACCTGTAATAGGATGGGTAGGATGTACGTAGGATCAGTGAAAAGGTCTCACCGTCCTACGTGGACGTGACCTTTCCGGGTACGTCTTAATATCATAGACCACTGAATAATAAAACTGTCATATGATTAGGATAGGATTATTATATTGTCCCCACCATGGTTCAGGCCTTGTCGTGGCGGTGGGGCTCAGTAGCCTAGGGTGAGCCCAACACCTTGGGCGAAGCTAATTGAGCCGAGAGGGCCCTTTGTACTCCTCTTATAAGAAGAGGGGACAAAAGAGCAGGGGGCAAGGGGCGAGGATGGGAACCTCACCCCATTGTACTGTCCCGACGTTGAGAGGGGTTGTTCTGTGGTGCGGGACAACCCCTCGTGGAGGTGGCGTCGGTCCCTTGCGGGACTGACTAGCCGTCGAGGTGCTCTGTCAGCTTAACAGATCCGGGGCACCTCACCAAGGCGGTACTGGTGGCACTTGCCGGGTTTTAATGGGTAGAGCTGCGTCCATTTACCATCTTTCGGGCGCAGCGAGTCCCACATACCCACCCGAAGAAACCCACTCCCCAGGCGGGATGCCTCAGAGCATTTCCTGGCGTAAAAGACAAAAAGGATTATTATATTGTAGCTTTGGTTACAGGAAATATTTATTATGAAAACCGAAATTGGTCTATAGAATTTTTGCTTGTATAATTTCGTTTAGTTTCGTACTCTCTTCTATACTTAAATATCTTACATTTATAGAAAAACGAGTATTCATTCAAAAAGAATATTAAGTACATATACTAATTTTCCGGTAAATATAAAAACCCATTCCTACTCTTTCCTACGGAACATAGAAAACAAAAAACCCTCTTGTTTACCGTAAATCCATCTCCACCATCGCCTAGATATAACGGAACCGTTACAGGATAGTACTTCTCCAGTTCCATCAGGGACTTTTCTTTTCCAATAGTCACGGAAGTCACTCGACTGCCTTCAGGCTTAGTTAAATCGTATGATACTTGAAGACCTGTAGAAAATGTACACTAAAGTATGTAACGGAATTTAAAAAAATAAGTAGGTGAACCAAGATTAAAGTTTTTTTTTAACTTTTTAATTTAGGCAATCTCAAAAAAGAAATGTATATTTGAAAATATTTAAAAATAATTTATAAATATATAACAAAAAATTGGCTCAACGATTCAGTTTACAAACGAAAAATATATTTAAATTTAATTAAAAAAACTCGATTTCGCTTTAAATGAAACAGAAACGCTGTTTGGCTTTCATAATAATTGTATCATTTGCCTAGCAAATTGCCCTTTGGCAAAATGAAGTAATTCAAAAATATAAAATACTAAAGGTAAAACAAACGATTATATCGAAATTAGTTTCGTCATCATTATCAGCCTACATCAACACTGCTGGACGTAGGCCTCTTTCAATTAACGCCAAGACGGCTGATCCCCCGCCCGCATCCAACCGGGACCGGACACTGCACGGAGATCGCCTTCCCATCTAGTTTAGTAGGATTTAGTTTACATGTATGATATTTTTAATATTTAACCTTATGTAATAGGTTATAAACGCGCTATTTAAATGTTCAGCAGAGAACGAATAGGGGCTGATGATGATGATAATGACGACGATGAAATAAAGAGGTTGTTGGTATTTCTGTAATTACCTGATACTTGTAAAACGTAAGGTCCTTTAAATGGGTCAGTACTCCAAGCGTTACTAAAACTTCTCTCTAGAGCTTCCAATATATATTTTCCTTGAATTTCAAAAACTTGGATTCGATCATTATACGGCATCAGCTCGAAAATTGTTCCTTTTGTGATTACTGTAAAAAAAATATTAGTATTAATAGCAGTTATAAATAAAAATAATTAAGAGAATCCCAGACACAATCGCATCTAGTTAATAATAATAAATCTTTATTTATTATAATAAAATTTAAATTTATTTTAAAACTAAATTAAATTTAAAACTTCTTTAGCCAATAAAAAAAATAATCGTGTCTTAATCTAAAAATGTTGCTATCGATACCAAAGGAACTACTAGATTAAAAACCAGAAGGTATTGTTGTTGAAACCTTTTTAAAAGGATTTTTAATCATATAAGCTTTTTAAAATCTGATACTTTTTATCCGCGAAAGAACATATTTAAACTAAAGTACTTCTATTCGTCAATACGGCAATACCTACATACTAAAGCATATACTTAGTTTACTTAATTAATTGCTAGATAATTAATTAAAAGGTTATGCTTAAAAACACTCTAACGCAATACAAAAGTGCTGATGACCTTGTAACGGCTACACCAATTTTGATAGAACTTGTCTAAGAACCGCAACTAAAAACCTCCTTTCGAATAAAAAACCGCATCAGGGTAACGCAGAGCCACAGCCGGAATACTTGCTTACAAATTAAAGAACGCATCCCGATCGATTAATGCATTTGAGGACTACGGTTTTTTTATAGAAGAGGGGGCAAACGCTCAGTCGGTTCACCTGGTGGTAAGTGATTTAGCGACACCCGCCACACCAGAGGATAAACCGCTACCATCGTAGTAGCGGAGAAGGATCATCACCGTGCCACGGAGGCACGGGAACGCTCGTTTATGAGTTACGGAAGTCCACTATAAATGATATTATGTTGTAATTGATTTACCTCCACTAGGTACTGTTGACCGAATGCTTCCTCTTTGTGTAAATGCTATATAATTATCCACAGATTTCACACGATTTGCCTGAAACAATAAGCCCCATATATAATCTGTAATTAAAACTTGGGACTAGCCGTTGCGACTCGTTCGTGTGTTGCCTAACCTGAGACGTATGATCTCGGTGTCACTACTTACCTGCCTGTTCTATCCCTCTTTCAGATATTTTTGGTCAGAATAAATTATAAGGATAGGGTTATATTATTTGTTTAGCTAATTAAACAATATATCCAATAGAATATCTCCTATCCAACAAAAAAAGAATTGTCAAAATCGGACTAGTCTGTAAAGAGTTCCCCACCACGGTTCAAGCCTTGTCGTGGCGGTGAACCCAACACCTTGGGCGAAGCAAATTGAGCCGAGGGGGCTCTTTGTACCCCTCTTATAAGAAGAGGGGACAAAAGAGCAGGGGGACAAGGGACGAGGATGAGAACCCCACCCCGTTGTACTGTCCCGACGTTGGGAGGTTGTTCTGCAGTGCGGGACAACCCCTCTCTGGTGGCCTCGATCCCTTGAGGGACTGACTAGCCGTCGAGGTACCCTGTTTGCTCAATAGATCCGGGGCACCTCACCAAAGGCGGTATTGGTGGCACACGCTGGGTTTAGTGGGTAGAGGTGCGTCCACCTTACCACCTTTCGGGCGCATCGAGTCCCACATACCCGCCTGGGGAGACCAACGCTCCCGCGGGATGCCTCAGAGCATTTCCCGGCGCAAAAGAAAAAAAAGTCAGTAAAATGTTATGCATACATAAGAAATATATACGCTTGAGAACTTCCACCGTTTTTATTCGATGGTTAAAAGCAGCTGTTATACACAGAATTTCGACAACCACTGGAATGCAATTAAACTGTAATATATTTTCGACCTATACTAATGATGAAAAGATTTCGGCTCGGCCGTTAACGTAATTCGATAAATGTCCGAATCCTTTTATTATAATTTGTCCTCATTGAATAGTCAAATTGGCAGTTGCAAGTCTGCATGAATAAATCAAACGCTTCTGTATGTCGCTGACCCCGGACTTATCAATTTACCAACTTTGAGCTAACAGATTGCGTTTAATATCAAGTTCCATCTCATCCATTCAGAACATCTTTGTAATAACTACGTTCCTTTGCGGATTTTTGAGACTTATTTTTTAGTTTATGGTCATAGTGTAAATGTTGTATAGAGGATACGTCGACCTCTTACTAGAGAGGAAGACGGGCTCCGTTCAGTGGTCGGTCATGATGATGACCAATAACGTCCCCTCGTCAATATGGTATTTGTCCAAAAACGTCAGCATCAGAAATATTATTGTTCAATATTTCAACGTGAACGTCTTATAAATAAATGGTAACCGGCCGCACGCATGAAAAAGTATCATGTTATATGTCATGATAGAGAGGCAAAATCGTTGTCTTTATCACGTAAAATTATCGTCCGCAAACCGACTTTACAGATAACAGGCAGGTTTAAAAAAACTATTTGTAAAATAAAGCAACGACCCACGAGAACCTACAACTAGACATAGGACAACACTTGATGCCATTTTTTTTAAAGATAATATACGCATCTGAACCATATAATAACATCGTCTATACCATAACCCCACCATTCTTGCATGCTTGCTTTTTGGTAGGATATGGATCCGTGACTTCACGAACATAATCGATAGTTATATATAAGCAAATATTTTGTTATCATGTTTACGAGTGAAACAACATTTTACGGATTTGATCGCAGTTTAATAAGACTTATATACACTCCTCGATTGAATCTGCGGGCAACAGCTAGTGTATAAATAAAATAAAATTTACTGAGAATTTTTAAAAACCGAAATATAATTAGTCAGTATTTTCTAATTTAGACGTAATCAAAACTTACGTATTGAACTAAATTGTCTACCAGCAAATCCCCAACCGCGCACTCTCCCATGACGCAGTCCTCTAGTGGCATCGTCACTTTATTCTCCCCAACAACTTCTGATTCAGCGTCGTGCACCAGTTTCGCATAAGGTGCTAGTTTAGCCTTTATCTCGCGATCTGCGGAAAAGTTTCTTGAACTCATTCGAAGGAATCTCACTATTACTATGACACATAAGCCACAAAGGCTTCAACTTAGTTTATTAGATAACACGTAAACTTCTATATTACTCGGGACTTGAAATAAACCTACCAGGAAAATACTGTGGTAGGAACTGCGTCATTTTCATTGCAACCTTATTTTTTTACTAGCTGTTGCCCACAGCTACGCCCGCGCTAACTTACTCAACTTAACCACTGTTAGTCACAGCGTGATGTTATATAGCCTGCCTTCCTCGATAAATGGGCTATCTAACACTGAAAGAATTTTTCAAATCGGACCAGTAGTTCCTGAGATTAGCGCGTTCAAACAAACGAACTCTTTAGCTTTATAATATTAGTATAGATTGACCCTACTTTTCTCTCTCTTTTCGGTATCTATGATTAAGAAACTCCCAACTAAAAGGGATGATGAATTTCGTGCAATATTAAATAGCTGGTCTTAGTTGCACCGTCTGGAAGATATTCTGTCGTCTTGGTGCTTATAAGTACAGAGCACTGGGGTCTGGGCTGATAAACAAGTATGATGTACTTAGGTAATGTTTAATCAAAAGGTAATTTGCTAGAGTAACATAATAATTTACCTTCAGGCAGAGACCTATTAAGGAATATTGGCCCGCCATTCCACTTAATGTATTCACCTCGGACATCAAAATACACTGATAAGTTGCCCATATACTTCGTAAATGCAGAGGCCTGTACAATTAGCACCTAAAAGAAATAATAGCACTATTATATGTAAGATTTTTAATTAACACGGATATTTTCACCACTAGAACTATTTAAGACGAAGTATTTGCTATGTTTTCACTTTTATTTCGCGGAGGTCGATATTTTGACACTGCCTGCGAATGCCTTGTTCACAAGTCTCGTAAACAAGACACTCATAGATAATAATAATATCTATGGACACTTTCACATTATACTATACATATATTTAAGATTTTTATTATATAATACACATATTTAATACACATCCATGACCCAGGAACACAGAAATTTTTTATGTTCCCTGGCGGGTTTCGAACCCGCAACGTCCGGTTTGAGCGCCAACACGCTTACCACTGAGCCACAGAGGCCGTCAAAATGTAATGTCGAAATATCGAGTATAATATCACACTATTCAAGTTACCGATGCGAGGCATACGCTTTTTGTCGCGCCCGCTGCATCCCATATCTTCATCCTGCTTATTTCTTCTGCGATGCAGCTGCTGTATTTTGCGCAGACAAAAAGTATTTGCAAGTGGAATTACAAGCATCGTGAGCTAATTAGGCTCATTGATAACGTCACTCTTATCATAAGTGGCTCGTCTCATCATAAAAAAAGCTACTCGACAAACGCTTTTTTATTGTCGTTTTCTAGAAAAACAAAACATTAATCTACAAATTCAACTTAGTTTACCTCGTGTTTTCTATTTTTATTTGGTTCCACAAATACTGGATAGGGCGCTGCCACTTCTTCGCCGCTGGGGGCGGGACCGTTCCATAATAAAGAATGGGAGTGTCCGCCCACAATGATGTCAACATGCTCACCGTAGTCTCGGGCCAATTCTCTAAAAAATTGCATGTTTGAGATAAATGTGTAGATTACAATATCACCCGAGTTTATCAGACAAAAGTTATCTATGAGTCTCTATCTACATTTCATCCGTTGTGTTTGATGCTATTGATATGCCTAGATTTTGTTTTTACATGAAACAACTTCTTTTTCGGAACCTTCAGCACGTGAATCGTATTCACGCTTGTGCAGGTTTTTTAATGGGCCATGGGTGGGGATGGGGTAAATGAGGGCAACGCATATACACAACCTCGTGCACGGATGTTTATAGGCGTCGATAGTCACCTAACTCCGTCTGCTTATTTGCCCCCCTATGATATAAAAATGTAGGTGAAATTAAATGCACGAAATAAAATATTGTATGCTAGTTCCGGTAATGTAGACAATGTGAGTGCACATTTGTACTTCACTGTCCAGTTGCCACAAGAAACAGGGCGGAAACATAGTCGCCTTCTACAGTAAAGGAATAATATAAAAATTAGCTTTCTGCACTTTTTTCCATTGAAACTATTCCAATTACAGTTCCTTTGTTCGCGTAACGTGCTTAAAAAGGAGTAAGAACTTTACTCTTCCTCATAATAGATAATATATTAATATTACTTATCAACTTCGAGACCACAGTGCGAAAGGACCACAATAATGTCGACTCCCTTCTCGTGAAGGATCTTCGCTTCCCGCCTCATCGCCTCTCTTGGATCTGTGAACTCTACATTCCCCGTCGTGGCTAGTATCTGGAAGTAAAATGGCCATTCAAACAAACGTTAGTCAATGAGTAAACCATTGTCCTATTATTGACAGGAGCTGTAGGCAGTCGGTTGTGTGTCTTTAGGACTTAGAAATAAGTCAGTTCGTTTCAAATACGGACATTTCATACTATAACTAAAACTCTGTTGTCCGTGGTTTAGGGGACTTAAGATTTACAATGGCATGTGACGTTTCATGCTTCTTAAATTTTTACGTACTATCATATTATTAGCGGAAAATTGTGAACCATTCTACAATATAACTATTTCGCAGTGTAAAATTCTAGAATACACCGCTATAAATATTAAAGGTTCCACACCAGATTATGGTTATTCGTGCACATTTTATGCAATTCTGTTTTATGTTCAAATAAACCAATAAATTTACAAACTCACATTTATAATATGAGTAGGTACGATTGCGAATAATAATAATGTTACTTTCTGTCATCTATCCAAAGTAAAATAAGCTTTATTTTGCTTAAATATTGTTTAAATGAAATCAGTTATGGATTAAAAAATGTAATACGCTCCACTGTGCACATGACTCCAATCAACTTAATAAATACATATGAAATTGGAAAGCTTATTAATTGTACGCAGTCGAAATACGATTTACTTCAATTTCTACCCGTATAATTATGTCCACGGCTATAGACATCTTTCAAAGACGGCGGCTTTCAAAAAACCACCCATCGTCAAAATGGACTAAAGGTACCTAAGCCGAAGATTGATAAAAATATTTGTAGCAAAATTTACTCATAAATGTGATTTTCTCACTGAAAATATTTAAATAATAATTTATTATTGCTAATTTAATTATCATATGTCCTTGTCTCATTACCCTCTCTTCCCCACCATGGTTCAGGCCTTGTCGTGGCGGTGGGGCTCAGTAACCTAGGGTGAGCGGTGCACTTTGGGCGAAGCTAATCGGGCCGAGGGGCTCTTTGTACCCCTCTTATAAGAAGAGGGGACAGAAGAGCAGGGGGCAAGGGGTGAGGATGGGAACCTCATCCCATTGTACTGTCCCGAAGTTGGGAGGGGTTGTTCTGTGGTGTCGGACAACGCCTCTGTGGAGGTGGCGTCGGTCCCTTGTGGGACTGACTAGCCGTCGAGGTGCCCTGTTTGTTTTCTAGATCCGGGGCACCTCACCAAAGGCGGCATTGGTGGCACTCGCCGAGTTTTAGTGGGTAGAGCTGCGTCCATTTACCAGCTGTCGGGCGCAGCGAGTCCCACATACCCGTGTGGGGAGACCCTCTCCCCCGCGGGATGCCTCAGAACATTTCCCGGCGTTAAAGAAAAAAAAATACCCTCTCTTATATATTACTAACTGGTGCGCGCGACTTCGTCTGCGCAGGATAAGATTTTAGTTTTTTTTCATAAAAAAGTATTCTATGTTACTTCTAATACCTCCAAAAATACGTGTACAAAGTTTCATGATGATCGGTTAAGTAGTTTTCGCGTGAAAGCGTAAAAAACAAACTTACTTTCACATTTATAATATTAGTTAATATTAGTATAGTAAATATGCTCTACTCTAACTTGAAATTTTATAATCATAATATTATGTATTATTATTAATGGCCCATAGCCAATTTTGAACCAACTTTTTAGAACATTTAATATATCATATAATCTTACTATTTTTTGTCTATGTTGTGTTTGTTATTAAAGTTAGTCACATATACCTGACATACACATAATATACCTAACAAACACACATACCTGACATATATCTAAACATACTTTACATATTCAAGACCAAAAGTAAAAATACGAATCGTTAACAGACGCGTAAAGGCAATTTTCCTAATTTACCGGTGGGAGGGAAGCGCTGTGCTGCGCTCCCGACTGCATGGGTACCACCATCTTGCTTGTTTCTCCCGTGAAACAGCTTTGCTGTGTTTCGGAGAGAAGGGCAAGACAGGCAGTGTAATTACTGGCACCGAGACTTAACATCTTATGTCTCAGGACAGGCAACACATAAATAAGTTGCCTGGGCTCGTTCCAGGTGTACTAGTTTATGTTCATGGGCGACGTCGACCACTTACCATCAGATGGTACGTTTGCCAGTTTGCCTATCCAACTAACATATAAAATAAAATATATATATTTCCGTTGTCTGGAACACAAGTTCGTCGAGAACTTACCACGGGACCAGATTGACGTGCTGTAAAAGATTATTATTATTAATAATATGATGTGGTATTTTGTTATGAAGGAAAAGTCTTTGCTGTAATAAAAAAGAGCATTCTTATTTGAAAAGGTGACGCACCTGCTTTTCACTTTTTTTTTCGTTATAATGAATAATAAAATAAAGTGAAAATAAAGAAAAGTCTTAATAAAAAAGACGTAGGCCGTCACAATATCTATATTAACCATTGTTCTTGATAATTTTTCGTTATAGAAACGAAATATTTTTTTTTTTTGTCGACAGGAAACAGGTTCACACTTTGGCTTAAATTTTCGTATTATTAACGTTGCTCGTACGCACCCACGCGTGCTTCAATGTCGGCTGTCAAAAACGCACTAAAGTAAGGTGTACGGACTGCAGTACAGTTCAGTTGAACAAAGTGGGTGTTTGGAACGCGAAATCTAGTACGTAGTACGTATATATCTATGACATTAACACTACTGATTTTATGACCCAGACATGTAACTATAACACTGAAAGAGGTTTGCATAAAGCAACCGACTCAAGAAGCCATTTAAAAAAGATTTTTAATAATATGTTAATCATTTATTTTATAAAGAAGAAAGGGAAAAGGAAGGCAAAATAACGTTTCACATTATATGAAAACCTATTAATAAACATTAAGGGATGAACTCATACAATAATTCGCGACTCTTAAAGAATGCTTATAAGGCCTCTTCTAATTTCCTTATTATCAATACATAATATATTAATATAATTTTTTCCTTTCATATCAATCACATCTATCAAGCCAGTACCTATGCTTAATCAATTCAACATCATCATCAAAAGCCTTTATCCGTCCACTGCTGAACGGCCGATCCGTGGCCAATGTTCATATTGATGCGAGTGGCAAGGGATCGGTGTCTTGACGTTCATTGAAGGAGACCTTTGTTAAAGAATAGGACCGCTTTTGGCGCGACCGTTTCTTATTAGTCTGAGATCTATCTGAGATCGAAGATTTCTATGGAAAATTATACGCGTCCCATGCTTCTCAACCTGATCCCCGATACAACGATCCGCGTGGTAGCCTAGCACGACACCTCTCCGGTGAGCTTCCGAACATCATCAGCAGGAAAATATAAAACTAAAGTAAAAAAAAAACAAACCTTAGTATCGGGTGTAATGAGCCCTATAAGTCCAATTCTTCGATGCAACCTTTCGATTATAATGTGGTTCTTATACAATCCTTGCAAAATGGGTTCGTTACTTGTATCCATGTTCGCAGCAATCACCGGCGCTTTGAGAGCTGATAAATATGGTGCTAGGCCAGAAGGTCCGTCATCAAATTCGTGATTGCCAATGGCCTAAAACATAAAAACAAAATTTATCCTTCACGTTTATAATAATAAAAAATATATACAAGATTTTAAATTACCATGGTTATTTTCATGTTTAAAACTATTTAAAACACAATTTTTACCATGTTTTTGACGTGACGTCTTATAATTAATTCGATGGAGCCGGCTGCAAGAACGAAAAAACATGACGTATACGGCGTTACCTAGCTCTGAGGCGTTCCATTTTCTTATGACGTTGTCACGTTCAACTATCGTCAGTAAACCGACTTTACAGACAACCATTGTTTTTTCCTTTTGTTTGTTTGGGTCTCGTAAACAAGACATTCGTAGGACAATATTGAAATATCAACAAAAGTAAAAAAACATGGTGAACAACCCGTTTTAAACCATTTTGAAATTATTTTTTTCTATGTAATTTTACATAAATGTTTCAATCTCAATTTATATAAACGTTTAAGAGTCATTCAATAAAAATTTCATTCAGAAATCACATTCGTCGAGAAATATATAGAGAGAAATATGTAATCTGTGGAAAAATGCTGTACTGGTTAACCTTAGTGTTTTATTTATCTGTAAGTATAAGTGATGTTAAAGACCAGATTATAAAATGGGGTCACACGCGTCATTTACCTTCCTTATTGGAGTGTAAACTTCATAACTATTTATTTACTTTTAATACGCCAACTTCACTGTTCCACTCGTATCTCAATATATATACATAATAGAATACTGTTAGCTGTTAGGGTGATCCCCGAGGTTGTTGTAAAAGCAACCTTATATCAATATGGGTAATGCTGGCCGTTATATGCTTAGGATCCAGTATAAACGTAAGAATACCGAAGATCAAGCATAGTATGGCTTAAAGACAAGCATTGAATACATAGGTTGGACAAATTAAATAATAAAAGTGTTAATAAACGCCAATACGTTATAGAATAAAGTCATTTTATAGAATTAGGTACTCGACGTCCTAATTCTCGTTCTTTTCTCTTCTGCTAGTGACAAAAGTTGTTTTAAGGTGACCGAATTATTGGGCATGTAAAAATCTAAAGGTGCTTCTAATTTAATATTATATAATAAAAATCTTAAATATTATATGTATAGTATAAAAGTATTAAATATATTTCCGTTGTCTGGTACCTGTTACACAAGTTCTTCGAGAACTTACCACGTTACCAGATGGACGTGGTGTAAAAAGCGTCCATAGATATTATTATTATTATTCTTAATTTAGCAGACTGTAGTAGAGTCCTCATTTTATACCTCTGCTTATTTTTTATAACATTCGCACTGCTATATATTCTCTCAATGAATGAATGGTCGGTAGGTCATCAATATTAAATTTTCCGGCTTAAGTGATCGTATTTTCAGTAATTGAAATCAAATTTTACGAAACCATAAAAAAAATCACCAGCCACTAAAAGCAATATTTCGCCACTATTAGAGGACTCAAAATCTTTTAGTGGCGAATCCACTAAGTTACAAATTTCACATCGTGTCAGAAAAGGATGCACCTATGCCAAAAAACGAAACAACAATAAACCTGACAGAGCAGTATAATTGCAGTATTTTTGAATTGCATCTGTCAGTCTTCGGGCAACTGTACGAAACACATCGACCATGCTAAACATGTGTATAATATGACCGAGCCATAACAAAAATATTGTCGTATATTGCAAACTCTGGCTGTTATTGCCGGCAATGGTGGTGGCCATCCTGTTGCAGCCACACATTGCAGTAAAATGATTGCCCGTTTAGAAGCACCTTTATGGACCACGATAAAAATTCTTAGCAAGCAGTTTTAATGCTATGCGTTAGTATTTTTTCATGTTTCTCGTAACACTTTGTAGTTTATCGCAATAAAAAGCAAATTAAAACCACGAAGTGAATTTCATAGAATTTAAATAATATTAAGAATAAAGATAAATGACAAGAATTAACTTACATGGGCATCATGTGGTAAAAGATTCATAAACTCCTGAGTAACATTCCATTTAAGTAGAGTATACCAGTAGGTACCTTGGAAGCTGTCCCCGGCATTTAATAGTATAAAATGTGGCTTTTCTTGCGTAAGTTTTATGATCTCGTGGTATAGCCGCGGAAAGCCACCCAAACAGGAATTATTGTTGTACCTACACGTTGGGAATTCCACCGACGTTTCCTCAAATCTAAAAAAAATACATCATTAAGACACGTTATTCACCGGCGGGAGGGATTCCCTGTGCCACGCCCTCATTAACGTGGATTCCACAGTCCTGTTCATTTCTTTCGTGAAACAGCTTAGCTGTGTTTCGGAGAGAAGGGCAGGACAGGCAGTTTAATTACTGAGACAGAGACTTACCATCTTAATTATATGTCTCAGGATATGCAACACATGAATGAGTTGCATTTTTTTTCCCACAGGGGAGTGGGTCTCCCCAGGCGGGTATTTGGGACTCGCTGCGCCCGAAAGGTGGTAAGGTTGACGCAGCTCTACCCACTAAAACCCGGCGAGTGCCACCAATGCCGCCTTTGGTGAGGTGACTCGGATCTGTTGAGCAAACAGGGCACCTCAACGGCCCCTCCTAATGTCGGGACAGTACAATGGAGTGAGGTTCCCGTCCTCATCCCTTGCCACCTATCTTTTGACCCCTCTTCTTATAAGAAGTATCTTTATAATATAATAATCTTTGTACCCCACAACGAGCCCCCTCGGCTCGATTCTCTCTGCCCAAGGTGCTGGGCTCACCCTAGGCTACTGAGCCCCACCACCACGACAAGGCTTGAACCGTGGGGACGTGCAGCTAGACTAGATGAGCGGAGGCTAATCTTGGATGAACTTTTTTATGTTTGTACTTTAAAGAAGACTTTGACATTAATCAGTGTGGGTTTGGAAACAAAATGTTATCTGACGAGCAAAGTCCATACCACATGAGGTATGTGAAAGGTATGGACTTTGTTCGACCATATCAATGATTGCTTACGTAAAGCACGTGTTTTTTAACTACAGAGATAACACTGAACTATATTATTGTCTAGGCTAGCTTTAAATATTCACATGTAAAGATTGCAATAAAAATCAAACATCGTCTTAAATATCGATCGCCGCGCCACTTAAAACTAATCTAACATATTCCAGACCACAATAGAATTGATTGTAAATAATGCTCTTAAGTCTTAACAATATTTCTGGAACCAGGTAGGTACGATTACAATTATAATATATATTCATTTAGACAATTAATGCCTTTTCACACGTCCCGGTTGTCGGGTAGCCGGCGCCGGGTACCCGGTAGCCAAATGTATGGGCTTGCCGGCCAATTCACGCCGGTACGTGTGAAAGCTGCCATACACGCCCATACACTTCGCTACCAGTTACCCGGCGCCGGCTACCCGGCAACCGGCACGTGTGAAAAGGTACTTAGTAGTACGGTGAACAAAGTCGACGGACGTATGTGTGACAAGTTTAAATCACGTTTAATTCCATCTATATCAAATAATATAAAAATATATATAATATAAAAATCTACTGATAAAATGTTCGTATGATCGCCATGTAATATAGAGTTTAGACCAGCGAAGTTTAGACGATCGATCGTATTAAAATATGTAACCGTGCATTTATGTTTTTCATTACAGATTATTAAGATTGTTACATGACTCATGTGTATCTTAACTCTCCTATTAATGAATGATCACTTAACATTCATTATTAAATCATAATTTCATCATTAAACTTTAACATTAGGTACACTTGATGAACACCACCATGATTCAATGTCGTGGCGGTGGAGCTCAGTAGCCTAAGGTGAACCCAGTACCTAAGGCATAGCCAATTGAACCGAGGGAGCTGCTCCTTGTAACCCTGTTGTTGCAAGTAGAGGGGATAAAAGAGCAGGGGCGGACCAGGGGCGAAGATAGGAACTTGCACTGTCCCACGTTGGGAGGGGTTATTCTGTGGTGCGGGAAAACCCGTCTGTGGAGGTGACATCGGTCCCTTGGGGGGTTGACTAACCGTCGAGGTACCCTACGTTGCTCAACAAATCCAGGGCACCTCACCAAAGGCGGCATTGGTGGCACTTTCCGGGTTTAGGTGGGTAGAGCTGCGTCCACCTTACCATCTTTCGGGCGCAGCGAATCCCACATACCCGCCTGGGGAGTCCCCACACCCCCATGGGGATGCCTAAGAGCATTTCCTGGCGCAAAAGAAAAAGAATAGGTTCACCTGATGAAGATTCTCTTGTCATTAATGGTAATAAATAGTATATCACACTTACGTATGTTATTAACAATTACTAAGTACTACTAAACTATCATAGTACCTACTAGCTGCCCGCACAGACTTCGTTCTTTCAAAGGGGGAGGGGGAGAAATTTCTTAAAATCCGTTCTTAGCTGACCTCTACATGGCAAAAGTAATATTCCTACCAAATTTCAAATCTCTAGGTCTTAAAGTTCCAGAGATATCGTGATGAGTCAATCTATAGTACGGGGAATATTTATAGCATATGTGCTATTCTGATCCCTAAGCAATATTACTATAAAGTTGCATTTAAATCCATTCAGTAGTTTTTGCGTGAAACAGTAACAAAGTAACATACTTTCAAGTTTATGGGTTTGGCCTGGAGTCACATTTCACAAGATTCATCATCATCATCAATATGCCTCCACCCACGGCTAGACAGCCCTGTTGAATGAACGTCAGTCGTCAAGCTATCCGGCCCCGCCAATCGCATCCAACTAAGACCAGCCACGACAGATATTGTCTAGTATACGCCATAGCCCATACGGCAGGAACTACTCAAAAGTATTTACCTCGCGTGAAAATCATTGTAATGAATTATATCCAGACGGTACAGTCCCTCGAAAGGCAGAGCAAATGTATGCACGAGACCGAACAATACAATAAACGTAACACTTTGTATAATAAAAACAGTCATTTTATCTTGGCACTATTATGAACATGTACGCGATGGTCGAAGTTTGAATACGTACTAAGATCTGTAGCACTTAACGAGAGGGCATTTAATTTAAATTAACAACGTTTTATGAATACAATTGAATGATAATTTCTTTCCGTTGTCATCGGATTTATTAAATTTGATAGCGCTTCAGGTATTTGACATTAATTTGACAATTACTTTGACTTTAATGTAAAAGCAAGAAGCGTTTTTTTATGGCACAAAGTTGTACATAATTATTATTTTCTGTCATATTGGTTTGGGTTTACCTTGTATAATTTTAATTATTCATCTCCGAGCTGTCTCTAACCGCTAATATTTACGGTGCGGAGGAGGATTTTACGCACATTTTAAGTTTTTTTGTATACGCACGGCCCACCAATATCTACAAACAGCTTTAGTACGCTCCAGACAAAGGACAGGAAAATTACAGTGTCTTACCACCAGTGTGGTACCAAGATAGTTGTGTATCATCATCATCATCATCATCACCAGTCTCTATCCGCCTTTTGCGGAACATAGGCCTACTTCAATGAAAGTCAAAACGAACGATCTGTTGCCACTCGCATCCAACACATATACGTTGTAAAATTATAGAAAAACCCACACTAGGTATACTAGTTACTAAATCAACATAATAAAAAATCTTTTTTATTAAGTTTTGTACTTAACTATTATTAAAAAAAATACTTTACTATTTTAGTGTATTGGTACCTCGACCCCACCATGGTTCAGGCCTTGTCGTGGCGGTGGGGATCAGTAACCTAGGGTGAGCGGTGCACCTTGGGCGAAGCTAATTGGGCCGAGGAGGCTCTTTGTACCCCTCTTATAAGAAGAGGGGACAGAAGAGCAGGGGGCAAGGGGTGAGAATGGGAACCTCACCCCATTGTACTGTCCCGACGTTGGGAGGGGTTGTTCTGTGGAGGTGGCGTCGGTCCCTTGCGGGACTGACTAGCCGTCGAGGTACTCTGTTTGTTTTCTAGATCCGGGGCACCTCACCAAAGGCGGCATTGGTGGCACTCGCCGGATTTTAGTGGGTAGAGCTGCGTCCATTTACCAGCTGTCGGGCGCAGCGAGTCCCACATACCCGCGTGGGGAGACCCACTCCCCCTCAGAGCATTTCCCGGCGTTAAAGAAAAAAAAAAAGTGTATGTGTACCTACGAAATTAAGCAATTTATTATTATTAATATTTAAAATTCGTTGTTTCATATGAGAGTATAGACTATGGAGTATGGATGCTTTTTTTTCTTTAACGCTGAGAAATGCTCTAAGGCATCCCGCGGGGGAGTGGGGCTTCCCACGCGGATATGTGGGACTCGCTGCACCCGAAATCTGGTAAGTGGACGGCGTTCTACCCACTAAAACCCGGCGAGTACCACTAATGCCACCATTGGTGAGGCGCCCCGGATTTAACAAACTAATAGGGCACCTCGACGGCCTGTCGGTCCCCCAAGGTACCGACTCGACCTCCACAGAGGGGTAGTCCCGCACCACAGAACAACCTCTCCCAACGTCGGGACAGTACAATGGGGTGAGGTTCCCATCCTCACCCCTTGGGCCCTGCTCTTTTGTCCCCTCTTCTTATAAGACGGATACAAAGAGCCCCTCGGCTCAATTAGCTTCCCCCAACGTGCTGGGCTCACCCTAGGCTACTAAGCCCCACCAAGGCCAAGGCCTGAACCATGGTGGGGATGGAGTATGTATGAGTACTGGATGTTAGAATAATAAAACAGTTTTCAATTAAATATGCGTATTTAAAAATATGCGAATAGGCTGGTCAACTCATTTTAAGTATTCCATAGAATATGAGTGGTTTCAAAACAAATCTTGAGTTAATTATAGTTTCTTATTGAATATTTTGTACCACAAACCAAAACCGCATGCACTACTAAATAAGATACGGGCAGGTTAATTATGCCCTCTTGTGTGATATTGTGTCCAACAGTGTGACGCATGTTCTAATTATATTACCTACCTAGTATAATATATGCATATTTAAAAATTTTTATCCAAAATATTAGTTTGAACACATTGCGTACAAAGTTTTGAAGTGTAAGTGATTTACATTTTATGCTGATTATAATAAACATGACGAAGTTTGGTGTAATTATTTTTATATTATGCAAAATGTACGTACAAATATTGCATATAGATTTATAATGAAATCTAGAATCGTTATAGTGATGTGTCGGCAAAATGCCAGGAGCAATAATTCTTTTTTACCTAGCCTACAGAAAATAACTTTTCTGTCTTTCGCGGGAGTGGAGGGGCTATTAAGCAATTTCATCTCGGGCCTCGGATATACTCTCGCAACTGTCGAAATTTGATTAGTTTTCTTGTTATTTAAATACTTGCGCTGGGTCGAATCCACCGCCGCACCACAATCATGACACACTGTGACCGGCTCTCTGTGGGCCGTCCGGCACAGGTACACCTTAGTGACCATGCTAGGTTGCCACCTGTGACAGACGGAAGGTGAGGGGTTTACGCTTACGGCTTATCCCACTCCCGAGGACCGGCTTCCGCGCCAGGTCCTCCCCGTAACCATGTACACTGCCTAATGGAGCACATCCTCGCAGGCCTGAATAGACGCAACATTAGGGCTAGATTCACAGGGGCTGTGTTTTTAGACATAGCTAAAGCTTTAGATTTGGTATGGCACAAGGCTTGATTAACAAGCTTTACCAACTACGTGTGCCGGACAAACTCGTGCTCATCATACGAGAATATATCTAACAAATCGTAACCTTAGATATCGATCGAAGGGCACAATGTCCTCATAAGGGCTGGGGTACCGCAGGGCTCAGTCCTGGTACCCCTACTCTTTACCCTGTACACTAGCGACATCCCCAGAACGCCTAATGTTCATATAGGTTTTTTAATAAGAGGTAGTGCCAGTTCGGCAGCAATGCAGCATGCATTGGAGCCAAACTGGGCCGGCACGACCGGGGTGGTAGCTCTCGCTCACATAACACCGTTTAGGAAATGGCAGATCTCTGCCAACCCTGGCAAAAGGCGATGTACATACTACATCACCTACACAATGATTTGCAAACGGAGTAAACTGCTGTAAAAAAGATAAATTAGAAAAGTTCTTCGAAAGAGCCAATAAATAATAACGCAAATCCGCTAGTCGTACAGGCCGCTAGTTACGTCCCCGATCCAGCGATCCAGAATCGTCCATCGTCTGTGTAGGAAAACGAGGAACGTCCTCCAAGGTTCTTCAGATCCTATCACGGTTGCCGATAATCGTTTCCGTCTCCCACCCAGGGCATCCTGCTTTAATACACAGTACACACACAACAGTACCTACACTCATTACACGCACCCCACAACGCCTCTACCGTTGGTGGCGAAGACCTTGTTTCCGACCGTCGTCGGTCCCGTGATCGACGGTAAGAAAATTAGAAGCCCCGCTTATGACTTATGACGAGACGGGGTGGCCCCCGTCTCGTCATAAGTGCCTCCAAACACACTAAATCTTAGAAAGGTTTGAGCCTCGTTGCTTCACCTATAGACAGATAAAGTTAGAAAAGACCTCAGTATTCCAGCTTATATCATTTCAAAAAAATCCTCCCCGCACCTATGCCGTGACGACCAACTTTATCTTTTAAAAACAAACATTTACCTATAATCTTTACATAAACATCATATTATTTATAACCTTAACATAGGTCTCTACAATTTCCAACGGACCAATGTCACGATGATAGAGAAGTTCATTGACCCGGGCGCAGTAGTTCCGAATTCCGATACAATAACTGCATTAATATTTCACTACCACTTTCTACTTTCACAGATTTAAAATAAAATCCTCATTTTCTGTCTGTGCCTGTATGAGCCAAGGTAAAACACGCAAATTTTAAATGAAATCATCATTAGCTTATTCTTGTCCACTGCCGAACTCATGCTGATAAAAAGATCTTATTGAACACTTACTGATAAAATTAGAGCAAGTATTTGTCTAAGTAAGCTTATGATAAATAATATTATATTTATTGTGTTAGTACACAATAAATATATAGCTTTTACCAACGGCTTCGCTCGCGTTAATATAGATTAGGAAATAGATAAAGTCTTTTTTCACTGGTTCTAGATGACGGATAGAGCATTTTTAAGACACTTATATTTATGCCCTTCATTAGATTGGTTCAGCATCCAATACCTGATGGACTTAAGTCTGCTCCTTAGATTCTTGGATTCAAGTAACCTTAGCTATATTGCAATTAGTCCTGCGCGGCATTTTATCTTTTAGATAAATTACTATCTGCCTAAGTATGACATTTTATAATACATTTATGAAAAAGAGATATGATAATATACCTATCCTCAGCTATCCCAAAGATGAATAAATGAACCCCATAACTAAGTCAAATCGAAAAAACATTTTTTTATTCAAAACCAAAAATAAACTTGTCTTAATAATAGGTCATGAAAAGATTATTAAAATATGCCAAATAAATAAATTAATCCAACAACTAGGCCTCCTCATTAAAAAGTCTCTGAAATGTTTTTTTTTATTAAGTATTTAAACCTTTGGGGGTTACTTGTTAGGTTGAAATTTTAAGTTTCAGGCCTAAGGGTTGGCCTGTGCGTTTATTTAAAATTTTCATCCCTTATTTTAAATAAACGCGCCCCTTCGCAAATGAAATTTCGTATGAATATAGTACGACAAATTATGTCAGCGTTTTCTCAAAATCGACCCCTAAGAACTCCCTTAGGGGTTGAATTTTTTAAATATCCTTCCTTAGTAGATGCCTACGTCATAAAAGGAATACGTGTGTGAAATTTCAATTTGGCCTGTGCGTTGATCCATCAGTCAATCACCTTTAACTTAAAGAGGATAAAAAATATCATATGCATAATAAAACTTCATTCTTTTTAAATATTTAATTGCTTGACAAATACTAGAAAAATGAATATAATATGGTGATTAAAATATAATTTATAAAATATTAAAACTGTTTTTGGCATTTTATTGTTTAACTATAATTCTTCCGTCCGTATGGATGTCTAATGGTGATATTCTTCTTATGTAGTCTTCCAGAATTTTCTGCTCCCGGCCAATTACTTCAAAATTTCTTTTACCTTCTTTGAACATCTGTTAAGCAAAAGAAAATTTTTAAATTGTCTTATATTTAGCTACTTATACGTCTTTGTACGTTATCAAGATGTCATGTAGGAAAAAGATCGATAAATGTCTTGCTTAAAATATATATTCGATGCGTCCAAGGATTGTTAGGATTCAAGAGTTTCTGGCGCCCATAATAGGATGAGTAGGACGTGCGTAGGATCAGTGAAAAGGTGTCACTAGATACGACGACTTTATTACATACTAGGATTATTATATTGTAGCTTTGGTCACAGCAAATCTTTATTATTAAAACCACAATTGATTTATAGAATTTTTGCACAGTTTCGTACAGTCTTTTCTATACTTAAATATCCTTACATTTATAGAAAAACGAGTATTCATTCAGGAATAATATTGAGCACATATACGAATTGTCCGCTGAATATAAAAATGGCTTGAGTCTCTTCGATGGGTACATTCTTACTCACTGTAGTGTATATAGTTATACAAACATTGTGTTATGACGTTTGTCTCGAGCGCATACGTCACGAGGCGGACAGAGTTATAGTCAGTCCAATTATTATATTACTCTATGAGTCAGTCATTGTCAGACCGTAGGCCCGAGTGGACGTGGTGGTGCGTTGGCAAGCCAAATAAGCATTTATACATATACACAGATTTAGCAATAAAAAAATTGGATGTCTGTAAAGTTGGGTTACAAACGATAGTTTAACGTGACAAAAATGAATTCGTAACAGGACAATGAGCGTAACGGGTCAATGTATCGCCCTTTTTGTGCATTCAGCCGTCGTTCATCGATTTATTAGACGTTGTCACGTCAAAAGAAAAGAAAAAACTCACAAAGGAAGGGAGATATAGTGTTTGTGTTAATTCATAGTTCATACAATATACACACATATAACAAATAATTTATATGATTATATTGATAGAAATAGTAATGAGAAACGCATCTCAAATATTATAATGCTTAGTGAAACATTAAATATAATCTAAAATAAACTAAAATAAGGAAGGGATGTAGTGTATGTAGGTAGTTATACAAACATTGTGTTATGACGTTTGTCTCGAGCGCATACGTCACGAGGTGGGCAGAGTAGAGTCAGTCATTGTCAGACCGTCGGCCCGAGTGGGTTTTTTTTTTCTAACTTCATCTGTCTATAGGTGAGGCAACAGGGCTCAAACCTTTCTAAGTTTTAGTGTGTTTGGAGGCCCTTATGGGTGGATGTGGTGGTGCGTTGGCGAGCCAAATAAGCATTTACACATGTATATGTATAAATATCCTTATGTATACAAGGAGTACAACTACTACACTCACTTTCATACGGAATATAGAAAGCTACTAAAACAAAAAACCCTCTTGTTTACCGTAAATCCATCTCCACCATCACCTAGATATAACGGAACCTTTACAGGATAGTACTTCTCCAGTTCCATCGGGGACTTTTCTTTTCCAATAGTCACGGAAGTCACTCGACTGCCTTCAGGCTTAGTTAAATCGTATGATACTTAAATACCTGTAAAAAACGTACACTAAAGTAAGTAACGGGATTTAAAAAAATCTGTAGGTGAACCACGATGAAAGTGTCTTTTTTGTATTTGAATATGAAACCTTTAATTTAGACGACCTCAAAAAAGAGAATCTATCTATATTTGAAAATATTATATAAAAATAATTCGGATTTCAAAATTTCAAACATATTCAAAGATTCAGTTTACAAACGAAAAATATATTTATAATTAGCTTGTTTTTACCCGCGGCTTCGCTCGCGTTAATGTAGATTAAGAAATAGATCAAGTGTTTTCGCTAGTCCTAGATGACGGATAGAGCATTTTTAAGACACTTATATTTACGCCCTTCATTAGATTGGTTCAGCATCCAATACCTGACGGACTTAAATCTGCTTCTCAGATTCTTGGATTCTAGCAACCTTAGCTATATTGGAATTAATCCCGCGAGCCATTTTATCTTTTAGATAAATTACTGCCTACCTAAATATGATATTTTACGTCACTTAATAATACATTAATGAATAAGAGATATAATATACCTTTTTTTTCTTTAACGCCGGGAAATGCTCTGAGGCATCCCGCGGGGGAGTGAATCTCCCCACAGGTCATCCAGGTACTATTTATTTATGTAAGTAATGGATCTTAAATTTGCTGGCCGCGTTTTTTCCTCTAAGAATTCTGGGTTATTAATTTCTGTCAAAATAGAATATTTAACTTTATTGAAGACATTCATACACTCACAATATTTAAATAGTTCATCCGTATTTTCCCTGTATTTTTCTTTTACATATTTCGACACTATTATTTTAAGTATTCCATATTGTAGTCTAATAAGTCCAAGTAATAAAAAAACATACAAACTTTCATCCCATTTTTCTCACTTTTGGGGATTGAATTTTGAAAAATCGCTCGTTAGTCTATCTATCGCTCGCTAGTTAGTATGCCTTCGTAATCAAGAATTAATTTCTTCATAATAATATGACTTGTGTGAAATTTCAATTTTCTAGTCTTGGCGTTGATACATTAGTCAATCATTCTTGTCTTTTATTATAACTTGCATGTCCTATTTGATCCTCTCAATACTCAATTCATACGAAATTTGATGCAAATATGTCCAAGGTATAAAAGTTTCATACAAACTTTATACCCTATTTCAATCTTTTGGGGATTGAATTTTGAAAAATCACTCGTTAGGGCATGCATATTCTGTCATATTATAAGGAATAAGTGAGCAAAATTTTAATTTTCTAGCCTTAAGGGTTTGGCCTGTGCGTTGATAAATCAATCAATATTTTTTTCCGTTTATTTTAAACTATCATCCCCTATTTAGTATTTACCCTACTATGGGTTGAATTATAGAAAACGCTGAATTAAACAACTCATTATTTTTGCTGTACATAATTCATACGAAATTTCATGCAAATATATCACAGAAATACAAAGTTTCATACAAATTTTGATCCTCTATTTCACCCCCTTGGGCGTTGAATTTAAAAAATTCCTTTCTTAGTGGATGCCTACGTCATTAGAGAAATACATGTGCGAAATTTCAATTTCCTAGCCTTCAAAGTTTGACCTATGCATTGATACATCAGTCAATCATATTTGCCTTTTATATGTATATATAGGTATAGATTAATAAACTAGATTTCACTTTTAATGAAACCGAAACGCTGTTGGTCTTTCAACAAATTGCCATTTGGCAAGCTGAAGTAATTCGAAATATAAAATACAGAATACTAAAGCTAAAACAAACGCATATTATATCGAAAATTAGTTTCGTCATCATTATCAGTCTACATCACTATAGGCCTCTTATCTATCTATATGTAGGCCTCTTTCAATTAACGCCAAGACGGCTGATCCCCCGCATCCAACCGGGACCGGACACTGCACGGAGATCGCCTTCCCATCTGGTTTAGTAGGATTTAGTTTACATGTATGATATTTTTAATATTTAACCTTATGTAATAGGTTATAAACGCGCTATTTAAATGTTCAGCAGAGAACGAATAGGGGCTGATGATGAAAGAGGTTGTTGGTATTTCTGTAATTACCTGATACTTGTAAAACGTAAGGTCCCTTGAATGGGTCAGTACTCCAAGCGTTACTAAAACTTCTCTCTAGAGCTTTCAATATATATTTTCCTTGAATTTCAAAAACTTGGATTCGATCATTATAAGGTATCAGCTCAAAAATTGTTCCTTTTGTGATGACTGAAAAAAAAATTAGTATTGATAGCAATCTATACCTACAGATAAATAAAATTGGAGTGTCTATTTGTAAAATTAAAATAATAGGTCTTTACCTATGAAATTGCCGTTCTGCAGTACTGGCCATTCCAAATCAAAATAATTTTTGTTTGGCTGAGAATTCTAATTTCAAATTAATTTTATTTTAAAAACATGGAATTCTCTATCCAAAAGTAGTCATTTGTTTATTGATTAGTGTTACATTTTCATCGCATTTCAATCTTTTTCGTCATCATGGATACGTTAAAAATTCGAGTAATTATGGAATATGAGTACCGTCGTGGCAGCAACGCGGCACAAGTGGCACGCAACTAACACTCCAAACCAACGCACCACCTGTTATTGGTTTGCTCACTTCCGTTCGTTCACCTGGCGGTCGTCCGAAGACTTTGGTCGACAATGACGAATTAAAGGCGATTGTGGAAGATGTTGATACACTTAACCTACGGCTGAATTAGCAGCAGCTATCGACGTTAGCGTCATAACAATATTGGTCCATTTGCGTCAAATTGGCAAGGTAAAAAAGCTTGACAAATGGGTGCCCCACGAACTCAATGATCGCCAGCGCGAAGTACGCGTCGAGACGTGCCTTGCACTGCTCAACAGACACACAATATGAAGGAATTTTGAACCGCATTGTTATCTGCGATGAAAAATGGATTCTGTTTAATAACCGCAAGCGCTCAGCAGGTTGGTTGGATTCTAGTTCAGCACCTAAACAATGCCCTAAACGAAAACTTACCCCTAGAAAAGTGATGGTCACTGTTTGGTCTAGCGCCGGTGTGATTCATCACAGCTTCTTACCAAACGGGGTGAGCATTACTGCAGATGTGTATTGTGAAGAACTGAACACAATAATGGAGAAGCTGGCACATCTTCAACCAGCATTGGTCAATCGCTCGTCTCCGCTACTCCTGCACGACAACGCGCGACCTCATACTGCACAGCAGACGGTCTTACAGTTGCAAGAACTGGGGTTGGAAGCTCTATGTCATCCGCCCTACTCACCAGACCTTGCGCCTACAGACTACTACTTTTTCCAGAATTTGGATAACTTCTTGGCGGAAAAAAAATTCAATACCCGAGAGGCAGTACAAAATGCCTTAGAAGAATTTGTTGCCTCTCGTCCAGCTGATTTCTTTAAGAAAGGCATCAATAAACTGCTACGGTGTTGGCAAAGATGCATTGCATGGGTGATTACTTCGATTAATACAAATAAAAAATACATGAAAAAAAATCGTTTAAATTTTTTCATATAAAACGGCAATTTCATAGCTAAAGACCTACTAGCCACTTTTTACTAAATGCATAATATGGATGTATACCGGTACATATACCACAATAACATTATTTAATTTTTTTTGTCTGTCTTTATGTTTGTTCCGGATAATCTCTAAAACTTTAATTTTGTAATAATAATCATCATCAATCCGAGTACGACTTTAAATCTAAATTAAGGCGGGCGAAGCTGCGAGCAATCTATACTAATATTTTTATAATTATTTATAATAATATCTATATAGCATTAGCTATATAGAATAAGTTTGTCCGTTTATTTGGTTAAACGCGCTAATCTACTCAATTGCGGTGGGGCTCAGTAGCCTAGGGTGAGCCCAGCACCTTGGGCGAAGCAAATTGAGCCGAGGGAACTGCTCTTCGCACCGGACCCCTCTTATAAGAGGGGACAGAATAGTAAAAGGGGACTGCACGGTTTGGAGGGGTTGTTCTGTGGTGCGGGACAACTCCTCTGTGGAGGTGACCTCGGTCGCTTGAGGGACTGACTAGCCGTCGAGATGCCCTGTTTGCTCAACAGATCCGGGACATCCCACCAAAGGCGGCATTTTTGGCACTCGCCGGGTTTTAGTGGATAGAGCCGCGTCAACCTTACCATCTTTCGAGCGCAGCGAGTCCCACATACTCGCCTGGGGAGTCCCCCTCCCCAGCGGCATGCCTAAGAGCATTTCCCGGCGGAAAAGAAAAAAAATAGTTAACGTGTGAATGAGTTATCATTTTTTTGTTTCGCGGTGTAAATGCATTTAGTCATACCTCCAGTTCTGGGTGGGCGTGAGATTTTACTCGTCCTACCCACTCTAAACCACCGTGGGTGCATTCGGCCGCCTATAGTGAGGTGCTCCGGATCTATTGGCGACTGGCCGGTCAAGGAGGTCCGGGCATCTCCTCTCAGGGGGGAATGATACGCTTGTCCAGGTTCCCGTCCTCACCCCTATTCCCAAATCATGGAGGTGGCAAGAGGCGTACGTATCGCCTCCGCCAAACTCCTGTGTGTCGTCTCCAGAGCGGTACAGCATCTGTTGCGTTCTCCCTATCCCGCTCCTCGCCCTTCTTATGTAAAATTACGGTCTTGCAGAAGTATACCACCGCCGCTCAGACCCTGACACTTTCTAGCAGAGAGCCGTGATTGAGTTGCCTGGACTAGTTCCAGGTAAACTCGTCTATGTTCATGGGTGTCGTTGACCACGTAATCTGCCCGTTTGCCTTTTGATCATATCAACACGCGCGTACCACCTCTGTCTTAGTATAGAGCGCTCCTCAAATCCCCAGACCGCCGTTTATGAGTTACGCAAGTCCACTAAATGTATGTTGAAATTGATTTACCTCCACTAGGTATTGTTGCCCGAATGCTTTCTCTTTGTGTAAATGCTATATAATTGTCCACGGATTTCACACGATTTGCCTGAAACAACAAAACCTATAGTGTAATTTAAATGGTACTTGGGGCTAGCCGTTACTCATTCATGCGTTACCTATCCTGAAACATAGGCTGGTCTTAGCGCCAGTACTTAGTACGTACACCGCCTATCTTATCACTCCTTCAAATCAGTTATTCATGATCATCATCAGCCCGTTTATACCCGAAAGTCCCTAAGTCGTATCGGTTTGGAAACACCGTAGATGGCAGCTGATTTCATATTATAGTCATCGTGCGAGACAAGAAATGCCGCAAAAATCGAGTTATGGATTTTCCGGACATCGAGATTGTGTGGATCTGTTGGATGTAGGTGTGATCTCCAAAGGGAGATTTCCGACCGAGAGAGATGGTATGCTCGATCAAGTAAACTGTGTAACTTCGATAGCGCGATTCAGGTGAAATTTTAAATTTTTATGCGATATCCGGTGGTGAAATTCTGCTGCATGTATTATACCGAACAATTCCTCAGAACACTCTCCGGAGATGCGGTAGAAGATGCAGAGCGATCCGAGAATTCTACGCAGCGCCAAAGAATCAAGCCGATTGGAGAGAACCTTGCAATCGAGCCGCCCGGCGTTGACCGCGTTCAAACAGAAGGAGCTGATATTGGGGAGTTATAGCCCAGAGGTGTGGTCAGTATTCCATTTGAGGCTGGATCTGCGCTTTGTATAATTTTAGGCGGTGGGAAGGCATGAAATACTGCTTTACCCTACTAAGCAGACCGAGTTTCTTAGAGGCTTATTTAGCCTTCCCTTCCGAATGACCATTAAAATTGCATATCATTCGATATGTCGACGCCGAGACGACCCATACGGTCGGGCCTAGAACCGACCCTTGCGGGGCGCCGCACTCAACTCGCCGCCTCACTAAGGACCCCTTTTGGTCCACGTACACTACTTCTCCATCGGAAAGAGACTCCCTCAACAGCCTTCCGAGATACGGGGGCACGCCGAAATAATTAAGTGCCTCCCGTATTACGTTGTGGGGAAGGCTGTTGAAGGCGTTGGCGATGTCTAAGGACACCGCCACCGCCACCTCTCCCGTTCCGCTTCACTCGTCACTGACTTGAGACGCCCTAGGGCGTCGACGGCCGACCAACCGACCCGGATGCCGAACTGAAACTCCGACAGTCCTGGTCCCGGGCCCTCCTCCAGATACTGAACGAGACGGGAGGTTGGGATCCTTTCCAGGGCCTTCCCCGCCTCGTTCAGCAACACGATCGGTCGCACCGCCGACGCGCTGTCCGGCAGTCGGCCACCCTTTGGTAAGAGGGTGAGCCGACCTTCCTTCCAGGCATTCGGGAACTGACCGGACCACATGCAGCTGTCAAACTATGGTCAATTCTCCCGTGATATAATCCGTAGAAAATTGTTTCAAAATAAAAAAGTTAGAAAATTATAATATAAATATAAAATATATAAATAAAAAATATTTTACAAAAAATTAAAACAGACTTCAAAAATACTAAACTAAAAAGTAATAAAATAACTGTGTTTCTATAATTTTTGTGCTTACAACTTATAATCAACTTAATGTTCTACTAATGTACAAACTTTGCGTTTACCACGTCGTTATAGTTGATTATAAGTTGTAAGCACAAAAATTATAGAAACACAGTTATTTTATTACTTTTTAGTTTAGTATTTTTTGTAAAATGCTTTTATTACTAAATTTTTTGTGATTCCGAAATTCGTCGTCTTGGTGTTCATTGAAGGAGACCTATGTTCAGCAGTGGACGGATAAAGGATGATGATGATGATTACGATGACCGCGACATACTATCGTGTGCTACCAAAACATCCTATGCAATTGTTACATCGGCAAATAATAAAATGAGCACATCATCATATCATCGAGGTAAAAGAAACCAACCGAATAGGCATTATTGGGAATAACTAAAAAACGGCTTGTCAGATCTTAATAAAATTAATATTTGGACCAAATTGGAAGCACCAGCTTTCAAACAAAAAATAACTATCGAAATCCATTCACAAACGACGGAGTAATCGTGTCACATACATACAAATAAAGATACAGACGAATTGAGAACCTCCTTTTTTTTAAGTCTGTTAAAAATACTTACTGACAATATTAAAAAAACGGAAGTCTTCTAATTTAGACGTAATCGAAACTTACGTATTGAACTAAATTGTCGACCAGCAAATCCCCAACCGCGCACTCTCCCATGACGCAGTCCTCTAGTGGCATCGTCACTTTATTCTCCCCAACAACTTCTGCTTCAGCGTCGTGCACCAGTTTCGCATAAGGTGCTAGTTTAGCCTTTATCTCGGGATCTGCGGAAAAGTTTCTTGAACTCATTCGAAAGAATCTTACTATTACTATGATACATAACCCCACAAAGGCTTCAACTTAGTTTATTAGAGAACACGTAAACTTCTATATTACTCTGGACTTTAAATAAATCTACCAGGAATTTACTGTATTAGGAACTGCGTCGTTTTCATTGCAACCTTATATTTAATTAACCTCACTTTTCTCTCTTTTCTCGGTACCTAAGATTAAGAATCTCCCAACTAAAAACTACAAAAGGGATGACAATCTCGGTGCAATAGCTGGTCTTAATTGCGACTTCTGGAAGATCTGTGGTCTTGCCGTGTATAAGTAGACAGCACTGGGGTCTGGGCTAATAACCAACTATGGTATACTTAGGTAATTGTTTAATTATAAGGTAATTTGCTAGAGTAACATAATAATTTACCTTCAGGCAGAGACCTATTAAGGAATATTGGCCCGCCATTCCACTTAATGTATTCACCTCGGACATCAAAATACACTGATAAGTTGCCCATATACTTCATAAATGCAGAGGCCTGTACAATTAGCACCTAAAAGAGATAACAGTACTTTAATCTAAAGTGAGATTATACTAATATAAAGACATTAATAAAGTACAAAGAAACTAAAACTAAAAACCTTAAAAAATATAATATAATAACTAAAATATATTACATATTAAAAAGGAGTCCCTTTAGGCAAGGTTCCGAAGATACTGGCAGCGTTATCCCTTTGAATTGCTAGACTAATTCTTTGTCCAAGGTAGCTGCCAGCTCTTCGGTCTCCAGCATGGCTATTTTCACTACTAGAACGGGATATTTACCATGTTTTCACTTATATTTCGCGATGCTCCGCAAAATAAAAATAAAAACGTGGTAAATGTCTAGTTTTATATAGTCTTATTGACACTATTAAAATCATTATTATTATCGTCCTCTCAATATTATAATACTACTAATTAATTTAATTCGTGATATGCATTCATTAATATTATCTCATTTAAAACGTATTGGAACAAGTTCATGCTTCCACACTATTTAAGTTACCGGTGCGAGAGATATTTGCCGCGCCCGCTGCATCCCATACCTTCATCCTGCTTATTTCTTCTGCGATACAGCTGCTGTATTTTGCGCAGATAAAAAGTATTTTCAAGTGGAATTATAAGCATTGTGAGATAATTAGGCTCATCAAATTAAAACCTACGTCTCGACAATCGCTTTGTTATGGTTGTTTTTTTTTTTAAAACATGTCAATATTAATCTACAAATTCAACTAAGTTTACCTCGTGTTTTCTATTTTTATTTGGTTCCACAAATACTGGATAGGGCGCTGCCACTTCTTCGCCGCTGGGGGCGGGACCGTTCCATAATAAAGAATGGGAGTGTCCACCCACAATGATGTCAACGTATGTCAACGATGTCAACGATGCTCACCGTAGTCTCGGGCCAATTCTCTAAAAAATTGCATGTTTGAGATAAAAGTGTAGATTAAAATGTCACAGAGTTTATCAGACGAATGTTATCTATGAGTCTATCGTTCCATTCGTTGTGCTCTATGGATGTGCCTAGTGATAGTAATATACGGACTTATATGGGTAATGATGCACGATATAATATATTGGCTCGTTTTAAGGTTTCTGTACGTCATCTGTCAAACCAAAACCTGTAGCAACGACCTGTAAGGTACTTCCCATTGTCATAAAATCATGAAAGACAGAGCTAACTCTTACAATATAAGTGAAGAAAAAACTGATAACCGTTCGAATATTGTTATACTTTTTTCGGAACCTTCAGCACGTGAGTCGTATTTACGCTAGGTTTTTAAGGATGTTTTTAGTCTACAGTAAATTTCACCATAATAATTAAAACAAAAGTAAAATGCACGAAATAAAATATTGTATGCTAGTTTCGGTTGTGTAGACAATGTGAATGCACATTTATACTTCTCTGTCCAGTTACCACAAGAATCAGGGCAGAAACATCACAGTCACCGTTTATAGTAAGGGCACTTTTTCCATTGAAACTATTCCAATTACAGTTCCATTGTTCGCGCAACCTATTTAAAAAGTCAGACACAACTACAAACTTTCCTCTTCCTTATAATAGGTATATTTTATATTATTACTTATCAACTTCGAAACCACAGTGTGAAAGGACCACAATAATGTCGACTCCCTTCTCGTGAAGGATCTTCGCTTCCTGCCTCATTGCCTCTCTTGGATCTGTGAACTCTACATTCCCCGTCGTGGCTAGTATCTGGAAGTAAAATGGCCATTCAAACAAACGTTAGTCATTGAGCGAACCATTGTCCTATTATTGGTAGGAGCTGTAGGCAGTCGGTTGTGTCTCTTTAGGACTTAGAAATAAGTCAGTTCGTTTCAAATAGGGACATTTCATACTATAATATATATATATATATATATATATATATATATATACATATACATAGACATATACATAGACATATATATATATATATATATATATATATATATATATATATATATATATATATATAATAACTAACGAGCTCTTGTCCGTGGTTTCGGGGACTCAGATTTACAATAGTATAAGATGTTTCGTGCTTGTTAAATTTCTACGTAGTAACATTTTAGCGGGAAACTGTGAATCATTCCACAGTATGATATTCTCAAATAGTTATGGTTTAAGTACTATGTTCTTTACCAGATATTCGTGCCCATTCTATGCAATTCTGTCAAAACAAACTGACATTCACAATTTTACTACGATTATGAGTAATAATGTTACTTTCTGTCATCGACACAAAGGTAAAATAAGCTTTATTCTGTTTAATGTTGTTTAAATTGAATATGCTGCACATTGCTCAAATAAGCAGATTTAATAAATAAATATGAAATTGCAAAACATATTATTAATTGTACGCAGTCGAAATACACTTTACATCATTATCTACCCGTATCTGTCCACAGCTATAAGCCTCTTTCAAAGACGGCGGATCCCCAGCCACTAGAATTTTACTTGGACCGGACACTATGCTAAATTAGCGCCAAATTTTTCTTATAACATCTTATGTGATCCTTATCCTATAAAATTGTTTCGTAGACCCTCTCTTATATTATCAATATGTATCTAACTTGAAAATTTTAAAATCATATACGTCTTATATTATTATTATTTTCAACCCAATTTTTTTAAGTTTTTAATTTCAGAAAATTATTTTTTAGAAAATTTCACGATACATCAGTACCTACACAGACAGGTTTATCTCCAGCTATTATGTTATCAACAAGGATATCTAAAGTTAAACTTGATATTTTATTTCCGACATTATTATACAGTATGGCATTACGTTACGGAAAAAATCTTTGCTGTAATAAAATAAAAAAGGCAAGAAAGAGCATTTCTCTTATTTGAAAGGCCGGCGACACACCTGCTTTTCACTTTTTTTCTTTAAAAAAAAGAAGTAGGCCGTCACAATATCTGTATTAACATTGGTCATCATAATTTTGCGTTATAGAAACGAAAAATGGAATCATGGCATTCCATTTATTCGAACGGAGTCACGGCATTCGAATCGATTTTCCTACTTTGGCGCGCTAATAAATATCTCACATCTAAAATGGTATAAGCAACAAACAATGGCAATGACACAGTCTTGTTCCAAATATTATATTTTGAAACTTATTTTAAGCACGACCTAAACAGTACATTAACGCTATATGACCCAAACATGTAACTATAACACTTAAAAGAGGTTTTTAAGAAGCCATTTGAAAAGATTTGTCGCAAAAATCATTTTCTCATAAAATATGAGGAAAGTAAAGCAAAATAACGTTTCATATATAAAACCTATCATTATACATTATGAGATGTACTCGTACAATAATTCGCGACTTATAAAGAATGCAAAGGCCTCTTCTAATTTCCTTATTACCAATTCATAATATATGAATATCAAATTATTTCTTTCATATCAATCACTTAAAGACCCTCACGTCTACCAAGCCAGTACCTATGCTTAATCAATTTAACATCATCATCATAAGTCTTTATTCGTCCACTGCTGAACATAGGCCGGTCCGTGTTGGATGCGAGGCAAGGGATCGGTGTGTTTGGCGTTCATTAAGGGAGACATGTTCAAGATTAGGACCGCTTTTGGCGCGACCGTTTCTTCTTAGCTTTTTTTTTTTTTTTTTTCGGATGGATCTATGCTAATGGCCCGAAGGCCCTAATGCTTCAACGGATTTGTGTGAGCCCATTCGGCTCACTTTAGATTGGGGGGTTGCCCCCCGCCTACCGTGCAGTCTGTGACCACACGGCCTCCTGGCGTCGGTTGTGGTTCTTCTTAGCCTGAGATCTATCAGAGATCGAAGATTTCTATGGCAAATTATACGCGTCCCATGCTTCTCAACCTGATCCCCGATACAACGATCCGCGTGTTAGCCTAGCACGACACCTCCCCGGAGAGCTACCGAACATCATCAGCAGCAAAATATAAAAATAAAGTAAAAAATCAAACCTTAGTATCGGGTGTAATGAGCCCTATAAGTCCAATTCTGCGATGCAACCTTTCGATTATAATGTGGTTGTTATACAACCCTTGCAAAATGGGTTCGTTACTTGTATCCATGTTCGCAGCAATCACCGGCGCTTTGAGAGCTGATAAATATGGTGCTAGGCCAGAAGGTCCGTCATCAAAGTCGTGATTGCCAATGGCCTAAAATATAAAAACAAAATATAAAACCCCAGACGTTGACAATTATAAAAATCTATACAAATAAATAAAATTAAAATGTCTGTTTGTGACTTCAAATTAACAACTTTTAACTAAATGACCTATTTGCCTTTCTGTTTTTTGTCTTTCTGTCTTTTTTTTGTTCCGGCTAATCTCTGAAATGACTGAACAGATTTTACGGGACTTTCACTGGTTAACGCGGGAGCAGCTGCGGGCAACAGCTAATTGTAGGATTTTCAATTACCTACCATGGTTATTTTCATGCTTACAACTATTTAAAACAATATGATATTTATAATGTTTTTTTTTTACTTTTGTTTGTTTGAGTCTCGTGAACAAGACAACAAGACAATGTCGAAATATCGAGCTTCGCAAAACAAAAAAAGTTGTTTTTTTTTAATGTAATTTTCCATAAATGTTTGACTGTACTCAATTTATATTTATTTATCGGTTTACCACCAACAAAATATACAGATATGATTTGTCTTTTACATAGATTTTTTTTAGTGCATCAATCATTTATAGGCAAATACCCGGTAATATTATGTACATCGTTTAAGCGTGATTCAATAAAAACTTTATTCACTTTCGTCGAGAAATAAGCTTGTCCTTTTATTGGCATTCATTGTCCCTATTATAAAATAAATAAAAATAAAAAAGCCTTATATTTCTTACCAAAAAAAAATTATAATTTATAAATTAAAAAAAAACTATGTAAGTAGGAACCCCTCGTTCTTGAAGGTAAAGGCCTCCTCTAGAGATGTCGGTCTCCTTGTTTTAAGCTCCCTTGCTTCTATTGATTGTGTTTTGTGCTTGGGGGTCCTCTCCACTATAGTGTGAGTCCATCAATTGTCTGTCAGTCTAGCTATGCTATCACATACAATCTTTTCTTTTCTTAACGCCGGGAAATGCTCTGAGGCATCCAGCGGGGGAGTGGGTCTCCCCAGGTGGGTATGTGGGACTCGCTGCGCCCGACAGCTGGTAAATGGACGCAGCTCTACCCACTAAAACCCTGCGAGTGCCACCAATGCCGCCTTTGGTGAGGTGCCCTGGATCTAGAAAACAAACTGGGCACCTCGACGGCTAGTCAGTCCCGCAAGAGACCGACGCCACCTTCACAGAGGGGTTGTCCCGCACCACAGAACAACCTATCCCAACGTTGGGACAGTACAATGGGGTGAGGTTCCCATCCTCACCCTTTGCCCCTGCTCTTCTGTCCCCTCTTCTTATAAGAGGGGTACAAAGAGCCCCCTCGGCCCAATTAGCTTCGCCCAAGGTACACCGCTCACTCTAGGTTACTGAGCCCCACCGCCACGACAAGGCCTGAACCATGGTGGGGAGAATCATATACAATATGGTCACCCATGTATGTGACATTTTCCCTTATATCATATCAACCGTAACCGTAAAGTATTAAATGCCATATCAATTCTGTGGAAAAGTTGCTGTACTGGTTAACCTTAGTGTTTTATTTATTTGTAAGTATAAGTGATGTTAAAGACCAGATTATAAAATGGGGTCACACGCGTCATTTACCTTCCTTATTCGAGTGTAAACTTCATAGCTATTTATTTACTTAGATTTCAGTGTTCCGCTCGTATCTCGCTATATACATAGAACACTGTTACCTCTTAGAGTGATCCGAGAGGCTATTATAATTAAAAGCAACCTTATATCAATATGAGAGATGCTGGCCGCTATGCTTAGTAAATATAAGAACACCGAAGATTAAGTTTAAGCCGTGCTATGCTTAATCTTCGGTGTCGGTGGTTCTAATGTATTTAAAGACAAGCATTGAATACATATTATGTTGGACCAATTAAAAATAAAAGTGTTATTAAACGCCAGTGCGGGAATAAAGTTATTTTATAGATTTAGCACGTCTAGGGCCCTAGTCTGCTCGTGACAATAGTTGCTGAAATATGTCCGAAATATCGGACACGTAAAAATCTTACGAACCACGAACAAAACGTTTTTTTTTCTTATTCCACATAACACTTTATCGCAATAATAAGTAACTAAAAATTAAACGATTAAAACCTCGAAGTAAATTTCTAATAATAAAAATAATATGAAAAAAAGGATAATGAAAAAAAAGCTTACATGTGCATCATGTGGTAAGAGATTCATAAACTCCTGAGTAACATTCCATTTAAGTAGAGTATACCAGTAGGTACCTTGGAAGCTGACCCCGGCATTTAATAGTATAAAATGTGGCTTTTCTTGCGTAAGTTTTATGATCTCGTGGTATAGCCGTGGAAAGCCGCCCAAACAGGAATTATTGTTGTACCTACACGTTGGGGTTTCCACTAAAGTCTCCAAATCTAAAAAAGCTACATCATTAAGACATATTATTCACCGGATTCCCTGTGCCACGCCCTCGTCGACGTGGGTCCCGCCAACCCGACGTCAGGAGGCCGTGTGGTCGCAGACTGCACGGTTGGCGGGGGGCATCCCCCCACTTTACAAAACCAAAAGTGAACCAAATGGGCTCACACTAATCCGATGTAGCATTAGGGCCTTCGGGCCGTTAGCATAGATCCATCCGAAAAAAAAAAGACGTGGGTCCCACAGTCCTGTTTATTTCTTCCGTGAAGCAGCTTTGCTGCGTGTCGGAGAGAAGCCAGGACAGGCAGTTTAATTACTGGAAATGCTCTGAGGCATCCCACAGGGGACGTCTGACACCGTCTCAGTCCTGCCGTGACCATGGACTAATAAACCGCGAAAAAATCCGTAAAATTTCTTTCATTATAAAGAAGACTATCCTGTCATCAATGCTAATAATATCAGAACACATGTACCAATACCTGCAGAATCACACTTATACAGTATGTTATTGAAAGTCACTACTACTGAACGATCATAGCATTATATGAGATACTAGCAGCGCCCCACGTTATGGGAAGTGCGTTCAGTTCGTGGGAGTTCGGGGTTAAGTTATAGCCTATGTATTATTGTTGTATAAGCAATATTATTGTAAAGTTTCATTAAAATTGATTCAGTAGTTCTTACGTGAAAGAGTAAGTAATGTCCTAGAGTCATATTTCACAAGATTCATCATCATTATCAATATGCCTCTGCCCACGGTTAGCCGCTAGACAGCCCTGTTGAATGAACGTCAGTCGTCAAGCTATCCGGCCCCGCCAATCGCATCCAACAGGCACGACAGATATTGTCTAGTATACGCCATAGCCCATACGGCAGGAACTACTTAAAAGTATTTACCTCGCGTGAAAATCATTGTAATGAATTATATCCAGACGGTACAGTCCCTCCAAAGGCAGAGCAAATGTATGCACGGGACCGAACAATACAATAAACGTAACACTTTGTATAATAAAAGCAGACATTTTTTTTTATTTTAGCACTATTATAAACATGTACGCGATGTTCGTATAGTATAGGCCTTTTACTGTTAACATGCTTAAACAATCGTTTTGCCTAAAATTATTAGCGCGCATAAAAAAGAGTTCGCGCTTTTCGTTGAAACGCTTTTTTGAAATAGGTAAGAGGAATAATAATAATAATAATAATAATAGTAATTAGAATTCCTTTTTTTGTAATATGTTGTTAATCGTTTTCGTTGGACGTTGAATATGTTATGAGTGGCGACCGATAAAGAGCTGATAAAAGTGTTCAATGTCTTGTGGCTTTGTTAGTATTTATTTATTTATTGTATCTATTTATACTTGGGAAACAAACAATTATTATTTAAACACCCATAATTTAGAAATAACAAAATAAATAACAGAAATCAAGTTTCCACTAAAAACGGTTAGCGCGTTGGCGCTCAAGCTGGAGGTAGCGGGTTCGAATGCCGCCAGGGAACAAAAAGTTTTCTGTGTTTCTCTGTCATGGATGTGTATTATATAATGAAAACCTTAAACATATGTATAGTATAAAAATATTAAATATATTTCGAGAACTTACCACGGGATCAGATTGACGTGTCGTAACAGCGTCGATTCATTTTATTATTATGTATTGTTATTATTATGAACTTATGTTCATAATCATAATAATACTTAATAATCCGTTTTTACTAAACTAAAAAAAATGAAAAATAACTCTTTTTTTAAATTCTAACATGATTCCACTGTTAGTAGTCTAAAATTATTGAATTTATCACAACCCTAATTTTATAACTATTATATCCTACATTCCTAATAAGTACCTATAATTGTAAATTGTTCATAGTAAAATTAAAATAACAAATAAATATTTGACTCAATTCTCACTCAATTCCAATAAGTAACCAATATTTAACGCACGCAAAGTAAATTATATAAACTTAATATACCGGACCGATCGCGTAAGCTTAGGTTCGAATCCGATACGAGTAGACCCAGACCGCGACCAGACCTAATCTAACCTAACCCAGACCGCGCTAACAGCGCTAGCACTACGCTACCGCTAGATTTTTTGGCCTTTTTTTTAGATTTCGCCTCCCTCTCCTGAGGGAGGGATGAGGCCCGGCCCTCATGATGATGGTTAAATTCAACCGTAAAATATTCGTTGACCGTATCAGATTTGACTAGTCCAAATCTTGTTCTCTCGAGAAGCGCGCGCGATGAACCGCGCCCCCTGCGGGCGCGGAGTGGGGCGTCCCCCTTTCGAATATTTCTTAAGTGAGCCATCTGTTCACTTACTGTGCCGATTGAGCTTAAAGGCCATCAAGCCGAAAAGTCTAGCCCTTCCGGAAAAAAAATACATAATATAAGCTTATCGACATCGACAAGTGTACAGTAAATTTAAAAACTTAAAAAAGTTAAAATAATTTAAAAATTAAATTTAAAATTTAAAAAAGGTTAATAATCTAATAAAAAGAAAAATCTTTATATTGCGTCATATCACTCATAGCGTATAGAAGCGTAAGGTTCCTTATTCACATTATATTTTGAGGTTTTAAGTATATTTAAATAAAGTTAATTTTCTTCAATCCTGATAATTATTGTAGTATTAAATTTTTTGAATATTTGTAAGAGGTAGTGCTATGCTGCATTGCAGCCGAATTGGACCGGCACGACCGGGGTGGTAGTACCTAGGTAACACTGAAAATTTTTAGAAAATGAAAAACGGCTTAATGTAGAAAGTTGCCAATACTTTTATTGTTTTTCGAAGTAATCTCCGTTTCTTTCTACACATCGTCGCATTCGATGGAACCACTGAGAAAAGCAGTGGCCCATTCTTCCTTAGGAGTCTCTTCTATGGCATTTTCGTACGCTTTCGCCGCATCTTCAGGGCTCGTAAGTTCTTGGGAATAAATGAAAGTTGCAGGGCGCCAGGTCAGGACTGTAAGGCGGATGACTCATTATCTCGACACCTGCCATAGTCAAATATTCAACAGTCCGTTTTGCGGAGTGCGCTGAAGCATTGTCGTGGTGAAGGAGGATCCTGCTTCGAGGGCGCTGCTGTCGATTTTTTTCTAAGACAACAGACAAACAGCGATTGACATACCAGTCTGCAGTAACTGTCCTTCCACCTTCTAGCACAACTGTCGCGAACTGACCTTTCCGACCAAAGAGTGAGGCAATCATCTTTTTTCCTTGACTTCTTCAGGTTTCTTTACCTTAGTTGGCCGATCCTCGAAAGGAAACACCCACTGAGCTGATTGTCTTTTGGTTTCGGGTTCGTAGCAATATATCCAGCTTTCATCACCTGTGATGATGTCAAATACAGCATTTGAGTTACCGCCGTTGAACTTATCTAACATTTGGCGACACCAGTCCATGCGGAGGCGTTTCTGGTCGCCGGTTAAAGTATGGGGAATCCATCTGGTACAAAGACGCCTAAATGTTCGTGTAATATTTTTTAAACTTGACTCATACCAATGCCTAGGCTTACCCGTATCTGCTGATAGGTCACTCTCTTATCTTCCTCTATCATGCGTCGCACAGCACTGATGTTATCTTCAGTAGTCGCTGTTAAAGGACGTCCCTCACGCGGATCATCACTGAGATTGCTACGTCCAAGCTTAAACTCATTATAATAAAACAATTTTTTACGGATTTTATCGCGGTTTATTAAGATTTTTACAAGCCGACGTTTCGGATACTTTACAGCAACCATGGTCACGGGAGGACTGAGGTGTCATACGTCCTATCATTACAAAGTTATTCGAAACTACCCTATGATACATCAATATTTTGGTCAGTCCTATCTACGCAGAAAGTGCTAACTGTGTCTTTAATCTGTGACATATTATGCTTGGATTTTGATTTGATAATTTTAATAATGGGATCCCAAGCAGGTGGTAGGAGCCAGCCATCTTCTCTATTGAAATTAGGATGTTTTTTAATTTCAATAGCCTCACGGATCATCCTTGGTTGGAATCTGTGTTCTTTTGCGAGGACTTGTGGTTTATCAAATCTGATATAATGGCGAGCTTTGTCAATACTATGTTCACAGATGGCAGACTTAGTGTAGCGACGGTGTTTTAAATCAGCTATATGTTCTTTCACGCGAGTTTTAATAGATCTTTTAGTTTGCCCTTTATAGGAGAGACCACAGTCACAATCAAGCTTGTATACTCCTGCATCTTGTAAGGGTATATGACACTTGACAGATGGTAAGAATTGACTTATCTTTTTTGGCGGCTTGAAATAAGTTTTTATAGAAGCTCGCTTTAGGATGAAGCCAATCTTGTCAGTGACGCCTTTAATAAACGGGAGAACTGCAGGTACTCGCTCGACGGTGGCTGGTTTCACACGTTCACTGTGACGGAGACGTGGTACCCGAAGCTTGTTGTCACGCAGTACTTGCTTGACATGTTGAAGTTCGGTCTCCAGGTGTTGCTCATCACAGATCCCTTGTGCTCTCTGAAACAAAGATTTACCCACGGTAGCTAACTGTGTTGGATGGTGGTGAGATTCGCCGTTTAGGTACTTATCCGTATGGGTATGCTTCCTATACACTGTGTGGCTTAAGTTATTGTTGGGATTACGGATAACTAATACATCTAAGAAAGCTAGATAATTATTTGCTTCTAATTCCATTGTGAATTGAATTTTGGAATTAATGGAATTAAGATGGTCTAAGAATATGGTTACTTTATCAGATGGTAATATTGTGAAAGTATCATCTACGTACCGCTTGTAGAACCTGGGTGTTATGGTCGAAGTTTGCAGAGCAGTCTCCTCGAAGTCCTCCATAAATATGTCCAAAAAAATGGTTTTATTATAATGAGTGAAATTCGCGTAAACATTAGAAAACAATAAGCTTAAACTCGTTAAACCAATTGTAAATAGTGGCACGAGATGGGGCTTCATTAAAAAATGCTAATTGCAGCCTATCATAGCTTTGTTGTTGAGTAAGCCCACAACGAAAGTCATAATAAATCATTGACCGAAAATTTTCTCGCGTTATGTTCATTTTCAAGTGTTCAGTTTTAGATTTGCCGCCAATTCACAAAAACAAATGACAAATGAATGCAATATACTACATTAAGTTACCAAAGAGTTCTAAAATTGAAATTCAAAAAAGTTTTCATTTTCAATGTTTCTAACTGGCCAGTTCTAAACATTTTCAGTTTTACCCACGTACCTCTCGCTCACATAACACCAGCGTCAAGTGACAGCTGCTCTGTCGCGTTTTGTGTGGTTTGTGAGTTTCCGGTGGCCCATTGGGGGGGATGGGAAAGAGGAGGGCGGCGGATCTGCGTGGCCCCCTAATGAAAAGAAAATATTGACGCTTAATCGAAATCGGCTTAATTTCGTTATTAATGCGCTTGGACGCATTTTTTAAAAAGCTTTTTTTTTAATTTAATCTCTAATTATTGTTTAAGCGCCCATCTCTAGTAAGATCATAAGTTTTATGAATATAATTGAATGATGATTTTTTTTCCGTTTTCATGGGCTTGATTAAATTTGATAGCGCTTCAGGCTTTTTACCTCTTTTTACATAAATTTGACACTTTGTCAATTAATGTAAAAAGCATAGAACGTAGTGTTTATATACTCTTTGGTAAAAAGGATGAAGCGTTTTGTGGCACATCCTGGTAATCCTGTCGGTACTAGATATTTATATAGTCCTATACCGGGTGCATTTTGAACGCTTGCAATAATGTACTATTTATATACTATACTAGCTGTTGCCCGCAGCTTTGCCCGCGTTAACTTTTATTTACGGACGTTTCCGGACCGATCATGATAATTTTTCAACTTTTTTGCTATATCTCTAAAGGGAATAAGGCTGTGTTTTTAATGTAAGCTCCCAAGCGGCTTAAACTTTTCCGACTCTCACAATAATTATCCAACTATTTATCAGTTTATACAGTCTTGGTAAATTATATACTATAACCTGCCTCAGGAACTACTCTATCTCATGTTGACAACAGCATGAAATTCCAATTAGTTAGATTGTACCTAGTTGTACAGATAGACAGACGTGAGGAAGGACTTTGTTTTAAATTATATTTTTTCTTTTTATATTATTTATGTTTTGTTTTATATTCTCGATCGGCGCTGCTAATGCGTGCTATTATTTCAGTCATGCTCTCTCACATGCGGTTTAACCGGGACTCTCGCTCCTCAGCAGATTCTTGTGATTTAACTAATCTCATTCGCTTAGCGTATTTAGATGTAGCAGAAAGAGAAGTTTTCTTTCTGGAAGGCATCGTGTTATAACCGTATTAAAAATATAGAAATCTTTAGAACTACCCTTATAGAAAAATAATCACCTAGCGCTTACTCTAGAGACTGAAAATTAATAACTAACCAACTCTTTTTTTTTTTTTTTTTCTTTTACGCCGGGAAATGATCTGAGGCGTCCCGCCTGGGGAGTGGGTCTCCCCAGGTGGGTATGTGGAACTCGCTGCGCCCGGAGATGGTAAATGGACGCATCTCTACCCACTAAAACCCGGCGAGTGCCACCAGTGCCGCCTTGGTGAGGTGCCCCGGATCTGTTAAGCTTACAGGGCACCTCGACGGCTACTCAGTCCCGCAAGGGACCGACGCCAACTCCACAGAGGGGTTGTCCCGTACCACAGAACCTCCACAGAACCACAGAACCTCGACGGGTTTAACCTATACTTTATTTTGTTAAAGTTAACAAAATAAAGTATAGGTTATTTAAGACTGTTTAGCTGAAGTGGGCGCAGACCTGTCGCTTTCTGCGGTCATCCGAGCGATGACTGACAGTGAGAGCGCATGACTACCTTTTTTTTTCTTTAACGCCGGGAAATGCTCTGAGGCATCCCGCCTCTTCTTATAAGAGGGGTACAAAGAGCCCCCTCGGCCCAATTAGCTTCGCCCAAGGTGCACCGCTCACCCTAGGTTACTGAGTCCCACCGCCACGACAAGGCCTGAACCACGGTGGGGATAGTATACAGCCCTGGGGAACACCAGCATTAACAGACTTGAGGTCCGAGCATGCACCGTCGACAACGACCTTAATGCTCCTGTCTGCCAAAAAACTGGTGATCCACATACATAATTTTCGGGAAGCCCATAAGATGGTAGCTTTGCAAGAAGTGCTTTATGCCACACCCGATCAAAGGCCTTCGCTATGTCCAAACTAACCGCCAGCGCCTCCCCCTTGCTCTCAACTGCCTCCGCCCATCGTTGCGTTAGGTATATTAGAAGATCACCAGCTGAGCGATTCCGTTGAAAACCATATTGGCGATCGCTAATCAGCTGGTGCTCCTCCAAATATCGCCGGAGCTGGCAGTTAATTATGGATTCCATAATCTTTGAGAAAAAGGAAGTTATGGCTATTGGTCTGTAGTTGGACGGGTCTGAGCGGTCCCCTTTCTTAGAGATCGGGTGTACCAAAGCTGTCTTCCACGAGCATGGGACGACGTCTAATGAGTAAGAGTGCCGGAAAAGACGCATAAGGACGGGTGCCAACTCAGGAGCACAAATTCGTAGCACTAACGGAGGAATGCCGTCAGGCCCACTCGACTTATGGATGTCCATCAAAAAGAGTGTTTTGCGTACGGAGCTCTGTCGGAAAATTATTTCCGGCATTGAAGTATCACCGAGGGATCGTCGGTGGTATTTTTCCCTGGTCATCCCGAGTCGAGTTGGAAGCAAAAAGAGTGCCTAGAAGATCGGCCTTCTCCTTCGCGGTGTGGGCCAACGAGTCATTCCTCATGTGCAGAGATGGTAGGGATGGCTTACAAAAATTCCCTTGAACAGCCTTGGCAAGAGACCAGAATGCACGAGTTCCCGAAGGAAGTCGAACCAATCTCTCGCCAATTCTGTTCACGTACTCAGCTTTTGTCTCAGCAATAGCTCTTTTGAAGGACCTGGAGACAAAGTTATACTCCTTTTTCAATGCGCTGGTCTTTATATCCTGGGACATCGATGCTTTGGCCCAGGCTCGGTAGCTTAACCGTTTATGGCGTGCAACCATCTTACAAGTTTCACCAAACCAGGGCTTTGATTTGCCGCCTATAGGCACTGCAGAGCTTGGTATGAAAAGCTCCATGGCTTGCAGCACCACATCGGCAACAGAATCGGCAACGATGTCTGGATCATCCAGCGAGAAGCAAATTCACCCCCATGGGTAGGATGGACGCATTCATAGAAAGAAGGACCGCATCCCATCCCAATCAGCTGACCTATAGTGCCAAACGCGGCGGCAGCCCGCAAAACGAGGGCATGATGGGCTTGCGACAGGTACAGAACTCCGGATCAGACAGTGGTCCGATGAGCCAAGTGGAGCCTCCACGGAAACCACGTAATTGTCCGGGTGAGAGGTCAGCAGAAGGTCCAACAGGGAAGGCGTATGATCTTCCATATCAGGGATACGAGTTGGTGATACCACCAATTGTGTCATCATAATATGCTGAGGCAAACTCGTAAACAGATCTTCCCGCATGATCGGTTGTACGTGAGCCGAGCCACTCGGTGTGATGTAGCACGGAATCTGGTGAAGGCACACTCCCCGCTCGACACGTCCGTCCGACGATAACAGTCAACAATGTATGATGCGATACGCGCGGCCTGAGGCTCTGACATTAGCTAGGTGCTCACTGCTCGCTGGCAGGTCCCGGCCCCCGCCCGTCGCTTTAAGCCAAGTTAAAATATCTATGTAAAATGTTAAAATATCTATAATATATATATATATATATGTATATATATATATATATATATATAGCCAAGAAAAAAATATCAAATATACAACGCAACTTAACACGTGCATTCACATCCCTGCGTTCGAGCACTCGTCGAACCGGTTTCAACCGGTTTCTACTCGTACGTGACAAGCCAAGAGTGCTAACGCACACATGCGTAGGACGCTTGTAGTAGTGCAATCGATTCGCGCGGTTGTATGAAGCTTTGCCTCTGTACGTTTATTTGCTCATGTGCTCCCACACCGCGCACGTCTGCAGTGCGTCCGCTAGTCGCGCGTCTCGCGGTTAGCATGAGTGCATAGTGTTTTAAGTAGTTAGTTTAAGTTTAAGTTAGTAAATTTTCTTTAAAAAAAGTTTCTGAGATAAATGGTTATATGCATTATAAAGTATATAAATAGTATATTATTAGGGTTTAATCTTCGCAAGCGTTCCAAATGGGTGTATTTGGAACGCTTGCGAAGATTAAACCCTAATAATATACTATTATAATGTATATTGGTATATTATGTAACTAGCTGTTGCCGTCCGTATCCGTATTCTTGATGATTAATTTTATAGCCTATAATATACACCAGGTATTAATTCAGCTACAATGACTGAATCCAAATCTAGTCATTAGAAAATGATTAGTAATTAAATGAAAAAAGAAAACAATAAAAAATAAAATAATTTTATTTTTTACAGTGATTATGTACAACATTAACAGCTTCCACATAGATTTTAGTTAAAATATAGCAAAAGCTACTCCAATCATAAAGATTATAACCTTCTGTATAATTTGTCATATTTAACTTAAATCTTTTTGAATTACAAAGAAATATATACTTTAAACATTGCAATATTCTCAACACGGCGGCCAATATAAGGAGATTTCATTGTGTGTAGAATCGGGGACCCATTTCAGATACTCATCGAGCAAATCTGTAAAAATAATACTCATGTCATTTAAAAATATCACAGCTTTAATAGTATACACCAAACTCTGCTGAGCTCTAACGAAATGGTTTGGTGTAATACATTATGTCTCTATGGCGAAATTCGTATATCTTTGCAGCCAGCTAAAACAACCCGTAAGACCATCGAAAACCTATTTACTGGGCAAAATCGTTTAACGTATACGAAACAGCACAAATAACAATATGCGTAGGCCACAGTTAAATATGTTAGATTTTACTTTTTGCTACGTAATTTTTTAACATTGTAAGAGAATATTTCTTTTCTTTTTTCACCAAAAAATTATTGACATTTTAATAATAAAAAACAAGGTTACAACAGACTGTCAACTACTCTAAGGCTTAAAAATATACGAAATATCGACAGATTCTGTATAGTGAGTAAATAATGACTTACTCTCAATTCGATAATAATTATTGGTTAAAAACAGTCATTTTATTACTCTTCATATTCAGACAAAATAAATGTAGGTTTCCACATTAATTCATATAATCAATTACTTTATAATAAAATTTATAAATGTCAGACTAATGCATAATATCATCCTTCCATATCTCAACTGACACTGTCATTGTACATGTCGCGTAATAGTCCATCACGTTCGCACTCACTTTCTTTGATATTTCAGTTTCATTCTATCACTATCCTCCTAAATTAGATTGCGCCTTTTAAGGATAGGTGGACGAATTCATGTGCACATATTAAATTTAGCAGAGTATTTTGTATTGCGCGTGTGCAAATCGTGTTAGTATTATCAGTTTAGTAGTGTGAGTTTGGAACCATATTTTTCCGAGCTTTGTAAGAGAGTTATGTTTCCATATCTTTACTAATTCGTTGGCTGCTAAGCAGCATGGCACTACCTCTTAACAATAAAAAATAAACAATAAAAATCGGTTCAGCCATTTTAAGTTCATCATCCATTTTTTGCGTTTTTTTTTTTAGTTATGCAATAAATATTTATACGGAGCACTCACATTTAGGTTTCTCCTCCCAGATCTGTTTCAACTGGTCCCTTGTACCAGCGCGGCGCGCTATGAGCACTTTAAGTAGCGACTCGGTCCTCGGCTGCAAGTTGGCCCAACTCTTCACCATAGTGGACGGAGGCGAGAGTAACGAACTGGCATATTTCTTTAATTTAGGAAACACCAAACCTTGCAACAGGAATCTAGCGAACCACCTGCAAGTCAGTGGAAACTTTAATACTTTTACTCATCACAATGTCATTTATATAAACTAGTACGTCATATCGAAGCCCTTGCCAGAGAAGGCATCGAAGCGGGATGATGATGATGATGGTTTTGTGACGGTGCAAAGGAGGAAGCGCCGTCAGAAGACTAGCAAGAACCGCTGTGGCACGGCTCCCAAAGAGCCCAACAGTAAACGTGCTGCAGCACCGAACACTCCGGTGTATATCTCCCGCCTACACTACACCACTGAGGCGAAGGACATCGTGGAGTACGTGCGCCAAAAGACCAAATACACAGCGTGAGTGCAGCTTCTGGAGTCGCGCCGCAACGTCAACTTCAATGCGTTCGTGGTGCGAGTGCCGACATGTTTTCTGCACCTCGTCATGCAGGAGGACTTCTGGCCACAGGGCGTGGTGTTCCGCCGCTTCCGCGGACAAGTTCCACCAGAACGCGCAATGACTTAAGTGCAAAAGTTAAGTGTTACTAACATAGTTTTAAGTTGTATTTACTAACAATCTTGTTTTATAATTATGTATGTTTAGGTTAAGGTATTTATCTATGGGTCTATGCAGCCCGAAATAAAGGTTTATTATTATTATTATATATTTATGTTATGGAAATTGATTGTAACATTACATTCATTTTTATTTTTTTATATTAAACATTTTTATTACAAAATTGGCTCAACAACCAGGGTGAGCCTGGTTGTTGAGCCAAATACAAATATATTTATACTGGGTGGGAAGTGGAAAGCGCTGTGCCGCGCTCCCGGCTGCATGAGTACCACCATCTTGCTTATTTCTCCCGTGAAACAGCTTTGCTGTGTTTCGGAGAGAATAATAACTGGCACCGAGACTTATGTCTCAGGACAGGCAACACATAAATGAGTTGCCTGGCTCGTTCCAGGTATACTAGTTTATGTTCATGGGCGACGTCGACCACTTACCATCAGGTGGTACGTTTGCCAGATTGCCTATCCAAATAACATAAAAAAAAACTCAAAATTACCAAGCTCCTTGGCACATATTATCAAAGAACAATTTACTAACCGATATCGTTCAATTTTATCGGGAAAATCAATTTCTACAGTTGGCAATTCCCAACAGGCCTTGCCGAAGGTTCCATTGAAGTGGCATTTCACACGCCCTGAAGCTTCGTCGTACCGTGGCTCGGGATCAGACAAAGGATCACCTGTTTAAATACAAAACCAATAGTTTAAATACAAAACATATGAGCGACATCGTACGACAAATAATTGTGGATCTACTAAAACTAAAGCAGTTTTATTCGATTTAGCTAAAGCATTTGATAAAGTATACCACAATAGGTAATATACGAGCTGTAAGAACTAGACGTCAACATCGCGGAAGCTTAGGTTCAAATCCGATACCAGTAGACACAAACCCAGACCGCGCAAACAGCTACTAACACTACTCTACCGCTAGATTGCTTGGGCACCGCGCATGACCCGCCTCCCTCTCCAGAGGGAGGGATGAGGGCCGGCCCTCATGATGATAGGTTAAATTCAACCGTAAAAGATTCGTCGACCGTATCGAATTTGACTAGTCCAAATCCTGCTCTCCCGAGCAGTGCGCGCGATGAAACGCGCCCCGTGCGGGGCGCGGAGGGGGGCGTCCCCCTTTTAAATATTTCTTAAATGAGCCATCTGCTCATTTACTGTACCGATTGAGCTTAAAGGCCATCAGGCCGAAAAGTCTAGCCCATCCGAAAAAAAAAAAAAAAAAAAAAAAACTAGAAGTGTAGAAATCTCATGCTCCCCATACATCAAATCGCACAATTACTTTACATTGCATTTATATGTTGCATTTATATGGGCATTATATGTTCTATAATGTAAAGAGGGTTCCACAGGGTTTTTTTTTTCTTTAACGCCGGGAAATGTTCTGAGGTATCCCGCGGGGGAGTGTACTATAATCTATATAGGTCTCTTATGATGATGATAAAATTAAAATTGGGACTTACCGAGATTACAAAGTTGTGGCACATACACGGGCAGCCACTCAGGTTCGATAGCAGCGACATTCCTCATGACCATCTTGCGTCTGTCCTCAGCACCAGTTTCGTATAGCTCTTGGAAGACCACCCACTCGGGTATCGTCTTCCTCAGTATCGACTCCGAGTGCAAGTGTACCGGTTCCTCCAGCTCCCCGCAGTGGTAAGCATATTTGAATTTCCGTTTGTCCTCACCTGTAATGAAATAAATATCTTTGTTTTAAACTCGCTCGGTATGTCCTTTATATTATAATTATTGTAATATCATTATCTACATCTTCACAGATATTTTTGTGTGTTCAAGTAGATTTGAGAATCTCTAGGGGAAATAGGCCTAGGGATTATGTACCTAGTGAACTAAGGTTTCCGATGTCATGCAAAGAATAAGCTTGTTGAAGTGGCAGTGGGCTGGTCACACACTCAGGAGGTTTGCGCGTTTAGGTAGACGCAGTGTTGGTCAACCATTAAGCAGGTAATCTTTTAAATATAAGGCCATCCAAATTGGTTCAACGCACTTAGCAGACCTTTGCGTCGTGGGTAAAAATATATACATGACAATTACCGTCTTTAACTTCGTCCAGTCTGATCTTCCTGCCCACCTGGTCTCCTAACCCGCTGAGCAGCAACTGTCTCATCAGCCGCGCCTGCCTGTCATCCGGCGGTTTCATCTCCGGGTCGATTCTCTCGTCCACACCCGACACGCTGAGGTTTATCTCGGAAGTCAGTTGTTTGCGAAGTTTGCGTATTTCATTTATTGCCTATAATCATTAATAAATATTTAATTTGGTTCCCGTTTGGAAATATTTCGTAAAATAAAATAAACCAAAGATTTAATAGAACAAATGCCTCGTATCACAAGCATTACCATTATCATTTCATAATAATAATATCCATTTTGCTTCTGGACATAAGACATCTTTATATTTATTTACAAACGGAAAGACGCTGCCTTTTAAAGAAACATACATAGTAAGAGGTAGTACCATGGTACTGCTTGCAGCCGAATTAGGACGGCACGACCGGGGTGGTACCTCTCGCTCACATAACACCGGCGTCAAGTGACAGCTATGCTGTTCGTGAGTTTCTGGTGGCCCATTGTGGGGGATAGGGAAAAGAAGGGCTCTGATTGTGCTTATGTGTATAGGCGTCGGTAGTCTATAGCTTCGACTGCTCGTTTGTCCTCCTATGCTATAAAAAAGAAACATACCTTCTCTCTAATGCCGTACTTCGCGCAGAACAATTCCTCCTCCCCCTTCACGTAGGCGTACTCGGCGGCTCCCACCGCCCGCAGCAACACGCCCGGGTCACCCAGCAACAGCGTGTTGCCTGTCGCCGGCCAACTGTCAGCTTTGCCTTTCATTACCTGTTTTGTACAAACAATCCTTTAATAATATACTATGTACCTCGATCATAATATATAATATCTATAATATATCTATGGACGCTTTTACTCCACGTCAATCAGGTCCCGTGGTAAGTTGTCGAAGAACTTGTGTTACGGGTACCAGACGACGGAAATATATTTAATACTTTTATACTATACATATATTTAAGATTTTTATTATACAATACACATATTTAATACACATCCATGACCCAGGAACACAAAAAAGTTTTTGTTTCCTGGCGGGATTTGAACCCGTTACCTCCAGCTTGAGCGCTAACCATTGAGCCACAGAGGTCGTAAAAAAGAAAGAGTTCGATGTATTCTTCGAAAAGTCTACGTCCGATTTTTTAAATCCATCACCAGTATAGTTCTGTCTACATTATTACTATGAGATATACATAGGGTACGAAAATAATCATCAACAGTCCTCATATAACTCTAAGTGAGCGCGAAGCTGCAGACAACAGCTAGCGACTTTTGTATTTTTAGGCAACGGTATATAAATATTCATTTTATAAAACCATCTGTAACTAAATAATTAAAAAACGTTTAATTATTTTATTTATTTACCGGTGGGAGAGAAGCGCTGTGCCGCGCTCCCGGCTGCATGGGTACCACCATCTTGCTTGTTTCTCCCGTCAAACAGCTTTGCTGTGTTTCGGAGAGAAGGGCAAGACAGGCAGTGTAATTACTGGCACCGAGACTTAACGTCTTATGTCTCAGGATAGGCAACACATAGATGAGTTGCCTGGGCTCGTTCCAGGTAAACTAATTTATGTTCATGGGCGACGTCGACCACTTACCATCAGGTGGCACGTTTGCCAGTTTGCCTATCCAACTAACATTAAAAAAAAAAGAAAAAAAAATATAGACGAAATCGAACCCGCGCTCCTCTTCGGTTACCTCTTATCCTAGTAGATTTTTTTTTCTTTTACGCCGGGAAATGCTCTGAGGCATCCCGCGGGGGAGTGGATGTCCCCAGGCGGGTATGTGGGACTCGCTGCACCCGCAAGCTGATAAGTGGACGCAGCTCTACCCACTAATACCCGGCGAGTACCACCAATACCGCCTTTGGTGAGGTGCCCCGGATCTGATGAGCAAACAGGGCACCTTGACGGCTAGTCAGTCCCTCAAGGGACCGACGCCACCTCCACAGAGGGGTTACTCCGCACCACAGAACAACCTCTCCCAACGTCGGGACAATACAATGGGATAAGGTTCCCACCCTCGCCCCTTGTCTCTCTTTTATCCCCTTTTTCTTATAAGAGAGGTACAAAGAGCCATCTCGGCTCAATTTGCTTCGCTCAAGGTGCTGGGCTCACCCTAGGCTACTGAGCCCCACCAAGGCTTGAACCATGGTGAGGATCCTAGTAGATAGTCTTCACTATCTCCAAATCAAATATATCTCACCTCCTGAACAGTCAGCGCAGAGACGAGAGCGATTGTGTACGGCAGCAGACCGAACTGATGGCTCAGGGCCAACATTTTCCCGTAACGGGGCAGTAGAGGAAACGCCGACACTGCTTTGCCCAATGGAGTCACTTTAAGAATCTAAAATATAAATACGAATTAGTGCGAGAAGTATGCAGGATTGCATTACGTTGACAAAAATTGTTGGTCGTCACGGGATACGCGGCAGATGTGATTCATACCTACCATTTACCTCCAAGACGCGCCAAAAGGCGTTTTAAATCAAAACAAGCATTATAACAAAACCACTTTTTACATATTTTCAAATACGACGGTCAATAGTTATATCTGATTGCAGATGAAACTGTCCTTTAATGATGAACTGAGCATGTATTGATGGACTGAGGAACGATTGGGACCATAGTAGTAGAAAGTAGTTGTCTTACAAAAGGTTTAAAAAACTATATAATATGAGGAAAAGTCAAAATAATATTAGGTATACAGTAATAGTAATAATAGATGATTCTCTAGTCTCAGGGACAATCGCGAACATAAGATCACATTACAGTCTCTTCACTGCGGACTACAATAGATGATTTTCTAGATTCAGGTACAATCGCGAACAAAATATCACATTACAGTCTCTTCACTGCGAACTACAATAGATGATTCTATAGACTCAGGTACAATCGCAAACAAAATTTCACATCACAGTCTCTTTACGGCGAATTACAATAGATGATTCTCTTGTCTCAGGTACAATAGCGAACAAAATGTCACATCACAGTCTCTTAACGGCGAACTACAATAGATGATTGTCTAGTCTCAGGTACAATCACGAACAAAATGTTGCATCACAGTCTCTTTACGGCGAACTACAATAGATGATTCTCTGGTCTCAGGTACAATAGCGAACAAAATGTCACATCACAGTCTCTTAAAGGCGAACTACAACAGATGATTGTCTAGTCTCAGGTACAATCGCGAACAAAATGTCGCATCACAGTCTCTTCACGGCGAACTACAATAGATGATTCTCCAGTCTCAGGTACAATCGCGAACAAAATATCACAGGCTCTACACGGCGAACTACAAAATAAAACACAAAAATGGCAGTCATCTACATACCTCTTCATAGTTGTTCCGCTTATTCGTCTGTACGGGCTTCTCTAGTATGCCCAATGTTTCAAGCCGCTTTTCTGCCAAGCGAAGTTTCAGTCTGTCAGGTGCGGTGGGAAATGGAAAGTTCACGACCTAAATGAAAACATTGTATTTTTTACCTATTTCTATCTTTTCGAAATTCGTTATTTATGACGGACTAGCCATGTAGTAATCGCGTTATAGCTTGGCCGCATTGTATTTAGTTCTATAGAGGTTTAAGTACACGTTGTACATGTTTTAAAAAAACACAATATGTGATTTCAATATTAACATGGTTATTTTCACTTTTAGAACTACATTTTCACTACAATAAAAAAATATCAAATATAGTTACAGACTTGTATTCAATATTTTGAAAAATAGTGGCAAGGATGATTGTACCATCCTGCTTATTTCTTACATTTTATAGCTTTAATGTGTGTCGTAAGGCAGGACAGGCAGTGTACTAGCTCCGAGACTTACTATCTACGTCTGAAGCCACACATAAATGGGCTAGTCTCATAGAACCTGTTATGTTCATGAGCAATGATGACCACTCTTAACCAACTTACATAAAATAAACATGGCAAACATCCCATTTTAAATAGTCTCAACGTGCTACTTGTGTACCTTGTCTATGCCTATTGAGTTTTGCCTTGTCTGTGTCCATTGAACGCTTCCTTTTTTTTCCGCCGGGAAATGCTCTCTGCGCCCGAAAGATGGTAAATGGACGCAGCTCTACCCACTAAAACCCGGCGAGTGCCACCAGTGCCGCCTTGGTGAGGTGCCCCGGATCTGTTAAGCTAACAGGGCACCTCGACGGCTAGTCAGCCCCGCAAGGGACCGACGCCACCTCCACAGAGGGGTTGTCCCGCACCACAGAACAACCCCTCCCAACGTCGGGACAGTACAATGGGGCGAGCTTCCCATCCTCACCCCTTGCCCCCTGCTCTTTTGTCCCCTCTTCTTATAAGAGGGGTACAAAGAGCCCCCTCGGCTCAATTGGCTTCGCCCAAGGTGCTGGGCTCACCCTAGGCTACTGAGCCCCACCGCCACGACATGGCCTGGACCATGGTGGGGATTGAACGCTTCCCGGTTTATACCTATTGAACGTTACTTTGTCTATGATTGAATGTTATCTTGTCTATGATTGAACATTACCTTGTCTATGAATAAATGTTACCTTGTCTATGATTGAATGTTACCTTGTCTATGATTGAATGTTATCTTCTCTATGATAAAACGTTACCTTGTCTATGATTGAACATTACCTTGTATATGATTGAATGTTACCTTGTCTATGATTGAACGTTATCTTGTCTATGTTTGAATGTTAACTTGTCTATGATTGAACCTTACCTTGTCTATGCCCATGCACTTCATGGTAAGCACGAGGTCGTCGACGGGGCGACGGCACAGGTCGGGCGGGTGGTGCGGCGCACAATCGTGTTCGAACACGGCGCTGCTGTAAAGGCGGTAAGCGTGGCCCGCACCGGTACGGCCCGCGCGCCCCGCCCTCTGCCCCGCGCTCGCCTGCGATGCCCACACCACGCGCCACGCGCTCGCGCCAGTGGTCTCATCGTACACACTGCAGGTACAAATTCAATTTTCGATTGATCAAATTTAGTCTGATGTGGAGATATTCGGATTAACTAATCTAAATATATGTAATGAAGGATATATTATATATTTGAATTGGCTATTGAATCCAATTATTTAGTATTTGACAGTCAGATCCGACAGTCTGTTTTTAAATAATGAAAAAACATAGTGAAATAAAGAAGACTAATTTAGTCTGTTGCTCTACAGAGCAACAAAATTCTTCTTCCACTATATGTTAATACATAATATATCAATCAACATTAATTTCAAGTAAAAAAAATTGAAGGTGAACAACAAAATAATTACCGCATTTTCTTCTTCCCGGTGTCCACTACATATTTAATGGCAGGTATTGTCAGGGATGTTTCAGCGACATCGGTACTGACTACACAGAGACGCGCGCCCACTGGCGGAGATTCGAATACGCGGGCTTGTTTCGATGAACTGAGCATGGAATACAACGGCAACACCCATAGAGGTTGACGACAAGACTTTATTTCTGATGTAAGACCATCTTCTTCTGTGTCTGGAATAAAAATGTTTAGTGTAGGCATACTGGCAGACGTGCCACCAGATGGTAGGTAAGTGGTCGACGTCGCCCATGAACATAAACTACCGGAACATTTTTCAATAAAATCTATAAAGAAAATTTTACAACATTTCTTTGCGAGTGTATTATTATAAGTTTTTAACTTCAAAAGGCAAGAAGAAAGCAAAAAACAGGTGTTACAAGTTTGATCAGTTTGTGTGTTGTCGAAGTCTGTGGCATCATAGCTCTCAAACGGTGAACCAATTTGGATGCCTTTCTTTTTAATGGAAAGCACGTTTTCTAGCAGTGGTTCATAGACATTTTTTATGAAAACAGCTTCAGTCGTTTAAAGATAATCAGCTCTTTTGTAATTGTGTTCATCGTTAATACTTCATGCGTTGTTTTTAACATTATAATATCATTTACTTTTGTTTAAACTTACCAGAATCACTTAAGTGGCCTTCGCTGTCTTCATCACTAACTAACTCAGCTTGCCCATCATCTTCAGGCATATTATAATCATCCAAGTTTATTTTTGGCAAACTTTTAATTTTCTGCTTAGCTTTTCTTCTGGCTTTGCGTGCTCGTTTCATTTCTTTTTCGACCTTGAATAAATATATAATTATATCAATATTGATTTTTTTTATATCACATACGTAAGAACTGTGGTGTCATGAACAAAAACATAATATTAAAATGAGTTTTTTGTCATGTAGCCATAAATTATCATCTCTAGCTACCAGACAATTAGTTCTTATCCCATAGCCTAATTTCATATTTTAACAAATTTTTCGTATGAAACATCTATTGCCGCGCCTTGGGTGTAAAACATAAGGGTTTACACCCTTATGCCGTGACAGCAAACGGCATGATGCTGCCATTTCTTTATTTTATTGCATCTTTTGTTATAGATTTTTATTGATTATGAAATCTTATATTAACTTCTATGTCATGTGACGGCCAACTTTTTATTGGGTTGACATTATTAACAACAAATGTCTTACCTCATCATCATCAGATTCTATATCCTCAGGTTCAGAGTCCAAGGCCGTGTCAACTTCAACATTTTTCTTCCTTGATATCAATTTTGAATAGTCAACATCTTTGCGGTATGGAAAGGATGCTTTTAATTTACGAACCAAATAGTTTATCTAAAAAGTTATTTCCTAATTATAGCTTTTGTAACAAAATATATAAATCAACAATTGTCAGCTTTATTTTACTACACGCGTTATATTAGCTTCACCTGTATGTTTCTTTGTAACCAACTCCTTTGGACTTGATTTTTTATTAAATAGTTTAAAAACTAAACAACACATTTAGTTTTTTTAACTCTATTATTATTTATATTTCTAAAAGACTTGGAACTAGATGTGTATTAACACGATTAAATATACAAAAAGTCGACGAATAATCTTTGATTATTATCTAACATTGACAAAATGACAATTACTTATATTTGTTAGAATTGACATTTTATATCACTCACTTGTTACATACATACCTCCTGTTGTCCAGTCACAAATATAAGTATACCCCCTTCAGGTAAGCGGGTATGTATCTTAACAGTCTTCTTGTATGCTTCCTTTAAATAGTCACTGTATGTATGTTTATTAAAATGTATTGTCACAGGATATTGACGTGATTCAACCTGTAAATATTTTATACAATTAAATAATAACTAGCTTTATATTTCTTTATGTCATATTTTAATTTTAAAGTACAAATAATCTAAGCATAAAAAATGTTTGACTCAAATTATTTTTATATTAATGAAACAATTTTTACGGATTTTATCGCGGTTTATTAAGATTTTAACAAGCCCGACGTCGGATACTTTACAGCAACCATGGTCACGGGAGTACTGAGGTATCATACGTCCTAATATTACAATGTTATTCGAAACTACCCTATGATAGATCAATATTTTGGCTAGTCCTATCTGTGACATATTATGCTTAGATTTTGATTTGATAATATTAGTAATGGGATCCCAAGCAGGTGGTAAGAGCGAATTATTTTTTTATTACTTCAATAAAAATACCTTTATAACTGGGGGTGGTGTTTTGAATAATCTTGTATTTTCTGTAAAATCTTCAATCCTGAGTGTGGCAGACATTATAATTAACCTCAAAGGACACCCTCGTTTTCTCCTTAGTGGTACTATTCTCGATAACAAGCCTAACAAGATGTCTGTGTACACACTCCTTTCATGCGCCTCATCAATAATTACCACGGAATACTTACTTAGGAGAAAGTCTGTTTGGATCTCTTTGAGGAGAACACCTAAAATAAATTTCATAAAATGATTTTCCAAATATTTTATTTCATTAACCTCTTTCGCCAGAGAACTAACGCATATAAGCACGTCGAAGTGGCAGTGGACTGGTCACACACTCGAGAGATGGTTCAAGAGTGGAGGCCCCTTTTAGTAGTTGTAGTGTTGGTCGACCATTCACCAGATGGGCGGACGATCTCTTTGCAGTGGCCGGTCCATGTCCGATCTGATCGTCTTGGCATTCATTGAGGGAGGGCTTTATTCAACAGTGGATGGATAAAGGCTGATCATGATGATGATGAACCTCTATCTGGCACAGGTTGATAGACACAAAACAAATCAAACAAACAGTAAACTGAACAAACTTACCATCAGTCATAAATTTTATCTTAGTATCTTTATTGGCGTTTCCTTCAAACCTCATCAAATAAGAAACTTCTTTACTGGATAATCCAAGCTCATAGGCTACCCGCTGTGACATAGCCACCGTTGCTACACGGCGTGGTTCCGTTACAGCTATCATTTTGTGTTCAGCATAGCCAGCTTCATATAGAAATTGGGGTATTTGTGTCGTTTTCCCACTACCTGAATCACATTAATTATTATATAGCATATCAATATATTACAAGTACTATTTTTAATTGATTTTTAAGAAATGATATCCCTAATACATAGTTTATACTATAGACGATTAAAAAATACATGTTAGCGAGTCTATTAACAAAAAGTCTGTTGCTAAACAAAAAAAAGGCTGGCAATATTAATGCACAATAAGTGTTATCTTTATCTTACCCGTTTCACCAGCTACTATAAGAAATTCATTTTCATTTATTAACTCCATTATCCTTTGCTCTTCTCCTAAAATTGGCAATTTTAGTCTTGCTATTTGAATTTTTGGTTCTCTTTTTACTTCTATATGTATTGTTGTATGACTGAGAAGAGGTTTCTTTACATCATTAATGTCATCACCTACATTTGTCGTTTCATCTATGTTATTATTCTTTTCCTCTATTTTACCCGTATTTCTAGTTTCAGAGTCTTGTGTTGCTTTATTTTCGATATTTACATCACAGTTTACTACTTGATCAGGTTTTTTTTCGTGTTCAATTTCTTGCACAGGATTTTCTATCTCTTCTACGTCAGAGTTTGCTTCTGCATCAGAGCTCAATTCATCTTCAGATGATTCTTGTAATTCAACTACATTTGGATCATATTTTCGTTTCTTGGTGTCGGTTTTATCCATTCTTAAGAGTCGTAATCGTTTTTTTGCTCCTGAAATAGTTAAGTAAATGATGAAGTTAATACTTAATAATATACATATTTCACAAAACAGTTAACTTATTGCAAGCAAACCTAATCTTTTTAAAGTTTATTATAATAATCTAAATAGAATACAAAATTTCTTGCCTAAGTAATGTACTTTTAAGCTTGAATTATCTAAGTGCCATATTAAGATTATTTTACCCAAAGTTTTAGTAAAGACTAATTATACACCCTTAGAATGGAAAATCTTTTTTCTAAAATAAATAGCCTTCAAGAATGATTGAGCTATCATATGCAAAGATTAATTTCAATCCATCCAGCATATAACCAGAATAGAGTGGTAATGTTATGTGATTTGTATGTAAACAAGTTTTTCCAAATTTGTTGTTGGTTCTGCACTCTGATTGGCCTACTCATGGCCATTGATGGATGATTGGCCGATGGGTAGATCACTGGTTGGTTGAATTGCTATTACGTCAGTGACAAATCACTGACCAGTTTCGGAATGTTATGGCTCACATTACTACTCTATCCGGTTACATGCTCAATGTCTAAATCAGACTGACTTTCATCAGCTGTAATATTTTTGTATACTGTATATTTCCATGTTAATTTTATTGAGGCAATGCAGCAGCAGAATTTAGAGAAATTGTTAATAAAAATGGAAAATTTTGAATTGGCATTTAAATATTTAAAACTGAAACCGTATGTCATGTTATGTCAATTCAAATCATGTTCACAGAAAGACTGAACAACATAAAGCTTAAAACTGAAAGTAAAATCATGTTTGAATATTAAAAGTGATCACATTAACTGTAAACAATATACATCTTCATGTTACCTGCAATACTACTAAATTTTTTCTGTTCTGATGACACATTATTCTGTATAGGTTCTTCTTTATGATATTCTGTCAGCCTTCTCAAACCGAGAGTTTGTACAGAAGATATAGTAGTTAATTGATTTACCTCATCCGGGCTCGCTTGTACCTCAGCTAGAGATTGTAATAATGCTGATCTCTATAAAATTACAATTTACATAAGACTTCATAACATACTAAATAACGCCATGGCTAGTAATAGAATAATGGTTGAATACACATTATAAATTAGGTATGTAAATACTGGTTTTGTACACTAATCAATTATTATCAAATTAACAACAAAAATTGATGTTCATGCAAGGATGTATGATGAGTACATATTTCTTTAGCAATCACAATTCTACTTTCCACCATTACTTATTAACTAGGAGAGCCTTATCACAAACTCTGCAGTAATTAATGCAGACAAACATACAGGCAGACAGTGACTAATAAAAAAGGTATAAGTATACCAGGCCCACTATAGCTAAACTGTTGTCACTCAGATAACTGACCACAACTGGCATGTTAATGGCTAATTTAAATATCATATAACCTACATTTTCTTTCTTCTTTTTCTTGTCAACAATTTTTTGCAACTGCTTTCTTTGTGCTTTAGAAAGAAATCTGGTTTTTTCTTTCTTTTCTAAAATAATTTTGGTACTTCTCTTTTTAGAGGGTAAGGCTAATATGTTGCTTGAATCTGTAGATCCATATTCATTGGATTTGAATTCAAGTTTTATCTAAAAAAAAATAGTATTATTGTCAGAAATTAACTTTGAATGCTTAAAATAGAAGTAAATTATCACACAACAAATTAATGACATCACTATAATACATATTATACAAAGTAGTTTTTCACTCGTTCTTCAGAAAGAGGCTTTTTACCCTTAAAATAGTATTTTCTAAGCTTTATAGTTTATACTGCAACACCTTGAGAAATGAAGTTGTAGATGTTTTATCAAAGCAATATGATAGTAGTTCCAACCATTAGGAAGAATATTTTAAAGTCTGCAAATTAATATTATTACTATTCATTAAATAAGACTATTTGTATAATATTTTATTCATGTGTGAATTCAGGCAAGCAATTAGTGTAGAATAAACAAAGTTTTACCTCATTTGTTTGACTATCGTCTACGTTTGTTTTAACAACTTGACGAGCTTTGGCATTATGTCGACGTTTCCACATATTTGCTACCAAACATAACAAATGAATACTATATTAGGAAACAATAATTCCGCAATAATTCAAACCAACGTGCTTTTATTATGACTTGAGTTTTGACCAGAGACTACTTGCTACTTAGATATGGTTTTGACCTTAGGTTTTGACAATTAAAACCACAAATGATAGAAATCAGAATACAGATTGACACTTTCAAAGAGAAGGATCATTTTTGACGTGACAACATCTTTTATTTTGATGGAGCCGGCTGTACGCACGAAAAAACATGACTCATGCTGCGTTACCTCGCTCTGAGGCGTTCCATTTAATAAAAATTGACATAATTGTATTTATGCGTACAAATACATGTAGCTTGATCAATTCAATTGTGATTTCTTCTTCTATCAAACAAATAAAATTAAAATTTTCTTTTGAAAAATGCAACCATTCCATCAGTATTTTCTTATGACGTTATCACGTTGAACTATCGTCAGTAAACCGACTTTTTTGTAATTTGGTACCTGTTGGAACCAGCTAGACCAGAGGTTATGCTGCCAAGTCTGTCGTCGTCGTCTTAACGATATTTTGTATGTACTTTGGACAGACAAAATAACGGCGGGAAACCCCAAGGAGAGCAGCTTGGCCCCTCTAGCCCACATCAATCAACTATAACTTCTTATTCCATCCGTCTAGAACAGTCCACCATAATTTTGTTTTTATGTCATCAGGGGGCAAACGAGCAATCCGAGCCTCACGGCGCCGACGCCCATACACATCAGTACTACCAAGGACACGCAGATGTGCCGCCCTCCTTTTCCCTATCTCCCCCAATGGGCCACCGGAAACTCACAAACCGTACGAAACGCGACCACATAGCTGTCACTTGACGCCAGTGTTATGTGAGCGAGAGGTACCACCCTGGTCATGACGGCCCAATTCGGCTGCAATGCAGCATGGCACTACCTCTTACTTGCAGCATGGCACTATCTCTTACTATACTATACATCACAATATTCGCGAACCAATCACATTAACATCCCTATTAAACAGATTAAGGTTTTAAACCAACACTATAGAAAACCACCAGAACAGTCCTACTATAGAAAACCACTCCAGAACAGTCCTGCAAAATATTCGTCGCCAACAAATAACAATACATACAGATTGAGTTTTTAAAACAAACACTATAGAAAACCGCCCGAATGAACAAAACACAAAATAACAATTAATTAACAGAAAACCAAAAATACACAACCGCACGCCATGATACCTAGGTAACACTGAAAATGTTTAGAAAATGAAAAACGGCTTAATATAGAAAGTTGCCAATACTTTTATTGTTTTTCGAAGTAATCTCCGTTTCTTTCTACATATCGTCGCATTCGATGGAACCACTGAGAAAAGCAGTGGGCCCATTCTTCCTTAGGAGTCTCTTCTATGTCATTTTCGTACGCTTTCGCCGCATCTTCAGGGCTCGTAAAGCGAATACCTCGAATTTTATCTTTAGTTCTTGGGAATAAATGAAAGTCGCAGGGCGCCAGGTCAGGACTGTAAGGCGGATGACTCATTATCTCGACACCTGCCATAGTCAAATATTCAACAGTCCGTTTTGCGGAGTGCGCCGAAGCATTGTCGTGGTGAAGGAGGATCCTGCTTCGAGGGCGCTGCTGTCGAATTTTTTCCAAGACAACAGACAAACGGCGATTGACATACCAGTCTGCAGTAACTGTCCTTCCATCTTCTAGCACAACTGTCGCGAACTGACCTTTCCGACCAAAGAATGATGCAATCATCTTTTTTCCTTGACTTCTTCCTTTCTTTACCTTAGTTGGCCGATCCTCGAAAGGAAACACCCACTGAGCTGATTGTCTTTTGGTTTCGGGTTCGTAGCAATATATCCAGCTTTCATCACCTGTGATGATGTCAAATACAGCATTTGAGTTACCGCCGTTGAACTTATCTAACATTTGGCGACACCAGTCCATGCGGAGGCGTTTCTGGTCGCCGGTTAAAGTATGGGGAATCCATCTGGTACAAAGACGCCTAAATGTTCGTGTAATATTTTTTAAACTTGACTCATACCAATGCCTAGGCTTACCCGTATCTGCTGATAGGTCACTCTCTTATCTTCCTCTATCATGCGTCGCACAGCACTGATGTTATCTTCAGTAGTCGCTGTTAAAGGACGTCCCTCACGCGGATCATCACTGAGATTGCTACGTCCACGCTTAAACTCGTTAAACCAATTGTAAATAGTGGCACGAGATGGGGCTTCATTAAAAAATGCTAATCGCAGCCTATCATAGCTTTGTTGTTGAGTAAGCCCACAACGAAAATCATAATAAATCATTGACCGAAAATTTTCTCGCGTTATGTTCATTTTCACGTGTAACAAGAGTTTTAGATTTGCCGCCAATTCACAAAAACAAATGACAAATGAATGCAATATACTACATTAGGTTACCAAAGAGTTCTAAAATTGAAATTCAAAAAAGTTTTCATTTTCAATGTTTCTAACTGGCCAGTTCTAAACATTTTCAGTGTTACCTACGTACTTTCCACCGTCCTCCTTTTTTTATATGATTCAGAAACATCGTGTGTCATAGATTGTACTCCTTGTGTGTTTTCCAATTACAGAAAAAGACGACTCAGTGCCGCATAATGCTGAATAATTGTGCTCTGAATTCTTAATTGGAACGTAAAAGTTTTCAATTGCAGAGTGCGCTAATTTCAGTGTTGATAAACAGGTGAATTTAAACGTGTTTTTCTTTTATAATATTAATAATACATAATATAATAATATTTTTAATACACTCTGAATTAACTTTTCATAATTTTCAAATAATTAGAACGAGGCAAAAGCTTTAATTTTTTTTTACAATAAACAATAATTACAGCTTGGCAAAAAAGAGTATGACGTGGTGACAGGTGGAACTAAATATTTTACTAAATGGAAACCTATGATGTTGATAATACTTGGCCGACAAATGCTAGATTTTGAGTAAAGCTTAGTGTTTCACATTTATTTTTAACGATTTGATTAAATTATCTTACTGATTTTCCATATTATGATGAGACCTAAGTGAAAGTGGCGCCCTCATTTTTTCCATACTCTTTTTTGCCAAGCTGTACTAAAGATCAATACCAACTTAAATAAAATACAATTTTTAATTTTCTGCTACCACATCACGCGAAAATAGTACTTTTGGAAAATAGCTCGATTGTGGGAAGCAGTTTTATAATTGGAACATCAACATCGAGCATTATGCCACATAATGTGCGTTAATCCTGTTAATATTTAACTTTCATGGCTATTTTTCACAATCGAATCAAAGACACTACTGAAAAGACAAAAGTTTCAGTAAATGAAGTGCTAGAAAACTGTACTCAAATAATGAATATATATAAATTCCCGGATTGAACAGAACTTTTGCATTCTGAAAATGGCTTCTATTTTGCAAAAAGTTAGAGAGAATAGTGTACAAGAGATAGCTTTTAAAGAAAATATTGAAAGCATGTATGTATACAATATATGTAACGTATTTGCGATCTTGGACTAATAATAATATATCGAAAGATATGAATCATAATATCAATTGAATGACACTGAAGCAAGTTCCTGAATGGAGTGAGATATCTGAAATAATATTCATTTTAATAAACAGAAACGTCAAAATTGACGACAGTACAGCTTGGCAAAAAAGAGTATGACGTGGTGACAGGTGGAACTAAATATTTTACTAAATGGAAACTTATGATGTTGACAATACTTGGCCGACAAATACTAGACTTTGAATAAAGCTTAGTGTTTCACATTTATTTTTAACGATTTGATTAAATTATCTTGCTGGTTTTCCATATTATGATGAGACGTAAGTGAAAGTGGCGCCCTCATTTTTTCCATACTCTTTTTGCCAAGCTGTAAATGCATACATCAACTTCAAAACCTGTTTACATTTTTAGACGGAAAAAATGAGAATATTGATTCAAGCAGTAATTGCTGGCACACAAAAAATGGTTAGCATATTTCACCACACAAAAAAATACAGAGTTCTACTCAGATTTTTTAATTCTATATCATTCTTACTTTGCAATCCCGGGTCACAACGCCAATATTGAACATGTAATTTTCATTGATTGGTCATGAATGGACCAAAGAAAGAAATAATATTATGTTCCATGTTTACACTGTGGCTAAAATGTTAATCATCATAGACATCATTGATTATTATATAGTTATTTGATTGGCCTGTTGGTCTAGTGGTTAGTGACTCTAACTGCTAAACCAGAAGGTCGTGGGTTCGATTCCAGGACACCCAGGACAAATGTTTATGTGATGAGCATGATCATTAATAATATTGTTCTGTGTCTGGTTGTAATTTATCTATAATATGTATGTATTTAAAAATATAATATAAGTATATATCAGTTGTCTGGGTACCATAAGAACAGGCTCTGTCTATTTTGGGATCAGTTGGCCTTTTGTGAGTTGTCACAACATATTTAAAAAAACATATTATTATTTAATTGAAGTCGGGTTTACTTTTTTAATGTAGGCTTTTTCATTAAAAAGTCCGGCTAAATTGAATGAAAAGTCCGGTTTTCTTAATTTTACATCTGGCAACGGCTCTGGTCTTAGATGGGTCTTAGCACGTTTTACTAGTAGGTAATGAAAACAAATATAATATGGCTCCACGCATGAAGTCTAGGAACAAGTACCTATCTTACGGAATTGACATTCGCGTATACCCGAAAGGGACAGGTATATTTACCAGGATACCACATTCATAATAACAAGTCTACTTATTTTCTTGAAACAAGTGTATTTAAAATAATAAAAAAACTGGAAAAGGTTGATAGATAACTATAAGCATTAGCCCTACCCAAACATTTATTGTAATTTTAGACAGCTGCATTTTTCCGGATTATCGAAAATATGTAATGACTAATAACAAACCATTAAAAACATAAATAATACAAAAGAAGGCTATATACGTCCTCTTAGTATGTATGATCTATTTTAATGTACTTAGCCTTTTAGGATAGCAATAAACATAATACTTGTTTTTATTGTGTTTATTTCGAAGATTCCAGTCACCGTTTTTATATAATAGGTACCACATTCTTGGGTAATCTACCTATAACAAAACTGGTACATATCACAATATTTTATAAAGCAACCAAATTAAAAAGTAGTACAAAATGGCGGACATATTTGACAAACTGTCCGCGAGTGAGAATGTTTGCATGGCATTCAAATTTAGTCGATAATTTTTTGTTGGGCACGTCATTGTTATGCCCAACAAACAAAGAGTGATATTCTGACAAAGACAAAAGAAAGTGTTTATATCTCTGTCACTCTTGGAGTTTTTCGTATGTTGTTATCTCGTTCCAATAGGGATGTTGACAGTATTCATATAAAAATATAATTTTGATGTTAATTGATAGTTTATATGATAGAATTCTGAAAAAATACAATATTTTCCCTTATTTTTATATGATTAAATTAATATTTTATAAATAAAATGTAACAAAATTTAAAATAGGTCACCTGATAATAAACGGAAATGACGTCGTCTGTTCCTCTTTAGCGGAAGCGGAAGAATGTTGACGTACTTTTATACACCATTTTCCGTACGCAGTACATATTGTAAAAACTAATTTTACACGTTTTATACGTACAACACTTATAAAACTTAGAAGCCATTTTTTATTAACGACAACTAGAATCATTTTAGCACTTTTACGATGTTTAACAACATATGACGTCACGTGACAAGTGTTAGCGTTTTGGAACGAAATTTAAAATGCATTATAAAATGCAAGATTTTATAGGCATTAGACGTATTTAAGCAAAAGTTGATAATATTTAGGCCTCCATTAGATATTTATAAATGATTTAAAAACATTTCTGAAAAATGTCAACATCCACGGTATTATTATTAGCTTGTCAAATCTATTGATACTTGATCTTAGCATGAAGTTAAGAAATAAGTCTACGGTCTATGTTATGTCATATGTCTATGGATCCATGTCGCATTTCGGTTTTGTTTTTTTGGTTTCCCATTATTTATAATTATTATTCTGTATTTTTTTAGTTATTTAATTTTCTAAATAAAAAATAAATTTAATTGACTAAATATTAACTCGTTGTATGCCACAGACATATATGAGAAGCAGACCGAACATGACAGCTACAAAACCGAGGCAACTATCAACACAGACACACTTACACACACATAAACAATGGCATGGACCGTATTCAGTACTTAATAATTATAAAATTACAAGACGGATTATCTTATTTAGAAAAATGGATTGCAATTCCATTGTTAAAACTCGAGAACGGCTGGACGGATTTCGATAATTTTGGTCTTAGAACAATCGTATCAGTACTAGGAATATCAGTATACGATGAGAAATTTCGGAAAATGTTAACAATTAAAAGGTGAGAAATATTGGAAAAGGTGTATGTAGGTGTAGATTTAGTTGTAGTTATTTGTTTATTCCAAGTCATAGTTGAGACAGAACAACGTATCGGGACAGCTAGTAAAAATACTAATATAAAGACGAAAATATTATGTAAGTTTGGCTTGTTTGTTGCTCTTTTATGACAAAACGGCTGAACCGATTTGCCTGGAAATTAAAATGGTGGTGGCTTATATACCGAATTAGGACATAGGCTATAAAAAGAATCATAATCGTTCCGGATACGGTTGTGAAATTAAGTTAACGCAGACGAAGCTGCGGGCACCAGCTAGATTATAAATACGGAGATTGGAGTTGGAAATAAAATGAAACCAAAAATAATTTACGAATCATTTATTTTTATAAGATATATATTTTTTTAATAAAATCGTTCAGTAAGGTTAGTTAAATTTGCATCGTTTTTACACCTTAATTGTACGTTAAACTTAATAACTAATTAATAAATGCAAGTGATTATAATCATGATCTTTATTTTGCGAAACAATTGTCATAATTTAATTAACCTTCAATTATTTTAAAAATGCTTTTATTTCCTTAGTTTTAAGCTTATTTGTGCTTCTCAACTTCATTATTTCCTTTTGAAGATTCTTTATTCTATGGTCTTTTGAGTTTTTGACGTTTCACATGAGATATGTCATAATATGACACAATGACTTAGGTCTTAGATAAGATTTTTGACATATTCACAATTCACATTCATATTTCATTTATATTTTATTCTTATTTCTTTCATATTTCATGTTGTGGTTTCATGGCACAACGAACCTCTTTATGATTAATATTGTTCTGTGCATCTAACAGCTTACAGCAGTTGTTTCTGTATATACAAAGTTACTCTGTGAGTAGTGGCTTACAGCTGTGAATTGTGATCAGTGTCTACTTTCTACAATCTACATTTGATAGGCATGGCACCTAAATATTAATAAGTTTGATATGAAAAATAATGGACTATGAAATATAAATAACTATTTTATCTACGGTTTGCACTGATAATATTACAATGTTACATGAAATATCCAGGAGATTTATTCATTTAAGTAAACATGAAGAACCACAACTTTGTTGGTACAATTCTGTATTATGTGTACAAGCAAATAAACATTTAACATTTTTTGATTTTTCATATAATTTGGAGTCATTGGAAAAGAAAATAGATCTGAAGGAAAATGCTGCTAAATACCCAAGTCATTGCCCAGTTTCAACAAAATTTTTTCAAACCTACTTGCAAAAGGGAATAAAAAACGTTGAACTTATGGAGATGATTACAAATCCGTCTTTTTGGCCGCACAATAATTTATTGAAGATGGAGATGGAGAATATTAAATGTCTAAAGTGCTCTCCAGATAACTTTATTTACCACTGTCAAAATATTATTGCTGTAGTTAATAATTTTGGAAATGTAAATTTTTTAGCACCAAGCCGAGGCGCATATATTAGTCATCTAGATTTTACAACAGTAATTAAAGAAAATATGAATTTTACAGAATATCTAAATGAAGCACCAGATGACATAGATAAACTTAAAGAAATTGTATATAAATTGTGCACAAGTGCAATATGCTGGAGTCCGGAGATTAATGTTGATAATTCCTGCTATTTTGTTACTATACAAAAATGTGGTAACATCCTGTTTTGGTCCATAAAAACTGAACTAAGAAATATTACTAGTGAATTTTGTGGCAGTATTAACACTAATGCTACTGCTGCAATAGAGTCAGTTCTTTGGATTCCTATAAAAAATAATAAAATATTGCTGATTTGTTCTAATAACCTGGGGCAAGTTATAAAATATGAATGCATCTTAGATGTTAAACATTTTAAACTTGTAAAAGAAAATTATATTTGGGAACACAAAGATAAGATGGTTGCTAATTTTCTACATTTTTATACATGTAAGGAGAAAATATTTATAATCTATAACAAAAACAGACATGTAATAATACAAGTATTGGATGAAAAGTTAGATTTATTGACCCAGAAGATTGTACCAGTTAATGATCAAAAAGTAATGTCAATAGTCAATTGTAACAGTGTTTTTTATTTAGGAACATTAAACACTAAATTATATAAATTGAATATAAGTTTCGACAATGATGTAAATGTTTCACTGGATTCCATAGAAATTAAAGAAAACTTTCAAGCATATGAACTATATGGAATTGGTATCTCCCAAAACAATGCAATAATAGCATTAGCATTAAAAGACCGAAAATTACTTCACCGAAAAGAAGCTTTAAAAATTGATATTGTATTTTTTGCTTCTAATAATGATCCTTATACTGAACTGAATGGTATAATCACGAATCCATCGCAGTCCTTTGCTCATATTTGGGATAGCATAGAACTTTTTAGATGCAAAGTTATAAGAAATAAGAATATACCTGATTACGACTTTAATAATTTACTTTTAGATAGCAAGACAAATATATATCAACTTAAAGTATATTTTTTAATTCTTAAGTTGTATACTAATTTAAAAAAATCAAAACCTGTGTTACTCAAAAGTTTACCCAATACAAATTTAGAGGAAATACAAGAAAAAATTTTAGTCTCACAAGCTATTCATTTATTAAATAATCTTCATAAAGAATATGAGAAGAAGAAAAATTTAAATGAATTCCAATCAGAGTACTTTATGGGAGCAAAAAATTTTTTAACATATTATTGTGACAAATACAAAAAATCAAGTACTGACCTTATAGAACTAGAAATATTAAATATATGTAATTCTACTGTTGAATACTTTTGCCAAAGCTGTGATAGTAAATTAAGAGGATTCACATGTACAGATAAAATGGAACATTTGAATATGTTTTGTTCTTTAACATTTACTCCAATTGAGAGTAGCAATTATCTTATATGCAAAGCCTGTGGGGTTACAGCAAGAGAAGAATTATATGATGATAAGCCAATATGTTTGTTTTGTGATATGAATTTCATTCATTATGACATGATAATCTAATTATATTAGATAAATATTTTTTCATTTTAATAAAAATTGTAAATTAAAAAATCTAAATCCTTTCGGAAGTCCTACAAAGTATAAAATCCTATATCCTTTAGTAAAAAATGTTTTTAATTATTTTTACGATGGTCTAGACTCTAGACTCTAGTCACTAGTAGGTATGTGGGCTTAACCTCTTGAATGAGAGGTCGGGGTTTGAACCTGACACCTGTGGTGCCTTGAGATAGGTTTTTTAAATTTTTTATGTGCATCTGAACATGAGACCATCGCTTGCCCACTGCTGAAGGAAAACATCGTTAGGAAACCTGCATGCCTGGTCAGATTAAAGGTCTTTGAAGGTGTGTGAAGTTCACCAACCCGCATTGGGACAGCACATCGGTGAACCATGGCCAACACCCTCCTTCGTTGATTTAGAGGAGCCCGTGCTCAGCAGTGGGACATATAAGGTGAATATTATTAATAATTATTTTGAGGTACTTTTTTATGTTAGTTGGATATATAAACTGGCAGACATGCTACCTGTTGGTAAGTGGTCGACGTCGCCCATGAACATATCCTAATTTACCTGGAACTAGCCCAGGCAACTTACAGTAAGTAGTCTTAGTAGTTCATCAATATAGGGTAGTACTTTCTGTTGATATAAAATCAAGGGCAAGAAGTTTGGTCTCTCCATAGAAATATTAAGATAGAATATTTCGAATATCTGTGGGTCTGTTAGTCTCAGGCTGCCTGAAAGAGAAACAGAGAAATATTGACCAAGAGGATTGTACAATACCTGCGCTCCCCACCATGGTTCAAGCATTGTGACGATGGGGCTCGGTAGCCTAAGGTGAACCCTGAACCTTGGGCGAAGCAAATTGAGCCGAGGGAGCTGCTCTTTGTTCCCCTCTTATAAGAAGAGGTGACAAGGATCGAGGACGGGAACCTCACCCCATTGTAGGGAGAGGTTGCTCTGTGGTGCGGGACAACCCCTCTGTGGAGGTGGCGTTGGTCCCTTAAGGTACTGACTAGCCGTCGAGGTACTGTATTTGCTCATTAGATCCAGGGCACCTCACCATTAAGGCGGTACTCGCCGGGTTTTAGTGGGTAGAGCTGCGTCCACCTAACCACCTTTCGGCCGTAGCAAGTTTGACATACCCACTCCACCACGGGATACCTCAGCGCATTTCCCGGCGTATAAGAAAAAAAATATCTCCGCTCCTCGTCAGTGTACAGGCAGTTTATATTTGTCCGTTTCTCTGCTCTGGTAGACAATAATTTGAAAAAAAGTACCATCACAATGGAGGAAATCAAACATAAGTAGTATTTACTGACGACCTCTGTGGCTCAGTGGTAAGCGCGTTGGTGCTCAAGCCGGAGGTTGCGGGTTCGAATCCCGCCAGGGAACAAAAATATTTTCTGTGTTCCTGGGTCATGGACGTGTATTAAATATGTGTATTATATAATAAAAATCTTAAATATATGTATAATATAAAAGTATTAAATATATTTCCGTTGCCTGGTACCCGTAACACAAGTTCCTCGAGAACTTACCACGGGACCAGATTGACGTGGTGTGAAAGCGTCCATAGATAGATAAAAATTTAATCCTTACTAATATTATATAATGTGCGAAAGTAACTCTGTCTGTACCTATGTCTCTTCTTCATGCCTAAGCCACTGCACCAATTTGAATGAAATTAGGTACAAAGCGTCCATAAATACTATTATTATTATAGTTTTTATCCTGGAAGTTCTACGGGAACGCGAACTATGGTCTATGCGGGTAAAACCCCGGGACGGGACGGGAAAAAAAACCGTATGGGAGTTTTCAACGAAAACGCTGAAAAAAATCCTTTGAGATATAATTATTATAACAAAATAACGTATGGTGGAATTGTGTATCTTAAATAGGTCTACATAAAAATCCGCGATGGCATATTATTTCTATCTCTTTAGAGTTTAGGATAACGTATTCCGCTAAATATGCCGGTGTGTGTAACACCGGCATATTTAGCGGAACATAAAATAAAGGTTTGATATCAGTATCATATTAGGTTGCGGGCTGGTTTAAACGTCATTTAATTGAAAAAGAAATATTTTCAAATTAATAAAACAACTGAACATCACATTTTATGCAATTGTTTTAATTTTATTCAAATACCTACACCTTATCTGGAGCGAACTTCGAGTATTTCTTACTCCTGAGTTTGATTTAAAATTTCATTGAAATACTGTTTTTTGTTAGTTTTTTTTATCGCGTATCTTTTTGGAGTTGAGGACTGAATTATGCCTGACTTAGCCCCAACGGAGATTGCCAGGGCACTCGCAAGAGCAGGACAAGGTAGAAAAAGACGCACTTCGAGTAGGGATGATCGTTTCATTCGGCTTCGTGTACGTAGGAACCCCCGTTTGACGGCCGTCCAAGCCCGACATGAGTTAGAAGCAGTGCGGGGTGTAACCGTAAGTGAACGTACAGTACGAAGAAGGTTCGAAGAAGCTGGTTTGGGTTCATTTGTGCACGCCAAGGCTCCAAGGCTCGAGGTAAATCATCTTAGAAACAGGTAAACATTTGCTCAGGAACATCGACTTTGGAACGCGGACCAATGGAGTAAGGTATTGTTTATTGATGAGTGCAGAATTCTCTTAAATCAAATTGACGGCAGGCAAAGAATATACAGACGCAAAGGAGAATGATACATTCAGACAAATTATGAAACTACAGTTGCATACGGTGGTGGATCAATAATGGTTGCTCGCACAGACTTGGTAGTGATCGACAGAGGGAATCTGACTGCAGACGGCTATATCAGAGTAGTTTTTGAAGAAAATGTCGTACCGTTTGCCCCTTATATTGGTGACGATTTTGTTTTTATGCAGGATAATGCTCGGCCGCATACCGCTCGGATAACTCAAGCTTATCTTAATGATATGAATATCACTGTTATGGAGTGGCCGGCGAGATCACCGGATATGAACCCAATAGAGCACGTTTGGGACTTGCTGAAAAGAAAAGTTAAGTCCAGAATTCCAGCCCCTGCCAACGTGGGTGAACTGCGAATCGCCGTAATTGAGGAATGGCGGAGACTATCCCAGGAGACCATCGATAACATCATTCTCAGTATGCCTAGACGAGTAGAAACTTTAATAAGAGCACGTGGAAGAAATACGCGATATTAATCACCATTTTTCTAATTTAATTAATTGTTTTTTAATATTAATTTTCACTTTTCCCGGTTACATGAAAAGTTCAAAATGTACCATTTTTCACAAATAGCGTTTATTCGCAAAATCTGTTCTTAATGTGATCTCATTTTAAGTAAAACAAGTGAAACTTTAAATAACAAAAGAAGTGTAGTAAGTAGATTTTAAAATAAAACCATATTTTTTTAATTATGGACCTTTTTTATATGCCGTTATGTTTATATCCATTTATATTTATTTACATCCATATGTATATAAAATAAAAAAAGGTGAACCCAGCCTTGGGCGAAGCAAATTGAAGCCGCCCCTCGGTTCAATTTGCTTCGCCCAAGGCTGCTCTGTATACCCCGCTTATAAGAAGACGGGACAAAAGAGCAGGGGGGACAAGGGGCGAGGATGGGAACATCACCGCATTCTACTGTTGTTGTAATTGCATACCTAATATGTGAGAGGCGAACACTCAAGACCAGTGTTGGGTACTTGAGATATTGACCCGTGGTTCTTCTAGTGTTGTTAAAAATAAAAAACTTCTTTTGGCGCACGGCACACAGATTATTGTAGGCTGTGAGTGAGGCTAATCCGTCACGCTCGGAGGCGAAAGGCTCGATTGGGACCGCCGTGTGTGCCCGAGCGAGAAAGATACAGTGAGCTGTTCTTCACCGCTTGTCGCTTTGTTTACTTATACGAAAAAGTATACATCATAGTAATTTTTGCTGATAAACTAAAGTTCTTAGTTGTAAGTTTTCACTTCATTTTGTTATTTTATCTCATTTCTTGTTTTTTTTCCTTTTTCAAATCATAAAAACTTAGCTAAAATAGCATCGGATTATATAAAAAAAGACATCTTAATTTAAAGTATGTTTTAATGACTTATTATTTAATGTAACATAATATAGTGAGTTCGTCTGTGGTTCATCTAATCAGCTGAGTAGTAACGCTTAGCGGTGCCGTCCCAGAAGTTTGACTTTAATTCCTATAACGAAATACATGCAATTAAAATTATTATACACTGTTAATAGGACAATGTATTGGTAAGTAATTGAAATACTGGTGGTAGCCGGTAGGTATGCGCTCATACCCCGCACCTGTCTGCAATCTGCGTAATATGCACTTCTATACCGCTTTGGTGGCGTGAAACCATACTGCTTATTTTTTTTATTAATTCCGCGGAATAATTAATAAACTATGTTGTTCCGATATCTGTTATCTTGCGTCTCTTGATATGCAATTTATGGATAAATTATAAGCTTAGACCAAAGAGTCTTGAGAAGGCAAGTCCACCACGAGTGGAGGGAGCAGCTGGAGGCACACCCTGGTAGAGTGCACAGCGCCTCATGTCACATCCAGTCTATTGTGTATATATTTTTTCGAATGGACTAAGCTAATGGCCTAATGGCCCTAATGCTACATCGGTTTAGTGTTGAACCTGATGGCTCACCTATTGATTTTTATGAGGGGGTTGCCCCCCGCTAACCGTGGAGTCTTTGACCACACGGCCTCCTGGCGCCGGTTTATTTCAGTGGCGGGTCTGTGCCGCGTTACCGTCGGGTGGAGTGGCACTCCAGGCGGACTACCTCTACCGGGTGGACTAATTGAGTGAGAGGATTGATGGCACGCGATACTGGGGCCCATTATGTATTTATGGTTATGCTGACCACATGGCATTACATATATGGATTATAGTAAGCAAAATTATAATATAAATAATTTAGTAAAATTACTTGGTCTTTTCATGACTGTTTCAATGTTTGTTTACTTTGGCGGTTAATTAAAATCCTATTCTTTCTTTAAAGATACGAACGAGTGATTATATTTGTATACTTACGACAACCAGCTCCTTCTCAGTGTAGTGTCTTTCAATAATCATAGTTTTGTCATCAGAGAACTTCTGTACTTGTTTGACAACATCTCCGTCTACGGTGAAAGTTGTCTTTGCCTAGAAATCAAAATGATTACTGAATTAGTATTATTACTATTCCTAAATACGTAGTTCGCAACATGAGAAAAATATGAATTATGGTAAAATAATAAAAAAATGTGTAAATAGATTGCAGCCTATTCAGAGTTTACAAAGGTCTCGTTGCCCGAATGGCATTATGTGAAAATATAGTAAATAAATAATTTACAGGTTAGTACAGCGCAAGCCATGCAAGTGAGCAGATAAAGCCATGATTACAAAATGGTGGAAGATCAGTTATGGTATCTACCGGTAAAGTTAAAGTCAGCGAGCATAAACCAGAATAGAGCGGTAATGTTTTTTTTGTTTTCCGAGGGCCCTAATGCTATATCGGATTAGTGTGAGCCAATTTGGCTCACTTTTGGTTTGTAAAAGTGGGGGGTTGCCCCCCGCCAACCGTGCAGTCTGCGACCACACGGCCTTCTGGCGTCGGGTTGGGCGGTAATGTTGTGTTTTGACTTTTGTATGGAAAAATTCCGCGACATTTCAAATATAGAGGAGGGCAACGCGTCATAACCTCTTGTGCGGATGTTTATGGGCATCGGTAGTCACTTAAGGCTCCGACTGCTCATTTGCCCGCCATAATATAAAAAATGGATGTTTGTTACTCTTTTACGGAAAAACTACTGAATGAAACTTTACAATAATATATCTTAATTATCAGGATACCATATTATAGGGTATAATTATTCATTTGTAAAGATATGTGAATTGTCCTAGTAGCTAGTTTGGGTATACTTACAAGATAACCGTCAGCGACATTCTCGTCGAATTCAACGCCATTCTTGAATTTCAACTCTTTGGTCTTATCGCTGTCTACGGATGTGAACACGTAGTCATCTCCGTCTTTTTCTAGTTTCTGTGTTGGCCGGAGGTCCAAAATGTGACTGATAATACTTTCTGGGATTGCTATAAAATATAAACCAAGAATTATTAGTATGTTCAGCAGATTACGGAATTAGAAAACTATAAAATTTTATTGAATTAGAAAATATTTTCAAATTTTTAAATTAGTTTCTTAGGTTACAACATACATTTTAATTACATATTATATAGGTCTTGTTTGTATGTATATATTATATATATTTATATTTTCATCGCCGACGTAAAAAACGGGGTTGTCAAAAGTTTGACCGTTCTGTGTGTCTTTGTGTCTGTCCATGGAATTGCAGCTCTGACGGATGAACGGATTTGGATGCGGTTATTGAAAACCTGGTTTTCCAGCGTCGGATCTTAGATGTTTTATCAAAATCGATTAAGCCGCTTCAAAGTTATTGCAACGCTTTTATTAGTTTCTGTAGTAATGGGTACGTGTGACCTATTTAAAAATTTGATATGAGAACTACCATTAACACAAAAAAAAATTAGGAAACCCCTTACCGCCCTAGAGGGGGCGCAAATCATCAACTAGGAAGCTTACCGCAAGGTAATATTTGGTATACAGTCTAGGATTTACACATAATCAACAATTGGGAATTTGAAAAAAATATATACATACTTATATTGTTTTTTTTATATATTTTAAAACTATGATTAATAATATTGATAATTTATGCAAAAAACCCTAATGCTACACCTTATTAGTGTGAGCCGATTTGGCTCACTTATGGTTTGTTAAATTGGAGGGTTGCCCCCCGCCAACCGTGAAGTATGCGACCCCACGGCCTCCTGGCGTCGGGTTGTTTTCTGTGGCGGGAATGGGCCGCGTCACCGTCGGGTGGAGTGGAACCTAAGGCGGTTTTTTTTTCTTTTAAGCCGGGAAATGCTCTGAGGCATCCCGCCTGGGGAGTGGGTCTCCCCAGGCGGGTATGTGGGACTCGCTGCGCCCGAAAGATGGTAAAGGGACGCAGCTCTACCCACTAAAACCCAGCGAGTGCCACCAGTGCCGCCTTGGTGAGGTACCCCGGATCTGTTAAGCTAACAGGGCACCTCAACGGTTAGTTAGTCCCGCAATTTGAGAAATATATCATTTCAAAAAAAAAAAAAAAAAACAAATTGGTCTAGCCATCTTCGAAAAGAAATTGATAGATCATGGTAGGATAAAGTTTGCTCATTAAAATGGCACTACAATGTCGCGGCTTTTTTTTCGGAAGGGCTAGTCTTTTCGGCCTTATTTAGGTACAGTAGCGGCGGGGTACCGCTAAAGTAAAGTATCTATACTTATATATATGTATAATAAATTTGAAGAATTTATTTGAACGCGCACATCTCCGAAACTACCAGGCGGATTTAAGGTTTCTTTTTGCATTTAATACTGCAATTTAATTAGCTAACTATTTTGATTGAGTATTTTGTAATTTATTAACATTTCCGAACTTTTTGAATGTGTGTTTTTTTTGCGTGGGGGCTTTTTATATTTAAATTGATATTGCATGCAGATTCGGAAAATTGTTATATTTATGTAATTTATTATATTAGTTCGACCATTTTGATGGACAATTGAGTAAAAAAAGATTACCCTTTTCAATGGGCCGTAAGTGATATAAGCGAATTGGCGCATTATTCAATCAAAAGCAGTATAATTTACTTAATTTCTGGCAGGGTGTTTCCAGTATTTATTATTATTCATGTTTGAATTCTTTATTACAGTATAATAAGATACACACTACCTATAGGTAGTAATAGTAGTACTAATCGTAATTCCCGATAAGTCGGTAGACTCGGTGCATGATATATTACAGCTGTTAATTGCATCATTAAAGAGATATAAATCTAAAAATGACATCACACGGACTAAAATGGCCAATTGCACAAGAGATAGCGTGATTATTTTATTATTTCTGTAACTGTACGCACCGAAATTAACATAATACAATTCAAACACCACTCCAAGCGCAGCACACGACGGGCTAGCTTACTTGTTCTACCTAACAAATCACGGGAAAAAAATGATTAGGTACTTTTGAAGGAGTACAACTGTATCCCCACCATGGTTCAGGCCTTGTCGTGGCGGTGGGGCTCAGTAACCTAGGGTGAGCGGTGCACCTTGCGCGAAGCTAATTAGGCCGAGGGGGCTCTTTGTACCCCTCTTATAAGAAGAGGGGACAGAAGAGCAGGGGGCAAGGGGTGAGGATGGGAACCTCACCCCATTGTACTGTCCCGACGTTGGGAGGGGTTGTTCTGTGGCGCGGGACAACCCCTCTGTGGAGGTGGCGTCGGTCCCTTACGGGACTGACTAGCCGTCGAGGTGCCCTGTTTGTTTTCTAGATCCGGGGCACCTCACCAAAGGCGGCATTGGTGGCACTCGCCGGGTTTTAGTGGGTAGAGCTGCGTCCATTTACCAGCTGTCAGGCGCAGCGAGTCCCACATACCCGCGTGGGGAGACCCACTCCCCCGCGAGATGCCTCAGAGCATTTCCCGGCGTTAAAGAAAAAAAAAAAGAAAAAAAAAAAAAGTACAACTGTATAATAAGTTGCCGAAGAACATAAAAAATGTACACTCAAATAGCGTATTTAAAACAAAATTATATGAATATATAATTATAACCAGCTTTTGAATAAATGAGTTACAAGGATACTTGAAAACAGAAAGTGTGACATGGCGAATTAGTTTTAGTAATAAGTTATCATAAAAATTAAATTGTTCTCATATAAGTGACATGTAATGTCTTTTTTGAGAAATAAAGTTCTTTAAACCTATTTTATCAAGTGAAGTCATTTTTGATAACGATGAGATATATTTTTTATATTTATTCGGATTTAGTGAAAACGCGCTACAAGCTCATTGTTGTACTTAGAATGCTAATGCCTAAGCCACGTTCAAATCCGTAAAAGGTTTATATGAATGTCATTCTTATTACATCGATTTTTCGCTATTTTCTATATGATTCTAGAACGACTTCAAAATTATGATTATTTAAATCTTTGTAGGTACTAATTTTTTAATTTCTTCATTACTACGTGTCATAAACTTTGCTTTAAATATTAGAATAATACTCCATTTACCATTATTAATTTATATATTTATATATATGCCTTAATAAATTTAAACAAGTCAATGATTCATAAGAAGAATTTGTTTACCACGATTTAGATTATGTCATGTCCAAGTTTATGAGTTAAAATATTTCTTTAATCTATCTTAATGTTATTCAGATTTTATGACTTTGGGTGTAGGAGATAATCTTAAAAATGAATTATCCGATTTAAAAATATTTTACTATTATAATACTAACTCAGTGACATATCACATAATGTTAAAATTATTATTAGTCCGGATACGACTGAAGTCCAAGTTAATGCTACTACTTAATGCGAACTACAGTGTAGGTATGATTTAAAATACAAGTACGTTTACTAAAGAATACTGAATAAAATAATCGACTTTACGTTCCCTATATTTGGAAATTAGATCATACATGCAATCCGTTATCAAATCAAGTCATATCAATCAAGATATAACAGAGCTATGATATTTTTTTGCTGTTCATTATTTTTCATAATCGGAATAACCTAATTAATTTTGAATTACTTTAATAATAATACAATAGAATACTATTACTACTAGTAGATATACATAGACGTCTACTAATTAGTAGACAATATCGGACTAGTTATCCATTTGGCATAATAGGTATGTCCAGCTTAGGACGTATATAGGTTGATGATAACTTTTTAAACGCTTTTTATTAACTTCACCTATATGTTTGTAATGGACCAAAGGAGTTTACGATGTCAGATTAAATTGAAACTTTACTCATTTTTTAAGAATCGATGATAATACAATAAATTAATAAGTTTTTTCTAATATTCTGATCAGGATAATCAGAATAGCACATCCAAGGAAGGCATAACCATGCAAGTTACCTACATCACCTGTGTGGTTTTTAGTCACTCACTCATTTAGAGATTAACATTTATGTTGAGTGCAAGTTAATAAAAAATCGATACCAAAAAGTAAAACTTATAAATTCTAGTTAAAAAAACGCTTTAAAAGCAAACCGATTTTTTTTTTTGAAAATAATGTTAATACAAGAATTAAATTAAATGGATAAAAAAATATATGGTGGAAGCGTGGTGCTTTGTACTAAGTTTTTATAGTAACTTCACACTAAGAAATAGATACCGATGAAATATTTTTACAATGTACAATACTAAGCACCTCACGCTTTATAATGAAACACTTTTTACGGATTTTATCGCGGTTTATTAAGATTTTTACAAGCCTGACGTTTCGGATACTTTACAGCAACCATGGTCACGGGAGGACTGAGGTGTCATACGTCCTAATGTTACAAAGTTATTCGAAACTACCCTATGATACATCAATATTTTGATTAGTCCTATCTACGCAGTAAACACCTCAGGCTTCTATAATATAGGTAATATCACTTTTTTGTTAATCCATTTAATTCTTGTTTTCAAATTTTTTGTGCGGCTTGCTATAAAAGCGTTTTTTTAGTTTTTTTTAAACTATAATTTGTTACTTTACTTGTTTTCTTTTCTTATAATAATATCAATCCTTGTATGTCCCTTGGCACGGATCTCCTACTCGAAATTAGGCGAGGAGAGTGTTGGGCTCTCCTCGGCTCATAGCTCACAGACGTGATGGCACAATGCGGATTGGTGAACTTCACACACCTTCAAATACTTTTATTGTCATCAGAAGTGGAGGTTTTCTCACGATGTTTTCCTTCGTAAATGAGCAAGCGATGGCCTTATGTACAGGTACATACAGAAATTAAGAGAAACCGATTTCAAGGCATCACAGGCGCCTCCAGTAACGCCCCTGTGCTCGTGTCGGGTTCAGGATGGGAACCTGGGCCCAGTATGACACGACGTCGCGGGGACTGCCTAAGCAGCCGGGTAGTCCCCCCCTTAAGAGGAGTAGTCTGGCCTTCGCCGGGGCCAGCCTGTCGCTGAGGTGATCCTGTTGAATGCCTATCCGGGACCCTCATAATGCGGCTGAAGGCACTCGCAGTGGTTTTAGTTTACGGGTAGGGCACTCCCAGGTGCGAGTCCCACATAGGGTCAGGATCTACCTACTGCGATAACAAAAAAAAAAAAAAAAAAAAAAAAAAACTGTCATAATGATGAGTCGTCATGAATAACAGATCCGTTTTAGATTTCATTTGATATGGTATTTAAAAGTTTTATGTTATGAGGCCTACGTCATTTATATTTAGGATCGAAATATTAGGCCGCCTATATTATGCATGGCTTTATGCATGATGCAATTATTTTCTTAAAAACATTTTGACCTAAATTAAGAACGTAAAGGTTTTCTTTCGTATGTGGAAATTTTATTTGAAAAGAAAGTGTCTATTATTGTGATCGTCCGTAGATTTATTTAAAAGTAGGTAGGGTTTCTAGAAGTTTATAAACAACTTTGCCCTTCTATTTAGAAGCGTTCCATAAAATGTTTATCCCACGAACGACCGGAACCGAACTCAGCACGTAATTTTTTAAAGAACAATAAATGGTAGTCTAATGTTTACGCGAAATTCGGCGGTTTTTATCGCGGTTTATTAAGATTTTTACATGCCCGACGTTCCGGATACTTTACAGCAACCATGTGGTCCTCTCGTGGTTGCTTTAAAAATGTGTAAATTTTTATTTAAATTAATTAAGACAAAAACAAAAAACCTGTATTAACTGTTATATGTATATTGACATCTTTTCTTTTAATCTTTCTGCCAGCGATGCAGACACACTTGTATCCAGATTCTATTAATAGTACATTTATAGATGTAAAGCAACTTAAAAATATAACTTAAAAATTCTTCAAATTCACAGTGATTTCATACAAGAGCTATTATTACATTAAGAGTTGTTATTTAAATTGTTTTCCGTTACCTTTGTAAGCTATTATATAATCAAGAGAACTAATTAACACAAAATGAACGTGGTAGATCATATTTTTTAAAGTAAAAAAGAAATACGCACCTAATGATTCCAAAAACTCCCTGAAGTTCTCATCTCTTTGGTGTTTGTAAATTTTTCCTATGTAAGACATTTTGTAAGATGTGTTTCTACACGGCTGCTATGGTAAGTAATAGGTGAATTTGATAAGTTTTATGCCTTTTATTTAGTAGTAGCAGTGATTAATAGATATAATATGATTAACAGATAAGCTCTGACTCTACTTTGATTTATCATTATTTTACAATTTGGACGAAATATGTATGTACCACGGAAGTAGGTAATATAAATTAATTTTAAAGACTGCAAATAATGATAATAGTGGAACAATAAACATTGAATTATGAATTAAATGAAGAACTTAACTTAATTATCTCAATGCGATATTTTTTTTATATAATAAACTTAACGTTTTTTTTAATATAAATTATAATATAAAATTATAATTTATATTAAATTTATAAATTTATATAAAATTTTTATATTTATAATACAAAAATTAAAGAAAAAAAACTTAGTTTAGCTAAACTGCTTAAAAATATAGATAGTCTGTATAAAATAGGTTTATAACAGAATAGGTAATAGTGAGTGGAATATAATAATTGTAGTAATATTGGTGGCAGAATGTTATTTTTTTTTAAATATACAACGTCAACAAAGTAGCTTTTTAAACGACAGTTGAACCAACCAACTAAACAAACTCAGTGGAACAATATTTAAATACATTAGAATACTTATACGAAGAAAATTGATGAAATGATCGAAATAATGACTGCAAGTTGCCAAACACAATTAATACTTTAAAACCATCTTAAGACCTTGAAAATGCAGCATAAATTTATACCTATAATTAATTATATGTACAAAACGGGTAATCTGTTTCTGCGCCCAACGCGAAAATTGAGAGAAACCGTCTATTGATAAGAAAAATAATTCCGCGCGACACACAGTCTTACAGCAAATGCACGTAAGTGTTCTGCTAAAATCGTTAACGTTTGCTGATCGTAGAGTCAACGTTCTCCTCACCATGGTTCAGGCCTTGACATGAAGGGCTCAGTAGCCTAGGGTGAGCCCAGCACATTGATAGAACTAACTCTCTGGCCCAGCACCTTGGGCGAAACGTGAACCTCACCCCATTGTACTGTCCCGACGTTGGGATGGGTTGTTCAGAGGGTAGAGCTGCGTCCACTTACCAGCTTTCGGGCCTAGCGAGTCCCACATACCCGCGGGTTCCCACACTGCATACGCACTACGCATATGCAGTGTGCGAAGGGACGTAGGTGCTATATGCATGCATATGCGTGCACTCATACCATTTGCCGATAATACTGTGTGGTTAGCGGAATTATTGTTAACAAATAATTTATAATTAAACATCTCTTCCTCTGCCATTTTTTTCCGTAATGTTAATCTAATCTTATACTTGACCTTAAATTTAATCAATTTTTGTTAGTTATAATTATAATTGCCAATGGCTTGCATAACATTTTGTGCCAAATTTTGGTGGATAGGTTCAATTTAGGCACGTTTAGGTGTTAGGATAGGAGTGGTGAAATACATTTTGATCTAGATTGGAGTCAATAATTTGTCAACGTAAAATATACACACTCAAAAGTGAAAGGGAACAAAAAATTAAAAAGAAACAGCTAAAAAGGGGAAAAAACACTCTATAATTTAATGTTACCTAGGTAACACTAAAAATGTTTAGAAAATGAAAAACGGCTTAATGTAGAAAGTTGCCAATACTTTTATTGTTTTTCGAAGTAATCTCCGTTTCTTTCGACACATCGTCGCATTCGATGGAACCACTGAGAAAAGCAGTGGGCCCATTCTTCCTTAGGAGTCTCTTCTATGGCATTTTCGTACGCTTTCACCGCATCTTCAGGGCTCGTAAAGCGAATACCTCGAATTTTATCTTTAGTTCTTGGGAATAAATGAAAGTCGCAGGGCGCCAGGTCAGGACTGTAAGGCGGATGACTCATTATCTCGACACCTGCCATAGTCAAATATTCAACAGTCCGTTTTGCGGAGTGCGCTGAAGCATTGTCGTGGTGAAGGAGGATCCTGCTTCGAGGGCGCTGCTGTCGAATTTTTTCCAAGACAACAGATAAACAGCGATTGACATACCAGTCTGCAAGTAACTGTCCTACCATCTTCTTGCACAACTGTCGCGAACTGACCTTTCCGACCAAAGAATGAGGCAATCATCTTTTTTCCTTGACTTCTTCCTTTCTTTACCTTAGTTGGCCGATCCTCGAAAGGAAACACCCACTGAGCTGATTGTCTTTTGGTTTCGGGTTCGTAGCAATATATCCAGCTTTCATCACCTGTGATGATGTCAAATACAGCATTTGAGTTACCGCCGTTGAACTTATCTAACATTTGGCGACACCAGTCCATGCGGAGGCGTTTCTGGTCGTCGGTTAAAGTATGGGGAATCCATCTGGTACAAAGCTTCCTGACGCCTAAATGTTCGTGTAATATTTTTTGAACTTGACTCATACCAATGCCTAGGCTTGCCCGTATCTGCTAATAGGTCACTCTCTTATCTTCCTCTATCATGCGTCGCACAGCACTCATGTTATTTTCAGTAGTCGCTGTTAAAGGACGTCCCTCACGCGGATCATCACTGAGATTGCTACGTCCACGCTTAAACTCGTTAAACCAATTGTAAATAGTGGCACGAGATGGGGCTTCATTAAAAAATGCTAATCGCAGCCTATCATAGCTTTGTTGTTGAGTAAGCCTACAACGAAAGTCATAATAAATCATGGACCGAAAATTTTCTCACGTTATGTTCATTTTCACGTGTAACAAGAGTTTTAGATTTGCCGCCAATTCACAAAAACAAATGACAAATGAATGCAATATAGGTACTACATTAGGTTACCAAAGAGTTCTAAAATTGAAATTCAAAAAAGTTTTCGTTTTCAATGTTTCTAACTGGCCAGTTCTAAACATTTTCAGTGTTACCCACGTAAGAGTGTGTACCGTGTAGGTATATTATTTAATTCGACACTTATATAGTGTTTTCTCTCCTTTTTAGTTAGTAGTAATTTTTTGCAGTCGGGTTTTTGTTTTTTTTTTTAATGATTACTTTTATTTAATACTTTTAAGTTTATAATTAATAAATAAGTGGTCCAGTTCAGAATGCTTAAAGGGCCACAGAACTTGTAACTTAGTAGTTTATTTCTAAGAAAATTAATAAAGTATTATATTATGTTCGATTCTTTGCGTTGGGGGCTTTTCGGCATTTTTATTTTTTTTTAGATATTTTGAATCTAGTGCGATCTTCGTGCAGAGTGCGTGTTGGATGTGAGAGGCAAGAGATCTTGGCGTTCATAGGAGGCCTATATTCAGCAGTGGACGGATAAAGGCTGATGATGATGATGATGACAATTAAAATTTTATGGATATGTAGGAGAATCGCATAAAATTGTAATTTCCGGCAACGCACCCGCTGATCTCCTGGTATAGCGGGTGTCTGTGGATGTCGCTATTCACTTACCATCAGGTGAACCGACTGTCCGTTTGCCCCCTCTTCTATATAAAAAAAAGATTATCTCTGTAAGTAGGTACCTATAACCTACAGAATGTTAACAAACAATGTTCGGTTTTCAGTGATGGGTTTGGATTAGATTGGTGCATGTTCTTTGATAGGTGTTACGATTGCGACTTACAAGGGGGCGCTGCAGTAAACATTTGTTTTGATGCGGTTTTCATTCAGTGATGGGTTCTGGTTTGACAGGTGCATGTTCTTGTATTATGTGATACGATGAAAATTCACCAGGTGGCGCTGCAGTAAATGTTTGTTTGTGGAAAACCAAAACTACTAGTCCGTTTTAGAGGCGGTTTTCTTTGATTGGTTCGGATTCAATTGTGGTAAGTGTTCTTAAATGTATTACGGTGATGACTCACCACGGGGCTATCTAGTCCAGTTTTGATGCGGTATTCAGTATAGGGTTTGTGGTTGATTAGTGAAGGACGCTGCAGTAATTAATATATTTAATTTTAACTTCTACGTATTTAATATTATTTAATTTTATACAGCGTAGTTACTAGCTCTTTAGAAAGTTTGAAATAATAAGCAAAATTAAAAATGTTGAAAAACACCCGCGACGTTTAAAAGGGAATTGATAAAATAACTAAAAAACCCCGACTAATAGAACTTATGTTATTAGAGATAATAAACGTAAAAAGCTTTTATATGTGGATTTGATCCCTGGCAGTGTCGCACATATGAACAACAGAGTATCAGTTTTCCTAGAACTTCCCTACTCACCTATTTGGTTCACGAATATGTAGATGTGGCAATAACATAATATTATTTAACTTAATAAAAAATATTAACTTAATAATTTAACTTAATAAAAAATATTCAGTGAACTTAATAAAAAATCCAATAAATCCGACGGGGGCTGTTATTTTTTCTTTTTATTGTTATATAAAATATATTTTTAAATTAAACTAAAATTATATTGAATTTTTATCCACTCAATGATTATTAATATATCACTTGGTAATGCTTTTTATAATTGTCACCGTGTAAAATCTTTAGCCACATCTAGCGTCTCAGTAGGGCTAGCATGCGCGCACGATAAAATTTTGTCTACCCTTTTTCTCGTATAGTACAACAACTAGTTTCCGCCTAGGTCGTGGTGATAGGTATGTGTGAAAAGAATATGCCTCTCGATACGACTTAGGGATCTTTAAGAAAAGAGCATACTCGCATTTGAAAGGCTGACAATGCACCTGCTAACAATCTGGTGTAGCAAGTGTCAGTGGATGTCGCTTTTACTTACCATCAGGCGAACCGACTGTCCGTTTGCCCCCTCTTCTATAAAAAAAAACATGTATTCAACGTTAAGCTAAGGCGCGTCAGCCATTTTGTCTATACTCTATAAGAATGGATATAAAATTAAAAACTCCTTTTTATTATAAAATGTATTAATAACTTATTTTATTTATGTTACATATAATCAGTTCACTTAAGCCGCTGTGTAGTATCGGCGAGCGACGCCATCCCAAAAGCTGGAAGTCAGAACCTGTAAGACAGAGCGAAACATGTTAAAATTCTTTATCTACACTCATATCGTACATACATGTATTGTTCCAATTCCAGTCCAGAAAAAAATATATAATAACGACGTCCTTTTTCCACATGTAGCTACAAAATTTTAAAAAGTTTAAAAGATACAGGTCATAATAGGTACTTTTTTACGCCGGGAAATGCTCTGAGAAATCCCGGAGCATCATCTGGGGAAGAGGGGACTCCCCAGGCGGGTATGTGGGACTCGTTAAGCTCGAAAGATGGCAAGGTGGTGCAGCTCTAACCACTAAAAAGGAGCCGCTAATGCCGCCTTTGGTGAAGTGCGCCGGATCTATTGAGCAAACAGGGCACCTCGACGGCTAGTCAGTCCCTCAAGGGACCGACACCACCTCCACAGAGGGGTCGTCCCGCACCACAGAATAACCCCTCCTAACGTCGGGACAGTGCATTAGAGTGAGGTTCCCATTCTCGCTTCTTGTCCCCCCTGCTCTTTTCTTATAAGAGGGGTACAAAGAGTTCACCTTACTGAGCCCCACCGCCACAACAAAACTTGAACCAAGTTCATCAAGTTAACTTTTTTATGATTACAGCACAGTTTTATTTTTTTACTTATTATATTAGGCTATGGTATTAGGCTGAATTTAAAATGAGGCATTCGCATGTGCAGTTTGAACTTGTGAAAAAAGTGGCGCTACATATTCATTTTCCCGCCATTGCCGTATATTTTTTGGCAATACGAAATAATTTTTCAGACTGTGTCTATTTATTGACTGTTGACTGTTCATGAATTAGGTAATTTTGCTTCAAAATAAAATGGATCTAACAAGTGAAAGTAGTGACGAAGAAAATTTGTGAAAATAAAATGAATGAACATTTTAATGTTTGTTTGTTTTAATGTTCAATTTTAATGTTAATGGAGTTGCATACTCTATTTATAGAATATACGCAACTCCATATAATTAGGTTATTAAAACTCTCTAAAAATGAGAAACTCGGCGCATTGTTACTTTAGAATTTAGATGATTAAAAAAAATATTCCGGTATGAGGGTATGATACATTTTTTTCGACCAATTTCCCTGCTACTTACAGAAACAGAAAACACTGACAGTTGACTTCGTCATGACGTCCATAAAATATTCTTTTTAATGTTACTATGTTAAACAAAATAATTGTTTTGAAATATATTTTTTGTGCCGGACGGAGATTATTTGACTTGATAAGTGCGATATATTATATAAGTACCCCGCCATGGTTCAGGCCTTGACGCCCCTTGAGACCCACCGCCGGCTCAGTACCCTAGGGTGAGCCGGGTACCGGGTACCTCACCCCGTTGTACTGTCCCGACGTTGGGAGGGGTTGTTCTGTGGTGCGGAACAACCCCTCGGTGGAGGTGGCGTCAGTCCCCTGAGGTACTGACTACCGTCGAGGTACCCTGTTTGTTTATTAGATCCGGGGCACCTCACCAAAGGCGGCGGCTTTCGGGCGCAGCGAGTCCCATATACCCGCGTGGGGAGACCCTCTCCCCCGCGGGATGCCTCAGAGAATTTCCCGGCGTTAAAGAAAAAAAAAATAATTATATAAAAAAAAAACAGAGTCGAGAAATTGCAATTTTTTGACATAGATGTAAAGAGTAGCGCACTTTCAACGCTTCACCTATGAATCGTTCAAAAGGAATCCTCGCGACAAGCATAAATTATAGAACTTTACTTTCTTAGCGCCAGCTTTCTTGGATACACAATATGCATTTCATCAATCGTACAGTAGGTACTTTAAGTTCATCGCGGACATACAATGTTACACAAAAATTTTATACATTTTTTTTTAATTTGACTTTCTACTTACTACAACTAATTCATTGTCAGAGAATTTCCGTTCCATCATCAATGATTTGCCATCTGGGAACGTCTGTACTTGTTTGAAAACATTTCCGTCAACGGTGAAAGTTGTCTTTGCCTGGAAATGAAAATAAAGCCTTTAAACAGTGTTATGTGAACTAAGATGTTATTATCACCATAAACCGCTCTCCGTTCACTGCTGAACCTAATATGTTCAGCAGTGAATATGTCCTATGCCTCCTTTAATGAACGCCAAAACGGACGATCACACGAATGGAAGATAGGCCAAAAAGGTTCAAGAAAAACTCTTCAAGGTATTTAACCAAGGTGGTAAACCAACTTTAAAGGGCTTTTTACTATTTATTAAACTCTAGTAATATTTTTTAAGTATAATAAACTTCTTTTAGCATCGTAGGTACGCATATTTTTAAATGAGATAAAATCTTTGAACTCACGACACCGCACAGGAAACGCTAGAGACACAGTTTGACGTTTGATTTATTTATCTAAGACTATGCAATATTTGTTTTGATAATTGTGTTGCTTCTAAATTATGTAATGCGGCCATTTTGTGCGCCGTTTAAACTGTATGGGTTGTCATAATCATTTACAGCCTGTATTATAGGCGTTTGAATTTAATTGTTTTGTTTTCACTTCTATCTGCAGTCCCTGTGACTGGTTGGGTTTTTTAAATTATTTATTTGCAATATGTATAGATTTTTATGAGTTGACTTGTTTCAAGTGTTACAAGTTTGTTACCCTATGAAATAAAGATATTTTGAATTTGAATAAATAACGGTCAAATTCGATCCTTGTTTTCTAATGTTTGCGCGAATTTCACTCATTATAATGAAACAATTTTTACGGATTTTATCGCGGTTTATTAAGATTTTTACAAGCCCGACGTTTCGGATACTTTACAGCAACCAGGTCACAGGAGGACTGAGGTGACAGATGTCCTAACGTTACAAAGTTATTCGAACTACCCTATGATACATCATTATTTTGATTGCGTAGAGAGGACTTATCAATATAATGATGTATCATAGGGTAGTTCGAATAACTTTGTAACGTTAGGACATCTGTCACCTCAGTCCTCCCGTGACCATGGTTGCTGTAAAGTATCCGAAACGTCGGGCTTGTAAAAAACCCTAAAACCTATTAATTATTGAACATAATATATCTATAAGTATTTGTTTTCGATAGCCCTTTTAATTTAATCTCCTGTATTCATGTCTTTTTATATTTCTAACGAAGTGAGTATAGCTAGTTGTGACCAGCGAGCATATTATATAACCGGATAAAGTAGTAATATGAGCCATAAAATTCCGAAACTGGTCAGTGATTTGTCACTGACCATCAACGGTCATCAGTCGGCTAATCAAGGCGCATACCTAGGTGCAACGTCGTGGACGTTCGTGAACGTTCGTGGAATTTATACAAAAGACATTACCGCTCTATTCCAGTTATATGCTCGATGATTGTGTGTTGTGACTATAGATTTAGGATGTATAAGATACACAATGACGACTCGGGGACGTGACAAAATTGTATATACATGTGTGAGTGTAGTGTATCTTTTTGGGCTATTATTAGGGTTATTACCATGTTATTACGTCTTGTAACGTCACATTCACTCAAAGGACATGACACCAGTTGCACATTTAATATTCAGTTTGTATCGCACGAATAATAGAAACATTCATAAAATACACCGCGACTGGGCCGCTATGGCCTCTTATTTCTCGCAGAAACAGTGACATCGATGCTTCATTGTCTGTCCCTTTTCTCTCGGGTGGTTTGTACTTGATTTTAATTTCTCGCTCCCACGCTTCGTGGATCTTTTTGCGTAGAAAAAAAGCAACAGCTAGTAAAGTAATATAGCGAAATTGTAAGAGGTAGTGCCATGCTGCTTTGCAGCCGAATTGGACCGCCACGACCAGGGTGGTAACTCTCGCTCACATAACACCGGCGTCAAGACGTGACATCTATGCTGTCGCGTTTCGTGCGGTTCGTGAGTTTCCGATGGCCCATTGGGGGGATAGGGAAAAGGAGGGCAACGCATCTGCATAACTTTTAATTGTGCGGATGTCTATGGGCGTTGATAGTCACCATAAGGCTCCGACTGCTCGGTTGCCTCCTTATAACATAAAAAATAAGGTGAGATAGTCTGAAGTAGGAAATAATAAAAACTTTGCAGCGTTACTCTCAAATCAAAAAATCAAAATCAAATTTTTGATTCAAAACTAGCTATTGCCCGCAGCTTAGCCCACGTTAACTTAGATTTACAGTCGTTGACGGATTGATGATGATTATTTTTATATCTTCCCGTGAAAGACCCGTCAAAATCGGCCCCGCCGCTTTCAAGATTAGCCGGAACAAACAGACAGACAGACAGACAGACAAAAATTGTAAAAAAATGCTATTTTGGTATATGTACTGTGTATTCCATATGCATTTAGTAAAAAGCGGTTATTTTAATGTTACAAACAGACACTTCAATTTTATTTATCTGTATAGATAATACCAACAGAGTATCTTTTTGAACGTCAGTTGAGTCTACCACCGGTCCCAAGGCAAACCCACTGAGAAGAACCGGCGAAACAAAAGTGGAACTAATCTTTTCAAATATTTTATATAACAAATTTTACATGTTGTTATCCTGAAAAGCCTGGGAGGAACGCCCTATTCCCAAGGGTATCTTCCATAAAATATTTTACTTTATAATATCCTTTACCACACAAACGCTCTTTACTGGCTTTTATGGCTATGGATGTCACTTTTTTACGGAATTCACTTATGTTTTTCCGGAACTTCTCTAACTTCTACTCAAATAAAATTGCTTGTACTCTATGATATTACTTACAACAATAGTTTCAGTGACATTCTCGTCGAATTCAACGCCATTTTTGAACTTCAATTCTTTGGACTTATCACCTTCAATTGAAGTGAAGACATATTCGTCACCATTTTTCTCCATCTTCTGCGATGGGCGGCTATTAAGAAGGGTCTGAACTCTGTCTTCTGAAACACCTGTAATTGAAAAAAGAAAATTCTTTATTAATTATTTTCTTTCTTTCTGAGTTTGAATTTGTCTCTTAAGTGATCTGAGGTTCAAGTCGGTATTATTTTGTGGCGTAACTATCGTTCTCTATTTTTTTTCGGAGGGGCTAGACTTTTCGGCCTGATGGCCTTTAAGCTCAATCGGTACAGTAAATGGGCAGATGGCTCACTTAAGAAATATTCGAAAGGGGGACGCCCTCCTCCGCGCCCCGCAGAGGGCGCGGTTCATCGCGCGCGCTGCTCGGGAGAGCAGGATTTGGACTAGTCAAATCCGATACGGTCGACGAATCTTTTACGGTTGAATGTGATATGGCTGAAAAACCTATCATCATGAAGGCCGGCCCTCATCCCTCTCTCTGGAGAGGGAGGCGGGTAATGCGCGGTGCCCAAGCAATCTAGCGGTAGCGTAGTGCTAGCGCTGTTTGCGCGGTCTGGGTTTGTGTCTACTGGTATCGGATTCGAACTTAAGCTTCCGCGATCTATCCGGATCGATGTGGTTTCCATGTGTAGGGGTAGACGTCGCTTACGACCCCGAGGCCCAAGCGGTGTGCAGGTGTACCTAGCACCGTGTGTTGTACTTCTGTATATGTTGTGACGTTCGCGTCGCGCTTTTGCGTCACGCATTAGTAGCTGAAAGATTTTGTCAGCTGGATCTGTTAAAACATGCTTCGGTAACCTATGTCTAATTGGATCTGAGCTATCTGGGGAATAGTTTGCCGCACTCACGATGAGCGGCTTTGGGTGTAGGAGTTATCGTTCTCTATGTTTAAGAGAAAGGACAGCGGGCCCACACATACTCACGGCATAACCCAACCATATGTGAGACCACCTAAGACTGTCGTCCGTAAAAAACTCGGCCAGATTCCTGTGAGGTATGAACATTGCCTTGAGGGAGGAAGGCAGCGGAAAACTGCACATCTTCAAATGTTTCAAATAAAGTAGTTGAATTACCTACTTATAATTTGTATAAAAACACGAAATTATACAATTAAAACACAAATATTCAAATATATTACATATTCAAATATGTATATTATATTTTACGACAACCTTTGTGGCTCAGTGGTAAGCGCGTTGGTGCTCAAGCCGGAGGTTGCGGGTTCGAATCCTGCCAGGGAACAAAAATATTTTCTGTGTTCCTGGGTCATGGGTGTGTATTAAATATGTGTATTATATAATAAAAATCTTAAATATATGTATAGTATAAAAGTATTAAATATATTTCCGTTGTCTGTTACCCGTAACACAAGTTCTTCGAGAACTTACCACGGGACCATTGGGTGAAATGGTCCCGTTAATGAGGACTGATCACCCGTCTGGCCTTGCTGGTGTCCCCACCCCTTAAATAATAAAATAAAAATAATACCACGGGACCAGATTGACGTGGGGTGAAAGCGTCCATAGATATTATTATTAAATATTTAATATTAAAATTATAATAAATAAAAAACGTTTTGAAATTGGAACATACAAGCATTATCTCCTATCAAGCGACCAATAATCCACGTTTTATGGAATCGAGATTATTGTTGTCGCTAGCTGTCAATAATAAATAGATCCTGTATTATCTTTATTAATCGCAATAATATAATAATCTTTGTTCGTCACTAGCTTTTGAGCGCGACTTCTCATCGTGAGTTACGGGGTTTGTTACGATTATTTCAGCTCATAACCATTCACTGATTGGTTTTTTTAAGTTGTGGAAATTTATATTGATAAGTATGTAACTTATAACGAAACAACTTTTCAGATTTTATCGTAGTTTATAAAGTTTCATAAGACTTGTATATTCTATTATAGTACTTTAGAGCAACCATAGGAAGACTGTAAAAATCTTAATACCTAAACCGTGATAAAATCCATAAAAAGTTGTTTCATTATAGTGAGCGAAAATTGCGTAAAAATAAAAAAAAACTTCGGTTCTATTTACATTGTTGTGCGCCAAAATTTAAGACAGAGTAAGGACCTACTTAAAAAATGTGACGTTCGAATATATTTTAAGCAGTAAACAGAACACATATTTTAACGAAGTCGTAATGTATTAAAAATAGTAATTTTTTTCCAAGTAAAATGGCCATGACCTATGGACGTGGTTACTAAAAAAGTAATCAATTTTCTTTTTTTTATAGCATAGGAGGGCAAGTGAGCAGTCGAAGCCTTTTGGCGACTATCGACGCCCATACACATATGGACAACAAGAGATTATGCAGATTCCTTGCCCTCATTTTCCATTTACCCCCTCCCAATGGGCCACCTGAAACACCTAAACCGCAGGAAACGTGACAGCATAGCTGTCACTTGACGACGTTGTTATGTGAGCGAGAGGTACCACCCTGGTCGTGCCGGCCCAATTCGGCTTCAAAGCAGCATGGCGCTACTTCTTACAAGATGGGTTCTCATTAGGGAATGAAAAACGCGGTTTTCCCTAGTCGATTCAAGATACACTGTTTTCTAAAGACGATATGCACCACATACGATGTTTTAATTAAAAAATTGCACGAACATAGAAATCCTGTCATCGGTTTCTGGTCCTATAACTAGTATTGAAAATCTTAATTTTAGAAAATAAACCTTTTTGGCGCGTTGCTCTTTTTTCATTAAAAGTAACGGACATCTACATAATATATAAAAATGAATCCCTATTTCCCTTGGTCACGCCTGACGCCATCACGCGTAAACGACTGGACCGATTTCGCTAATTCTTTTATTGTTGTGTTTGTTACTGTCAGGAGAAGGTTCTTATGAAAAAAAATATTTAGGATATTGCGCGGAAAATAAGAAAATTTAAGAATACTTAAATAACATATAAAAATTTAGATAAGGCTAGATTAGAAATAATTGTCGTATAGCATTAGAATAATAAACACTTTTCTAATTTTTTTTTATTAATTATACCAATTCGAATTCAATATTCATAATTAAGACATGACTAAGTGTGTCGGGTCAGCTAGTATATTATATATTTCTCATAAAGATCTGATTTTATTTACAGGGGCACATAAGATATATTACCAATTTGTTTTTTGTTAAATGATTGGATGAGTTAGGAGGATTTATTTTTATTTTTAAGTTGAATTTTACAAGTGTAATAAATATAAGGGGGTATATAATATATTTCTATTAGATACCATTCTACTAATTTCACCCGTGAAATAGCTTGTCTTGTTAGTATGTTGAAACACGATAGTTTTGACACGACAAACTATAATTACTGACACCGAGATATAGTAATTAACGCATGGATAAGTTGTCTGGGCATGGTTAAGAGGCGATGTTGATCACTTATAAAAATATTGCCAGATACTTGAAACACCAAAAATAATAATAAATATTGTGAGTTTTATAATACACACCTAAGTTGTCCAAAAACGCCTTGAAGTTCTCATCTTTTTGATGCTTGTAGACTTTTCCAAAGAAAGACATTTTCGAGTGTTCCACACAGCTACTAATGTAAAAGTAAAAAAGTTTGATAATTTGCAGCTCTTTTATTAGGACTTGAGCGTAGATTAAAAACATTGATAAAGATTTTTCTAAGGATATTTATCTCTATATTGCACTTATATTTTGATAACGTTTTTGATATATGCAATACTTAATTGTGTGAAATCCCTAGATGATTAACGTATTATATTAAACTCTAAAAACAAACCGTTGCCATGACGTTTGAATTTTCAATCCAATTTCATCTTGGGATAATAAATTTAGTACACAATTATAAATTAAAAATAAAAGTATGTGTGTTTTAATACGTGGGTATGTTATAACAATAATCTTCAGCAATATTATATTTCCACATCGACTAGTACGTTAATTTGATTACCAATTCGTACTGCGATTTACTCAAAGTTATATTTCCCGTCTGTGATTGCGTTAGAAATAAAAACCAAGAAAATATAATTTTATTTTCTTAGACGTACCTATAAGTTTTATTTTATTTGAAATAAACGATAATACTCTGCTGACATCGACGGGGCTACTTTCAACATATTTAGCGCCATCTACCGCCCAGGACGATGAAGATAATTATATAAAGCACTGTGTATGCTTGCATTCTATCTCAATCTCTCGAAGACTAAATCCTATTTATGAGTATGTGCAAACCCGACGCCATGAGGCCGTGTGGTCGAAGACTCCACGGTTGGTGGGGGGCAACCACCCTCATATAAAAATCAATAGGTGACCAGCTACACCACCAAACCGATGTAGCATTAGGGCCATTAGGCCATTAGCTTAGCCAATCCGAAAAAAAATGAATATGTTTGTCTCTTTTTGGTGTCGCTTTTTCCTTTCATCGAATTTTCAAATCCTAAAATATCGATATAAGTAGGTAGTAGGTAATTATTAAAAACTAAAGTGAGAATATACTAATATAAAGACTTAATAATGTACAAAGAACCTAAAATTAAAAACCTTAAAAAATATATTTAAAAAAATAATAATAACTAAAATATATTATTAAAAAGGTGTCCCTTAAGGCAAGGTTCCGAAGATACTGGCAGCGTTCCCCCTTTGAATAGCTAGACTAATTCTTTGTCCGAGGTAGCTGACAGCTCTTCGGTCTCTTGTGATGTCGACTAACCTTTTTGATATTTCCCTAAAAGGCCTTATAGCACTAGGACCCCACGGACCAAGGGTCTCGACACCGAATGGGACAAAATCATATTCGGAGCCTAGACCCCTGTAGTATATGCATACTTTGGCTTTTTCAGCCGCTTCACAAGCCGCACCAGCTTTGTTGTTGGTTCCATGTAGATGGGAAGGGGCCAGCGTGTCTGAACAGGTTGCATCCAACACCAGCACCCGGCCCATCTTCCATGGAATCAAACTCATACCGTCCGGTCTCTTGCCATCGTCCCTTGCAATTCCAGTCGGCTCAAGTAGACTTGGCACGTTGACGGTGGCAAGGGACCGGCGTATGATATCGTTAAGTGCGGCAAGGGGCCTGTACTTTTTTGGGATGACAGTCCGTGATGTCCTAGCTTGTCGACATCATAGGTAGTAAGTAGGTATGTATGCGATAAATCATCATCATCACCATTAAAACTATTTGCAATGAGTGAACTACTAATCGAAGTGCATAATCTGAAATAATATTGTATATTTTAATTTAATCTGGAATTATTTTAATCTATTGTTTGTGACCGTTTTAACAAAATAGTTTTGAAATTCATAGGAATGTGAAACCCCAAGGTCTGCAAACGGTTAAGAAGAACATAAAAGTTTTAACGATAACCTAATATAATATAATAAAGTATTATGTACGTTTATGTTATTCCACACATGATGCAGCTTGTTTACCCGACTGTATCAGAAAGAGCGTACACTCGTAAAACATAAGCTATGGTTTACGAGTGTATGTATGTTGTATTCACAATAATTAGACAACGTCAATCGTTTTGAAGCATCATAAATTACATTGAAAGTGATGAAACATGCATCTTGACTCTTGTGAACGTGAAAAATGTAGCAAGTACATTTCTTCTAATACGGTGAGTATCTATTATAAACACTCAGCTACTCTTGTGGTGTTAGGATTCGGTAAAAAAGGAAAATATAAACTGGAGGGACCAGGAATCTCAATTCGACCTTATTTTATTAAGAAATTTTATGTACATCAGAATAGTAATAATCATCATCATCTAGTTTGCGTCGACTTCTTAACATGGTCTTATTGACATAAACACCATGTAGACCGATCCCGCTACTGAATATACTCGTTTTAAATAAAATAGTGGTTTTACGGTAATGATAACAAACTGCAATAAAATCCGTAAACAAAATATATACATACTATATTTCGCACATAATGCATTGCAGTTTTCGTCCTAAAAAAATGTTTGGGGAATCAAAACATTAGGAATTTCGGACGGTATTCGGAAGACCGTAGGGATTAAAGTTATATGAGTAATTTGGCATAATAATTAAATCATGATTAAAAGTTATCTTTAGACGAGATACTATCAGTTACATGCTCGTCATGATTACAATCCTAATTTACTATTATATGAAAGTTTTAACGATGCGATGATGATTATAATGTGATGTGAAATTTCTGGTGGTGTGCGTAGTATAATATGATTGAGTGTTCATGGATGGATAAATTGCTATTTTTACCCATGATTGAAAAAGAGGGGATAGGTATATGAGTTAGACCCAGGTTAGACCAATAAATGTGTCTATTTGTTAGGGTTAGTGAACCGATCTGGATGCGATTTCTTTATTTGAAAGCATGTTTTTCAGTGGTAGGTATTAGATATGTTTGATCAAAATTGGTTCAGTTGTTTGGTAATGAGCTTCTTTTACTGTTGCTTAGGGTTAAGTAAAAGTAAGTATTATCTTTTAATTGTTTTTGTTTCCGTATGTGTTTACCAAGGGGTTTTTTTCCTTCTTTCCTCCTGCTCTTTTGTCCCCTCTTCTTATAAGAGGTACAAAGAGCCCCCTCGGCTCAATTCGCTTCGCCCAAGGTACTGGGTTCACCTTAGGCTACTGAGCCCCACCGCCACGACAAGGCCTGAACCATGGTGGGGTATCACGGATCTTAGGTCAACATGGTGTGATAAACACGATAATTATTTCGTATCTAAATAATAACATGACACAGCTTTGTTATGCTTCAGATAGAACGGTGTAATTACTATCTTATGTCTCAGGATAGGCACTTGTGGATAAGTTGCCCGGGCTAGTCTCAGGTTAACATGTTTATGTTCATGGGCGACGCTGACCACTTACCATCATGTGGCTCGACTGTCCATTTGCCTAGCCAACTATCATAAAAATCAGAGGAGAGAAGAACGAAGGAGAGGAAAGAAGAAAAGGACTATGGGACGTGTGTGCAAAGTTTGTGGAGGATGGGAGGAGTGTTCGCACGTGGTCCAGATAAAAAAGATTCAAAAGGCTCAGGCCTTCAACTATGACTAACCTGCCATGGATGAATGCATAGTTTCTTATAATCACAAAATCTTTTTTTTTTTAAAGTGTGTGTGTGTCAGCTCCGACGCACGATTGGAGTTTACTCCTTACGATTATGATATATATCGAGTAGGAAAAAAGGGTAAATGAACGCATCTGCTAAAATGATAAGAGAAACAAACATATATCTACATAAAGGCAACACATCTGCATAATATATTATGCAGATCCGCACTGTCGATGCCGATGTGTATCGGCGTCGTTAGTCGTCAAAATACTTCGACTGCTCATTTGTCCTCCTATGTTATGAAAAAATGTGCTGTAAAATAGCGTTAGTCATTTTAGGTAACAATCTGTTCTCAATAGTTTGAACCACCGAAAAATGGAAAAATACTTTCCCCAAAATTAATAAAAAATATTTGAGTTGAGCAGGATTTTAAGGCTATTTAGCCTTAAAACCAGAAAACCCTCCTCAAATATTGGGATGCAAAAGGTATTTTTAAAATTGACAAATACATAGCGACGCAGATAAGCATGTCCATAGAATTACTATGTTAACAGATTATTATCAATATGATAACGATGTGTGTACTGTGTACCGCTAGTTGTAGTGGTTTACAGTTTACTATGCAATACTCGGTTTATTTTTAACCGACTTCAAAAAAAGAGGAGGTTCTCAATTCGTCTGTATGTTTTTTTTTGTATGTATGTGACACGATTACTCCGCCGTTTGTGCATGGATTTCGATGGTTATTTTTTTGTTTGAAAGCTGGTGTTTCCAATTTGGTCCCATATTAATTTTATTCAGATATGACAAGCCGTTTTTTAGTTATTCCCAATAATGCCTATTTGGTTGGTTTCGTTTACCTTGATGATATGATCATTTTATTACACATATCGATGTAACAATTATATAGGATGCTTTGGTAGCACACCATAGTATGTCGCGGTCATCGTAATCATCATCATCATCATCTTGTATCCGTCCACTGCTGAACATGCCTCCTTCAATGAACGCCAAGACGACGAATTTCGGAATCACTAAAAATTAAGAAATAAATACATATTTTTACAAAAAATTAAAACCGACTTCAAAAATTCTAAACTAAAAAGTAATAAAATAACAGTTTCTTTAATTTTTGTGCTTACAACTTATAATCAACTTAATATTCTACTAATGTACAAACTTTGCGTTTACCACGTCATTATAGTTACTTTTTGCAAAACGTAATAATAACGTTGCAATAACAGGTAATCGAAAATATATAAATCCTACTAATATTATAAACGCGAAAGTTTGTATGTGTGGATGTTTGTTACTCTTTCTCACAAAAACTACTGAATAGATTTTAATGAAACTTTACAATAATATCATCAGCCTCTATCCATCCACTGATGAACACAGACCTAGTAGGTCAATGGTTATAATATAGCTTATACATTTATAAAGATATTGTGTGAATTGTTCAAAATCTAATCCTGCGCAGACGAAGGAGTCGCGGAAACCAGCTAGGTATCTATACAGATAAATAAAATTGAAGTGTCTGTTTGTAATTTTAAAATAACTGCTTTTTATTAAATGCATAATATGGATGTATGCACGGTACACATACCAAAATAACATTTTTTTTATATTTTGTGTATGTCTGTCTGTTTGGTACGGCTAATCTCTGAAATAACTAGGCCGATTTTGACGGGACTTTCATTGACAGATAGCTGATGTTATAAGGAGTAACTGAGGCACTAAAAATAATCAGCATCAATCCGGTTACGGCTGTATATCTAAGTTAACGCGGGTGAAGCTGCGGGCAACAGCTAGTATAAAAATAAAAGAATAGTAATGTCAAAGGTTTTTAGCATCTCGATCAAAATTTGTTTTTCGTTTTATATTACCTACTCTTTATTTGTTTTTCGTTTTATATTACCTACTCTTTATTCCGCTTTCGGTGAATGAGATGTGAATCGATTCGTTATGGGTCAGAATACATTTTTTGCAGTCGGGTAAAGCTTTTAAACTCTTACTCATGTAATTTTTATTTTATGTCTGTATAATAATATAATTATTATATTCTGTATTTTCTGTACGTGTGTATGTGACTAAACTCCTGCTACACAGCTGAACCCCTTTAATTTTTTTTGTGTGCGTTTGAAAGAAAATTCGAGAATGATTTAGGTTCACAATTCGGTTCACAACAAAATGTTTTGTACAGATCGTCTGTCGAGTCCGCTAGTATTTTATTTAAATTTGACGTGCGTGCACAATAAAGAGTTTTGAATAAAGAATATTCATTCAATCGCTCATTTTTTCATTCATTATTCATTCACTAGCTGTTGCCCGCAGCTTCACCCGCGTTAACTAACTCAACTTAACTACTATTAGTCACAGCATGATGTTATATAGCCTATAGCCTTCCTTAATAAATGGATTATCTAACACTGAAATAATTTTTCAAATCGGACCAGCAATTCCTGAGATTAGCGCGTTCAAACAAACCAACTCTGCAGCTTTATAATATTGGTATAGATTCACTCATTTTGAGTGGCTGGCTGTTTCATTTGCCTGTTTTTAGGGCTGTAAATGGGTTGAGAAATTGGTATTAAATACTTATGATGCGACTTTGTACTTAGGTATTTTTTTACAATTTTCAATGTCATCGGTATCAATGGCCAATTTTATATAATTGTTATCTAATCGTATGCCACGATATAAAGTTTAAGTGCTAGAATTAGAGTGAAGCCGTATCGATGGTAGGTATATTATATAATGTTCGCGGGTGGGGTTTTATGATTTTATAATTCCGTTCAAGAGTTTCTGACCTATTTCTATATAGTCCATATAATCCAATTTGATAAAGTGAATGAAGATAAAGATAGGATAATTCCGGGGGAGTTGGCCATAGTTTTTCAAAAACGCCATTAAAAAATAGTCTCGCACATTAGTAGAAAAATATTAATTATTAATTAGAGAATAATTAACTTTGAGAATATGAGACTAAATAGGAAAAATTATAATGAGATCACACTTAAAATCTTACTTTTTCTTTAAATCACAATTGGCCATCTCTCCCGGAGTATCCGGGTGAGATGAGAGAATATTGCTGAAATTAATACGCCGATTTTGGTAACATGAATAGTTTGAGCCTGGAGGCAAACCATCATCAAACTCAGATTTTTTATTTTTGCCCTTCATAATAGGTACCTACAACCTGGTGCCTTCAGAATTGCAGCAAGCTATGACAGTTATAGTTTTTCTTTTTTCAGTTGATGTTACTCTGTGTCCTCACATTGCCAACCTACATACTATATAGCGCACAATAAACCTACAGTAAATAGTATACCGGGTGTATTTGGAACGCTTGCGAAAACGAAGAGGTATGATAGTGTTGGCATAGCCTGACAAGTGAAAAAAACGCGTTTTCTTTTTTTTTGGTTGCCTTTTTTTTTGTATAATCCGGTTTGGTAAACATACTGTTACAGGAATTTGATGATAATGCTTTAAAATAATGTTTTTTTGAAAAAAACAGCAATGTAATAAACTTAACTTAAATAAACGGCTAACAGACTGAATCAGCTGATAGCGTTCGCCGCATGCACGAGGTAAACGAACTCCCGCACCGCGCGCGTCTTCAGCGCGATTTATCGCTTCAGTCGTTCATCGTTTTAGTTTTTACTAATACATTGCGGGTTTGCAAAATACACTAGTCCTAAAATTTTCTTTAAAAAAGGTTTCTGAGATAAATGGTTATATGCATTATATAGTATATAAATAGTATATTATTAGGGTTTAATCTTCGCAAGCGTTCCAAATACACCTGGTATAGTTTATTTGTGTTTTTGTCTGTATTGCTATAATCATTATATTACGATGTTTCTTACTTATACCTGACGTAATATAAACCTTTAGTAATACCCATTCCCTGTCCAGACGTTAAACGCAATATTAAAATAATAATATAAGATAAAAGGAACATTGAACCTGTAATGTAACATAATATACAGCTGTCGTGAGAAGTGGGATCTCTTCGAGACACACAATCTTGTACTTAATAATTAAAATTTGTTTAGAATAAAGATAAAAATATAAAAAAACCTATTTTTTTGTAATAAACAGATTCCATTATTAATAATATTATTATCAATCATTGCAGATATGTACATTAATCGTACAAATTTTATTAGCACGTGGCAGGATTTAAGCCCGCGACCTCTCCGTACAAGTTCAGTTACCCGACCACTACATCAGTCAATCGTCCTTTTTCATATAATAAGTGTGTAAATTAGCTGTGAAAGGATTTAAGAAAAAAATACTTCAGATATTTACAAATTATTTAATTCAGAAGACTTATAAATTATAATCACAGAAGCGCTCTAGGTCTTACCTTAAATCTAGTTCCCCGAAAGACCATTCTAATTATAATTTTTAGTATACGCAGGTACACAATAGTTTAATACCCAAACTAAAAATATAGCATATCCCTATACATGAGCTGTAAAGGTTTTCCTTAGAATTTTCTAGAATTGGCTACTGTACGAGTTCATATACTCTTATACAAGTTCCATCCCAGCCTTCAGCTGTTGTAGTCTGTAACAAAAAAATATATATTTATTTACTTATTAGCAGTTTCCCGCAGCTTCGCCCGCCTTTCCCACCATGGTTTATATGGCCATAGGCCATATATATTATATATGGCCTTGACGTGGCGGTGGGGCTCAATAGCCTAGGGTGAGCCCGACACCTTGGGCGAAGCTAATTGAGCCGAGGGGGCTCTTTGTATCTTATAAGAGGGGTCTCTTGTAAGAAGATGGGACGAAAGAGCAGGGGGCAAGGGGCGAGGCCGGAAACCTCACCCGATTGTACTGTCCCGCCGTTGGGAGAGGTTTTTCTTTGGTGCGGGACAACCCCTCTGTGGAGGTGGCGTCGGTCCCTTGGACGACTGACTAGCCGTCGAGGTGCCCTGTTTGTTCATTAGATCCAGGGCACCTTACTAAATTGGGCATTGGTAGCACTCGCCGGGTTTTAGTAGGTAGAGCTGCGTCCACTTATCAGCTTTCGGGCGCAGCGAGTCCCACATACCCGCTTGGGGAGACCCACTCCCCCGCAGGATGCCTCAGAGCATTTCCCGGCGTTAAAGAAAAATAAACAAATCATAGTTTAAAAAAACTAAAAAACACGCTTTAGTAGCAAACCGAACTAAAAATTTGGAAATATTTTTTAATAGAAGTATTAAATGGGTTGGCAAAATAAATAAATGATATTACTTATTGTAAAAAAGCGTCAGGTTCGATATTCATTGTTACAAATATTTCATCGGTATCTATTTAAAAAAAGTGAAGTGAGTATAAAAACGTAGTGCTTGTAGCACCACACTTTTTTACATCCAACCCGACGCCAGGAGGCCGTGTGGTCGCAGACTGCACGGTTGGCGGGGGGCAACCCCCCACTTTTATTAACCAAAAGTGAGCCAAATGGGCTCACACTAATCCGATATAGCATTAGGGCCTTCCGGCCGTTAACATAGATCCATCCGAAAAAAAAAGCTTTTTTACATTACGTCTGAAGCTAATAAAAAAGCGCATTAAAAAGCTTCGCCCGCCTTGACTTAGATTTACAGCCGTATCCGGAGTGATGATGATTATTTTTGTAGTGTAAGTTACTCCTTATTTTTTTTATGTCATAACGAGGCAACCGAGTAGTTGGAGTGTTATGGTGACTTCCGACGCCCATAGACATTCGCACAAACAAAAGTTATGCAAATACGTTGCCCTCTTTTTCCCTATCCCCCTAATGGGCCACCGGAAACTCACAAACCGCACGAAACGATGTATATTTATCCGATGTGTTTGAAAGATTTAAAGAATTTAAAGCTTTGGTGGAGAACCATTTGAATTTAAAAATAATTATTCTTCTTACAGAGAATGGCAATGAATACTTAAGCAATGAATTTTCAAATTTTCTCAGAAGTCTGGAATTTCACACGTAGGGGAGCGCATGAATAGAACTCTCTTAGAACGAGCAAAATGCATGCTACTGAATGTTCAGTTACAAAAAGAGTATTGGGCATAGTCTCTTTCGACGGCTGCCTACATCAAAAAAATGTCCAACACGAGTGCTAGAATTTTAACACCTAAAGAACAGTGGAAAGTAGAAGGCCAAATATTACTAATTTGAAAGTCTTCGGTTGTGAAGCCATTGTACATGTGCCACAAAAAAATGAAAAAGTAGGACTCGAAGGCAAATAAGATGATTTTTGTTGGCTATATTGAACAGACTAATATATAGCCTTTTAGATCCAAAGACAAGAAAAGTGTTATATAGCAGAGATGTGATCTTCATTGAAAGTTTACTTAAAAGAGATTATGTGTTACTGCCATTATCAGGGTTGGTCTCACAACCCAAGACCAATAATGAGACTAAATCAGGAAATAAATCTAAAGATAGTGAATTGCAATCTGAGAGTAGTGATGAATCTTTTCACTCAGATGAAGGACCAGACAAAACAATAATCTGATATAACTTACACGAAATATAACAACAAGATCTAAACTAAGAACGGCTAAAATGCAAGCTAGTACGTATACATGTGTTAGTAAAGTTTCAAAACAAGATGATCTTCCAGAAAGTTACACAGCAGGAATATCTTCACACGACGTCAATGCTAAAATGTGGAAACAGTCAATTCAAGATGAGTTAAAAGCACATAAACCAAATAAAACTTGGAATGTCATTGAAAAACTGGAAGGAGTGCGATTAATTGATTGTAAATGGGTGAATAAAGGATGATCCAACTGGTCCAGCTTTAAATCTAGACTACGTGCTAAAGGATGTTAACAAAATAAGGGATTGATTACACTGAAGTCTATTCTCCTACGTTGATCCTCACACTATTCTAGGGAAAGCAACTGAAGCCCCAGACAAAATAATTCCCTACAGAGAGGCTGTGGGCTCACTCATACACCTAGTTGTGGTAAGTCGGCCAGATATCATGTATGGAGTCAGTCTGGTAAGTAGATACCTAAACTGTTATGACCAGACCCATTCCAATGATAACTCCTATATTCCTTGATATTCCTTGATAACATTCCAATGTTATCAAGGAAACATTGAGATATTTGAAAGAAACAAAAGACTATGGTTTGTTAAACACACCTTAAAAGTCTAATGTAGAATGTTAGAGTGATGCTTACTATGCCAAAGACATCAGCACACGCAAGTCCTTAACTGGCTATGAATTACATATTATATTTTAAAGTTTAATAGTGCTCTACAATCTTAATTATAAAATAAACATAGTTCTGTGGCTAAGTTTACATAATCATCGACAGCCCATTTGGTTATACATATATGGCAATATTGTCTTTAGTTCAATAACCTATTGCACGTCTCATAAGCGAAGCGTTGAGTGTTCTACTCTCGACATGTCATAAAAAGTTTTCTCGAATCTGAAATTGATTTTTTGTTCTTTGTTTCACACTTATAGGTTAATGTGAGTGCACTTATATCAAGTCAAATAATTTGTCGGCACATATTTATTTCAATAGGTAAATATATATTTTTAACAGAGTAAATATTTTTTTTACGTCATCAGGAGGCAAACGAGCAGTCCCATACATATCCGCACAACCAAGGCCGCGCAGATGCGCCGCCCTCCTTTACCCTACAATGGGCCACCGGAAACTCACAAACCGCACGAAACGCGACAGCATAGTAGTCACTTGACGCCGGTGTTATGTGAGCGAGAGGCGAACTGGGCCGGCACGATCACCCCGGTCGTGCCGGCCCAGTTCGGCTGCAATGCAGCATGGCACTTCCTCTTACTAATCAAAATAATATATTTTTTTATGGACGTCCGTGTTTTCTGTGTCTGTATGTGGCAGGGAAATTGGTCCAAAAATTATTATACTGAAATATTTTTAACAATGCGCCGAGTTTCTCATATATAAGCGTTCTATTAACTGGCGTTTAATTTTTATAATGAAACAATTTTTACGGATTTTATCGCGGTTTATTAAGATTTTTACAAGCCCGACGTTTCGGATACTTTACAGCAACCATGGTCACGGGAGGACTGAGGTGACAGATGTCCTAATGTTACAAAGTTATTCGAAACTACCCTATGATACATCATTATTTTAATAAGTCCTCTCTACGCAGAAAGTGCTAACTGCATCTTTAATCTGTGGCATATTATGCTTGGTTTTTGATTTAATTATTTTAATAATGGGATCCCAAGCAGGTGGTAAGAGCCAGCCATCTTCTCTATTGAAATTTGGATGTTTTTTAATTTCAATAGCCTCGCGGATCATCCTTGGTTGGAATCGGTGTTCTTTTGCGAGTATCTGTGGTTTATCAAATCTAATATAATGGCGAGCTTTGTCTAGACTATGTTCACAGATGGCAGACTTAGTGTAGCGACGGTGTTTTAAGTCAGCTATATGTTCTTTAACGCGAGTTTTAATTGATCTTTTGGTTTGGCCTATATAAGAGAGGCCACAATCACAATCAAGCTTGTATACTCCTGCATCTTGTAAGGGTATATGACACTTGACAGATGGTAAGAATTGACCTATCTTTTTAGGCGGCTTGAAATAAGTTTTTATAGAAGCTCGCTTTAGGATGAAGCCAATCTTGTCAGTGACGCCTTTCATAAACGGTAGCACAGCAGGTACTCGCTCGACGGTGGCTGGTTTCACACGTTCACTGTGACGGAGACGCGGTACCCGAAGCTTGTTGTCACCGCGTCTCCGTCACAGTGAACGTGTGAAACCAGCCACCGTCGAGCGAGTACCTGCAGTTCTACCGTTTATTAAAGGCGTCACTGACAAGATTGGCTTCATCCTAAAGCGAGCTTCTATAAAAACTTATTTCAAGCCGCCAAAAAAGATAAGTCAATTCTTACCATCTGTCAAGTGTCATATACCCTTACAAGATGCAGGAGTATACAAGCTTGATTGTGACTGTGGTCTTTCTTATATAGGCCAAACTAAAAGATCCATTAAAACTCGCGTGAAAGAACATATAGCTGATTTAAAACACCGTCGCTACACTAAGTCTGCCATCTGTGAACATAGTCTTGACAAAGCTCGCCATTATATCAGATTTGATAAACCACAAGTCCTCGCAAAAGAACACAGATTCCAACCAAGGATGATCCGTGAGGCTATTAAAATTAAAAAACATCCTAATTTCAATAGAGAAGATGGCTGGCTTTTACCACCTGCTTGGGATCCCATTATTAAAATTATCAAATCAAAATCCAAGCATAATATGTCACAGATTAAAGATACAGTTAGCACTTTCTGCGTAGATAGGACTGACCAAAATATTGATGTATCATAGGGTAGTTTCGAATAACTTTGTAATGATAGAACGTATGACACCTCAGTCCTCCCGTGACCATGGTTGCTGTAAAGTATCCGAAACGTCGGGCTTGTAAAAATCTTAATAAACCGCGATAAAATCCGTAAAAATTGTTTTATTATAATGAGTGAAATTCGCGTAAGCATCAGAAAACAACACGTCATTGTTGTTACTATTGGAGTCGGTATCAGCAAAGACAGGTAGGTACAAATGACTGACTGACGACGGTTTTGGTGCTGTACCTATTAAAGTTAGCAAGGCACAAAAATTAAGAAAACGCAATTATTGGAACGTAGTTTTGGAACGTAGTTCCTTTTCACGCGTTACGAAAGGGGGCTAGACGGAAAAAATGCTTACGAAAAGTTGGCACGACACTTTTTGCGAGTATATCGCATACGTAGGTATGTATAGTGTCGCGCGCGCGGCCGCTTCGCGTATTGGCTTTTTGCTATAGTTGTAAGACGTGCGGCTTTTTGATTGACACATTACCGCGTTGGTAGTTGTTTTCGTTACACTATTGGGGCTGCTTAGTAAAAACCCCAGTTCAAATCCCACCGATCTCGGTGACCTTTTTTTTAATTATTATTTTACGCCGGGAGATGCTCTGATTTTTATCGATAAAAAAATCATAAAAAATTTATGCCTATTTTTGTTATCTAAAATATTAGGACAGAATTGTAAATCAGGGAGGCTGGGCACACACAATTTCATACATTAAAATAAATTTATTAATAAATTTACTAACCAAGTCCATAGTATATTGTTAGTATTTAAAAAAAACTTCAAAAAAAAAAAACTGTTAGTATACACACTTGTTTTAATTATATTGTAATATCTCCAAATACATAGGCTTCAAACAAAGTTTTTCATAGATAGTGCTGCCATTACATTAAGTTTGACTTTCAATATCTAAATATACTAGGTAGTTGCACGGTAATTCTTTAACGAATTTCGAACGGAATGCGTAAACAATAGTGTGATAGTTAATCTATTCACGAAGGTATTATAGGATATAATATTTTTCGTTGATTCTTATTAAAACGTTGATTCAATACGTACAAGCATCGCCATCCTAACAGTATTTGATACAGTTTGCATATATCATTGACAGATGGCGCGCTTATAAATTATTGGAAGTATTTTTCGTTGATTTTATTAACATTGATACATAAAATATTTCATCGACAGATGGCGTGCTTCTAAATCATTGGTAATATTTTTCGTTGATTTCACACACATTCACACTTATGTGTGTGTGTGTGTGTGTGTGTGTGTGTGTATGTACTTTTTTGTTTTTTATTACAATTCCTTCACTAATTATTCGAAAGGAACTTCGTTCCATCCGGGTGTCCCTTGACACCTCTATAGTTTTTTTATTACTTTTTAGTTTATTTTTTGAAGTCGGTTTCAATTTTTGTTAAAAAAAAATATTTCTTAATTTTTAGTGATTCCGAAATTCGATAACCGATTTTATTTGTATGAAATATTTTATATAACTGTTAAACGTATTTTCACTGTATATACTCCTGTCTATACTCCATCATCAGACCTTTACTGAGACTTATAACCCATATGTGTGCAAGGTACTCGTCAATATAAATGAATTAAGTCCAAACACAAGGTAGCTACTGTAAACCGTAGAGGAGTTCCCTCAACTGTCTATGGTCTCCATCATCAGACCTGTAATGATACTTATAACCCATATGGGTGCAAAGTTCTCGTCAATATAAATGTATTAAGTCCAAACACAAGACAGCTACTGTAAACCGCTGAGAAGTTTCTTTAACTGTCCTTCGTCTTCATCATCAGACCCCTAATGATAGTCACAATTCATCTAAGTGTAAAGTTATCATCAATACAAATTAATCAAGCCCAAACACAAGGTTACTGCTGTAAATCGTTGAGGAGTTCCCTCGACTGTCTTTCAGCTCCATCATCAGATCAACTCGAAATTGTAGTGCTTTAAAATACTCAATAATATATATATATATATATATATATATATACACACACACGAACTTATAACCTCCTCCTTTTCGAAGTCGTTTAACAAATGATGTGCACACTGTATTTTATTAGTACATAATATATCATTAGTTTTAGATTTTATTTTAGATTATTTTTAGCACATCGTTTAGACAATATTTTTGTGATGTTTTTGTGAGATCGTTATTTAATAGTAAATAACGGTAATTTCCCGTTTCGCCTGCGGTGACTCGCCTTTTAGCCGTTATTACAAGATACTTACAACTGTCAATGTAGTGTCAGTAAACTCCCTGATATGAGTAGACTTTCTGCCGCATTTTTCTGTTTGTGTTTGAGTCAACTTGTTCCCCTCCCATACCATTAATGATTGCACCTGCAATTTTTATATAAACATTATAATTACAATATAAATTATAAGTGTAACCTTGGTTGGATCATGGATGTACCGTTGTATTATAATTTATAACCAATTAGCAACAACATAAATATTATTTTTGTTTTTACATTTGTTTCAGAATCGTGAGATTTTAAAATATTTTGACACAATGAGTAAATTTATAACCTTTTAATTATATTTTTTATCATTGTTGCGACAAATGTTTTCCTAAACCTCACGTTCCAACGACAATTACGGATGGCGTCACTTAATAAGATGGTATGGGCAGTTAAGGGTTATTTGAACTTATTTGTATATTGTGTGCGCGCCAAGAAAACAGCGTATTAGCTATTTATATACCTTCCTACCCATACCCTATTTTAAACCAGCGTCGTTGTGGGCCGTTTTGGAATTGTTATTTACTGCTAAAATTTGTAATTTTTGATGTGACAATGTTTAATAAATCGAATGAACTATATATATATACTATATATATATACTATATATATATACAACTTGTCTTGTAGGATTTTGACAGAAAAATAAAAAGTAAGTAATCGCTTGGATGTCAAAAGCTACATATAATTTCTAGGTTTTACCTGGAAGCTAAGATTACAAGTATTTATTTATTTATTAAAGTATACATAAATTATTACTTTGCTGCCGTCTGGCCTTTCTTCGATGAACTCCTCACCAAGTTTGAAGGTGATAACAACATTTCTCAAGGGCGTGCTCATAGATAGTGCGTAAGATCCATCATCGTTTTTAGATAATACGCTAACAGGAGATAGAGACACCACAATTTTGCGTGATATAAGACCAACACCTGGAATGAAAATAAAAGTGTGTTAATATCACTTTAATTAATAGTATCACTAAGTTGATACAAGGTTGAGCCTAGGGCGGGACACCGCACCGTGTCAGCCGTCGGTCCAGTCCTGGAGCAGTGGATTGACCGGCGGCATGGCATCATCACCTTCCACCTTGCGCAGATCCTGACGGGGAACGGGTGCTTCGGGAGGTATCTGTGGAAGGTGGCAGGGGCGGAGGACTCACCAGGGTGTCATCACTGCGACTGCAGTGTAGACACTGCAGACCACACCCTGGCGGAGTGCCCAGCTTGGGCGGAGGAATGGGCGTCACTCATTACTGAGGTTGGCGCGGACCTGTCGCTCCCTACGGTCATCCGAGCCATGACCGTCAGTGAGAGCACATGGCAGGTGGTCCTCTCCTTCTGTGAGGTCGTGATGTCGCAGAAAGAGGAGGCGGAGCGGGAGAGGGAGCGCACTGGCGCCTCTTCCCGCAGGAGAGCGCGGCGGCGACAGGTGGTCGCACCGCCGTGTGGGACCTGTGCGCGGCCGATCGGGGGATCTGCCGCGCGCGCGTAAGGTCCGGGCTATAAGGCACTCTTATGTGTTCAGTGTGCCTTAAGCGGAGAGGGAGGGGGGGACGCCACCCCCGCCTCCAGAGAAGAGTGCATGGCACATCGTTGTGACCCGGTGCGGACGTCCACAGCTCCCTCGCCGGGCCACCCAGACGACGAGGAGAACACCGCTGGGGTTTAGTGGGTAGAGTCTGCGTCCACCTTAACATCTTCTCGGGCGCAGAGAGTCCCACATAATACCCCGGACCCGGTGGTATGCCTAAACGCATTCCCCAGCGAAACCAAAAAAAAAAAAAAAAAATGTTGAGCGGTCAGGACACTTCGACACTCCACGCAGCGGTCGCAGGTTCGAATACTTCCAAGTAAGTATAGATAATTTCAAATTTCTAAGATTATTGTATCTGCACCGAGTCATGGATTTTTTGACCTTTTTTCATTATAGTACCCGTAACACAAACCATCAAGCTTAAGTCAGTCATGTGAGCCACACAATTCTGAAACTGGTCAGTGATTTGTCACTGACGTAATAGCAATCAACCAACCAGTGATCTGGATGGACTACGATGACCATCAAGCGGCATATACAGATGTCCTTTTAGTAGTAGAGCCACGTAATAAACTACCAAAAACATTGTTTATGTCTAATCGTTACGAATTTCTATATAACTGACTTTGTTAAGTATGTTGAAACTTTCACACTATGTACACATGATGTGTAAATAACAATGAAAAAACGCGCACTCATTTTATAATTAACATAATAATATAAATTAATGACACTTATACGTATTTCTCATCAATTAGCATAAGTTACAATCTAAACCATTTTATTACAAATCAGGCATTGTAATATTTAAATGAAGTTCTGCAAAGATTGTGATATCAAAATGATCTCGATATTTTGCGTTTGTAGATAAGGCACATAATATATTATCCTGTACAATAAAGGGTTGATATTTTCCAGGTACATGTGGATTTTTTTTTTCTTCTTGAATAAAAGTTATTGTTCTTAACTCCAGGCACCCCCCAAACGACACCCGGCGCCGGTATACCGCTCTAAAACTGCTGCTGCTTGAGGGGAATGTCTCGGACCTGTCTAACATAGGACACTCACGCATGGATGAGTTGCCTTTTTTATATCGCAGTGAAATCCTTATGGATGCAGCCAGGATCTTCGGGTAGATCCTGACCCAATTTGGGACTCACACCTGCCTACACTACGCCTACGCCTACCCATAAACTAAAACCACTGCGAGCGCCTTCAGCCACATATTGAGGGTCCCGGATCTGTGTTCTACGGGATTACCTCAGCGACAGGTTGGCCCCGGCGAAGGCTAGACTACTCCTCGTAAGGGGGGACCGCGCGACCGCTACTAAGCAGTCCTCGCGACGTTGTGTCATACTGGGCACAGGTTCCCATCCTGAGTCCGACACAAGCACAGCGGCGTTACTGGAGGCGCATTAAGTAGCGCCTCCTACGCACCCCCGTTCGTCGTCCGCGGGGGAAGGCCTCGTCAGCGGCCTCCTCTCTCACCCGCTCGTCGGCCTCCTTCTGGGACATTACTGCCTCGCAGAAGGAGACCATCGCCGTCAAGCGGATGAGTTGCCCGGGCTAGTCTCAAGTAATCTTGTTTATGTTCATGGGCGACACTCACCACTTACCATCATGTGGCTAGTTTACTCGTTTGTAGTAGTAAAAAGTAAGTATCATAAAAATCGTGACATAACACTTTATCACGACCTCAGGAAGAGGTCATTTTTTGTATCATGTACGTAAAGTATTTTTTATTGAGTACATCACGATGAAATAATTATAACTACTGGTAGAATGGAACCGGTTTTACTAGTTTCCTTTTAACGCAAGTTCGACCTTAAAGAAATTGTGGACCTTGCCTTTGTTAATGAAAAGATATACATTTATTTCAAGAGCGTTTCATATAAAAACCCTCAATATTTAAATATGTAATAACTTTGAGATTATGAAACATTACAACCGTATACTATAATAGAAAGTCGTATTTAAAATGGCAGGTAGATGATTCCAGAAGGTGATGTTTTGGTTTAGTGTAAGTACCTACTTCCTACATACGACCGTTGTAGTTGTTTTTTCATTCTAATTTTGAATGTTTTATATAAAGACATTAATTTTGACTTCATCGTCATAATGGTTATCAGCCCGTTTCTGTCCATTGGACGGATTCTTTCAATGAAGCTGAGATTTTTTTTGTTATTTTTGGGATTTTTTGAGATTATCTGTGGGCATCAAGCATATAACCGAAATAGAGCGGTAATGTTATGTGTTTTGTATGAAAACAAATTTCGCCAAATTTTAACTGTGTCGTTGCGCCGGTTCTCTGCTCTGATTGGTCGACTGATGGTCATTGATGAATGATTAGCTGATGGCACGTACATATAGATCACTGGTTGGTTAAATTGCTATTACGTCAGTGACAAATCACTGACCAGCTTCGGAATTTTATAGCTCACATTTCTAGTCCAGTTATATGCTCGCTGTCTGTGGGTTACCTGTACTTTTTCATACTCATAATAAGACATGCTATTACCAACTATTACTATTTAGGGCTGTATTGTACACTGTAATGTATCTTGTCTTATTTTTTATTTTATTTTTTAATACTCTGCAGACCATTGGTCCGCACCATTGTTAGATTGATTTTGATGATGATTGATTGTTACTTCTGTTGCTTCGCAAAATTGGAGTTCGTTAGGAGGTTAGTAGATGACGATTGATTGATTAGCTTAAGAGGAGTCCCCAGTCCCCACCATGGTTCAGGCCTTGTCGTGGCGGTGGGGCTCAGTAACCTAGGGTGAGCGGTGCACCTTGGGCGAAGCTAATTGGGCTGAGGGGGCTCTTTGTACCCCTCTTATAAGAAGAGGGGACAGAAGAGCAGGGGGCAAGGGGTGAGGATGGGAACCTCACCCCATTGTACTGTCCCGACGTTGGGAGGGATTGTTCTGTGGTGCGGGACAGCCCCTCTGTGGAGGTGGCGTCGGTCCCTTCCGGGACTGACTAGCCGTCGAACTGTTTGTTTTCTAGATCCGGGGCACCTCACCTAAGGCGGCATTGTTGGCACTCGCCGGGTTTTAGTGGGTAGAGCTGCGTCCATTTACCAGCTGTCGGGCGCAGTGCGTCCCACATACCCGCGTGGGAAGACCCACTCCCCCGCGGAATGCCTCAGAGCATTTCCCGGCGTAAAAAAAAAGAAAGCTTAAGAGGAGCCGCTGGGGTGGAAGAGGGAGAGGGAATGTTACCGCCGATTCAAACCCTAGCCCTTTCCTGAGAAGAACCGACAAGAAACTCAGTGGGCCGCTGCCCACTGAGTTTCTTGTCCCTATACTTGACACTAGATGCTAAAGAAAATATGTCAATACAAAAAAGCTATGATGAAATAATCAGAGTACAGAGACTAACCTAACCAGAAGCGCACATGCTGCTCAAAACACAAGCAAACAAAATAAAACCCATAAAATTTTGACAGAACGCACACTAAAGCTCCTGGAGAGAAGAGAAATGCTTAAAAAAACAAAAATTAAAAACAGAGCAATGAAAAACGAAATTTTTGCCCTCTACAAGCTGATTAGCAAGTATATCAAAAGGATTATGTAAATTACAGACATAAAACTTTTGAAAAACACCTTAACCAAAAGGGATGTACAAAAAAAGCTCATAAAGAGCTAAAAACAAATAGAACATGGATAGATGGATTAAAGAGGGGTGAAAATATACCAATCTAATATCAACATAAATAACGAAAAGTCCAAAATGTCTAATGTTCCCCAGATAGAAGTAAGCGAAGTCACGCAGGAATTAAAAAAGCTAAAGGAAGACAAGAGTCCGGGGAGGGGGGGGAAATATCCAGATAATATCACGAACGAAATACTAAAGGCCGCTTCGACTACGATCGCAGTACCTCATACAAACCTATTTAACCGCATATTAGAAACCGGAGAATCACACACTCAATGGTCAGAATCAAATATCATTTTGATATACAAAAAAGGAGACCCACACGATATTGGGAATTACAGACCCATAAGCTTACTACCGTGTATATATAAGCTATTCTCCGGCATTATGAACCAAAGAATAAGCAGTATGTTATAAGCAAGCCAACCAATAGAACAAGCTGGTTTTAGGAAAGGCTACTCTACAATAGATCATATACACACGCTAGAGCTTATCATAGAGAAATACGAAGAGAAAAACAGACCACTCTATATTGCTTTCGTAGACTACCAAAAAGCTTTTGACACCATAGTACACGACAGCATTTGGGAAACTTTATCAACGCAAAAAGTAGAAAATGGGTACATACAAGTAATCAAAAACATCTACCGCAACAGCAAGAGCAGAGTAAAGCTAGAGTCAGTCGGCCCATGCTTTCCCATAAGAAGAGGTGTTAGGCAAGGCGATCCGCTATCCCCAATGCTGTTTATTGCAACACTAGAATCTATTATTAGCTAACTTGACTGGAGGAGCTATGGGATAAAGATGGAGAAGAAATACCTAAGCCATTTACGTTTTGCGGACGATCTGGTGCTCCTATCAGAGACAGGATCGGAACTGCAACGTATGATGGAGTCATTGAACAAGGCTAGTAAACGAGTAGGTCTAGAGATAAACCTCTCAAAAACGATGTTGATGACAAACAGCACCAAGAGGCCAATATACATTGATAGCGAATCACTCAAGTATACTGAACAGTACATATACCTCGGCAAACTAATAAGTTTTGATCGATCAGGAAACGAACGAGAAGTTGACCGCAGGATACAGATAACGTGGAACAAATATTGGGGTTTAAAAGAACTTTTCAAAAGCAAATTACCTGTAAACATCAAAATGAAATTACTAAACTCCTGTCTGATTCTATACCTAGCCTATGCGTGCCAAACCTGGAAGTTTAACAATAAATAAAAAATAAAATAACAACGTGTCAACGTGGAATAGAGCTCAGCATGCTAAACATCAAAAAAATTCAAAAGATAAGACACTCAAAAATAAGAAAAGTTACTAAGGCTAAAGACGTACTAGAAAAGTCTCTGTCATTAAAATGGAAATGGGTTGGCCATATTGCTCGTCTTCAAGACCAGAGGTGGAGCCTAAGGGTTACAGCTTGGAAGGGCCCACACGGCAAAAGAAAAAAAGGGAGACCACATGCTAGATGGGAAGACGAAATCGTGAAGACCGCTGGCATAAACTGGCTTCAAACAGCTCAATCCCGAGAGGATTGGTAGTCTTTGGAGGAGGTCTTTACCTGTAGAGGGGTTCTTGCAGAATAATAATATTATGTCGATTTAAAATATATATTTATAAAAGTTTTTAAATAACAAAAATAAAAATCATTTTCGAAATATTTAAAATAACAAATTGCTAAACACAAGTTAACTTAATACTTAATGCATATATTTAAATATCATAAAATAAACTAAGTTAATTAAGGTATATTTTTGTAAATAGTTTTTACTGCATAGAAAATAAAGGCTTTTTATTTTTATTTTATTTTATACTTGACACTTTAGATGGTAAAGTGTTTGCACGGTGTTTAGTTGGCACGTGCGCTCAAGGTGGTGGTTAGGGGCTCCTCTTATTTTGTCACCCTTATTATATAAGTCCTGGTCAGTTGTTTGGCTCGGCTGCGCTAGGTGCTGTGGCGCGTCCCATTGTCTTCAGTTTCTGATCTTAATTTTTCTTATGATGGCGTGGTCTCTGGTTCTTAATTGCCATTTTTAAGTTGTAGTTGTTTATTTCTTGGTCAAGGATTGCTGCTACTTTTATCAGCTTGCCCAATGCGTCATCGCTGTTACAGGTGTATGTGAAATTTTTGGTATGACGCGAGAGGGCTACAACTGCGTGAGACGTGCTGTCGTGTAGTTGTCTTATTTTGTTTAATGTACTTGTGTAGCAACAGATGAATTTTTAATTTGATTCAGTCTTGTTATATTCCACGAGTCAGACGAAGTTACTTTCGTATTGTGGGAAATCTTATAGGCTCTCGTCACTGTCATGCTAACTTACCCTCTTATTAATACAAACATCGAGTTAAACGACGAGCCTGTAATTATATCATTGTCATAAGCTATTATTGTTCTCAAGTTAGTGAATAAGTTTACTTTATTGAGAATAAAGTTGTGGATTTAACAAAAAATGTATGCACGAAATTTTGTAAAACGGAACAATTTTAAGTCCCGGAATTTTCTTTCACGTATTGCATTCATGGGTTTGGAGATACCGTAAAAATTGAGTTGTTGTGGATTTAACAAAAAATGTATGCACGAAATTTTGTAAAACGGAACAATTTTAAGTCCCGGAATTTTCTTTCACGTTATGCATTCATGGGTTTGGAGATACCGTAAAAATTGAGTTGTTGTGGATTTAACAAAAAATGTATGCACGAAATTTTGTAAAACGGAACAATTTTAAGTCCCGGAATTTTCTTTCACGTATTGCATTCATGGGTTTGGAGATACCGTAAAAATTGAGTTGTTGTGGATTTAACAAAAAATGTATGCACGAAATTTTGTAAAACGGAACAATTTTAAGTCCCGGAATTTTCTTTCACGTTATGCATTCATGGGTTTGGAGATACCGTAAAAATTGAGTTGTTGTGGATTTAACAAAAAATGTATGCACGAAATTTTGTAAAACGGAACAATTTTAAGTCCCGGAATTTTCTTTCACGTTATGCATTCATAAAAATTAATTAATATATATTATTATTATTCAATTATAAATTATTGTTGATCGAAAAAAGCAATAAACTTGTCGATGTAAAAACGTTTCAAGCGGTTTCTGCGTCAATCAGAATATTTAAATTATTAATGAGCAGGAACTAGGTAACTATAACACAAGGTTATAGTAGTTATATGTAATTTTATTACAATTAGTGTCAAGCGATTAAATTTAATATACTTTATATTTTACTGTTATACATAGCAGCATTACGATTGTTTTTACAGATCTTAGGCTCATAAGAGAGTTGCGCTGTGCCACGCTCCCGTCTGCTTGGGTACCACCACCCTGCTTGTTCCTCCCGTGAAATAGCTTTGCTGTGTTTCGGAGAGAAAAGGTCTGTCTGTGTTTCTTAACAGATACTTAGCATCTTATGTTTGACGACCTCTGTGGGTAAATCGTTAGCGCGTTAGCTCTCAAGCCGGAGGTAGCGGGTTCGAATCAAAAATTTTTCTGTGTTCCTGGGTCATGGATGTGTATTGAATATTTGTATTATATAATAAAAATGTTAAGTATATGTATAGTATAAAAGTATTAAATATATTTCCGTTGTCTGTTACCCGTAACACAAGTTCTTCGAGAACTTACCACGGGACCAGACTGACGTGGTGTAAAAAGCGTCCATAGATATTGAGCGTCCATAGAGTGGGCTAGTCTCAGGTTAACTTGTTCATGGGTGACGCTGACCACTTACCATCATGTGTCTCGTCAGCCGGTTTGCATATCCAATTATCAAATACAAAGCACTATCTATGGTATGTTTCATGGTTTCCCCTTTCTTATAAAGCAATATTCAATTTGCTATATTAGCGTGATCTCATTTATGAATACCAATGGTGTAATACTATATTTACTCATCGCTAAATAATAAGAGATGTTTTCTAATGTTTGCGCGAATTTCCTCCTCCCGTGACCATGGTTGCTGTAAAGTATCCGAAACGTCGGGCTTGTAAAAATCTTAATAAACCGCGATAAAATCCGTAAAAAATTGTTTCATTATAAAGAGATGTTTGCGCGATTAGTCACGAACTTAGTTTTAATACCTGTGGTCACGAAGTTTTCCATAGTAAGCTTAAGTATTTTAAAGGAGTTTTTAGTTATATAGGACCTACAATACTAAAATCTCCTTTGGTAGGGTGCAACTACGAGATGAAGCGGGTTCGAATCCCACCAAAGATTGATATTAAGACATAATAAAAAAGTGTTTTTTTACGTAATAAATTATGTCAGAAGTGAAACTTATTTGGCAAACTAATTTTTAAATCTCGTTTATATTTATACTAATCTTAAGCTTTAAAATTTAAATTTCCGAGACTTGCGATGCGACATTCGCATCATCTCACTCTCTCTCGATCTTTCTCACTCGCTTGCTCCCTACTCTCACTCCATGGCTATGTGCTTTATGCTATGTTCGCCCTTTCTCACTCTCTCTCAATCGGTCTCAATCACTCTCTCCCTACATATAAATACAAATCCTAAATATATTTCCGTTAGGTACGTTGAGCCATGGTCTGAACCATAGTGGGGTTCAGGTACCTAACCTGTGTGAACCCCACCATGGTTCAGGCCTTGACGTGGCGGTGGGGCTCAGTAGTCTAAGGTGTGCATAGCTCCTTGGGCGAGGCTAATTAATGAGCCGCGGGGTCTTTGTACCCCTCTTATAAGAAGAGGGGACAAAAGAGCAGGGGGCAAGGGGCGAGGACGGGAACCTCACCACATTGTACTGTCCCAACGTTGGGAGGGGTTGTTCTGTGGTGCGGGACAACCCCTCTGTGGAGGTGGTGTCGGTCCCCTGAGGGGCTAACTAGCCGTCGAGGTGCCCTGTTTACTCATTAGATCCGGGGCACCTCACCAAAGGCGGCATTGGTGGCACTCGCCGGGTACAGCTGCGTCCACTTACCACCTTTCGGGCGCAGCGAGTCCCACATACCCGCCTGGGGAGACCCACTCCCCAGCGGGATGCCTCAGAGCATTTCCCAGCGTTAAAGAAAAAAAAAAGTAGGTGAAAGTATTTCTAAATTAAAATCTTCGCACCTTTAGTTATTTAATATAAGTGTGTTAGTAAAATATTTTTACATAAATATATAATTTGTTAATATTGTGTAATATTGATAGTTATTTAAGTTACTAGTAGCTGTTCCTGAAATTTCAACCGCCTCAATAAACAAAAAAAATCTCCATAATCCCTTTTTAACCTGAATAATTTGTATATTAAATGCAAAAATATTTTTTAATTCCATCCAAAGATTAGCGCGTTCAAACAAACTATCAAATAAACCTACCGATTTAATATAAACTTATAAATTATGTTATCATAAAATAGTATTTAAAATTATAAACTCACCAATAAATTTCAAATACTCTTCGAAGTTTTCTGAACTTGTCAATTTATATTTTTTACCGATAAATTCGTCCATTGTTTGTTACCTCACGTGGTTTCTACTACGTAACTCGTTGGCGAATGACGATATCTATGTAGTATATCGGTCAGTGGTGCCAACTACGAGATTCTCCCTCAATCTAAGGAGATTTACAATTACAAAGGATTTGTTTTTCCTAATTTATTCCTAAATTACTTGCGAATTAACTAAGGGCCTAATAAAAAGTCAAAAACTCAAATGTTCTTCTTTAATGAGGTAACGATTGATCAAACGACTAGTGATACCACATTTAGACATTCGCCATTTGCTATACTCGCCATTATAATATATGCTCGCCAATGTTCGCCATTCGCCTCGTCATTAGTGGAAATATTCGACGATACATTCGTATACGAATGCCGTTGCGAACTTACTGTTCACACATTTGCGAGTTGAATCATTTTCACATTCGCACACAAACATGGAAGACGTGGAAATAATAGCGGCATGCGCGCTACATCTATTGAGCTTATACAATGATTTAGATATTCTGCGTAATCTATATATGAGTTTAAGTTAACATGGTTATTTTCATTAAGAAAATGATTTAAAACGGGATTTTTACCATGTTTATATGTATGAAATAAAAATGAAAAACATGGAAAATAACCGGTTTTAAATAATTTTCGTAATTCTGCGTAATCCTCCCACAAACATACATACAAACAAAATTATAAACTTTACTTGTTTATAATATTTAGTATAGATTATATCAATGCATAAACATTGTGTAGTGAAGATATTCTTTATTCATCTATAGTTCATATTATGTATATTTTTTTTTATTCGTCATCACCATCATCATCAGCCTCTATCCGTCTAGTCACAGGCTTCCCTCAATGAACGCCAAGACTTTTTTTTATTATATTATTTTATAAGTAGGTATTATAAGCTGACAAATTACCTAACATGCTGTAAAGAAGAAGATTCTATTTTTTGTAGATCTCTAAAAAGAGGTATATGAATATGCCATCACAAATAAAATAAAATAAAAATAAAATAAATGTATTTTTTGTTAATCAAATTATTAAAATTTTCTTGATGGATTATTAATAAAACGATATTTAATTAAACTAAACTTGAACTTCCACCGACTCCATTTTGTCTACACGTCCTGTTGGGTTGAGCACTAGCTGTTCACTGAAGGCAAAATAGGAATGTGTAAACAGTAAGTTCGTGTTCGCCATTCCGTGCCCTTTGATTCGCGTCCAAAAAACCGCTCCCAACACGAACTCACTAATCCCGAGGTGAATGCACAGTGCATTCACCTCGGGATTATAACAAACACACAGGCGAACAGGCGAATAATGCGTGTTCATTATTCACCTCGTCATTCGCCTCGCGGCTCGCACCAATGTTTAAATGCGGCATGAGGTTGAGAGGAAATTCAATAAAATTTTAAGGATAAACATATTTTTGAATTGGCAACATTGGCAGTGTTTAGCTTTAGTTCAAGGCAGGCAAGTAATGTATGTGTATGTTGTGAATGTGTAATCAGAATGTGCATAATACATTGATTACCGCTGTTGTGCCTTTTTTAAATGACATAGATACATTATAAAATTAGTATAAAAATAAATATAAATAATATAATAAATGAGCGACAATGGCCAAGTGGGTATGGGCTCGGCCTCTTGAGTAAGAGCCGAGAGGTCCGGGTTCGATCCTGACCCCTCCCCCTGTGATGCCTAGAAATGGGTTTTTCTAAATTTCTACCTACACCTGACCATCGCTTGCTCACCGGTGAAGTAAACATCGTGAGGAAACCTGTATACCAGATGAGATTAAAAGTCTTTGAAGGTGTGTGATGTTCACCAACCCGCATTGGGCCAGCGCATCGGTGAACTATGGCCCAAAACCCTCCTCGTATGATTTAGAGGAGGAGACCCGTGCCCAGCAGTGGGACATATAAGGGTTGATATTATTATTATTATTATAATATATACCTGAAAAATTAACCTCGCGGTCGTCCGAAGACTTTGGTCGACAATGACGAATTAAAGGCGATTGTGGAAGATGTTGATACACTTAACCTACGGCTGAATTAGCAGCAGCTATCGACGTTAGCGTCATAACAATATTGGTCCATTTGCGTCAAATTGGCAAGGTAAAAAAGCTTGACAAATGGGTGCCCCACGAACTCAATGATCGCCAGCGCGAAGTACGCGTCGAGACGTGCCTGGCACTGCTCAACAGACACACAATATGAAGGAATTTTGAACCGCATTGCTATCTGCGATGAAAAATGGATTCTGTTTAATAACCGCAAGCGCTCAGCAGGTTGGTTGGATTCTAGTTCAGCACCTAAACAATGCCCTAAACGAAAACTTACCCCTAGAAAAGTGATGGTCACTGTTTGGTCTAGCGCCGGTGTTATTCATCACAGCTTCTTACCAAACGGGGTGAGCATTACTGCAGATGTGTATTGTGAAGAACTGAACACAATAATGGAGAAGCTGGCACATCTCCAACCAGGATTGGTCAACCGCAGCTCGTCTCCGCTGCAGCTGCACGACAACGCGCGACCTCATACTGCACAGCAGACGGTCTCTAAGTTGCAAGAACTGGGGTTGGAAGCTCTCCGTCATCCGCCCTACTCACCAGACCTTGCGCCTACAGACTACAACTTTTTCCAGAATTTGGATAACTTATTGGCGGGAAAAAAAAAAACAATATCCGAGAGGCAGTACAAAATGCCTTTGAAGAATTAATTGCCTCCCGTCCAGCTGATTTCTTTAAGAAGGGCATCAATAAACTGCCACTGCGTTGGCAAAGATGCATTGATTGCATGGATGATTACTTCGTACACATAAAAATTCATGAAAAAAATTCGTTTAAATTTTTTCATACAAAACGGCAATTTCATAGGTAAAGACCTAATATTAATATAAAAACTCCTCATGGACTTTTTTATCTATAACGCTGGGAAATCCTCTGAGGCAAACCACGGAGGAGTGGGTCTCCCCAGACGGGTATGTGGGACTCGCTGCGCCTCGCAGCTCTACCCACTAAAACCCGGCGAGTCCCACTAATGCCGCCTTTGGTGAGGTGCCCCGGATCTGTTGAGTAAACACGGCACCACGTCGGCTAGTCAGTCCCTCAAGGGACCCCTCCATAGAGGGGTCGTCCCGCACCACAGAACAACCCCTCCCAACGTCGGAATCGTACAATGGGGTGAGGTTCTCATCCTCGCCTCTTGCCCCCCCCCTGCTCTTTTGTCCTCTCTTCCACGACAAGGCTTGAACCTTGGTGGGGATGTATTATTACATTTATTATAGTTAGTAGTCCATGAGCCGCACCATGGTTCAAGTCTTGTCGTGGCGGTGGGGCTCAGTAGCTTAAAGTAAACTCAGCACCTTGGGCAAAGCAAATTGAACCGAGGGAGCTGCTCTTTGTACCCCTCTTATAAGAAGAGGGGACAAGGGGCGAGGATGGGAACCTACGAACACTACGGAGTGGCCCGGCGTTTGGAGCCATGATGGCTCCAACAAAGGTGCTTCAAAATGGGCGCGCGGACTTGGTTTCTATAGTGTTATTATTCAAAGGTGGTACCGTATAAAAGATAGTGACAGCCATTGCAGGTTTTATATATTTCTTGTCAGGCTAAACATAACGTTTAATGAATTCAATTTTATATATTTAATAATGTTTATTGTCCTTCACTTTCATACATTTATTATAACATAAGTAGATATAGATATAAATAATAAAATACTTTTAACATTATGCATTACGGCGGCACCAGGTGAATCATCTACTTCAACTGGTGGCGAAGCTTCTTGTCCATCTGTGCCATATACCCTTCCCCAAATTCCAAAAGCATACAATTCCGAATCAAAATTGTTTAACTTCAATTTATATATGCTTCTGCCATTTGTATTAGTTTCTTCAAAAGTGTAATCATTACATTCTAAAGGCATAATACTTGTATCCAAAGTAACTGGAAAATATGCTGAATTACTAGTTTCAATGTCTTCATCGATAACTGGTGTTGGTACTTCGGCTATGATTTCTAGTTCTTCAAATTCAGCTGTTGCGTTTTGTACATAATTCGGGAATCTGTAACATACACTTGTATAAATAAGTATATTAGTAAAATATACTACTTGTATACAGAATTTTCACATATTTTTCAAGACTTGAAAATTTTGTAAAGTTCATATCAGACATAAATTCTTTGTATCTTACAGCCAACAAGACAATGTGTTTCGACCCATTTTAGTATAGTTATCTTTGTGTTATTTGGCTTTTATATTGCACCAGTGGCTCCACCTCTCCAATTAGAGTAATTTCACATGTAACGGACAGTCACATGACACATAATTTATTTCTATTTTATTTTAAATAAATAACTTTACACACCTGCGACTGCATGAATCAATCGCATCATTACTGCACGCGATTACTGAACAGAGCCGTGATCCTCCTGTAGCCACACCACTAAAACTGCGAACACCACTAAACGCTGCAACCCTATATCTGTAATACTAACATAAAAAATAGTTTAAACACTAGCTTTAGATATTGTTTTTTAATGTTTACGCGAATTTCACTCATTATAATGAAATAATTTTTACTGATATGAAAAAATCTTAATAAACCTCGATAAAATCCGTAAAAATTGTTTCACTAGCTTTAGGTTAAGATAAGAATAAATTTGTAATTTAGAAAAAGTTTAAAACATTATATTGTAACGGATGAGACGTTGGCCAACACTTCCTGCCGTTAAAGCCAAGCCACCAGCCAACACTTCGCACCCCCATCAAGCCAATAATCAGCTTGCCGGTGGGGAGGAGCCACGCCATAAATGGATCCTTTTTTAACATAATAACTCCCTTGAGAAAACTACCTTGTGAAAACTCTGCCCAATTATTATTTTAACTGTTTTAAAATATAATAAATAATTTATTTTTATGAATGTATCTTCGCATAACTTTTTGGTATTTAAATACTGTTATGTAACAAACGAGGTACCTCAATGTAGGTACATCTTTTTATAATATGTACCTCTAGTAGCCTCTTAAACAAATCAAAGACTGCTAATCAAAATCGAATGTTTCATTTTAATTAAATAACTAATGAGTTAAGTGCATATACAGATGCATACAGCCCAAATAAAGAAGTGGGTTTTTAAATTTATTACGCAATGAATAAGGCGATGATCCCATATTTTTTTTTAATTTTTTTTTATAGAAGAGGGAGTAAACGGATAGTCGGTTCACCTGATGGTAAGTGAAGAGCGACATCCACAGACACCCGCTACACCAGTGGATTAGCAGGTGCGTTGCCGGCCTTTCAGGTATGAGTATGCTCTTTTCTTGAAGGTCCCTAAGTCGTATCGGTTCGGAAACACCATAGGAGGCAGCTGATTCCATATATTAGTCGTGCGAGGCAGGAAATGCCGTAAAAATCGAGTTGTTGTGGATTTCCGGACATCGAGATGGTGAGGGTGAAATTTGGAGTTTTTCCGCGATGTCCGGTGGTGGAATTCTGCTGCAGGTATTAGTCCGAACAATTGTATAATATAATATAATATAATAATATGTATCATATATTTAGCACCAAAAAAGTCAATTGAAACAAGCAGTGTACAGCAATAGAAAATAATATGTACCCCTAATTTAATAGTTCCTACCCTATTTATACATTTTATGATGAAAAACTTAATTGAATGTCTTGAGACAATCGGTTAATTCTAAATATTACACAATGCCTTTAAATAATATAACTTTAACAATGTGTATATAATGTTGTACTAAATTTCCAATTATAATAATGTAAGGGAAACATAGTTATTGCCACTTGATCAGATGAAACACGTCAATGATATCAATTTTTGAAAAAAAAACTAAAATTTATACATTTTATTTTTATTAATGTATAAACGAATGTGTCATTTCTTGAGTCATCTTAAAAATAATTCGGCGTAAACATAGCCATCAATAAAAAAAACATGAATTAAAATGTAGATATTCTTATTTTTTATAAAAAAAATCAGCCTTATATTTTTTATCTGTATCTCATTTCAAAATTAACTCCTCTTTACTTGGCGACCTTCATATATAATTTCTTCCAGTTCAATGTAACTGGCAACATCATCTTCGGTCTTTTCACCAGGACCTCCGTCTCTTACATATATTCTACCCCAAATACCGAATGAGACGAGTTTACTTTGTGGTCTCGATATCTTAAATGTCAACCTTTCAAATCCATCATTGTTTATTTTATTTTCGTTTGATATTATTTCATTTATGTATTTCTTTGATCCGCCAAATGTATAATTATTTGGACTAAGGGGATATTTGTTGTTTGTTAATGATACGGGATAGTATTCAATATCACTACATTGAAGAGTTTTGTTATAATGATCGCGATACGTTGTCATGGATATTTGAAGTTCGTTGATATTATAATTTTCTTCATTTATTCCAAATCTGAAATTATAATTAACTCATTTTAAAATATGAATAAATAATATAAATAATTTCAATAAATCAATATTACAATAATTATTACGCAAAAATATTTTCGTTGCAACATAAACTTATAAATTGTGTATTTTTACAACGATTCGCAGTTGCATTGCGGCCTTTCAAATATGAATATGCTATATAATATATTTTCATAATATAGATAAATGACACCCAGACACAGAACAAATAATCATGCCCATCACACAAATATATTTTGTCCTGGGTGGGAATCGAACCAATCTCGTTTAGCAGTCAGGGTCACTAACCACTAGACCAAAAGGCCAGTCAAACGATGATTGTAATATAGAATTCATAATAACAATAAGAAAAGAAAGAAAACTGTAATCTGGTTTAAGAGGCAGTGCCATGCGCCCATGCTGCTTTACAGCCGGATTGGGTCGGTACGACTGGGGTACCTCTATCTCTCGCTCACATAATACCAGCGTCAAGTGACAGCTATGCTGTCGCGTTTCGTGCGATTTGCGAGTTTCCGGTGGCCCATTGGGGGGGATAGGGGAAAGGAGGGCAATACATCTTAATAATCTCTGGTTGTGCAGATGTGTATGGGTGTCGGTAGTCTAAAGCTTCGACTGCTCGTTTACTCTAGGACCCATACGAGCTAAAAAAATAATCTTTTTGGATATGCAATCTGATAAGTGATGAGCGTCGTCCACGAACATGAACTACTTCAGCTGGGACAAGCATATAAACACCTCGTTCGTGCGTTACCTTAATATCCTGAGACGTAAGAGTTAGGTAATTACACTGCTTGTCCTGTAATTCTTTCCTTACAGCTAAGCTGTTTCATGGAAGATATATACGGGATGGTGGTACGCATGTAAGCGTGCGCGCAGCAAAATAAATTCCAACGGTATTTTTTTATGAACTTCTTACAATTTTTCCATTTCCATAATATTAAGTCATCAAGAATCACCTGTAAGGGCAGGTTTTAATGTCATCAGTCTTACACGCAACTATCAAACAAGCGGCGACACCTATAGGTCGACGAGAGTATGTGGTCGTGCCATCTTGTATGAAAGCTCTATAGTGATAGCTCTGAAATGAAAAAAAAACACATTATAATATCAACACACACACACACAAAAAAAGCGTTTATTTAAATATAATTTATAATGGTTTTTTATATATTATATTTATTTATAATATATTAGTATTTTAAGGCTAACTGAGAAAATAATGCGATACGTTTACACGGCATATTAAGGAAAATTAATTAAAATTATCAAGCTATAAGTACAAACAAAATAACACTGTTAATTACTAAAATTATTTAAAACAGGATGTTTTTCACTTTTATTTCGCGGATCTCGATATTTTGACGGTAAATGTCGTAGATAATTCGTTATAATGGATAATGTCGAAATATCGAGCTTCGCGAAATAAAAGTGTATCAGAGTAAAAATGTAAAAGTGTAAAAGTAAATATCCCGTTTTAAATAATTTTAGTAATGAATATAACCATGTTAACTTAAAATCATATTACATAGTTAATACTAATATACTCACCTTGATATCATGCAAACAATATTAATATTACGCTTCATGCTTTGAGAATTACATAGGCTGCACTAAAAGTATCGGGAATGAAACATTTCCACTGTTCCTGTCATATTAAAATCTTTTTAATTGAAAACTCCTTGGTTTTAAAAATCGAATAGCATTTGTTTATTTTAAAAAATATTCTCGGTCTTGTCACAAGGTCTTATCAAACTTGTTTAGTCGTTGAGAAAATGGAATTAACTCGAGAAAATTCTAGAGCGATGATTTATTATGTCTTTCGAAGTGGTTTAACACAAAAACAGTGTGTGTGACCGAATGATTTCTGCATTTGGTGATGAAGCCCCATCCAAAACCACAATTTATATCTGGTTTGCTGAATTTCAACGCGGACGTGTCAAGCTCAGTGATGATCTACGTCAAGGTCGTCCAAAAACTGCAGTCACCCAAGAAAACGTTGATGCTGTGCGTAAGCTGATTGAGGAAGATCGACATGTGACATACCGCGAAATTCAGGCAACTTTAAACATGAGTGCATAATGCATGAGTCAAATACAAATAATCTTGCATGAACAATTAGGTGTAAAAAAGTTGTTTTCCCGATGGATACCGCATTTGCTCTGTGAAGAGCAAAAAGCGGCTCGCGTTACTTGGTGCGTCAGAACTCTCGAAAGATTCCACGCAGGATCCTCAAATGCTGTATACAACATCGTATCAGGTGACGAATCCTGGATATACGCGTATGAACCCCAAACAAAAAACCAATCACGAGTTTGGGTGTTCGAAAATGAGTTAAAGCCAACAAAAATTGTTCGTTCACGGAGTGTTGCAAAAAACATGGTGGCCACGTTTGTCTCCGAAACCGGCCATGTTGCGACTATTCCTCTTGAGGGACAAAGAACGGTTAAAGCAGAATGGTATGCTAGCATTTGTTAGCAACAGGTCGTTTCTAAACTCCGTAAATAGAACTGCAACCGCCGCATCATCCTCCATCACGACAATGCGAGTTCTCACACCGCGCACAGAACAAGAGTTTTTAGAGCAAGAATAAATTGCGTGGTCAGAGATTTTCATCGCCTGAAGAAGCTGTGGGCGCCTACAAAACGGCCATTTTGGAGACCCCAACCTCCGAATGGAATGGTTGCTTCAATGATTGTTTCCATCATATGGAAAAATATGTCAAATTTCGAAAAGCAATAAATACGTTTTTAAATAGTAATGTTGTGTCACTTCCTTGATTCCCGAAATTTTCAGTGCCGATCGTATATAATGTTTAAGGCACAAAAATGCTACGCATCACAATAAAGCTTTTTTTAGTATTGATAAAAACATGCATGCATGCATATGTATAATATAAAAATAAAAGTATTAAATATAACATTTCCGTTATCTGGTACCCGTAACACAAGTTCTTCAAGAACTTACCACGGGACCAGATTGACGTGGTGTAAAAGTGTCCATAGATATATATTTTTTTAAACATACGTTTTCTATGTTCGAGCATTATAATAGTTTAGTATAATTTGTAGTAAACATTTGAGATACCATTGTAAATAATATAATAGTTGCTATTGAAAATGTGTTACCTACGGAATTTTAAGTGTTTATTTTAAAGATTTTTAACACGCTTTTATTAGCTTCATCTGTATCTATCTAGGTATTATATATCAATGATGTATCACTGTAACGGAATCTTTATTTATATATTTTTTTCTGTTCGTTTCCCTGAGGTGACGCGGTACACCGCCTAAAATGTTTATTATAGATACTATTTTTATGCTATATAAAGTATTTTATCTATTGTTTTCCATATACGAGGTATTAATTTAATTCTAGGATCGCACAAACATGTTGTTGATGTAATTGGATTAATTTATGTGTTAGGATAACCAGGATAGCACATCCAAGGAATGCATAAGGCACGCAAATTACCTACATTATTCGCGTGCTTTTTATTATCTCACTCATTCTCAAGAGATTGCTGATATCTAAATCTAAATAAAACTTATTTAAAAAGAATTTATATTATTGTAATAAAAGCGTGGGGTGCTTTGTGCTACTACATTTTCAATATCGGGTACCTGACGCTTTTTTTTACAATAGGTACCTACCTAATATGTAATTAATATCATTTTTTTTCTTAATCCATTTAATTCTTAAATTAAAAATAATTTTCTAATTTTTAGTTTGGTTTGCTATAGTTAAAGCGTTTAGTTTTTTAAACTATAATTTATTAATTGTTAATTTAATGTTTTAGAGCAATTCATAAATCGATGTCTTACCGTTTCGTTGTTTTTCTGTGTCAGGCGCACTTTGAAATGGCACGTTACATCTTTATCCGTCAATGAGATCTCTTGAAAACCCGGTGTGAGCAATTTGCTTATATGTGAGGGTAGTGATGGGTCAGCGATAAGGGTCAGGTTGTCTTGGTCTTTCGGGTCATCGTAGATAGGACCGGGATAGGTACCGCTTATCTGAAATTTTTATAAGATTAATAAATGACCAAAGAACCAAATTTGTGCGCTTATGAGCGAGTTGTATACTAAAGTTCAAATATTAATATAATATATAATATAATATCTATGGACGCTTTCACACCACGTCAATCTGGTCCCGTGGTAAGTTCTCGAAGAACTTGTGTTACGGGTACCAGACAACGGAAATATATTTAATACTTTTATACTATACATATATTTAAGATTTTTATTATATAATACACATATTTAATACACATCCATGACCCAGGAACACAGAAAATATTTTTGTTCCCTGGCGGGATTCGAACCCCCAACCTCCGGCTTGAGCGCCAACGCGCTCACCACTGAGCCACAGAGGTCGTCAAATATTAGTTTGTTGGTCTAGTGGCTAGTGATTCGGACTGCTAAATCAGAAGGTCGTGGGTTCAATCCCCACTCAGGACAAATGTTTGTGTGATGAGCATGATCATTTGTTTTGTGTCTGGGTGTACTTTATCTATAATAGGTATGTATATATTTAGAAATATATAAGTATACTAGCAGACCCGGCCACGCGTTGCAGTGGCTAAAGCTACGAATAACTTATTATTTATTCGTAGGGCTAAGGTATATAAAGTTTGTAAGGTATAATACTTAATAAACGTCAAACAATAAGGTCTAATACATCTTTATGTCTAAATGAGTTTTGGATTTGACATCATCTTGAGAATTTGACATCTGCATACAGTAAAAAAATATAAACAAATAATTTGAAATAAATAAACATTGCGATTATAAATTGAGATATAACTACCCCTATCTCCCAAGTTCGACCAAATTACAAATGCTTACAAAATGTGATAAAAATTGGTTCAGTAGTTTCGGAGTTTATCGTGAACATACATCGTGACACGAATTTTTTATATATATAAGATTACTAGTGGCACCGACAGACGTTGTCCTGTACAAAATATTTCTTTTGTGAATCTAAACCATCCTCGAATCCCCTTGAACTCACACAAAACATTTCATCAAGATCGGTCCAGCCGTCTAGGGAGAGTTCAGTAACATACACACGCACACAAGAAAAAAAATATATATATATATATATATATATATATATATAAAGATATTTCAGTTGCCATAAGAACAGGCTCTGCCTAGTTTGGGATCAGATGACCGTGTGTGAGTTTTCCCACCATATGATGACTAATCCTATATAAATCATCTCGGCTTGTTCTTTCAGTATCGACACAAACGGATTTTTTTTTTGGAAACAGGATATTGACGGTATTATCACCATATCGCTTATTTCTTACGGAAATTCTGTATTTTATTTTCATTGTTTCTATTCATTTTATCTTTTTTTCAATGTAAAATAAGTATAAAGGACAAATAACATCAAGAGAAGCATTGTTTGGTTTCTTTACGATATGCACAGTTTCAAAAACTGTAGTTGTATAACTCACCTGCCCCGGAGTCTTGGGCACCTTAGCTACTAACAAGCGAGTTGTGGGAGTTCCTGGCATAGTGCTTATTAACGCCCCAGCTTTTCCCGAATATATGCCTGATCCTATAATTGCAAATATATAATGATTAGTAGAGCTATTAATAATATTAGCATATTATTAGTGTTGATGTATCCCACCATGGTTAAATATTGTCGTGGCGTTGAGGATAGAGCGAGAGCCCCCCCCCCCCGGTCGTGCCGGCCCACAGATATTATATTTTTATGTGCCGGCCCAATTCAACTACAAAGCAGGATGGCTCTACCTCTTACTAATTTAAGTTTATTTCAATCTTCAGTAAATGGAATAATCTGGCGTTCTTCATCCGATGATCTTTGGGTGAACTGGTGAACACTAAATACGGTACCATGAATTAAGAGTTGCTTAAAGGTTTTAATTTGCTGTATATATCACTTATATTAGATGGCTATCACCTTCTTGCTGCGTATGATGATACATAGATCCCCACCATGGTTCAGACCTTGTCGTGGCGGTGGGGCTCAATAGCCTAGGGTGAGCCCGGCACCCTAGGCTACTGAGCGAATTGAGCCGAGAAGGGTTCTTTGTACCTATCTTATAAGGTGCCGTCGTAGCGTAGCGTAGAGCTGCGTTCACTTACCAGCTTTCGGACGCAGCGAGTCCTACATACCCGCCCGGGGAGACCCACTCTCCCGCGGGATGCCTTAGAGCATTTCCCGGCGTTAAAAAAAAAAATGGTTGCCTGTAAAGTCGGTTTTACGGGCGAAGATTTTACGTGACATCGTTTCGGTGACTCATCGTAACGTTACCGAGCGTTACACTTTTTCATAAGTGACTCCCAGCCGCAACCTAATTTAAGACGTTGTCACGTCAAAAAAGATACATAGATAACCTAACAACTGAATGACTTGAAGGTGAATACCTGCACTTCCGATGTTAACGTTGTTCGCGCCAGCACCGAGGAAATTCACGTTCATCGAATACGCATAAGCTTCCTGGATTTGCACGGCTGAAAACATTCATTTAATTATTATTATTGCTAATATTATCTTCTTTTTTTTTCAAAATTATTGAAATAGTCAATACAGACACAGACTATACATATACCTTAACAGAAAGTGCCTCGCCTACTTTTATCAGATATGGAACTTATTAAGGAAAATTATAAAGGCCCTTAAATTCCTTTATAATTTTCCTTGTGTCAACAAGATCTAAGATAGGAAAGTCTACGGAATGGTCCCACGTGCCGAATGACACGGGACTTCACAATATTGCCTCTGAACACGTGGCGCAGGTTCTTGGCGAGACACACCTATGTCCCGGATAGGAGGTGAGAGTCTTGCGTTAGACATGATCTTGCAGGTTTTCCCACTAGAGCAAGAGACCAGGCGCTGCAGCCGTATGGCAAAAGCCTAACGGCGGCTCTGCGTTCGCGGTTCCGCGGAGCGGTGAATGCGCTGTAAACGCAAACCCCTCACCTTCCGTTTGACGCAGGTGCTCATCGATCTTCGTTGATTTGGTGGGTACCTTTGGGGCGGACGGCCGACAGGTAGCATGACTGCATGTCACGATTAAGGCGCGATTTTTGATTTTACTTTACGAGGAGTAGTCTGGCCTTCGCCGGGGACAGCCTGTCGCTGAGGTGATCCTGTTGCCTACAGATCCGGGACCCTCAAAAAGCGGATGCAGGCGCTCGCATTGATTTTAGTTTGATTAGGGCATTCCCAAGTGCGACTCCCACAAAGGGTCAGGAACCCACCCCAGGGTAACTTGGCTGCATGCCTAAATAGCATTTCCCTGTGCCATAAAAAAAACTTCACAATATTCAAATGCGTTGGACTGTTGCTTTTATATGTTAGTTGGAAAGGCAAACGGGCAGACGAGCCACATGATTGTAGGCGGTGGGCGTCACCCCTGAACATAAATAAGTTAACCTGAGGCTAGCCCATGCAACATGTGTCCAAAGGTGGCATTGGTGGCACTCGCCGGGTTTTAGTGGGTAGAGCTGCGTCCACTTACCAGCTTTCGGGCGCAGCGAGTCCCACATACCCGCGTGGGGAGGCCCACTCCCCCGCGGGATGCTTCAGAGCATTTCCTGGCGTTAAAAAAAGGCAACTCATGTGTCCCCACTATGGTTCAATCCTTGTAGTGGCAGTAGGGCAGTGGGGCTCACTGCCTAAGGTGAGCCCAACACCTTGGGCGAAGCAAATTGAGCCGAGGGAGCTTTTAGTGTGTAGAGCTGCGTCCACTTTTCGGGCGCAGCGAGTTCCAAATACGCGGAATGCCTCAGAGCATTTCCCGGATTTAAAGAAAAAAAAGGCAACTCATGTGTGTTGCTAATAAAGACATATACAAACCATTACTTACCAGTGAGATAAGGCATTTCCGAGAACCACATAGTAGGGAAAATAATGTCAGTCAAGTTATATTTGTCCACCAATTGTACTGCAGGTACTTGGAACATGAGGTCGAAACAGATGAAATGACCGAACGTGACCCCAAAGTCTGTTGTAAATATTCCCAGATCCGGTCTCAGAGCAGGAGTACGGGTATATTCACCGAACAAATTGATCTTACGGTACCTGTAATTTGTTAAAGACAAAGGTACGTACGGTAATATGAGTGCCCATTCCACATTTCCAACATCTTTGTGCAATGTTTTTTTGTAATTTGTATAACTTGAGAAAATGGAGGAACGTGGAGCATTTTATGTACTGCTATTAATATTATATTAGTATTAGAAAGATGAAATAAAAAATAAAAAAAGATTAAATAAAAATGAACTTTGTGCCATGGATTTAAAGGCAAAAAGTATCACCTTGTACAGAAAGGCAAAATAATAACTTTCGGGATGCTGTCAACGTCAAGGATCTTTGATAAATATCGGTGTTGTTAGTTCATTTGATCAAATCATACAATTTCTTTGATCAAAGTCACACTGGATAAAAAAAATTGACATACATACCTATTATGCTTTTTTAATGTTCAGATTTAAAAAAAAACTTGCAGACATAATCATCTGAATTGGGGTAAGTGCTATCTAAATTCGAATATACTACTATCTACAATTGGTTTTTAGTTATTTTCGATGTAAATAGTTATTTAAAATAGTTCGTAAAACATATCTTATCTTACTATTCACTTAGATAAGTTTGTGAATATTGGAAAATCAAATTATCGTTACTACGCTATGACCTAAACATTATGGAACAAATTTTGTCCGAAAATTCGGTATTAGATCACATAATTTTAGCTCAATGGTTAGCGCGTTGGCGCTCAAGCCGCAGGTAGCGGGTTCGAATCCCGCCAGGGAACAAAAAGCTTTCGGTGTTCCTGGGTCATGGATGTATATTAAATATGTGTATTTTAAATAATAAAAATCTTAAATACATATATATGTATCGTATCAAAGTATAAAATATATTTCCGTTGTCTAGTACCCGTAACACAAGTTCTTCGAGAACTTACCACGGGACCAGATTGACGTGGTGTATAAGCATCCATAGATATTATTATTTTTAAATGATGTACCTATATGATTTATAAGGATAGACAAATTAAGGTGCTAAAACTACTAGTATTTAAGTCTCAAATAATATACGTGGACCTGCACAGTTGGAGAGCCTCAAGTTTTCCTCTTTAATAGAGACTTAGAGCCTAGGTATAAGAACTAGCGGGAAAAAAAATCAAAATTACCTGTCTATGACAGCACCAATTCTATCAAATACTACGTTTGTATTAAACAAATATACTTTCTGTTCGGGACAGTATTCGCTGGTATCTTTTGTACAGTCGACCAACTCTTCAATATTAATTACCACGTAAATAGCATTCTGTCTGGCGGCTGATGATATTGTTACCAGCACCTGCAATAAAAAAAATTAAAATATCTTAACAAAACTAATTATTATAAAATATGTATTTCCCAACAGCAAACACGAGACATTATAAAATTCCATTCATATTTGTTAAGCGCTTTTTTTTTTACTAGGATGGGCAAATGGGCAGCATATACAGCCTATACTGAAACGTAAGATACAGCCTATACTGAAACGTAAGATACAGCCTATACTAAAACGTAAGATATAGCCTATACTGAAACGTAAGATACAGCCTATACTAAAACGTAAGATACAGCCTATACTGAAACGTAAAAGACAGCCTATACTGAAACGTAAGATACAGCCTATACTGAAACGTAAGATACAGCCTATACTGAAACGTAAGATACAGCCTATACTGAAACGTAAGATACAGCCTATACTGAAACGTAAAAGACAGCCTATACTGAAACGTAAGATACAGCCTATACTGAAACGTAAGATACAGCCTATACTGAAACGTAAGATACAGCCTATACTGAAACGTAAGATACAGCCTATACTGAAACGTAAGATACAGCCTATACTGAAACGTAAGATACAGCCTATACTGAAACGTAAAAGACAGTCTATACTGAAACGTAAGATACAGCCTATACTGAAACGTAAGATACAGCCTATACTGAAACGTAAGATACAGCCTATACTGAAACGTAAGATACAGCCTATACTGAAACGTAAGAGACAGCCTGTACTGAAATTTAAGAGACAGCCTATACTAAAACGTAAAAGACAGCCCATACTGAAACGTAAGAGACAGCCCATACTGAAACATAAGAGGGTAAGTTTCGGTCCCAGTATCTCTGCATATCATTTCCTTCTCTCTAAAACACAGCTACCATTAAGCGAGAAAATATTAAGCTTTTTTTTTAAATATTTGCTGGTGATAATGAATTTTTATAACCCTTACCTCATCATATAAGTCCGGTCGAAGAGCTGGTACAGGATAATCCTTCAATATTCCATCTATAGGTACAACCACACTCCTGCCTCTAGAGAGAGTTAATTCCGGAAAAACAATAATGTCAGCATTCTGAAATTGAAATAAATGTATGTAATTTTAACAAGTTATCAAAATCACCGAGAAATTTATCTGTCAAATACATAAAATTCTTGTGTCACAAATTGTTTTTATACTCCTTTTTTTCTTTTACGCCAGGAAATGCTCTGAGGCATCCCGCGGGGGAGTCCCCAGGCATGTGGGACTCGCTTCGCCCGAAAGCTGGTAAATGGACGCAAACCTACCCCCCTAAAACCCGGCGAGTGCCACCAATGCCGCCTATGGTGAGGTGCCCGGATCTGTTGAGCAAACAGGGCACCTCGACGGCTAGGGTAAAGGAAAAAAAAAGTGGAAACATGTGTGGATTTTTTTTGAACTTTGAAATAATTTAAAACTATTGCTAGTTTTAAATTATTTCAAAGTAAAAAAAAAGGTTATGGCTCAAAATCTATAACCAGAACTATGTGAAATTTTAATTTAAAGAAGGTTTCCTCTGATGTTTAAGCTATGTCCATAGTGAATCGTAAAACGCTTAAAAGAGAAGTGACTTACCTGCGTATTAGCGTCTTTTATGAGGTTGACGTAGTTCTGCAAGTTAGTAGGCACATCGTTTAGAACACGGTATTCGACTACAGCTGCTACATAGTGATCATCTTCGGATGTCGATCGCTGAAAAGCATTAAAATTATTATCGTTATTGGCAAGTTCTGATTGTCTCAGAGACTGTCAGTCTGTGAGTATGATACAATTTATATATAAATGAGTTTATAATTTGCTACGCGCTAACTCTCGAGTCGATTATCTGGGTGCGCCGGCGCCGGGCAGACGGGAGGGATGATGCCGCTCGGGCACATGAGTAAATAAACGGACAGAGGCAAAGCTTCATACAACCGCGCGAATCGATTGCACTACTACAAGCGTCGTAGCGCATGTGTGCGTTAGCACTCGTGGCTTGTCACGTACGAGTAGAAACCGGTTCGACGAGTGTTCGAACGCGGGGATGTGAGTGCGTTGTATATTTTTTCGCCTGGCGGGTATTTCGAATTATTATCATCGTTCTTAAATTTTTGTTAGTTAAAAGTAAAAAGTGTCAATATTGTATACTATACTGTGTGTATGAACAATAATAGAGCAAATAAAACAAATCATAATATTTTAGATATCCCAAAGATTTCAATAGGTAAGTTGTATCTTATTATTTTATTTCTACTAATTATTATAACTTTTGTTCACCATGTTTTTATGGATGTGCCTAAAGTCTAGTTAGGGAAACATTTGACCCGACATTAAATCTTAAATCTTAGCTAAACTTTACAGTAAAAATACAATAAGTATAGGTACAGAATACGTAATTAGGAGACGATTCCTGTTCGGAAAAAAAAATTATAATAGTATTATAATAGTTATGATAAAAACTGATATGCAATGAGAGTGCTTTCCATTAGAATTTACCACTCTATTAAAAGGTACAACAGATTATTGCAAATAAAAAATATAAACACAAAATATTTAGAAAAAATATTTTGTAGGTTATAAAGATAGAATATTTACATAGATTACTCTCTTACTATTACTCGATAAAAAAAATCGTTTTGTTCGTTTAATTTTATCCACCTGTGACAACCCTTATACAATTTTACGCGTTGTATGGAAGCTTTGTCTCTGTCCGTTTACTTACTCATGTGGCTCGGGCGGCTACGATCGCGCGCGGGTGTGACATTGTGATTGTGTTCTCTAATTCATTTTAATATTAAAAAAGTGTTGGTCTATCCATCATCAGAATCATCGTTGAATGAAGGATTTAAAGTGATTAGAATAGTCTACTAGTCTTTTACTCCACCATGGTTCAGGTCTAGACGTGGCGTTGGGGCTCAGTAGCCTAGGGTGAGTCCAGCACCTTGGGCGAAGCTAATTGAGCCGAGGACGCTCTTTGTACCCCTCTTATAAGAAGAGAGGATAAAAGAGCAGGCGGAAATGGGCAAGAACGGGAACCTCACTCCATTGTACTGTCCCGTCGTTGGGAAGACCGGTGGGAGGGAAGCGCTGTGCCGCGCTCCCGGCTGCATGGGTACCACCATCTTGCTTGTTTCTCCAGTGAAACAGCTTTGCTGTGTTTCGGAGAGAAGGGCAAGACAGGCAGTGTAATTCTGGCACCGAGACTTAACATCTTATGTCTCAGGATAGGCAACACATTAATAAGTTGCCTGGGCTCGTTCCAGGTAAACTAGTTTATGTTCATAGGCGACGTCGACCACTTACCATCTGTTGGCACGTTTGCCAGTTTGCCTATCCAACTAACATAAAAAAAGGTTGTTATGTGGTGTGGTACAACCCATCTGTGGAGGTGGCGTCGGTCCCTTAGGCGACTGACCAGTCGTAAAGGTGCCCTGTTTTCTCATTAGATTTGGCGCACCTCACCAAAGGCGGCATTTGTGACACTCACTGGGTTTTAGTTGGTAGAACTGCGTCCAATTACCAGCTTTCGGGCGCTGCAAGTACGTACTCACTCCCCCGCCTCAGAGTCTTTCCCGGCGTAAAAGATAAAAAATATACCAGTCTCTTAGTTTTACATTCAGAGGTGGCATACGTTTATGTATATAACGAACCAAAATGAAAAGATCTACGCCGAATAGTATAGTAGTAATTATATGCTATCCAATAGCAGGAAGGAGGAACATCGTTGGGTTTTAGTGGGTGCGAGTCTCATATAACCACCCGGCCCGGGGGACCTGGTGGTATGGAAAGGCATTTCCCACGTTAAAAAAGCACTACTTCAGAATCAGGTACGATGTACCTACTCGTATTTTTTTGTATTGACAACGTCTTATAATTCGATGGAGCCGGCTGCACGAACGAAAAAACATGACGCATGCGGCGTTACCTCAGTCTGAGGCGTTCCATTTTCTTATGACGTTGTCACGTTTAACTATCGTCAGTAAACAGACTTTACAGACAACCGATTTTTTATGTCGACCGGGGTTTACTGGAGGATGAAGAAATCGTTACTGCACCGCGTGGCTGTGGTGTGATTCTAGTAACAGCATCCATGTTGAGAGTGGGCGACGGCCATGTACAGCGTGATTGCTGTCCTGGTGGTGATGATCGTGACCTGACACAGATCGGTACGTGGTTGCGATCGTGGTCATGAAATAGTTTTGTAATAGTAGGTTTGATGATACGGGCTGGTGTGTTTGTCTTGTGTCTTGGAGGCACAGACTTAGAAAAAAAAGAGTAATATTAAAATATAATATAACAAAATATAATAAAACAAATACTATTGTAATTTTATGAGAATTAAACATAAAATTACAATAGTATTTGTTACAAAGTAGTACTTTACAAAAACTGGTTCTTTTTCAATAATAATTATCAATATATAAAGTTTTGTTATTTTTTTGCCTAAATTTTAAATTTTCAAGGTTCGTTACTTTAAATAATATTTATTTAAATTGCTAAAATTATTGGACTTATGATCAAATTTACAACAAGATGGATTTATTATGCTAAAATCTAACCTAGGAGATGGTATGTTTATAATATCTTAGGGGATTGTCCTTCGATATGAGTTTTACACTTCTTTTGTACACTATGCATTTATTGGGGGTGTGTGTAGCCTTTATCCGATACTAGCATTCGCGAATTTCGGAAACATCAAATACTCAATCAAAAATGAATCAAACAAACCACTCAATGAATATTTTATTGGGTTGAGACCGCATATATATCCACCGATTACTAGTAAGTACCTAAGTGGCTGTCAAATATCTAATTCACCTTCGATTGATTTGGTTTTACACTGTGTGGTAATGGCAAATCTTGTTACAAGTTCACTCACGCACGTGGGGCTGCCGCTTGAAAGCATTATAGTGGGGATACGACACAGGAAGAACTCAGAAGTCAGAGTTTACCGTTTTACAGTCGGCTAACCTATAAGTATTGAGGTTGCTCTAACCATGAGGGATTGTCGCTAGGTTATGGTACGGGTTAAAATTGGTTTACTAAGGGTGTTACGAACCAATGTATCGAGCTGCACTACACTACAATTTTATCGACTTGTCGCTCGCATCACTACGAACGCGAGCCGCGCGAGCGCCACTGTAGCAGTAGTGCTCCGCAGTTCACCGCGAGGATTCTAGCCGGCACGACGTTTGTGTTCCTCTTGTTGCCGTGGCGAGCGCTGTTTGTTTCGTGATTCCCTTGTTCACCTATTTGGGGCATAATCACGTAGATTGATTAATTTGAGTATAATGAACTAATATAAATATTGTGTATTGACTATTGTGAACAATTAAGTGACGCCGCCATTTTGTCGCCATTTGGTCTCCGCTGCGCCTCGTGTCCGATGGAAGTTGTCTCAGATAAATATAGATCAATGAGCATTAATTATCCGATGGCCAATTAGGGGTTATTGTTAATTAGATTTATATTATGAGGCATCGACACACCGGAGAAGACTCAAGACATCGCTTAGGTAATTGAACAATTTTTTATAGCTCCGTGATATAACGCGGACCGATCTTCGCCATTTGAATTCCGGATAATTATATATATCGCTTCCACTGCCTTTCCTGCTAATCCGGATGCGGGAATGAACAAAGGGTATCAAGTTTATTCTTAAAATAATAACATGCGGCATAAAGATACACTATAAATTCAATAAGTATTAATAATTGAGACTAAGAATGGTATTCTAGTATTTCTAAGCAGGTGTCTTTCATTGTTAACGAGTTCCTGGTATAGTTGCGCCGGAGTTAAATGCTCGGGTGCAGTTTGTTTGGTCTAGTTGTATGATAGCGCCAACGAATTAGAAAAGGTATGGAATACGAACTGCGCTAAAGAAACGGTTCCTCGAAAACTACAATCAAGTAGGCGGGGCCAAAAAAGTACAATCAATTTGCCTCTCAGTCTGCTGCGCGTACTGTGACAGTCTAGACGACCGTTGCGTTGACGAAAAAATCGTTTCCCAGAGACAAAAATGACCTCCTGTGTTGTAAAATGGTGTAAGAGGAGAACAGAAGGAAGTAAAAAGCCAACTGGGATAACTTACCACAGCTATGTTCATAATTTCGTATTTTATTCACGCTTAAATAACCTCCATATAAATCTTTGTGGTCAGTATTATGCAATCAGCAGGCAGCTGATTTTATAAACTGAAGTATTATATTATATTTTACATTGAGTTTTAATATTTTTATTCCTTATTTATGTTTTGACGTGTACACGTCTTATAATTCGATGGAGCCGGCTGCACGCACGAAAAAACACGACTCATGCGGCGTTACATCGCTCTGAGGCGGTCCGTTTTCACAGGCAACCGATTGAAAGAATCGTTGACTTTACAGGCAACCGATTTTTTAATCAATTATTTACTTTTAGTTTCCCCAAAAACGAGATTCCGCGTTTACAATGGATTGCAGCAGTCCGCTTAGAACAAGAGAAGATGACTGGTTACCGACTAACGCCAGTAGAGTGTGTTTTTTCTATACATTTTGGAGGTTCTTCGTAGTAGGCTTGCATTGGAACCGGTGGTACATTTAATTGACGTTCAAAAATATACTTTAATGGTAGAACCATTATAATAATATAACCATATATTTAAAAAAAATATATATTATATATTATATTGACAATATATATATGTTAATTTCTTACTAAAGAGAAATACAACTATTTTGACTTGTGATTTTTATTTTATGCCCCATTCCCATTTTTCAAACATTATTGACCTTTTTTATAAAAAAAAAAACAAAGTTACAACTGTCAACTACTCTAATCTGTATTACACGTGTGCAAATCGTGTTAGTATTATCAGTTTAGTAGTGTGAGTTTGGAACCATATTTTACCGAGCTTTGTGAGAGAGTTATGTTTCCATACCTTTTATAATTCGTTGGATAGCGCTTATCAAATCTTCGAGTTGGAATGAGAACGTCATCAGCACACTGTCAAGGTTGTTTAAAATGGATAGACTTACTTTTATATTAAAAGTATATAAATCTTTGTCAAATTATTTGTTACATTTATATGTTATTTAAGACCACTGTTTAGGGTTTATTGATTGTTTTCTAGTTTATTTATAATGTTTCCGAAAGCTTCTGGTGTCGCATTCGTAATTAGCGGAGTCGTATCTTAATGCATCGTCTTCGTCAATAGTATCGAAAATCTGTTTGAATACCGACTCTATGCCAGCGAATTACGCAGAGCTTGTTACGATTAGAGAATTAAATGAATTTGTTCGCAGATTTACTCGATTGAATTGATGACTTCTTTTCTCTAATCCATCAAAGTATATGCCAGTACTGGAGGTAAATGGCTGCACAAAGTCTGCATGTACGTCATGGAACTGAAATAGTGTAAGTAGGTCGAGCTAAGAGACGTGTGGTAAGGAAAGCAACGGTACAATACATTGAGTTCAAAATCCAAAATCATTTTTTTAATTCAAATTAGTAGCAATAAAGTATCTTTTCGAACGTCAATTGAATCCATCAGCGGTCCCAAGGCGAAACAAACTGAGTGGAAGTAATCTTTTTAAATAATAGTATTATGTATTCTATGACAATTTTTACATCTTATCTTGAAATGCCTGGGAGGAACACCCTATTCTCAGCGTAGTATCTTCCATGAAATCTTTTACTTTATAATATCCTTTTTTATATGCCGCCGGGAAATGCTCTGAGGCACCTCGCAGGGGAGTGGGTCTCCCCAGGCGGGTATGTGGGACTTGCTACGCCCGAAAGCTGGTAAGTGGACGCAGCTCTACCCACTAAAACCCTGCGAGTGCCACCAATGCCGCCTTTAGTGAGGTGCCCCGGATCTAATAAACAAACAGGGCACCTCGACGGCTTGACAGTCCCCCAAGGGACCGATGCCACCACCAAAGAGGGTTTGTCCCGCACCACAGAACAACCGCTGCCAACGTCAGGACAGGGCACACCTTATGCTACTGAGCCCCACCGCCACGTCAAGGCCTGAACCATGGCGTGGACTTTATAATATCCTAACAATAAAATTCAGGGTAGAAAAAAAGTGGTTGGTTAAAACGCTTAATAAATTGACACAGAAAGAAAAGATGAAAATATTGATGAAGAACTTTTGGAAAAGCAGTAACTTTTGAGAAGAAACTCTATTGACGTCGCGTTCCAAGATTGAATAAGAGGACTGAGGAAGAGTTACAAAGTTCCCCTTCTCCGTAATTAACATTGTGCGAATGCACTGGGGTGCTGTCGCTCGACCTGAAAGCCTTGAAGGCTTAGGGCGCTTCAAGTATTCTTAACTTCGGCATGTAGAAGGAGAAAAATATCGTGCGACTTAATCTATCCTTGCCCGTGTTGGGGTAGTACTACAAAAACTACATCAACGTCATAGTAATGTGTAAAGTATCCTTATGAAATTTAAAATAATTTGTAAAGCTATAATAATATAACATATTGTGTCCCTACGTGCCCATTATATATTGAGAGGCAAATCCCGCTAGCCTTGATCGCATGCATTGACCGCCAGGGGAATCACCGCAGTGCGTCAGAATTTTCGAGCATATAAACCGAATAGAGTGGTAACTGGTAATGATTTGTATGAAAACAAATTCCGTCAAATTTGTGATGCCACGCTGAGCCGGTTCTGCGCTTTGATTCGCCGTCTAGATGGCCATTGATGGATGATTGGCCGATGGGACGTACATACAGATTGAACATACATTTACAGGTTGATTGAATTGCTATTAAGTCGGTGACAAATCACTGACCAGTTTCGGAATTTTACTACTCTATTCGCTTTTTTTTTAATTTCATAAAGTGGCAACCCGGCAGTCGGAGCCATATGTTCAGTATCGACGCCCATAAACATCCGTACAACCAAAAGTTATGCAGATGCGTTGTTCTCCTTTTTCCTAGACACTCGGCTACGGTAAACTCACAAGCCGCAAGAAACGCGACAGCATTTGACGCTGATATGTGAGCGAGAGGTACCACCCCGGTTGTGCCGGCCCGATTCGGCAGAAAAGCAGCATAAACTCTTACAAGGTTATAATATGCTCGATGGTCAAAAGACAGGAGCCTTGATTGATACGAGGTGCGGGGAGAAGGGAAGGCTTACGTGGGTAACACTGAAAATGTTTAGAACTGGCCAGTTAGAAAGATTGAAAATGAAAACTTTTTTGAATTTCAATTTTAGAACTCGTTGGTAACCTAATGTAGTATATTGCATTCATTTGTCATTTGTTTTTGTGAATTGGCGGCAAATCTAAAACTCTTGTTACACGTGAAAATGAACATAACGCGAGAAAATTTTCGGTCAATGATTTATTATGACTTTCGTTTTGGGCTTACTAAACAACAAAGCTATGATAGGCTGCGATTAGCATTTTTTAATGAAGCCCCATCTCGTGCCACTATTTACAATTGTTTTAACGAGTTTAAGCGTGGACGTAGCAATCTCAGTGATGATCCGCGTGAGGGACGTCCTTTAACAGCGACTACTGAAGATAACATCAGTGCTGTGCGACGCATGATAGAGGAAGATAAGAGAGTGACCTATCAGCAGATACGGGCAAGCTTAGGCATTGCTATGAGTCAAGTTCAAAAAATATTACACGAACATTTAGGCGTCAGGAAGCTTTGTATCAGATGGATTCCCCATACTTTAACCAATGACCAGAAACGCCTCCGCATGGACTGGTGTCGCCAAATGTTAGATAAGTTCAACGGCGGTAACTCAAATGCTGTATTTGACATCATCACAGGTGATGAAAGCTGGATATATTGCTACGAACCCGAAACCAAAAGACAATCAGCTCAGTGGGTGTTTCCTTTCGAGGATCGGCCAACTAAGGTAAAGAAAGGAAGAAGTTAAGGAAAAAAGATGATTGCCTTATTCTTTGGTCGAAAAGGTCAGTTCGCGACAGTTGTGCTAGAAGATGGAAGGACAGTTACTGCAGACTGGTATGTCAATCGCTGTTTGTCTGTTTTCTTGGAAAAAATTCGACAGCAGCGCCCTCAAAGCAGGATCCTCCTTCACCACGACAATGCTTCAGCGCACTCCGCAAAACGGACTGTTGAATATTTGACTATGGCAGGTGTCGAGATAATGAGTCATCCGCCTTACAGTCCTGACCTGGCGCCCTGCGACTTTCATTTATTCCCAAGAACTATAGATTAAATTCGAGGTATTCGCTTTACGAGCCCTGAAGATGCGGTGAAAGTGTACGAAAATGCCATAGAAGAGACTCCTAAGGAAGAATGGGCCCACTGCTTTTCTCAGTGGTTCCATCGTATTGTTACCTAGGTATTAAGAAGTTCTAGTTAGTACAATTATTTATTCTGTGGTTCAAGCTGAAATGATACGAACTCGTGATAAAACTTAAATATTTTTTTCATTAAAACGATCACTTAGGACTTAGGATTACTCTGGGCTTACAACTTTTTTGGAGATTGGAGAACTGTCACTCGATCGCGCGCAAATATTAACGTGTATAATATTATAGTGCAATTATACTTAATATATATATATATATATATATATATATATATATATATATATATATATATATATATATATTAAAATAAATATTATACTCGTCACGAAATAAAAAATAAAAAAAAATAGCCCACGCAAATAATTTGTTTTGCAATAAATATTTATCAAATGATTAATTTTCTTTTAATGGAATTAACTTGTCAAACAGACAAACTTTACAGCTTTATTATTATATAATACTAGTATAAATACGGGACAGCGAAGGAGAAAGCCACATACAATCTTCGTTAATCATTTTATTTATTCTTGAAGATAACTACTCTGTCCATACTAAAATAATCATAAAACGAAGCCCACGTATTATATGGTTCTAGGATCGTGATATGATGCATTAAAATCTCAGTAAATACATAATATTATGTCTGATATGTAACCTATAAAATATTAAATACCTACTAAAAACTGACAACCCTAACAAAGCATTGTTTATATATTACAAACGCATGTCATGTTATTATTTAAATTATAGAAACTCATTTTATATTACTTTTTATATTAAAAACATGCTAATTATAATAAATTTAGTGTCAATATAAATGTGTTAAAATGTTTACTCACTTGCGTCGATAATTGTGAGAGACACAATACTATAATTAGAGTAATGAAATGCGACATCGCGAGTGCCACAGTACAGTTATTCTGACACCGACGAAACATGTTACTGCCTTTTATCAACGCTACACTGATTCATGACGTAGAGATCAGACGAGACATACATAATAACCTTCCTTTGTTTATAAAGGAATTTATTTTGTTTGTTATGAAATTATAAAATATATTTTTATATATTAAGATTTATCAGGAAAACATTTTAACGCGAACATGTTTTTAGGAAAGATTATTGATCCCATGAAGCTTTAGTTTAGCATCATCAGCCCGTGTACTGTTTTAAAATACCTTTGTTTATATAGGGATTTATTTTGTTTGTTATGAAATATATAATATATATATTTTTATATATTAAGATTTATCAGGAAAACATTTTAACGCGAACATGTTTTTAGGAAAGATTATTGATCCCATGCAGCTTTAGTTTAGCATCATCAGCCCATGTACAGTTTTAAAATACCTTTGTTTATATAGGGTTTAATTTTGTTTGTTATGAAATATATAATATATATTTTTATATATTAAGATTTATCAGGAAAACATTTTAACGCAAACATGTTTTTAGGAAAGATTATTGATCCCATGAAGCTTTAGTTTAGAATCATCAGCCCATGTACAGTTTTAAAATACTTTTGTTTAATAGGGATTTATTTTGTTTGTTATGAAATATATAATATATATTTTTTATATATTAAGATTTATCTGGAAAACATTTTAACGCGAACATGTTTTTAGGAAAGATTATTGATCCCATGAAGCTTTAGTTTAGCATCATCAGCCCATGTACAGTTTTAAAATATCTTTGTTTATTTAGGGACTTATTTTGTTTGTTATGAAATTATAAAATATATTTTTATAATAAATAAAATAACTTGAAAAAATTTAACAAAAATATAATTAAATTTAATTCTGAATTATTTTATTTATCATTTGTTTAGTTATCATACTTTGTTCGCAAAACGGGGATCTCCCTATAGGTTAGGTTAACCGTTAAGTCAATAATAATATATGCATCGTAATTTTCCTGTTCGTAATATTATTCTTTTTAATATTACTAACAGACACTAGTGGATGTACCAATCCCCACCATGGTTCAAGCCTTGTCGTGGCGGTGGGGCTAAGTAGCCTAATTGAGCCGAGGGAGCTGCTCCTTGTTCTGTGGTGCGGACAACCCCTCTGTAAAGGTGGCGTCACTAAGTTAGTCTGTTAGTTATTAAAATGTATTTTTATTATTGGTTTTTACAGTCGTTTGCTATCAGTCAATCTATTTATTTATATTTATATTTTGTAGTTATCGTAAAATTCGCTCATTAAAACCCGACAAAACGGAATACATGGAATGGCACTCCCAAGATTCAAGCTAGCCTACTAGAATGTCAGAATTGCTCAAAAAGTTGGTAAGAAAATTTTCTTCTGCAAATTTATTCTGCAAACTCACCAAACAGGTTGTAAGTTACATAAAGATAAAATAAAATATTTTTTTAAAAGATGGAAAATAAATAAATAGAGAATAAAAAAAAATAATTAAATATACTATAAGTGAATAGATAATTATAATGTAAACATTATTGACATACGTAAAATAAATTAGTTATTAAATATAATATTCCAATAAATAATAAATAAAATTATCATATAGACAAACATTTAATACATGAGAAAAAAAGGCCCTCCACCACCGGTGTAGGAGGGGAAAAGGCGGTAATATCAATAAAAAAAAAAAAAAAAAAAAAAAAAAGGTGGCGTCGGTCCCTTGAGGGACCAGGAAACAGGGTACCTCGTCCGTCGAGGTACCCTGTTTGCTCAACAGATCCGGGTAACCTCGACAAAGGCGGCATTGGTGGCACTCGCCGGGTTTTAGTGGGTAGAGCTGCGTCCACCTTACCACCTTTCGGGAGCAGCGAGTCCCACATACCCGCGTGGGGAGACCCACTCCCCCGCATACCTCAGAGCATTTTCCGGCGTAAAAGAAAAAAAATTGGATGTAACATGTGTGGATAGCACGAATTATATTGTATTAATTCAAAATAAATTACCTTATGTTAATGAATACTTAATGTGTATGAGATGATGTGATGTAAAGTAATTTAAACTTGTCACCAAAAGGCAAGGAATAGTTAAGAAAAAATATATATATTTGAAAGCACATTCTGATGAAGAAGGACGAAAATAGTCTTAGGGGCTGTTCATTTTATAAAATGTTTAGCACAAAACCATTTACTTATAAATCTAGGAGCGACAAATACCAAAGATTTTTTCGCATTTTTCGCAAGATCGCAGGGAAATGCTTTTTACGCATGTAGCCAGGATCTCGGGTAGATCCTGACCCTATGTGGGACTCGCACCTGGGAGCAGGGACTTGAAAACGAAATTAATTTCGTTCCGTTACACAAAATGTTATCTCATAACGTTCCAAAATTTATAACGTTACTGGATCGCAAGGCAATGTATAATCGATACAAAATAATAACGGTAAAAATACTCGTAACGTTATGTGTACAGTAACGATACTGTATGTAACAGTTTCACCCGAAACGTTTCACTTTTCAATTTTACCTGTAACGTTATTAATATCTATTCGTTATGGTTCAGGCACAGAAATATTCTCTGGGTTCAGGCCTTGACGTGGCGGTGGGGCTCAGTAGCCTAAGGTGTGCCCAGCACCTTGGGGGCTCTTTGTACCCCTCTTATAAGAAGAGGAGACAAAAGAGCAGTGGACAAGGGGCGACGATGGGAACCTCACTCCAACGTTGGGAGGGGTTGTTCTTTGGTGCGGGATAACCCCTCTGTGGAGGTGGCGACGGTTCCCAGAGGGGCCGTCGGGGTGCCCTGTTTGCTCATTAGATCCGGGGCACCTTATCAAAGGCGGCATTGACGACCTTTGTAGCTCAGTGGTAAGCGCGTTGGCGCTCAAGCCGGAGGTTCGAATCCCGCCAGGGAACAAAAATATTTTCTGTGTTCCTGGGTCATGGATGTGTATTAAATATGTGTATTATATAATAAAAATCTTAAATATGTGTATAGTATAAAATTATTAAATATATTTCCGTTGTCTGGTACCCGTAACACAAGTTCTTCGAGTAGGTACTTAGCACGGGGCCAGATTGACGTGGTGTGAAAGTGTCTATAGATATTATTATTATTATTATTCGTGGCACTCGCCGGGTTTTAGTGGGTAGAGCTGCGTCCACTTACCCAGCTCTCGGGCGCGCATACCCGCGTGGGGAGACCCACTCCCCAGCGGGATGCCTTAGAGCATTTCCCGGTGTTAAAGAAACCAATAAAAAAGAAAGAAAAATTCAACCCTCCGCTGCGTTAGTATTATTATATATAATAATATCAACCCTTATAATATGTCCCACTGCTGGGTACGGGTCTGGACCGAGCCCATACCCACTAGGCCATCTTCGCTCAATTCGTTCTCAAGTTTTTTTTTGCATGCATGTGACCCGATTACTTCGCCGATTGCGAATGGTTTTTGATGATTCTTTTTTTTACCCGCGACGGAACGGAGACTAATAATATATACATATATGCGTTTGGGGTGAGAGGCAGTTTGTGTGTGCAAACCTATTTTGCCATTTATCTCCAAAACTACTAGTGCGATTTTAATGCGGTTTTCAGAGATGGGTTTGGATTTGTTTGAAGCATGTTATTAGATAGGTGTTACGTTGTTAACTCACCAGAGAGCGCTGCAGTAAACATTTGTTACTACAAACTAATTTGCTCCTATGATTTTCAAAAAATCCCTCGAATTCTCTGTATACCATCATCAGATCCTAGTATCATGGGACCACCTCAGAAGTGCACTCTTTCGAAAAAAAAGTACGTGCGTATATGAGAGTACACATGTCAGAAGTGAATTTAGCACCTTCTTCCTCGTGCTATAAAAATGTAACACGCTTTTATTTAAAATTGGGATTGTGATAAAAACGGGAAGATTTAAAAATTAATTGGTGTACAGTTTTAGTGTTAAAAATAATTATGTAAGATATGGAATTATTTTGTCGTAGACGAAGAAGCTTAATTATCGTTAAAGATTAATACAATGAACTTATAAAGTATTAGATTTCTTATAAGAGTTAAGTACCTAATCTACTCGTATACTAATATTATAAAGCTGAAGAGTTTGTTTGTTTGTTTGTTTGAACGCGCTAATCTCAGGAACTACTGGTTCGAAATGAAAAATTATTTTTGTGTTGGATAAACCATTTATCGAGGAAGGCTTTAGGCTATATAACATCACGCTGCGACTAATAGGAGCGAAGAAACAGAGGAAAATGTGTAAAAAAAGTGGAAGATTATTCATCTTTGAGGACGGAAACGGAAGCCCCGTTGCGTGCGCTGCGAAAACGGTTTAAAATACACAAAAAATATGTGTGAAAGAATCATTTATCTTTAAATGATCTAAAAAAAAGTCCGCGGCAGTAACTGTCTATCTTTTAAGATTAACTCACAAGAACCGTTTGTATGGTAACTAATTTGGTCGAAATTAATGCATTATTACCAATTATTTGTCAGAGTTGTATCAACATCTATACAGATAAATAAAATTGGAGTGTCTGTTTATAACATTAAAATAACCGCTTTTTATTGAATTCATATGGATGTATACACATACCAAAATAGCATTTTTTACAATTTTTGTCTGTCTGTCTGTCTGTTTGTTCCGGCTAATCTTGGAAACGGCAAGGCCAATTTGGACGGGACTTTCACTGACAAATAGATGATGTTTTAAGAAGTAACTTAGGCCATAAAAATAATCATCATCAATCCGTCAACGGCTGTAAATCGAAGTTAACGCGGGCGAAGCTGCGGGCAACAGCTAGTTTATTATAATTATAATGAAACAAATATACTAACGCAAAACACGGGCTGTAAAGAATCCGAATCGGCGGTAAAAATAAATAAAATAATTGTTTCACTTACCTAATTAATTTTTTACTTTTTAGTTCATTTTATAAACAAATAATAAAACTTGTTTTTAAATATTATATTTTTTTATTTTAAACTTTTTAGTATTTTTAATTCGAGATTTTTGTAATTCGTTCATCAGTAGCTTGCCTCTTTGAGCGTTGTTCTTTCGATTCGGTTTTTCTATTTAGCTAATGCTAAACTTATTTTTTTTTAAGCGTTGTCGATTGTGGACATCGCTTTCTAAGCAATATTCTCCTGTCGCCTTCTCTAAACGTCGTTTTCTTTGTGTAGTAGTTTCTTTTTTGTTCATATTGTTCCCACGAGTATAGGACAAAAACAGTCCATCCCCCCAGAGGTCCATTGTAGAGGGATAAGGGCTTCAGTGCAACAGGGTTCGCCCTGGTACCCTGAGGCGCAACGTTAGCGATATGAAATGTTTATATATACCCTCATACCATTCGGCCCTCGACACGTGCTCACTTTGGCATTGGGTCATCTATCTAATCAATCCATCAGACATGATCCACATTCATAACAAACGAAACGAACTTTTTCCCCAAATTTGTTGGAGTTGCATATTCACGCCAACCAAGATACTCGTCAAGACGAATGAAACGAGCCCAAACTCGATGGGGCTGCGTCGTATAATTACGTAGTTCCTATGGCTACCTTTCAGCTCCATTATCAGACCCTGGTTACCATATAGTTTTAAAATAACTCGTCAAGACGAATCAAATGAGCCCAAACTCGATGGGTTTGCGTCGTTTAATTGCGGAGTTTCTATGTCCACCTTCCAGCTTCATCATCATACCCTGGTTACCATACAGTATCAAAGTACTCGTCAAGATGAATTAAACGAGCTCAAACTCGATGGGGTTGCGTCGTTTAATTATGGAGTTCCTATAGCCACCTTGCAGCTCCATCATCAGACCTTGGTTACCACATAATATCAAAGTACTCGTCAAGACAAATTAAACGAGTCCAAACTTCAAGAAGTTGCGTCGTTTAATTACGGAGTTCCTATGGTCAACTTCCACCTCCATCATCAGATCAGCTCTATGTCATAATAACATTGCATTGTTATCCGAATTATACATGCATGCAAAATTTCGGCTCAATCGGAAACCAAGAAGTGGATCAAAATAATGAAAGTAAATAAAAACTTGTAGAAACGTTGCACATCTTCGTGGCGCTTTTCATCCGTAAAAAATTACCCTCAGCAAAGAAGTTTCAATTCAAAAGAATTTTTAAAATCGGTCACAATGACGGAGAAATGAGTGTACATACTTCTCCTCCTTTTTGTTGAAGTCGGTTAAAAAGCGGACAAGACATTAATAATTGTAATTTGTAAGTAAACACGAAATGATTATGCTACGTTGCCATTCTTGTCATACGGGAGAGTCCCGAGGTGCGACCGCGCCGAACTAGCGATAAAGCTGGCAACGTCGCATAACAAAATAAGTAATGTTACGTTTTGTGATATACATAATAAATAACGTAACATAATTTATTGATACTGTTAATAAACAGAATGCGATTTGCGTTCCGTTACGCCATAAAGTTAAAACAAAATAAAGAATTTCGTTACGATCCTAGTAACGTTACAAATTAAACGTTACAAGAACAGTACGTAACGTTATTTTCAGTAACGTTTCAAGTCCCTGCCTGGGAGTACCCTACCCGTAAACTAAAACCACTGCGAGCGCCTTCAGCCGCTTTAATTTGAGGGTCCCGGATAGGCATTCAACAGGATCACCTCAGCGACAGGCTGGCCCCGGCGAAGGCCAGACTACTCCTCTTAAGGAGGACTGCCCGGCTGCTTAGGTAGTCCCCGCGACGTCGTGTCATACTGGGCCCAGGTTCCCATCCAGAACCCGACACGAGCATAGGGGCGTTACTGAAGGCGCATTAAGTAGCGCATCCTACGCACTCCCGTTCGTCGCCCACGGGGGGAGGCCTCGTCGGCGGCCTCCTCTCTCACCCGCTCGTCGGCCTCCTTCTGGGAAATACCAAAGATATGGTTTACTCCAACTTTACTCAATAATTTTCTTTATTAACTATTAAAACATTCCTTAACAAAGTTCTTAAAAAAATTGAAACGAGATCTTGCATCCTTTTATATAAAAAAATGTATAGTTACATTGGCAAGCTTAAGAAACATTGTAGCGTATGTTAAAACTCCTTACAATAAAAGTCCCGTCAAAATCTGCCCAAACAGACAGAGATGAGCCGGAACAAACAGACAGACGGACAGACAGACAGATTTTTTTTTCTTTGATTTACTTTTTAAGGTTCCGTAGCCAAACGGCAAAAAACGGAACCCTTATAGATTCGTCACGTCTGTCTGTCTGTCTGTCCTACAGTAGTCACAGCCACTTTTTTCCGAAACTATAAAACTATACTGTTGAGACTTGGTAAGTAGATGTATTCTGTGCACCGCATTAAGATTTTGGTACAAAAGTAGAAAAAAAACAATATATTTTGGGGGTCCCCATACTTAGAACTGAAACTCAAATTTTTTTTGTCATCAAACCCATACGTGTGGGGTAGAGTAGTATAGTTTGCGCGAGAGACACTTCCAAAGTGGAAAAATATGTGTCCCCACCTGTAACTTCTAAAATAAGAGAATGATAAAACAAAAAAAATATATATGATGTACATTGCAATGCAAACTTCCACCGAAAATTGGTTTGAACGAGATTTAGTAAGTAGTTTTTTTAATATAGTCATAAATCGTAAACCGCAATTTACCTTTCCTTAAATCAACTCAAATATATAAAAAAAAAAACATTTAATTTCATAAACATAAACCTCATTTTTTGTTAAAGTGTCTAATGTTGTATAGTAATGGTACGGAACCCTTCGTGCGCGAGTCCGACTAGCACTTGGCGTCAGCAAATATCAGGAGGCTTAAATAGGTACCTTTTATGTAAAGTCTCGATTAGCTCCAGTACAGCTTGTTTATGACTATCTCAAGAATAGCTTTGAAAATTTTTGGGGACAACCACCCTCCACGTCTGACTCCCCTTTCTATTGGATAGCGTGGGCCTGTAGTTTCTAGCTTTATTTTGGCTGTATTATTTTATATACGCTTTTAATTACGTTTTACGAAGATTTATTCAAAAGCTGTCAATTTGAAATTACAAACAGACACATGAATTATATATATTTGTATGTATGTATAGATTACGGGCAGTGGGCAGACGTCGCGTCGTCCTGCTACAAATACCAGCGCCACTCGTCGTATCCAAAACTATCTCAAGGAGAAAACTTTTGTAACTATGCATTGTGCAGTAGTTTAGCAGTAAATCGCGGATAAACGACGTGAATATTTTTTTTTTGATGTGGAAATTTTACTGGCGCACTTTGGCAGTTCAATCTACTCGAATGCCGTATCGGTAAAAGGCATTACGTTGTTCTGTCGTTATGCTGTATTTTTATAGATTTTAGTTAATACTTAATTTAGACTCCAACTCAGATTTTTAACATCTCCCCACCATGGTTCAGACCTTGTCGTGGCGGTGGGGCTCAGTAGCCTAGGGTGAGTCGCTGCATCTTGGGCGAAGCAAATTGAGCAGAGGAGGCTCTTTGTACCGCTCTTATAAGAAGAGGGGACAAAAGAGCAGAGGGCAAGGGTCGAGGACGGGAACCTCACCCCTTGTACTCACCAAAGGCGGCATAGGTGGCACTCGCCGGGTTTTTGTGGGTAGAGCTGCGTCCACTTACCAGCTTTCGGGCGCGGCGAGTCGCACATACCCGCCTGGGGAGATCCACTCTCCAGCGGGATGCCTCAGAGCATTTCCCGGCATTAAAGAAAAGAAAAAGATGTTTAACATCTGGCGGGCGTTCCTAGATGTTTAACATCTGGCGGGCGTTCCTAGACGAAATAAAAATATAAGAAAATTGTTATTGTAAAACCACAGAGTAGAACTTTGTTTGACAAAAGTTAATTATTTACTTTAGCTTCAACGGGACTGATATACGTGGATATACCTGTGTAGGATAAAAGTATTTTAAATAAAGAGTATTAAAAAAAACGTTAATGTGAGCTACATGAGTATATTATCTTGATCTTAGTGATCATCAACAAAATCGACAAGGGCTATCCTTGTGACATGTCAGACAATAAATAGTGGAAGTGCCTATTCTGAATAAAAAAAAAAATCAAATCATAACTGGTGGGTTAGCGAAGATGCCATTCTCACAATCGTAAACGCTAGTAGAAAATTAATAAATGTATGGAATTGACATTAAAGACCACGTGATTTATCGATGTAAAATGTCTTTTCCATACAGTTATTACTTATTAGTTTTCTACTAGCGTTTACGATTGTAGAATCGCATCTTGGCTAACTCACCTGTTGTTATTATTTTTATTCGGTTAAAAACTGTCATTTTGTTATTCATATAATTTATATAAATTCATATAAGTATTATAATTTATAATATAAATTAAGATAATTCATATAAGTGTCTGTTTGTGATTTCAAATAAACAGCTTTTTACTAAATGCATAATATGAAAATTTATACGGTCTTTACATTTTTTAAATTTTTGTATGTCTGTTTGTTCAGGTTAATCTCGGAAACGGCTGGGCTGATTTTGACGGAGTTTTCATTGGCAGAAAGCTGATGTTATACGGAGTAAGGAGTAACTTAGGCTATGAAAATAATAATCATCAATTCGGATATGGCTGTAAATCTAAGTGAACGCGGGTGAAGCTGCGAGCGACAGAACGGAAAATATCCTACGGTTCAATTTATACTAGAATTTGAGTGCAAATAATAGATTAAAATGTAATCGTTGATTATATTATGAATTTTTCTGATCGATTATTATTATAAACTAGCTGTTGCCTGCGGCTTCGCCCGCGTTACTCAACTCCTATAAGTCACAGCGTGATGTTATATAGCCTATAGCCTTCCTCGATAAATAAGCTGCCGAACACTGAAAGAATTTTATTAAATCGGACCAGTAGTTCCTGAGATTAGCGCGTTCAAACAAACAAACAAACTCTTCAGCTTTATAAATTAGTATAGATGTGTTTACTCGGGCAAACCTGCGGGCAATAGCTAGTTTATTTATAAATTATGAGTTTCTGTAGGTAAATTTTATTTTATTAGAATTAATGTATGTACAGTTATCAATTTTACAAAACAACTATCAACTGTAATTACTGATATCTACAATAGTTTGTAATCTTCAGAACAACTTTTTCCCCTTGATAATGACTTTTTATCAATCTTTCGTTCCAACCAGCGATTGCACGCTGCTTCGCTTTTTATTTTTCAACCCCGACGGAAAAAGAGGGGTGTTATTTAATTGTATAACCGCTCCATGTGTCCACATTCGCATTTACACATTTAAACATATTTTGTTAGGATATAATATTTTAAACGATTTTAATACATACATCTACTACACAACTACGTAAAGAGGTTTCTAGTAGGTAGAGGATTTATGTAATCTTAAGAGTTTGTTAAACGTTTATCACAGTAACTGTAAATAACAGCTTAGATTATAGTTTAGCTCATAAGTTTAATTGTTATTTTTCTCGTCGTAATTCTTTTATTTTATACACAATTGTTAAAATTATATACATAAGCATTTGTAACCATAAATTTTATATGAATAAAGAAATGCACGCACACTCACGAACAGACATGCTCACTATACACGCCTGCCTCAAAATTTGCGATGAACGCCAGCGCGCTCGCACCTGATTGGTCGAGCGCTCGCAAAATCACACCGGCCCGCCTTCGCACAACGCTGATACGATTCTAATAAGAATCTCGCGCTCGGCGGGCCTAATCACTATTCTGCTTGACTCGCTAGTATCACAAGGTGTCACTCTGCCCGTGACTCCTCCGAAACTCTACCTTTCACTGCATTGTTTTAAATTTAAAAGTTGTTCTCATTTACCTAACCCAAGAATATACAGTCCACTGCTCCACGAAGACCAAAGGCGCATGCCCCGCTGAGCGCTGCCCCTTACAATTGGTCCTTCTTGGCCGAATCACTGTTTCAAGCAAGTGCATATCAAGAAAAGAAGCAAGTGCATATCAAGAAAAGAAGCAAGTGCATCTCAAGAAAAGAAGCAAGTGCATCTCAAAGAAAAGAAGCAAGTGCATCTCAAGAAAAGAAACAAGTGTGCGTCAAAGCAAGAAAGAAATACGAACGCGCGAGTGTTAGCAGTTGGTCTTGCCTAACCACTGTTAATTACTTGTTACAAATCGTCATTACGTACGTGGCCACCTAGCGGTGTTAAAGGCCATCACAGCGTACGGAGGCATAGTGAAGTGGCTGACGACTTCACGCACCTCCCCAGGTGTCATAGTCAGACCTCGCCGGTACGGTGCGGGCACGTTCTGGGGCCACAGGTTGGCACGCAACGACAAGGGTGGTTTTCCCGCCATTCTTTAATGCTCCCGTGAACACCTGCGCCCTATGCCGGGAGGTTCCTACCTTCCTATCCCGTACATTCCCATTCCTGGTCCGGCATCACCGCGGTAGTAGTCCGGCCAGGCAGATAGGCAAGATAGGCAAGTTAGGTAAAGACATTAAGAACAAGTGAAAGTGAAAGTGAAAGTGTTAATTTAAGATATTGTTAGGAGTAGGGTCCCCTCGTGCGCAATGGAAGACGTACGTGTATTACGTTCGGGCAAAACTACACCCTCCACCGACACCACGCCGACGTCAGGCCAAACCACGTCTACAGAATCGAATACGTGGAGTAAGGGCACCAGCGCCGAGAATACTAGCGGAAGCAGCAACACGCGCGGTAATAACGAGCAGATAGTCGAGAACAGGGCAGAAGAGCTAGATAGTCAAGTAAGGAGTGCGCCGGGCACAGTTGTTAATATTCCCGTGGATAGGGCCAGTAGCCGATTATCTATGTTAAAAGCCGAGTTAGAATTACATAATTCCGAATTAGCACGGGCTAGGGCGGCATCCGCGGCTGCATTGAATCGTTTAGAAATAGCCAGAATCGAACTGGAGAGCTCAAACGACGCGGAACAGCCACCCAGTAGAGAAGAGTCACGCGTTAAGGGTTGGATATCGGAACAGTGCGTAACTAAAAGACCGGTAATACTAGATAACGCCCAGATCCCGGGACAGGTGCCGCGACCACCCAACTCTGTTAGGGGCGAGCCACGCGTTGGCAAAGACGTGTCGAGTAGTAGCAGCGACATGGCAATGCTGGCCAACGCGATTATGCAGGCGGTTAATTCCAATACATCGAAAGCTCCTAAATTCATCCACGAGCTACCCCACTTCGACGGGGCCATAACAGAATGGATGGCATTTAAATCAGTCTTCAACGACACAGTAGACACGTTTACCGACGTACAAAATGTAGCCAGATTAAGAAAAGCACTGCGAGGTGCAGCCCGCGAAACAGTTAGAGCTTTACTATTCACGTCGTCCGATCCATACGAAGTGATGGACACCTTAGAAAGGCGATACGGCCGACCGGAATTACTTATATTATCGGAATTAGATAACATTAAGCGAATGCCCCGTATGGGCGAAGACGGGCGCAACATCAGTAGTTTCGCGAGCAAAGTATCCAATACAGTAGCGGCCATAAAATCACTAAATCAACCGCAATATTTGTACTCGCCCGAGTTAGTGAGTCGTATAGTAGAAAAACTTAGCACGATTTTAAAATATAAATGGTACGAATTTAGATCGGAACGCTCCGGAGCGCCCGAGTTAGAATTGTTGTCCCGTTTTCTTAATATCATGGCCGATCAGTGCGGCGCTATGTTCGCCTATGAAACAACACGTGATGAGAGAAAAAATCGAATGAAACCTCGCGTAGTAAACACAACCCGCGAACGGGAGCGTCCGCGCATGCGCCATCCACAAGAGGAGAGTGATAGCTCGTGTTACGAATCGGAGCCGGAGACCAAACCGTCACGTAAAACAGTCGCCACCATAAAAAAGCAAACTTCGAGACCGCAAAAACCCCGCCCGTCGCGACCTAGTGTAGAACCATCAGTAGACGCGAAAATAAAATGTAGTATATGTTCAGGAAACCACGGCGCCGCGGCGTGCGCGGACTTCACGAAACTATCGGTTAAAGAGAGATGGGAGACGGCCAAACGTGATAGATTATGTTTTAGGTGTCTAAGTAGCTCACATCCGCGAATGTTCAAATGCAAATACATACCGTGCGGAGTAAATGGGTGTGAAGCCTCACACCATAAAATGTTACACGGCAACGACGGCACATCAAGGCCAGCGCGCGGTAATGTCAGCTCCATAAATCATATACATGCGTCTAACACCTACTTAAAGATAGTACCGGTTGAGATTAGCGGCCCCATAGGTTCGACCACCACTTACGCCTTACTTGATGAAGGTTCAACCATGACGCTCGTTGAACAAGGCACGGCGGACAGCGTCATAGAGAGAGGGCACGGCCAGTTATTATCGTTGGAAGGAGTAGGGGGCAGTCGCATAGACGAAATAGAATCGTGCCGCATCACGTTATCGATCCGTGGTCTATGCAATAGAAATATAGAAACCATGAGTGCGAGCACCATAGGAAATTTAAACTTAGCGAAACAAAAAATAAGCAGGGACTTAGTGCGACAGTGCAGCCACCTAGCGGAATTAGAGGACGAACTATGCTATGAGTTGGGTAAACCGACCATATTAATAGGCCAGGACAACTGGCACTTAATTACGTCTAGGCAGTTACGAATCGGCAACAGAACTCAACCAGTGGCATCGTTAACCAAATTAGGATGGGTACTGCACGGGCAGGACGCACGCCCACGTGGCACGGTCGCATTAATAAACCACGTGCGTCCCACGCCGACAGACGATCCCGCGTTAGATCTAATTAGGAATTTCTTTAGTATAGAATCGCTAGGCATAGAAGCGCGGCGGCCAACGTCAGACCCTGAACAGCGCGCCCTAGCGATTCTAAATAAAACTTGTAAGAAAATAGATCACAACAGGTTCGAAGCGGGTTTACTATGGCGAACCGACGATGAGATAATGCCTAATAACAAAAAACAAGCTCTCAGCCGTCTATACAGTTTAGAAAACAAGTTAGATAAAAATTTAATTCTAAAATCCGAATATAACAAGCAGGTAGGCAATTTAATAAAGGCAGGCTACGCAGAAAAAATTGACAACCCAGTTACGTCACCACGCAGCTGGTACTTGCCGCACTTTTCGGTAGTGCACCCCCAAAAGGGTAAGGTACGATTGGTGTTCGATGCAGCAGCCAAGTACGGGGGAAAGAGTCTGAACGATGCACTCCTGACAGGTCCTGACTTGTTACAATCTTTATTCGGAGTATTGATTAGGTTTCGGGAAGGTAGGATCGCAGTGGTAGCAGACATAAAGGAAATGTTCCTTCAAGTGAAAATCGCTCAGCAGGACCGTGATAGTCTACGATTTTTATGGAGGGGCGAGGATAGGCAGGGACCGCCACAAGAATACCGCATGACGTCATTAATATTCGGGGCGGCATCCTCTCCGTGTACCGCCATTTATGTGAAAAATAAAAACGCAGAACATCACGGCCAGCAGTATCCCGAGGTCGCGAAGGCCACAGTGCGTAACTTTTACATGGACGATTATTTAGGCGCGTTCGACACCGAGAGCGAGGCAAAGCGAGTGATAGATGCCATGTACAAAGTACATTTAGACGCATCCTTTGAGTTACGCGGATGGGCGTCGAACGTGCCCGGAGTGATAAGCGGTGTCACTGATACGCGCAGTAGCGATTCGACCACATTAGGTAAAAGCGATATAGAGCGAACATTAGGTCTCATATGGAACCACACACGCGATACATTAGGTTTCAACGTCAACCTTAGGAGTACGCCCGCGAGCGTCATAGATGGCAGCACTTTACCTACCAAGCGACAAGTAACCAGCGCGGTCATGTCTGTGTTTGACCCGCTAGGTTTGGTTTCACCGATTACGATGATAGGCAAGTGTCTTATTCAGGAGATATGGCGAAGCGGGATAGGTTGGGATGACCCCATCACAAAGGAAAATCACGTGACATGGTTATCATTTATTAAAAACTTAAAACTTTTGAAAAAACTAGAAATAGATAGATACGTACCTGCCACGCCCTCTGGCGAGGGGGAGTTACATGTTTTTTGTGACGCGAGTGAAAAGGTATACTCGGCCGCGATATATCTAGTAAGTACAAGGTCGAACGGTACAAAGACATCGCGACTGGTAGCCGGCAAAGCCAAAGTAGCTCCGTTAAAACCCATCTCGATACCCCGCCTAGAGCTTCAAGCAGCAGTGTTAGGTAGTCGACTAGCCGAATCGGTCAAGCGCGAGTCGGATTATAAGATAACAAAATGTCATTACTGGTCAGATTCTAAAACGGTATTAACTTGGATAAAATCTGACCCGCGCACGTTCAAGTCATTCGTAGCTCATAGACTAGCCGAGATAGAAAACCTAACCACTCCAGCTAACTGGCGATGGGTACCCAGTGCAGATAACGTCGCGGACGACGCGACCAAGGGCATTCCTGTCGAATTTAACGCAGAGCATAGGTGGTTCACTGGACCCGAGTTCATTAGGCATGACTCCGCATCATGGCCACGAGAGAAGCTCCCCGCGGCGCCGTCACCCCCTTCAGGGGAAGAAAGAATCCTGAAACAAGTACATGTAACCATTAGGCATGACGTGAGTGATTACTTACCTCAATTAGAACGTTTCTCTAAATATACGCGATTAATACGTGTTGCTGCCACCGTTCTTCTCGCTGCCGAGGTATTTAAAGCCAAATTACTCAAAATAAACACAAGTACAGAGCTCGCACCAAACCACATGAGACTGGCCGAGCTATTACTAGTAAGACGAAGCCAATATAACTCGTTCGGCGAAGATATCACGACGATAGAGGCTGGGCGGCGACCGCCGAAGAAGTCCCCGTTCTACAAGCTCTCCGTGAAGATCGACCGCAACGGCATCCTGTGCTTAGATAGCAGAATAAGAGATAAGCATAACCTGCCAGTCTTACACGCAAAGGAAGGCTTCACTCAGCTGTTGGTGCATCATACGCACGCAACCTTCAACCACGGCAACCATCAGACCGTAATGAACGAGTTGAGACAACGATACCATATAATAGGACTGCGCGGTGTTATACGCTACATATGCAACAAATGCCAATGGTGTCGAACCTATAGGGGGATCCCCTCAAAAATCCCCTTAGGCGACTTACCTGCAGAAAGGCAGGCCCATAACCAACCGCCCTTCACAGCAACAGCGGTAGACTACTTTGGGCCGATGCATGTAGTTGTCGGGCGAAGACGAGAAAAGAGGTGGGGCGCACTATACACCTGCCTCACCACACGAGCAGTGCATCTGGAGACGGTCACATCTCTCTCGGCCTCCTCCATGATCATGAGCCTGCGCAGAATGATAGCTCGCCGTGGCACGCCGACAGTAATATACAGCGACAACGGCACAAACTTCGTGGGCGCCGAGACTGAAATCGCCGAGGCCATAAAGAACAACGGTCACGAATTAAAAGCTTTCGCATCTGAGAAACTGATCACCTGGAAGAAAATACCACCCGGTGCCCCGAACATGGGAGGAGCTTGGGAGAGAATGGTTAGATCAGTAAAGTCAGCTTTGAAAGTCACGCTGAAAGAGAAATCCCCCCCGATGATATACTTCATACGCTGTTACTAGAAGCGGAACATATTGTTAACTCAAGGCCATTGACACCGGTGAATCCCAATCTAGATGAAGAAGCGTTAACCCCAAACCACTTTCTTATTGGACGCTCAAGTGGAATGTCACCGCTGGGTTTCTTCAAAGACACGCCACTGAACGCACACTCTTGGAAGGCTACACAAGCATTAGCTGACGCCTTCTGGACACGCTGGACAGCAGAATACAGACCTCTCTTGATGCCCCGGTCTGGCTCCACCTCCCAGCATGCGAACATAAAAGTCGGTGACATCGTAGTCATATGTGATGGCACAATGCCCAGAGGAGTGTGGCCTCGAGGCGAGGTGGTAAAAGTCTACCCAGGGCCCGACGGACGAGTTCGGGTGACCGAGATCAGAACAGCAGCAGGATTGCTTCGTCGTCCGGCCTCTCGTCTTATCGTAATTACAACTGCGAACTGAGTATATGGTGCTTGCGCACGAGGGGGAGATTGTAAATAACAGCTTAGATTATAGTTTAGCTCATAAGTTTAATTGTTATTTTTCTCGTCGTAATTCTTTTATTTTATACACAATTGTTAAAATTATATACATAAGCATTTGTAACCATAAATTTTATATGAATAAAGAAATGCACGCACACTCACGAACAGACATGCTCACTATACACGCCTGCCTCAAAATTTGCGATGAACGCCAGCGCGCTCGCACCTGATTGGTCGAGCGCTCGCAAAATCACACCGGCCCGCCTTCGCACAACGCTGATACGATTCTAATAAGAATCTCGCGCTCGGCGGGCCTAATCACTATTCTGCTTGACTCGCTAGTATCACAAGGTGTCACTCTGCCCGTGACTCCTCCGAAACTCTACCTTTCACTGCATTGTTTTAAATTTAAAAGTTGTTCTCATTTACCTAACCCAAGAATATACAGTCCACTGCTCCACGAAGACCAAAGGCGCATGCCCCGCTGAGCGCTGCCCCTTACAGTAACCAACTGATCTCAACCACGGTTCAAGCCTTGTCGTGGCGCCGCTCAGTAGCCTTAGGTGAATCCATCACATTGAGCGAAGAAAATTGAGCTGAGGGAGCTGCTCCTTGTACTCCTCTTATAAGAAGAGGGGACAAAAGAACTGGGGCCAAGGGGCGAGGACGGGAACCTCACCCCATTGTACTGTCATTGCGGCACAATCCCTCTGTGGAGATGGCGTCGTTCCCCTGAGGGACTGACTAGCCGTCGAGGTGTTTGCTCCTGTTTGCTCTCTTGCTCAACAGAGAGCTGCGTCCACTTACCACTTTTCGGGCGCGGCGAGTCCCACATACCCGACTGGGGAGACCCACTCCCCCACGGGTTGCCTCAGAGCATTTCCCAAAACCAACTGACAAGCTATTTATATTTTATGTATATCATCTATATTATTTAGGAATTTGATCAACGCGATTGAACATTCATCTTGAAATGATAAAACGACGACCGCAATAAAGATAAAATAATCAATGTAAAACTTATCATAAGCTAATATTACTAATCCCCTATGTTCCGGATATTTTGCTCGATATTTCAAAATTTTTTCGTCTGACAAAGCTTATAACTTTACCGATAAGCTTTGTCAAATTCGACAAATATTCCTATGTAACTTTCAATAAGATTTGCCATGACGCATATGATGATACTTCCATGAGTCACTATAGTTTATGATACAGATAAGCTTGTGTGTGTGATAAGACATAATATTGTTATGCCTCTATATTGATTAATTTCGAGATTAACAAAGTGAAACTTCCTGGTATTTTTTATATTTTTACTAGGTATACATATATTTAAGATTTTTTATATATAAATGATAATACATAATACATCCATGACCCAGGAACACAGAAAACTCATTGTTTCCTGGCGGGATCCGAACCCGCTACCTCCGGCTTGAGCGCCAACGCGGTAACCATTGAGCAACAGAGGTCGTCAAATAATTGACTTTTTGTTGATGATTCCGGCCATAAAATAATGAAGCCTCCCAATACCACCGGGCCCGGGGAAGCCCTGATGGTTATCTAGGACTCTCACTGCACTAAAACCCCAAGGTGTTCCTCCTCATATTTTATCCGTCCACTGCTGAACATAGGCAGTAAACGCCAAAGCGACCGAAAATTCATATTATGTATTTATATAATATCACAAAAATATCTTCACTATTATATTTGACGACGTCTGTGGCTCAGTGGTAATCGCGTTAGCGCTAAAGCCGGAGGTTGCGGGTTCGAATCCCGCCAGGGAACAAAAATATTTTCTGTGTTCCTGGGTCATGGATGTGTATTAAATATGTGTATTATATAATAAAACTCTTAAATATATGTATCGTTTAAAAGTATTAAATATATTTCCGTTGTCTGGTACCCGTAACACAAGTTCTTCGATAACTTACCACGGGACCAGATTGACGTGGTGTGAAAGCGTCCATAGATATTAAAATATTATATTAAATATTATTATTATTATATTCGTATCCGTCAACTGCTTCTTCAATAAACGACAAATTGTTGGTGCTTGGTTGTTACTTGTAAGTTGTAACTTAGTTGTTGGTAAAAGTTGTTACTTTGACCGGTCGCCGCGCGGAGAACGTCATCTCGTCCAGTTAGAGATAACAAAAAGATGTAAGTATTGACCTAATTGATGTAAACAGAATGAGCGGTCATCGAACGCCTGTTAAACATTTATAGCCACACGTGAATAAGCCGATTGCTGGCGTGGCGTGGAAATTATTGTATTAATTCATGCTTAACAAAATTTTAATTACATTTTATGAACATACATTTTTGGTAATCCAAATTTTTTTTCATCACGGCATATTTATTTATTTATTTTTTATAAATCACATTTTACCTGTACAAAATGATGTCAATTTTGCACATCTGCCGGGTGCCCCCGACGGAATATTTTTTTATTTTTAAGGCGAGTCACCGCAGGCGAAACGAGAAATAGGGTTTTTCAAATCAAATTTTTGAGATACTATTAAATAATGGTCTCACAAAAAATATCAGAGTCACCTAAACCTAAATATATTGTCTAAAGGATGGGGTAATTGGTTTCACGATAAGATAGTGTAACTTAAAGTGAAGAGTACTTTACTCGATCATAAGAAATTCTAAAAACATGCTAAAATAAAAATAAAACGATTTATTTATTAATAAAATATGTAAGTTTGCACATCATTTTTATATGGAAATATTTAATTTTAAATAATATAGAGCGTGATGATATTTTTTAATCTCAAGTCCTATTTTTTTTTTTCAAATTTATCTTAAAACTTGGACTCTATCTTAAGTTTTCACAACACGCTATGGTTTATTTCTTTTTAATTTAGTAATTATTACTTTTAAAGGTTTCAGAATACCTCCAGGTGCATGATTACTGCAATGGCCTAAGTTTTTACTGACTGGAGAGACGGAAATATTTTATGGGTTGGCCGCAACTTCCGACTTCCCTAAAGCTGTAGACATCGCCTTTGTAAGTACTTTCCTTTGATCAGAAAACCCATTATGTTGAGCAACGAGCCACCTGGCTTGGTCAATGTCCTCCATGGCTCTCCCAAAAAAAATTGGTCGCCGCTGCGCTACGACTAGATACCGCGCCGTACTTGTAATGTGCGGCAACAAATACCACGCCGAATTCGGCGTACCCGAGCCAGTCTCATTGCAATCGTTGTGTAAGGTGGAGGTACAGAGTGTTTTATTCAATTTTGGTCATTATCTGAAGTAAAATAAAGTAGACGTTAAGCGATCCCCACCATGGTTCAAGCCGTGGCGGTGGGGCACAGTAGACTAAGGTGAACCCAGCACCTTGGGTGAAGCAAATTGAGTCGAGAGAGCTGCTCTTTGTACCCCTCAGATGACAAGAAAAGGGGAAAAAGGAGGGGATGGTGCTGAAAACACTTCTATCTACAAATAATAGGTACTAAACACTTTCTCACTGGCTTCCATCGAAGGGATTCAGTCTGTACAGCGAGGCCCCATTAGTGCGTTGCTTCGTCGTCAGAAAAACGTTTTCTTATATTTTTTATGACACCCCATTATTTCGTTGCGTCGACACGTGCGACGTTTTAACGGATCGACAGACAAGAGATGAAGCGGGAGGGAGGATGATGCGCTGCAGAATCATAGCAGATTCTGTTGGTTTCTATGTTTATATCGGCGGTGGCGATCCATTGCGAAGGCTTAGCTAAGACGCAGCTGCGACGGCGTGCATACCCGCTTGCATCGCGACGTCGCGTCGTGCGTCGACGCAACGCAGCGCAACGCACTAATGGGGCCTCGCCCTTAAACATAAAAAAGCCAGTTCCGTTCACGTGATAGACGTGGATTTATTATTCATTGTATGTAACAATTAGATGAACTATAATTAATTTTATATCTTCTACATTTATCTATAATAATAGTACCTTATTATCATGAAACAAAATAAAAAAGGTATATTACCGTCTTCATTGTTTTAAAATTAATTTTATTTTAATAAACTATTTTGTTATTGAACGTTTCTTATTTTGTAAGCTAAAGCCTTTCCAATCTTTAATTGTAAAAAAACCGTCTTAAAAAAACTTAAAAGTAAAAGAAATAATTCCGTTTCTTTAATTATTCGCTATGTAAGTACATATTTGTTGCAGTGCAATTATAGTTCCACGAATTATTGGCATGTTGGTCTAGTGGTTAGTGACCCTGACTGCTAAACCAGAGGGTTGTGGGTTCGATCCCCACCCAGGACAAATGTTTGTGTGATGAAGATGATCATATTCATATTTTGTTCTGTGTCTGGGTGTAATTTATGTATAATATGTATGTATTTAGAAAAAGGTAGATATAATTATCAGTTGTCTGGTTACCATAAGAACAGGTTCTGCCTAGTTTGGGATCAGATGGCCGTGTGTGAGTTGTCCCAACATATTACAGGTATATTATTATTCACTATGTGAATCTCATTTCTTCTGTTAAACAACTTTGCATTCTTTAAACATATTTGGTTAGATTTACGCTAAAATTCTCCCATTACAATAATCATGCATCTGTAGATATCCTGAAACACAGAGCAATTACAAATAGGTCCGTGTTCTGAAACCTTTGAAAGTAAATAATTACTAAATAAAAAAAATAAACAACAATATTATACTCCGCGTTTGGCACTATATGTCAGCTGATTGGGACGGGATGCGGTCCTTCTTTGCATCCTACCCATGGGGGCAAATTTGCTTCTCGCTGGATGATCCAGACATCGTTGCCGATTCTGTTGCCGATGTAGTGCTGCAAGCCATGGAGCTTTTCATTCCAAGCTCTGCAGTGCCTATAGGCGGCAAATCCAAGCCCTGGTTTGGTGAAACCTGTAAGATGGCTGCACGCCATAAACGGTTAAGCTACCGAGCCTGGGCCAAAGCATTGATGTCCCAGGATGAAAAGACCAGCGCATTGAAGAAGGAGTATAACTTTGCCTCCAGGTCCTTCAAAAGAGCTATTGCTGAGGCAAAAGCGGAATACGTGAACAGAAGTGGCGAGAGATTGGTTCGACTCCCTTCGGGGACTCGTGCATTCTGGTCTCTTGCCAAGGCTGTTCAAGGGAATTTTTGTAAGCCATCCCTACCATCTCTGCACATGAGGAATGACTCGTTGGCCCACACCGCGAAGAAGAAGGCCGATCTTCTAGGCACTCTTTTTGCTTCCAACTCGACTTTGGATGACCAGGGAAAAATACCACCGACGATCCCTCGGTGTTATACTTCAATGCCGGAAATAATTTTCCGACAGAGCTCCGTACGCAAAGCACTCTTTTCGCTGGACATCCATAAGTCGAGTGGGCCTGACGGCATCCCTCCGCTAGTGCTACGAACTTGTGCTCCTGAGTTGACACCCGTCCTTACGCGTCTTTTCTGGCACTCTTACTCATTAGGCGTCGTCCCATGCTCGTGGAAGACAGCTTTGGTACACCCGATCCCTAAGAAAGGGGACCGCTCAGACCCGTCCAACTACAGACCAATAGCTATAACTACCTTGTTCTCAAAGATTATGGAATCCATAATCAACTGCCAGCTCCGGCGATATTTGGAGGAGCACCAGCTGATTAGCGATCGCCAATATGGCTTTCAACGGAATCGCTCAGCTGGTGATCTTCTAATATTCCTAACGCAACGATGGGCGGATGGCGGAGGCAATTGAGAGCAAGGGGGAGGCGCTGGCGGTTAGTTTGGACATAGCGAAGGCCTTTGATCGGGTGTGGCATAAAGCACTTCTTGCAAAGCTACCATCTTATGGGCTTCCCGAGAAATTATGTAGGTGGATCACCAGTTTTTTGGCAGACAGGAGCATTAAGGTCGTTGTCGACGGTGCATGCTCGGACCTCAAGTCTGTAAATGCTGGTGTTCCCCAAGGTTGTGTACTATCTCCAACCCTGTTTCTTCTGCATATCAATGATATGCTGAAAACCAGCGGCATTCATTGCTATGCGGATGACAGCACTAGAGATGCTTTATACACTGGCCGCCCTAATATTTCTCGGGAACAAGTCGATGAGTGTCGACTTGTTCACAAACTCGTGTCTGAAATCGAGTCTCTGCTGGCCAAAGTCTCGGAATGGGGGCGACTTAACCTAGTCCAATTTAACCCCAACAAGACACAAGTTTGCGCGTTTACCGCTAAAAAATCACACTTCGTCGTTCCTCTACAATTCGAAGGCACTTCCCTAACCGCCTCAGCCAGCATTGGGATACTTGGCGTCGATGTATCGAGAGATGTGCAGTTTCGTGGTCATTTGGAAGGAAAGGCTAAACTAGCCTCGAAGAAACTCGGCGTGCTCAATAGGGCGAAGCAGTATTTAATGCCTTCACACCGCCTTCAATTATACAAGGCGCAGATCCGGCCTCACATGGAATACTGCTCTCACCTCTGGGCTGGAGCGCCCCAGTATCAGCTCCTTCCATTTGACCGAATTCAACGCCGGGCGGCTTGAATCGTCGACGACAATGTTATCTCCAATCGGCTTGATTCTTTGGCGCTGCGTAGAGATGTCGGATCGCTCTGCATCTTCTACCGCATCTACCACGGGGAGTGCTCTGAGGAATTGTTCGGACTAATACCTGCAGCAGAATTCCACCACCGGACATCGCGGAAAAACTCCAAATTTCACCCTCACCATCTCGATGTCCGGAAATCCACAACAACTCGATTTTTACGGCATTTCCTGCCTCGCATGACTAATATATGGAATCAGCTGCCTCCTATGGTGTTTCCGAACCGATACGACTTAGGGACCTTCAAGAAAAGAGCATACTCATACCTGAAAGGCCGGCAACGCACCTGCTAATCCACTGGTGTAACGGGTGTCTGTGGATGTCGCTCTTCACATACCATCAGGTGAACCGACTATCCGTTTGCCCCCTCTTCTATATAAAAAAAAAAAAAAACTCGATCAAACATTGTAACTTGTACCAAAAAATACCAAAATTAAAACAAAAACCGGCCAAGTGCTAGTCGGACTCGCGCACAAAGGGTTCCGTACCATTACATAATATACAACTTACTTTAACAAAAATTAAGGTTTATGTTTATGAAATTAAATGTTTTTTTATATATTTCAGTTGATTGCATGAAAGGTAAATTGCGGTTTACGATTTATGACGTATAAAAAAAACTACTTACTAGATCATGTTCAAACAAATTTTCAGTGGAAGTTTGCATGGTAATGTACATCATATTTTAGTTCTTAGTTTTATCATTCTCTTATTTTAGAAGTTACAGGGGGGGGGGGGAGGACACACACATTTTTCCACTTTGGAAGTGTCTCTCGCGCAAACTATTCAGTTTAGAATAAAATGGTATTAGAAAACTCAATATCATTTTTGAAGACCTATCCATAAATACCCCACACGGATGGGCATGTAAAAAGATTTTTTGAGTTTTAGTTCTGTCCCAAATTTTTTTTTCTTTCTACTTTTGTGACGTATTTTTACTACTTTACACGTATGGGCGCGATGAAAAAAGAAAGTTTCAGTTCTAAGTATGGGGACCCCCAAAATTTATTGTTTTTTTTCTACTTTTGTGTAAAAATCTTAATGCGGTTCACAGAATACATCTACTTACCAAGTTTCAACAGTATAGATGTTATAGTTTCGGAAGAAAGTGGCTGTGACATACGGACGGACAGACAGACAGACAGACAGACAGACAGACAGACAGGGAGACGTACATGACGAATCTATAAGGGTTCCGTTTTTTGCCATTTGGCTACGGAACCTTAAAAACCCAAACTAGATCCGAAAAGATGTCTACAGATAATTCTTTTTTTTTTTTTTTAAGAAAACCAATAACGTATCTGTTAATACATACTTTAAGAATATTTTACTAAAAATAAGGCCAATAATATGTTTCCCTTCTTAGTTGCATTCGGACCAATGGGTTGGCGTGCTTAAAATGGTTACTGACCATTTAATTATTATTTAATTTAATAAAGTTATATGACTATTATATGGAATACAGATCACAGCGTGTTTATCCATGTCTCTATATACATATGCATACAGTACACACATACAGTATCTACATACAGTTTCCGCACAGTGTGTTGTGTGAATTCGGAGTTAGCGCCCTAGCCCTACGATGTCAACTATCTTGGGATCGGTTCATGACCACTAGGGCGCGTTAGCCCCCAGTAGTGTTTATCATCTTGATAGATAAATTCAGATTCTTCTGTAAGTATATCACAGAACTCCTAAACGACTGAACCAATTTCGATGAATTTATTTGTGTGTATTGATCGATGGATTCGAGAACGGTTTATATTCTTGATTTATTCTCTACATAATGTTTTGTATTGTCGACAATTTCGACTAGTAATATATTTTAATAATATTAGTAAAATATTTAATTATGATAAATTCTGAATTTTTCTCGCGTGCGAAGGGAGGACTTTATCTTGTAGTAGCAAAAACCATAGCGGCTATGTTTATTTAATGTACGCCCATATATTAAAAAAATATACTGTTAAAAGTCTTTATTTATCACTAATTCGGTGTTTGTACAAACAAATAATATCATACATAAACTTAAATTTATTACGAATATAAAAGTAACTCACTTTTATAACTAAAATTATAATCATCGTATATTATAAAAATAATAAAATGAGGATACCATTTTAAAATGGCTATCAAATAAAATGTATCCTAACTAATACAATTTTGTTTGTTTGTTAAGAAATTGTGCGGTACAGAGTTCAAAATCAATAATTCGGTAGGTTCGAAATTTTAATCCAAGAACGGACTGCTTTGTGACTTAAACCCAATGATATTATATAGAAAAAGAATTCCTCTTTTTTCATCATTGCTTAAACCGCTGTGTCCGCGCTACTGATAAAATTAACTAGTTTTGCTTTTAGCTTTATGTGAATTCATTTTAGTTTATTTTTGCTTTCAGAATTATCTGACGGTCAACTGACGTCAGGTTGTTGTAACCTACTAGTAACGCAAGGGTTTCGAATCCCCAAGCCTCAATGAATATTCTGACTATCGGAGTCATAAGACATTTAGCACACCAATAGTCAGAATGAATATAATATGAATGATGTATTTCTATAAATTAAATTTCTGATATCTAATAAATAATCTTTTTTATCGGACTTGCTTCGGCTTTAGATAATTGTAGTGTTTCATTTTTGTAACTTTATTCAGCCAAAATAAGTCCACTGCTGAACGTAGGTCTCCCCCAAAGGTCTCCACTACGCCCGGTTCTTCGCATCCAGCGGATTCCTGCGATCGTGCGTTTGTTCATAAATATCATTTTTATTATTTAGTTTTTTTGGCAAGAAGTCCAGTTTGGCAATATTATATTGAATAGAAAAAATCAAGTCCTTCAAAAGCACCAATCGAGCCAGAAATTAGAAGAATGCGGGGATGACATATTATATTGTATACGGCGATGATGATAGCGTTCTCATCATTTTTCCTATGACCAGCGGGGCGTTAACTTAGAAGCCTCCACGCTCAAACGATATTCTTGCAAGAGACAAGGATGACTAATTTTCTTATGGGCACACTACAAACTCAAGAGATTATTGCTATGCATTTTTAAATTATATTACTCTCACCCCGCGGTTTCTCGCGCGTTGTTCCTGTTCCTGTGAGAATACGGGATTAAAATATAGCCTTTGTTACTCGGTAAAAATGTAGCGTTCTAATGCTGAAAGAATTTTTTTAATCGGTTTACCTTCAAAAGAGATTTGCATGCGCTGATGATTTGAAAAATCCCTTTTGGAAGGTAGTTTTTTTTTTATGTTAGTTGGATAGGCAAACTGGCAAACGTACCACCTGATGGTAAGTGGTCGACGTCGCCCATGAACATAAACTAGTATACCTGGAGCGAGCCCAGGCAACTCATCTATGTGTTGCCTATTCTGAGACATAAGATGTTAAGTCTCGGTGCCAGTAATTACACTGCCTGTCTTGCCCTTCTCTCCGAAACACAGCAAAGCTGTTTCACGGGAGTATCAAGCAAGATGGTGGTACCCACGCAGCCGGGAGCGCGGCACAACGCTTCCCTCCTACCGGTAAAGTAAAGTAGTACTTTTTTTAATAAAGAGCCACGTTGGTTTAGTGGGTATGGCTCGACCTCTTGAGTGAAAGGTCTGTTTTCGATCCTCTGACCCCTGTGGCACCTTGAAATGGGTTTTCCTAAATTTCCCCGTGCACCTGAACATGAGACTATCGCTTGCTCACGGGTGAAGGAAACATCTTGAGGAAACTTGCGTGCCTGATAAGATTAAAAGTCTTTGAAGGTATGTGAAGTATGGTGCACTGGGCCAGCGCATCGGTGAACTATGGCCCAACACCCTCCTCGCCTGATTTCAAGGAGGAGACCGGTGTCCAGCAGTGAGACATTATTGTGGTTGATATTATTATTATATTATTATTTATAATACTTATTCATAGTAAGCGTAATCGTATATCGGAACGAGTCTTTACAGTAATTTATTATTTTATCCTGTTCTATAGTGATGAGCAACATTTTTATTTTTGGTCCAACACTGGTACGACCAAGAATCTAAAACTGCTTAGAAACTGGTTGATACGTTTAATTAAATATTACTTTAATTGGTTGTATTTTTGGAGTTTTTAATATTATTCAACTAGATTGACGCTTCCATGCTTAACATATTCAGAATAGAGAAATCTCCAGTCCTATCTCTGTATAAAAATAAGTAGTCCACACAATCGATAAACATAAACGACTTCCCTGGGGTCAAATGTTTTTTTCGGATGGATCTATGCTAATGGCCAAACGGCCCTAACGCTTCATCTGACTGTTGTGAGCCGATTTGGCTCACTTAAAATTGATTATTAGTAGGGGGTTGCCCCCCGCCAACGGCCTCCTGGCGTCGGGTTGGGGACCATATGAACAATATATTATGTAGGTATATAATATATTAAAGTCTGGTCCGACGAGAATTTGACGTTGTAGTAGTCTATTAATTATAATATGTAGTATGCGTATAAAGTAATATTAATACACTGAATTAGTTAGCCAATTAGCTCGTCTTTGTGTTTACCTTTTTAACCTCCTTACCTGCGTGATACGCTTCATTCTATAAATATGCTTAGCGAATAAGAAGGTTACCTATAGTGCCTAAAATGAATAATTCGTAAATTTACACATATTCCGCTAAAATCTAAAAAGATCTATTACGATACAATGAGTCTAACTGAGTGGGTTTTAACGTTCGTAATTCTAAGACCATGAAATAAAACACTATCTTGGACATGGTCTTGTTTTGCCCCTCACTATGGTCCGAGTATAAAAACGGTTGCGAGCGCTAAATGTATTTAATACAAAAAGTTTATGGTACAGTTATGGAGGCTATTCCAAATAATCGTTTACTAGAATATAACCCTGATACTTTGCAGTATCTACGGGAACTGTATGGCTTCGATCAACAACGGATGAATGAAGCAATTGATATCTTAGAAGAATGGTTAAAGAAGCAGGAGCATTTTGTCAAAAAGACATTTCGTGAGTGTTTTATAAACCATACATACAATTTATGATAACAATAAAATATGACTGGCCTGTTGGTCTTGTGGTTAGTGACCCTGACCTGAACCAGAAGGTCGTGGGTTCGATTCCCACCCAGGACAAATGTTTATGTGATTAGCATGATCATTTGTTCTATGTCTGGGTGTAGTTTATTTATAATATGCATGTATTTAAAAATATATAAGTATATATCAGTTGTCTGGTTGCCATATTACAGGCTCTGCCTAGTTTGGGATCAGATGGCCGTGTGTGAGTTGTCCCATCATCATCATCATCATCATCATCATCAGCCTCTATCCGTCCACTGCTGAACATAGGCCTCCCTCAATGAACGCATCCAACATATTATTATTATTATAAAAGTTAACAAAAATATTTACATACATGAATGTAATATTGTGCAATTGAGGATTTAATGGAAAAATTTAATTACCAACTTTATAAACCGACAACAGCTTCTTATTAATACTTATTATTGTTTAAATAGTGACTGACTAACACATTTAATCTGTATGAACAAAAAATAATAAAAATTGAATAACAATGCATTAAGATTACATAAAAGTATTATTGTATATTATAAGTTGTGAATTACTATGAGTAAGTATTATTTTTATTACAATAACAGCGCCTTTCTTTTTTTTTTTGGATTCGCTGAGGAATTCGACAGGCATACTACCGGGTGCCGGGGGGGAGGGGTACTCTCGGCGCCTGAGAAGATGGTAAGGACGCAGACTCTACCCAGTGGTGTTCTCCTCTTCGTTTGGGTGACCCGACGCGAGAGCTGTGGATGTCCATACCGGGCCACAACGATGTGCCATACGGCGCTTTTCTCTGGCTTACGGCTATTATAGCTCGGACCTTACGCATGCGCAGCGATAGGCCACGTACAGCACATAACATACATAACACCGGCGTTATGAGACAGCTATGCTGTCGTGTTTCGTGCGGTTTGTGAGCTTCCGGTGGGCCATTGGGGGAATAGGGAAAAGGAGGGCAACGCATCTGCATAACTATTTGTTGTGCGGATGTCTATGGGCGTCTGTAGTCACCATAATGCTCCGACTGCTCGGTTGCCACCTTATGACATAAAAAAAGGCTTGGAACAAGGGTAAACTTTTGTGATTGTTAGATAACTAAGAACATAAAGGCAATTACAATATTTTGACATTTGTGTGAAATGTTTTTTTCACATGAATTCTAAGTCATGCCGAAATCCAACGAGTTAAATTATTAGTTTTCAAAGCCAAGGCTCTGAAAAATAAATAAATATGCGACAACACCGACGCAAGCATCTGTATATAATTGCACGCGGAAAATAACAGCGGGACGATCATTGAAATATGGTTTTAATACAACTTTCTGGCGATGTTTAAGTTATATGTCGCTCTTAATTATTTTTCAATTTTATTTATTTATTTAATGGATACACCGACAAGGAACAAACATTATTATAAGCTAAAATTGCACATGTAACAAGTCGATTATATTATCTAAATGCTGCCTTAATTATAAATAAATCTTAGCCTTGCCCAAGGGTCAAGGCCTACCTTTCTCACCTCAATTAAATGTGAATTTGGCTTTTAACGGGCTATTATTATAACGGCCATTTAAATAAAACTTAAAAATTCGTTTTTCTTTTCAAAAAGGTATTAGGTACTGATTATTTATAGAAATTAGCTCATACCATTGTATTTCATTTTTTTTATAGCTAGAGAGTATTTAGAAAGAACAATAATTCATAATAAGGGTTCCGTGGAAAAATCCAAAAAGAAATTAGACAGGTTATGCACATTGAGAACACTATTACCGGAGTTTTTTGTCAACCATAATGCTCGAGAACTGTTGACTCAAGACGCTTGGTGAGTCTATACTATGTTTAAGGTATTAATGGTAGGTAAATAGACGAAGCTACTTGACAGACATGAACATAAATGACCTAGAGCACTCAATGGCAGGTCCTGGCAAATGAACGCATGCCTAGTAAAAAAGGCAACGCATGAAGAAAAATTTCGGTGCCAGCGGTTAAGTAAATGGACCCATCATGGGGTTAACCCCATATGGGTTATGGCTTAAGCCATACGCGGCGCTAAGAGCATACCTTTTCACATTAAATAAGTTGCTATTTTGTTATCCTCGTTCAAAGAACAACATGAACACCACGACAGCCAACCATTATTTAGGTACGAATTATTAAAAAAAAATTAACACTTTGCTTAATTTCTCAAATAAATTAAAGCCCCATTAGTGCTTCTTAAATTTTAGTGTTGTCATTAGTTGTTTTTAACCGACTTCAAAAAAAAGGAGGTTCTCAATTCGTCTGTATGTTTTTTTTTGTATGTATGTGACACGATATCTCCGCCGTTTGTGAATGGATTTCGATGGTTATTTTTTTGTTTGAAAGCTGGTGTTTCCAACTTGGTCCCATATTAATTTTATTAAGATCTGACAAGCCGTTTTTTAGTTATTCCCAATAATGCCTATTTGGTTGGTTTTGTTTACCTTGATGATATGATTATTTTATTACGTGTCGATGTAACAATTGTATAGGATGCTTTGGTAGCACACCATAGTATGTCGCGGTCATCGTAATCATCATCATCATCATCATCATCATCACCATCACCATCACCATCATCATCATCATCATCATCCTTTATCCATCCACTGCTGAACATGCCTCCTTCAATGAACGCCAAGACGACGAATTTCGGAATCACAAAAAATTAAGAAATAAAAACATTTTACAAAAAATTAAAACCGACTTCAAAAATACTAAACTAAAAAGTAATAAAATAACGGTTTCTTTAATGTTTGTGAGTACAACATATTATCAACTTAATATTCTACTAATGTACAAACTTTGCGTTTACCACGTCATTATAGTTACTTTTGGAGTCGGTGTCAGTCAAGGTAGGTAATGTACAGCAACAAATACGACCCCGACTCCAAAAGTAACTATAATGACGTGGTAAACGCAAAGTTTGTACATTAGTAGAATATTAAGTTGATAATATGTTGTAATCACAAACATTAAAGAAACCGTTATTTTATTACTTTTTAGTTTAGTATTTTTGAAGTCGGTTTTAATTTTTTGTAAAATGTTTTTATTATATTTAGTTATAACACAAAAGCCTATCATAGTCTAATATGTTTGATACATCAAATTATATATTTAGTCGTAATTTATACTTTATTACACATATAAAAAAAACACGAACATTACGGAAATATAATAATATAATGATAATTTTTAGCGAAGACTACTTGATGCCAAAGATGACTCCAGATTATCATCGAGTTTATATTATAAAAGCTAACAATGTTAAGTACAGTGCAACAACAATATCTCAACATTTGAATTATTTTCTACTTGTAAGTATGTGTTTTTCATCTTTTTTTTCACTTATTCTCTATTTAAAGTGAACGCACACTTATCAGTGCTGAACGCGTCGAACCAGTTGTACGAAAATAATTTTAGAATACTTTATATAAACTCCCATGAACCTCACACATAACTCTAACATACCGATGAAACTTTAAGGACCGTAGGCCAAAAGCCTCATCCGAAAAAAGATAACGTAAATAATCACTGCCCGCTTAGAATTGCCTTAATCTGTGACCAGAATAATCCACTTTGACTTCGAAATCTTCGACGTTCTAGTATTAGTTTGTTTTTTTCTAGTATTATTTTTTTGTTGTCGCAGTAGAAATACTTTTCGCATTCACCTGAGGTCGTCCCCGGGGATATGTGGGACTCCCAGGGCCCACCGAACTACCCCCGGCGCCGGTATACCGCACTAAAACAATGGCGAGTTGCCTTCAGCCGCTCTAAGGGGAGTGTCCCTGATCTGACTAACATATTTCCCGCAACCGGCTGGATCTTAACCCCCCGCTACCGGCCGGTTCCTCCTGCACACTTCTACGTCGGCGGAGCGGGGCGGCCGTGGCATCGTCCTCTCTGTCCCGCTCCGCTCCCTCCTTCTGCGAAATTACAATTTCGTAGAAGGTGACGCCGCCTGCCAGGCCTCATCGTTCTCGAGCATGCAGCTCACACTCGAGAGCAAGAGGTCTCCTCCAAGCACTGCCACGAGGTCGATGCTGTGCGGCCCATCTATCGCACACCCCTAGGGTTTCTCCTGGTCACAGATAATCTCTTACCTATCAGATGATATTATGTAAGATGCAGATATTTTTATCTTATAATGGTAGATTGCATCGTCAAACTGCTACCATTTAAATATATACTTACCTAACAAGTAAAATAAACGATTAAATAATGTGATAATTATTAATATTCAACCATTTTAAATAAAAATATTTTATTGCAAGTATTATTAGTATACAAAAAGATATTTAAAATGATCAAAATATAATAATAGCATAACCATGATTATATATATATTTAAATATATACATATATGTAACGCGAGTGGCCAGTTGTAAATCGCAGCGCGCCGAAAAGTATTGTATAATGTGTCAATCGACGATAGCGCGTCTCGCCCCGCACGAACCCCTGCTTCTAGATGCATCGAGAAGCAAAACGCTACGCATGCGCACGGGATCGCGGTGCGCATCCCGCGCGCACCGGGCCGAGCACTACTCGAGGAGTCGGTTTTAGAATTCGGTTGCGAACGGTCGAGTGTTAATCTATTACATTGCATACCCATAGCAACTGATTTTGTTTATTATATATTACTAGTAACGTGATTAAATATACAGTTATACAAGAAAACGATCTTATTCCACATTAAATATATATATATATATATATATATAAAACATATATTAAAGTAGGTGATTTGCGTTGAAATTGTGAGGCCACAAAATATATCATAACAATATCTAACCTAAATAATATAAACCTTGTTTACTATAATAAGTGGCAGTACTATATTATGTACCTATATCAAAGGTTTCATACAATTACACCGTTTCCTTTTATCACTATCCAATTTTTTTTTCTATTCCTTTCATTCGGCCTGTGGGATGTAGATGATAGCCGCAAAGGGAGATCTCCGACCGAGCGATATGCTGTGACGAGCTGTGTAACTTCGATAGCGTGATTCAGGAATGTGGCGCTGATTGTTCTGCCACAAGCAAGTTCAAAATAGTACATTACAGTATCTTTTTGAACGTCAATTGAATCTACCACCGGTTCCAAGGTAAGCCCACTGAGAAGAACCGGCGAAACAAACAAAGTCATTTTGACAAAGTCAGGTGCACGGGAAAATTTAGAAAACCTTATTAATCAAAGGTGACCGAAGCTTCGGTGAGGCTCAACTTTTTTTTAGCACCCGAAAAGGATTCGTCGACCGTATCGGATTTGACTTGTCTAAATCCTACTCTCCCGAGTACTCGCGCGATGTGCCGCCGGCGGGGGGCGACCCCCTTTTCGAATAATTCTTAGATGAGCTCACTGACTATTCCGATTGAGCCTAAAGTCTAGCCCTTCCGAAAAAAAACATTTCTTTTAATATGTCCGCATGAAAAAAAAGTGTAAAAAAGTAGAATTACAAATGATGTTTTAGTCATCATTTTCCGTCTATTCTGACCTTTAACGTTAATTTTCTACTCGCAAAAAAATAATATTTTTTTTATTCAGATTTCAGATTTCCTGCAGGTACATGATTACTCCAACGGCCTAATAATCTTAGGCGACTGGCGGGAAGGAAATCCTATTGACTATGGACTGTCAGTAAACTTTTCAGATTTCCGTAAAACTTTAGATATCGCTTTCGTAAGTATTTTCCCATTTAATTAATCAAATTCCAAACGTTAATTATTTTTGTTATATATTTTTGGCAATAGCTGCTACCCGAGTTTTTTAATCAGTGAATTAAGTAACCGTTTAATGAGATCATAAATACAAGAGTGCAATGTTCTCTAACCGACTCTAGCGCGTCCTTGAACTCTAAGGTCATCGGCGGAAATAAAGCTCGCACAATTTTTCATTATGAAGTATCATAAGTCATTAAGAACAATCTTCTATTAGAATATCTCTTGATATCTAAGATAGTTTACACGTTAATTAAATGCTAGTAGGCAATGTATAAAGTAAGACCTCCGGTAGACCATTGGGGGATAGGGAAAAATCCTCTGCTATAAGGTTAAGAGTGCGAAGCGCCCGCGTCAGTGGCGCCTCACTTAATAAATTAGTGCGACCACGAGGTACAGCCAGCAGGTGAGGCCGACGTCGTCGCCACACATACCTGTCTGGCACATACAGACACACCAAACACAATATATCGGCGTGATGTACCTTACCTTATGCCGTAAAAAAGACCTATGTTAGTGTTCTAAATGATAATGTATTGTAACAGGAGTCTTCCCGTGACCAGGGTTGCTTTAAAGTATCCTAAACGTAAGTCATGTTAACATCAAAATAAATTAGGTATATATATATATATATATATATATATATATATATATATATATATAATATTATATTTTAACTCTGATAGGTATACATCTGAGTTTATGTGCCAGCATTTTAGCAATCCGATCATACGTAAGACGTCAAATATAACGCCTTAAATGAAAAAAATATATATAAAAAATGTGTTCTTTTTCTTAAGGAAGGTCATAGCATGAGGATAATTGGAATACACTTATTGACTGGATCAATAGCCGTTGAGGCGTTTGTAACACTAATGAAACAAGTGGTAAGTCCAAAGATCGGAAACAGGATTCAAACCCACAAGTCTATGGAGACAGTATATAAATATATACCAAAAGACTATCTACCAAAGGAGTATGGTGGAAAACAGAAGCCGTTAGCTGAACTGCGTGGTAATTTCATTTTAAAATTCTTATCATTATTATTAACTTACCCGCAGAATCGCCCGCGTTAACTTAGATTTACAACCGTACCCGGATTGATGATGATTACTTTTATTGCCTTAGTTACTTCTTATAACATCAGCTATCTGTCAGTGAAATTCCCGTCAAAATCGGCCTAGCCGTTTCAGAGATTAGCCGGAACAAACAGACAGACAGACAGACAAAATGGTAAAAATGCTATTTTGGTATGTAGCGTATATAAAAATCGGTTATATTAATATCTATTACAAACAATCACTCCAATTTTTCTGACCCTTCTCATTTTTAGCCCCCGACGCAAAAAAGAAGGGTGTTATAAGTTCGAAGTCGATGTCTGTCTGTCTGAGTGTGTGTGTGCGTGTCTCTGGCATCGTCTTAAACGGGTGGAGCGATTTCGATGTAGTTTCCTTCATTTGAAAGCCAGTTTCCTTGCGGTGGTTCTTAACTATGTTTGGTCAATATCGGGCCAGCAGTGTAAGCGTTATCAGCTCTTTACCAAAATGTAAGACATTTTTGGCAAATGAATTACGAAGAGAACGGGGTTTTTTTTAATTTTAATTTAATTATTATGCTACAATAATTTACCTACTACAACAGCATCTTACTACAAATTCACTACTTTGATTATTGTCTTCATTATCTTGCATAATCAAGTAAACTGGGCAAGATTTATTATTGTTAAGACCAAATGGAGATAAGTAATGATTATTGCCAGTTATAAAACCTAATAATAGTATCAAAAGACGAAAACTAATATTTATAATAAAATTAATTTAAATGTATGGTTTTTTTCCAGAAAATCTAATTGATGCGTTAGACTCCGACGAGTTCAAAAAGTACAAAAATGATATCAATGAAGCGCGTACAGACGAAGCGTTCAGACCTAAAGACGTATTCAATGAATACATGGGAATGTCTGGGACGTTTAGAAATCTGAGTGTCGACTAAACATTATATTATGTACGTGTTCTTTAGTTAAATGAAATGTCAAGCAGTCCACAACTGCATAGGGAAGGAAGCTGATGATGACGATGTGAAATAACTACAGCTATTTAAAAAAGTTAATAAAAACTTTTTTTCATTAAACTACGTCTTAGCTAGACTTAAACTAGAGAGAAGGTTTACCGGGCTGAATAGAAAAGGTTTTTAATAAACACTATTTAACTTTCTTTCTAGTTGGTTACATCAACAACCTAGTAAATATATTCCTACCTCTGTGGGTTATATAATAAAGCTAAATTTCGTGAGATCGGTCTTGTCAAATAATATATTTGTACGGCAGTGATTATTTTTAATAAAATTAAAATTATTGCAATAATTATGCTGTGACTGGGAAGAAAAACAATGTGTGTTTTATTTACGAATTATAATCTACTGGGCTAATCAAAAGAATTCAATTTTCGGTTCATCATATATGTATATGACTATTTTTTTACCCTTAGACTTCCACTTTCCCGCCCTCAGATCGCCGGTAAATTATTTTTACTTTCATTCTTGTTATATTCTCTTCCTTTTCCAATGGGGTTCAACCTACTATTATTATTTTTAACTTTTTATTATTTTTAAAGGCTAGGGCCTGTAGACAAAGTGATATCGCTTTGTAGCCGAAATTCGTTATTGTCTTTGAGATAACGATAATAATTTTCTAGCCAATGATCAATCAAAGATCGTGACAGTGCAACGACAACAACTGTCAAGTGTCAACAAAGTTCGACAAGAAGTGTCAAATCGGACCAAAAAATTAAAATTAATATCTATGTGAATAGACCTCATACGCACTATAACCCATAAACATTGTGAAAATGTTGCCCTCCATAGCCCACGCCCACGGATAACGAATCAATATTAATAATAAAATAACATAAGTTTGACATAAGTGTTATCGAACACTTAACCAATTGACAGTTTATGATTTTGTTACGAATTTTAACATTGTCTACCAACTTGCGATAACGATAACGAGTGACATAATTGACGACGGCTTATGTCAATCCCATACATTTTATCCTTTTGGAACTTCGTTATCGTTTTTTTAATGTTACTTTGTCTAAGGCCTCTGGTCCCTAGTCTTTATTGAATCAAGCGATTCAATTGTTTTTAATAAAATGAGGTTATGGCGATTGTTTTTGTTTCTAAAATGTAAATGAAAAAATATTTTTCGTTTTATTTCTGATAAAAAAATCCCAATTACCCTAACGGAGACCGGAGTTGTCTCTATACAGGCAATGACGTCACATGAGAGGGGCTAGATTTGAATGACCTGGTTAATATGGATGGTCGACGTTGACCACTTACCACGAGAAACTGAATAGAGTATGATAGAAATGTAAAATTTTTTGGCTCTATTTGGCTTGAATGCTCTATTTTGCTCTATATAAAATATTTGGAAAAGGAAAAAAAAATCAATATATTGGAGATTATAGAAAAATGTGTTGTTTTATAGATAAAGGCATAATTTATTAACTAATTATTTTAGATAAAGGCATAATTTAATATAAACTAGATTGTTACGATTGTATTTTATAGATTTCCTTCTTTATAGAGTAGTAATAATTTTGCTCACTTTTATATCAGCCAGCAACACAATGACTAAGCAAATTTATCCATAACTAGCTGCCCGCACAGACTTCGTTCTGTCAAATTTTATCCGTTCTTAGCTGACCTCTACATGGCAAAAGTAATATTCCTACCAAATTTCAAGTCTCTAGGTCTTATAGTTCCAGAGATATCGTGACGAGTCAATCTATTGAACAGCTTCTATATATTTATATATAATTCGGTGTGACGTTTATTATATAACATTATATCGTTTTAAAGTAACGTGATCACTATTCATATTTAAATTTATATTGTTGCTGGTGCAGTTTTTTTATGTTAGTTGGATAGGCAAACTGGCAAACGTGCCACCTGGTGGTAAGTGGTTGACGTCGCCCATGAACATAAACTAGTTTACCTGGAATGAGCCCAGGCAACTCATCTATGTGTTGCCTATCCTGAGACATAAGATGCTAAGTCTCGGTGCCAATAATTACACTGCCTATCTTGCCCTTCTCTCCGAAACACATTAAAGCTGTTTCACGGGAGAAACAAGAAAGATGGTGGTACCCATGCAGCCGGGAGCGCGGCACAGCGCTTCCCTATATATATATATTTAAATATGAACGTTTATTTTGTCAGATATCGTAGTCGTTTTGCAAGGTTACTATGATTATGACAGAAGAGAGTATGTACTGCTATTCCGTCGCGACAGTTTTACAACTCAACTACGGACTCTTTTTTTTCGCATGATCCAAGTTACCTTTTGGACCTATGTAAGGACTCGCACTTGAGAATGTACAATCCCACTAAACCACCTGCGAGCGCCTTCAGCCGCTTTTTGAGGGACCCGGATCTGCAGGCAACAGGAGCACCTCAGCGACCAACTACGGATACTGCGATGATGTACTGACTCTATCCGTCAACTGCTAAACATAGACCTCCTTCATCTGATCCCAAACTAGGCAGAGCCTGTTCTTATGATAACCAGACAACTGATATATACTTAATATATTTCTAAATACATATTATAGATAAATTACATCCAGACACAGAACAAATGATCATGCTCATCACACAAACATTTGTCCAGGGTGGGAATCGAACCCACGACCTTGTGGTTCAGCAGTCAGGGTCACTAACCACTAGACCAAAAGGCCAGTCAATAAATAATCTCTGTCATAATATAAATTCAATAAAATATATTTTAAGTGCCAGTAACTTTTAAAAAAATACTAATATTGAATATCATACAATAAATGAAAATAGACCTTGTACCATAAATCACTTAATATCTGCAGTGTTTTTTTTTTCATTTTTATGGTTACTACCGACGCCTAAAGACATTCGCACAACAAAAAGTTATAAAAATGCGTTGACCTTCTTTTCCCTATCCTCCCAATGTGCCACCGGAAACTCACAAACCGCACGCCGCGGGGCCGGGGTGGGTTTTAAGAAGGGTTTGTTATGAATCAGAAACTTGAATTAACTCTCTTATAATGACAAAGATTAAATGTACAGAACTTGTATTTTAAAAAATTGTGCCCATAATAAATCAAACAGCTAGTTTCTAGGAGACCGAATGAATTTAATTATTTGTCTTTCATGCATTCAGAATTACATACCAGGTGTATTTTGAACGCTTGCAAAAACGAAGAGGTGTGATAGTGCTGGCATAGCCTGTGTGAAAAAAACGCGTTTCCTTTTTTTTTGGTTGCCTTTTTTTTATAATACGGTTTAGTAAACATAATGTTACAGGAGTTTGATGATAATGCTTTAAAATAATCGTTTAAAAATAAAACGGCAATGTAATTGGTTTAGGTATGGTTCACGCCTTCCAGCGGACTGCATCAATTGACAGAGTTCGCTGTTCGAGTTGTTTACATATTAAATACATTGCGGGTTTGCAAAATACATAAGTCCTAAAATTTTCTTAAAAATATATTTCTGAGATAAATGGTTATATGAATTAAATAGTAGGTATATAAATAGTTTATTATTAGGGTTAAATCTTTGCAAGCGTTCAAAATACACCCGGTATTATAGTTTAAAGAATTTATTTTCATAAAAGATACAATATTCACTTACATGAGAACAAGATATTATATGAATCATTTATACCTATTAATTACTTATATTAGTACAGTTCGAACACAAACCACTTGATTATTATAAAAAGCTTTTTGCAAAACAAATTTTCTATTGTTAGATTAAAAGTACATAGGATAAAGGTTTGTGTTAAGAAATTATATTAGTTGATTAAATACATACCTAGGTAACACTGAAAATGTTTAGAAAATGAAAAACGGCTTAATGTAGAAAGTTGCCAATACTTTTATTGTTTTTCGAAGTAATCTCCGTTTCTTTCTACATATCGTCGCATTCGATGGAACCACTGAGAAAAGCAGTGGGCCCATTCATCCTTAGGAGTCTCTTCTATGGCATTTTCGTACGCTTTCACCGCATCTTCAGGGCTCGTAAAACGAATACCTCGAATTTTATCTTTAGTTCTTGGGAATAAATGAAAGTCGCAGGGCGCCAGGTCAGGACTGTAAGGCGGATGACTCATTATCTCGACACCTGCCATAGTCAAATATTCAACAGTCCGTTTTGCGGAGTGCGCTGAAGCATTGTCGTGGTGAAGGAGGATCCTGCTTCGAGGGCGCTGCTGTCGAATTTTTTCCAAGACAACAGATAAACAGCGATTGACATACCAGTCTGCAGTAACTGTCCTTCCATCTTCTAGCACAACTGTCGCGAAATGACCTTTCCGACCAAAGAATGAGGCAATCATCTTTTTTCCTTGACTTCTTCCTTTCGTTACCTTAGTTGGCCGATCCTCGAAAGGAAACCCCCACTGAGCTGATTGTCTTTTGATTTCGGGTTCGTAGCAATATATTATCCAGCTTTCATCACCTGTGATGATGTCAAATACAGCATTTGAGTTACCGCCGTTGAACTTATCTAACATTTGGCGACACCAGTCCTTGCGGAGGCGTTTCTGGTCGTCGGTTAAAGTATGGGGAATCCATCTGGTACAAAGCTTCCTGACGCCTAAATGTTCGTGTAATATTTTTTGAACTTGACTCATACCAATGCCTAGGCTTGCCCGTATCTGCTGATAGGTCACTCTCTTATCTTCCTCTATCATGCGTCGCACAGCACGTTACCAAAGAGTTCTAAAATTGAATTTCAAAAAAAGTTTTCATTTTCAATGTATCTAACTGGCCAGTTCTAAACATTTTCAGTGTTACCCACGTAATAGATGGCGTAATTACATAATATATTTTGATACATTATTAGCACCCACAACGAAGTCTACCAACCAGACGCCAGGAGGCCGTGTGGTCGCAGACTGCACGGGGGCAACCTCCCACTTTTACAAACCAAAAGTGAGCCAAATGGGCTCACACTAATCCGATGTAGCATTAGGGCCTTCGGGCAGTTAGCATAGATACATCCGAAAAAAAAAGAAGCCTAAACCCGATCAGTCAAATATTTGTATCATCTAATTCAAGATAACTGTTACGTGCGCAAAAATTAATAACACGTTTTAGAAACGAGGACGGTTACTCAGCAATATTATTTAGGATTGTGCAATTAGCTGGTAAACGAGGAGTGCTGCACAGTGACATTATTTACGTAAGTAAATAAAAGTGTAACTCACCAGAGCTGTATTGTAACAGTAGGTACCACGTTTTTTTTCTTTGACACCGGGAAATACTCTGAGGTATCCCGCGAGGGAGTGGGTCTCCCGAGGCGGGTATGTGGGACACACTGCGCCCGAAGAATGGTAAGTGGACGCAGCTCTACCCACTAAAACCCGGCGTGTGCCACCAATGCCATCTTTGGTGAGGTGCCCCGGATCTATTGAGCAAAACTTGACCAAAATTTTATTTTGGTTCTTTTAATAATGGTGTAATCACTAACTATCTAATGCTCAAAATTGGAATCACTAATGAACTCGTGAACACTCTCATTGAACTATTATTACTAGCGTATGAACACTCACTTTGTCGACCCTTATTATTTGTGGTTTTTTTTCTAATTTTTAAGAGGCCTTAGTATACAAATTAGTAACTATGCCGGCCTCATACTTACATACGGAACAAACAACAAACAATAAAAATACAACTATTTAAACTCTAACTAATTAAGATGAGTTATTCTATCTAATTTACAAAAAATCACTATATATTTATAGATAATATGTAAAGTATAATAAAAATTAAGTCTTATTTGAACACAGCTGACCTAAATACACATTACTATTATTATTATTTACACACTATTTGTGTTTGTGCGACTAAAAGCTCTGAATGATTGTTTTATTTTTTTGTGTTATTAAAATCACCTCTTTACGCCAAGTGGGTGTTAAAATTGTTATATGTTTAATATATCTATACAGATAAATAAAGTTGAAGTATCTGTTTTGTAATATTAAAATAACCGCTTTTTACTAAACGCATATGGAATATGGATGCATACATGATACATAATATACCAAAATAGCCTTTTTTACAGTTTTTGTCTGTCTGTCTGTCTGTTTGTTCCGGGTAATCTCTGAAACGGCTGGGCCGATTTTGACGGGATTTTCACTGGAAGATAGCTGATGTTATAGGGAATAACTTAGGCTATAAAAATAATCATCATCAATCCGCGTACGGCTGTAAATCAAAGTTAACGCGGGCGAAGCTGCGGGCAACAGCTAGTACTGTTATATAATTAAAAACACAAAACCAACTAATTTAGCACAGTTAAACTAGATTTCTGTTCTAACCAAACTAGTTAGATATGTTGTTTACGTTATTAAGGAAAAAGTAGTAAAACATAATTATGAAGAACATCAAAACAAATCAGGAAGTTACAATAAAATACAAAAAAAATGGCTGTTGAGGATAATTTTGTTACTGAGAAATCGAAATTTGAATATATGACGCAACCTAAAGTCGTAAATGAGCGGGAGAGGTTAATTACCAAGGATACACCACGGTTATTCCCAGCAAACCAGTTTTTTGACGTAGATTAATTTGTTTTAAGATTTCTTAAGGCTATTTTTTAAGGTTCAGTACGTTTTACAGCTGATGTAGTTATTACGTGACAGAAAAGGTCGCGCAAAGGTCACGGGTACGAATCCCGTCAAGGGTAGTAAGTATTGACATTATACTATATCGAGGTCAGGAATATGTAATTCCATACATTTATTCCGGTCGCAGGTAGAAATACATTTGTGGTTGTGTAGTTCATAAAAGGTTAAAAAAGTGTAAGTTTCACGCCCTCTATATAATTGTTAGGTAAAAAATTTTAAACAAAAATTAAAACCGACTTCAAATAAAATAAAAAAAAAACTAAAAAGTAATAAAATAATTTCCTTAATTTTTGTGCCTACAATTTATAATCAACTTGTTCTTCTACTAATATACAATCTTTGCGTTTACCACGTCATTATTGTTACTTTTGGAGTCGGTGTCAGCCAAGGTAGGTAGGGAGGTAGGTACATTAACAAATAGGACACCGGATTCCTCTCGACTGTGTATGGTCTCCATCATCACACCTGTAATGGCGCTTATAACCCATATGGGTACAAAGTTCTCATCAATTTAAATTAATTAAGTCCAAACACAAGGTAGCTACTGTAAACTGTTGAGGAGTTCCCCTAACTGTCCTTTGTCTTCATCATCAGACCCCTAATGACAGTCACAACCCGTCTAGGTGTAAAGTTCTCATCATTACAAATTAATCAAGCCCAAACACAAGGTTACTGATGTAAATCTTTGAGGAGTTCATATTAGAGTTTATATTAGTAGAAGAACAAGTTGATTATAAATTGTAGGCACAAAAATTAAGGAAATTATTTTATTACTTTTTAGTTTTTTTTTTAATTTGAAGTCGGTTTTAATTTTTGTTTAAATTTTTTTATTTCTTAATTTTTAGTGATTATAAAATTTGATAACTGATTTTATTTGTCTGAAATATGGGTAGAACTATTAAACGCGTTCCTCAGATTAAATAGCGCTGTATTGAAATGAAAAAACCGAAATGGAATTGTATAAAACTTTATATACGTGTAATTAAAAGCAATCACGGCAGATTTGTTGCTATTCGTTAAATAATTCCATTATATATAGGTATAGAACATCACCAATATATAGATATAGAATGGATATTATGATGACCTTGAAAAACTATGATGCGCTTCCAAGCCACAGTTGTTTTTTGTTCATTTAACAACGACAAGTAATAAAATTACATGATTTTTGGCATAATATTATTTACCGTATGAAGTAAGCCCAATAAAAGCTGTAAATCGTCGAGGATTCCTCTCGACTGTGTATGGTCTCCATCATCACACCTGTAATGGCGCTTATAACCCATATGGGTACAAAGTTCTCATCAATTTAAATTAATTAAGTCCAAACACAAGGTAGCTACTGTAAACTGTTGAGGAGTTCCCTTAGCTGTCCTTTGTCTTCATCATCAGACCCCTAATGACAGACACAACCCATCTAGGTGTAAAGTTCTCATCATTACAAATTAATCAAGCCCAAACACAAGGTTACTGATGTAAATCTTTGAGGAGTTCCCTCGATTGTCTTTCGGCTCCAGCATCAGATCGACTCCAGACCTTCATTAAATTGTAGTCCTTCAAAACACTTTATAAAAAAAATATCAAACGCACTTGTCGCCCCTACGATTTTCGAAAGTTCCCCTCGATTCCTCTGGGATGCCGACAAATTGATAACTTCCTCCTTTTTGAAGTCGGTTAAAAATAAAACTGACACGCTTTGAAATATAACCATAAATAATATAAGATTACAAATACCATACTTATCATAATTATCATAACTATGTTAGGTTATTGTATTTATTATTTTGTATTGTATTGTATTGTAGGTAAAGGCACGGGGTTGCGTAGGAGGCGCTACTTAATGCGTCTCCAGTAACGTCCCTGTGTTCGTGTCGGGCTCAGGATAGGCACCTTGGTCAGTATGGCATGACGTCGTCGGGACTGCTTAATAGTGACCCCCATGATATGGAGTAGTTTGATCTTCGACGGGGCCAGCCTGTGGCTGAGGTGATCCTGTTTTTTACCTGCATATCCGGGACACTCAAGAAGCGTATGAAGGCGCTCGCAGTGGTTTTACTTAGGGTGGGCACTCCCAGGTGCGAGTCCCACATTGGGTCAGGATCTATCCTGGCTGCATAAGGATTTCCCTGCGAAAAAAAAGGTTATTTTCTAAAACTATTTAAAGCAAGTGAACAAGACATTCGTGGATAATCTTGAAATTTCCAGCTACGAGAAACAAGAGTGAGAAACGTGGTAAATATATATTATAAATAGTTTCAGTTTTAGAAACAAATAATAATTAATCTATACATATTATAAATTAGAGTCGCTTTTTGTATTGGTCTGTTTGTGTATCGATATTTCATAAACTACTCAATGGATTTTGGTATGGTTCACTGTCGGCTTCGTTATGAACTAGGGCCTGTAGACAAAGTGACATCGCTTTGTAGCCGAAATTCATTATCGTCTTTGAGATAACGATAATAATTTTCTAGCCAATGATCAATCAAAGATCGTGACAGTGCAACGACAACAACTGTCAAGTGTCAACAAACTTCGACAAGATGTGTCAAATCGGACCAAATATTAAAATTAATATCGATAACGAATCAATATCAATAATAAAATAACATAAGTTTGACATAAGCGTTCGATAACCAATTGACAGTTTATGATTTTGATACGAATTTTAACATTGTCTACCAACTTGCGATAACGATAACGAGTGACATAATTGACGACGGCTTATGTCAATCCCATACATTTTATTCTTTTCGAACTTCGTTATCGTTTTTTTAATGTTACTTTGTCTAAGGCCTCTGTGCTGTTTTCTAAGTATTCCCACGCTTCAAACCTTGTTGTGCCTGTGGGGCTCAGTAACCTAAGGTGAACCCAGCAACTTGGGCGAAGCCAAGTGTACCGATGGGCCTGCTCTTTGTACCCCTATTTATAAGAAGAGGGGATAAAAGAGTAGGAGCGGACAAAGGACGATGAGAACCTCGCCATATTGCACTGTCCCGACGTTGGGAGGGGTTGTTCTGTGGTGCGGGACAACCCCTTTGTGGAGGTGACATCGGTCCCCTGACTAGCCATCGAGGTGTCCTGTTCACTCAACAAATCCGGGGCACTTTACCAAAGGTGGCATTGGTAACACTCGCCGGGATTTCGTGAGTAGTGCTGCGTCCACTCACCAGCTTTCGGGCGCAGCGAGTCATACATACCCGCTTGGGGCGATCCACTCCCCCGCGGGATGCCTCAGAGCATTTCCCGGCGTTAAAGAAAAAAAAGGGTTTCTAAGTATCCCCACCATGGTTCAAGCCTTGTGGCGGTGGGTCTCAGTAACCTAAAGGTGAACCCAGCACTTTGAGCGAAGCCAAGTGAACTAAGAATAAAAAAGTTAAATAAGAATAGGTGACAAAAGAGTACGAGGCCACAAGGGGCGAGGGTGGGAACCTCGCCAAAAGAACAAACAAAAAAAGGTTCCTAAGATACATCAATATTTTTATCATATAAAGTAGAGAAAAGTTTGTATACTGCGAAAATTGATATAAGAATTTTAAGCTCTTTCATTGTTACTAAACCTTACAACTTATAAATAACAGAATAATGTACTACTTATATAATATGTATTATAATTATCTGTGCGTGTGTATGTTAAGGAGTTCAGTGGAACTCCTTAACGGCTGGACCGATTTTGATGGATTTTTTTTTGTGTGTCAAGTGGATTCGCGATTTAAATTCTCAATTCGGACATGTTTTGTGAAGGATAACGTCTGTCGGGTTCGCTTAATATATTAATTGAAAATAATTATATTTTTACGTTCTTTGCTCGCTACTCAAACAAATTAGTTGTTATCCCGGTGCGGGAAAGTCGGGAGGAAGATTACGATTTTATATATTTATAATCTTAGCGGTAATTGCCTTATATAAGCGATTGAAACCTTAGGTTCAAGATTCTTAGTATGTTACTAGTAGCATAGGCGCTTTGGTTTTTTCAAAAAGAATGGGTCATAATATATTTTTACAGTCAAAGTTTTTTTTTAACTTTTTTTTTATTAAATAAAAATCGTAAGTTTAGCAAATGTTTTGATATTTAAAATTTGAATTTTTCAAAAAGACGAACTTTCATTTTTGTCCCAAACAAACTTTTGGCTTTTAATGTCTCGAAGCACTTAATGATTCGAGCGGTTTCTCCTTGAATATTATGTATGGGATTTTTTAATACGCAAGTTTTGCTCACAGCGCTGTTTCACTTCAGATTGCATTAAGTCTTTGAAGAGAGCAGTTATGGAGACCCTCCCAAATACAGCGGTCCTTACATTTAATCCCGATACATTACAATTTATCCGGAAGCAATATGAACTAGAAAATCTAAACAGATTGAACGAAGCAATTGACATCTTAGAAGAATGGATTAAGAAACAAGATCATTTTGAAGTAAAGAAATTCCGTAAGTAATTTTTTTGTACATTATTTGAATACGTTTTATTTTATACTATCAATTATACTGTACATACATTTTTTTATAATATTTTTTTTAATAGTTCAAGTCTTAGTATGAAATTTTTAGGCTGTCTGGGCTGTAAGCACTCCCATTAGTTTTTTTTTAATTTCTCAATGCACCTGTTCTTGTCAACTTAGTTTCCCTTCCGATGAAGGAAAGTTGCAAAAAACCATTGGAAATTTGTATATCTGATCTCCCCACCATGGTTCAGGCATTGACGAGGCGGTGGGGTTCAGTAGCCTAAGGTGTGCCTAGCACCTTGGGTGAAACTAATTGAGCCGAGGAGGCTCTTTGTACCTTTCTTATAAGAAGAGGGGACAAAAGAGCAGGGGCAAGGGGCGAGGCCGGGAATCTCACACCATTGTACTGTCCCGACGTTGGGATGGGTTGTTCTGTGGTGGGGGACGACCCCTTTGTGGAGGTGGCGTCAGTCCCATGAGGGGCTGAATAGCCGTCGAGGTGCCGTGTTTGCTCATTAGATCCAGGGCACCTCACCAAAGGCGGCTTTTAGTGGGTAGAGCAGCGTCCACTTACCAGCATTCCAGCGCAGCGAGTTCCACATTGGGTATGTGGAACTCGCTGCGCTGAGGCATACTCCCCCGCGGGATGCCTCAAAGCATTTCCCGGCGTTAAAGAAAAAAAAGGTGACGATCTCCGCACAAGGTAAACGATTCTGTTTTATTGCGAGTATATTATGGAGATTAACTATTGGTTTTGCTTTCATTAATTTCTAATTTTTTTACATTATAATACATGAGGGGTTTTATCTACGTATTTATAAAGATCCCCACCATGGTTCAGACCTTGTCGTGGCGGTGGGGCTCAGTCTAGGGTGAGTCGGCACCTTGGGCGAAGCTAATTGAGCCGAGGGGGCTCTTTGTACCCCTCTTATAAGAAGAGGGGACAAAAGAGCAGGGGGCAAGGGGCGAGGATGGGAACCTCACCCCATTGTACTATCCCGACGTTGGTAGGGCTTGTTCTGTGGTGCGGACATCCCCTCTGTGGAGGTGGCGTCGGTCCCTTGCAGGACTGACTAGCCGTCGAGGTGCCCTGTTAGCTTAACAGATCCGGGGCACCTCACCAAGGGCGGCCCTGGTGGCACTCGCCGGGTTTTTGTGGGCAGAGCTGCGTCCACTTACACCATCTTTCGGGCGCAGCGAGTCCGACATACCCTCCTGGGGAGAGCCACTCCCCAGGCGGGATGCCTCAGAGCATCCCAGCGTTAAAGAAAAAAAACGTATTTATAAAGATAGCATGAATCTTATGTTTATGATAACTTCTGATCTGATATTGCAATAACTACTTTATCTAATTTATTTTAAGTATCGTTTTATTTTGATAAAGAGCGGCAGAAAGATGATACTTTACCCCATGATAGAAAAATCTGGATTTGCTAACTATGTAGTTAATTAGAATAAAATTTTATACATGTAATGTAATGAAAAAAAAAATATAATAACAATTTTTAATATTTACACCAAAAAAATAGATTTGCTTATTTTTGTATTTCCCACATTTTAGAACGTATACGTTCAAATGTAATCTTTATAGTTTTTGTGAATAAATGTATAAAAATAATCAAATAAAACTTTTCAAACACGATACTTAAATATTCCACTTTCAGTGTCTTTCCAAATAAAATGAAATTGTAATCGATGCTATTATCAATCGTCTCGACCTCGACATCTTTCGTCGAAATGTTCAGGCATATATCACTTGCACCAAGAGACGACCGGCCAATCTCAAATCTCACCATTTTTGAAATGCAAAGGCGTTCGCCTGTTCGATGGGTTACCAGAACTTATGCAAAAATTCGAATGCCATTCGAACGCGGAAAAACGCTAAGAGAGACTTAATTGTAATAATTTATTATTGGCATTGGTTGAAAAGGCAAATTCGTATACCATAATGCCTCGACACGGTTCTATGTCTTTACTGTTTAATAATAATCTTATCGCTGGTATTCATTGCAACAACCTTCCCATGATTCTTCTTCAAAAAGGGCGAGGACGGGAACCTCACCCCATTTTACCGTCCTGACGTTGGGAGGGGTTGTTCTGTTATGCGCGGCATACCTACATACAGTCCTGTCGCTTTTTGGACGTTCTTCATAATGTGACCAAAATCGTCATACGATCAGCTAAAGCCAGAACAAATAGTATAACTTCACAACGGCACGTTGTCGGTACACGGTAGTGTTTGTTTCTTTCGTGCGAAGTAGTTTTTCCGTATTCTACTACGAGTAAGTAGGTACTTGTGGTGTATTTGCTGGCACTGAGACCATACTTTACAATGTAACATAACATCGGAGGTGTGGATGAGGTGTCTGGACCTAAATAATCATCATCAATCCGTATACGGCTGTAAGTCTAAGTTAACGCGGACGAAGCTGCGGGCAACAGCTAGTTTTTTTTTCCTTTTACGCCGGGAAATACTCTGAAGCAAGCGTGGGAGTGGGTCTCCCCAAGCGGGTATGTCGGACTGGCTGCGCCCGAAAGCTGGTAAGTGGACGCAGCCCAACCCACTAAAACCCGGCGAGTGCCACCAATGCCGCCTTTGGTGAGGTGCCCCGGATCTGTTGAGCAAACAGGGCACCTCGACGGCTAGTCAGTCCCTCGGGGGACCGACACTACTTCCACAGAGGGGTTGTCCCGCACCACAGAACAACCCCTCCCAACATCGGGATAGTACAATGGGGTGAGGTTACCATCCTCACCGTTGCCCCCTGCTCTTTTGTCTTATAAGTGGTACAAAGAGCCCCTAAGCTCAATAAGTTTCGCCCAAGGTCGAGCCCCTCCGCCACGTCAAGGCCTGAACCATGGTGGGGAACAGCTAGTTTATAATATTCGTGAGATCTACAAAAAACCGCCGAATGCGACCTTTTCAAAAACACAGATTTATTAGCATATCTTGATTTTTATTAACAATATTATGGCATAAATTTATTTTACGTATACGTACCGAAAATAAACTAAAATGAATTCACATAAAGCTAAAAGCAAAACTAGTTAATTTTATCAGTAGCGCGGACACAGCGGTTTAAGCAATGATGAAATAAAAACATTTTACAAAAAATTAAAACCGACTTCAAAAATACTAAACTAAAAAGTAATAAAATAACAGTTTCTTTAATTTTTGTGCTTACAACATATAATCAACTTAATCTTCTACTAATGTACAAACTTTGCGTTTACCACGTCATTATAGTTACTTTTGGAGTCGGTGTCAGCCAAGGTAGGTAGGTAATGTACAGCAACAAATACGACACCGACTCCAAAAGTAACTATAATGACGTGGTAAACGCAAAGTTTGTACATTAGTAGAAGATTAAGTTGATTATATGTTGTAAGCACAAAAATTAAAGAAACTGTTATTTTATTACTTTTTAGTTTAGTATTTTTGAAGTCGGTTTTAATTTTTTGTAAAATGTTTTTATTTCTTAATTTTTAGTGATTCCGAAATTCGTCGTCTTGGCGTTCATTGAAGGAGGCATGTTCAGCAGTGGATGGATAAATGATGATGATGATGATGATGATGATGATGATGGTGATGAGGGTGATGATGATGATGATTACAATGACCGCGACATACTATGGTGTGCTACCAAAGCATCCTATACAATTGTTAGTTACATCGACACGTAATAAAATTATCATATCATCAAGATAAACAAAACCAACCAAATAGGCATTATTGGGAATAACTAAAAAACGGCTTGTCAGATCTTAATAAAATTAATATGGGACCAAATTGGAAACACCAGCTTTCAAACAAAAAAATAACCATCGAAATCCATTCACAAACGGCGGAGATATCGTGTCACATACATACAAAAAAAAAAAAAAAAAAACACAGATTTATTAGCATATCTTGATTTTTATTAACAATTCTATGGCATAAATTTATTTTACGTATACGTACCGACTTCAACTTCAACTATGTAGTTTGTAAAAAACAAATGTATTTAGATCAGGTTTTTCTGTTTCTCCGTATATATGTTTTCCAACAGAACATAAAAGTATCAGCAATTAAAGTTAGATCGATTTGTTTCTTAAATCCTAACCTTTAGGTCACTTTTCCGGAGGAGCTTTCGAACAGACCTCATACTCTTAGACTTAAAAACAGGCAAAGCCGTGCGTAAAACGCTGTGAGCTACCATTGTCTAGTGGATATGGGCTCGGTCTCTTGAGTGAGAGGTCTGGGTTAGATCTTGAGTGGGTCACCTTATTTTTTTCTCAATTGCGATGATGCGATGCAATCAAACCTGAACAAGCAAGCGATGTTCTCATGTTTAGACATGAGAAACCTCTGGTGAGATTAACAGTGTTTAAAGCTGTGTGTGTGTGTGTGTTTGAATTTCACGACCTCCATTGGGAAAACTATGGCCCTCGCCCGATTTCTTGCCCAGCAGTGGGACATATAAACCCCACCAAGGTTCAAGCCTTGTTGTGACAGTGGTGGCTCAACTTGGGCGAAGCAAATTGAACCGAAGGAGCTGCTCTTTATACCCCTCTTACAAGAAGAGGGGAGAAAACAGCAGGGGGGACAATGGGCGAGGATGGGAACCTCACCCCATTGCACTGTTCCAACGTTGGGTGGGGTTGTTCTGTGGTGCGGGACGACCCCTCTGTGGAGGTGGCGTTGGTTCCCTGAGGGAGTAACTAGCCGTCGGGTGCCCTGTTTGCTCAACAGATCCGGGACACCTTACCAAAGACGGCATTGGTGGCGCTTGCCGGGTTTTAGTGGGTAGAGTTGCCATACCATCCATTACCACCTTACCATCTTTAGGGTGCAGCGAGTCCCACATAGCCTGGGGAGTCCCTCCCCCAGTGGGACGCCTCAGAGCATTTCCTGATGTTAAAGAAAAAAAAGTGACATATAAACAAGGATGATGTTGATAATGATGTACGCTTTAACACTAGCATATAAATCACATGATCCACTATACAAAACGATAAACTGGTTCTTGAGGTCAAGTAACTTGTACACCGAAGGAGGACGTCTGTAACGGCTTACGCATGCAATCGTTCAATATTATATCCTCTGATATTTTAAAAATGCACCGAAAGTAATTTTATTATTGTTGTTGTCAGTATTGTCGATTGATCATAGACGTATATTCTACCCATAGACACGCACGTTCATATAAACAATTTGTTCAAATACTGACAATAGCTAAAACTATAGTTCGCTGCAGCGCTAAAATGTTAGTTATTTTGTTTAACCAAACCATAAAAACATACAGCGCTAGATCGCTTATTTTTTATATTTTTCTCGCGCTTAAAACTTCGTAAGTGCGCGTGAATTTCATAGAACTTACGCGTTTCGTTTAAACTTAGTGTAACAACATATCCTTTCTATAGATTTTACGCCGCAGACAAAAGTGACACAGCTTTTGTACCTACAAAACTTAATAAGAATTTATTATCTATTTTGAGATTTATTAATAGTTATATAAATAAATAAATAGTAAAGTAGAAACAAACAGGTTCATACTTTGGCTTAAATTTTCGTATTATTAACGCTGCTCTGTACGCACACACGCATGCTTCAATGTCGACTGTCAAAATTACACTAAAGTAAGGTGTACGGACTGCAGTACATAGATTAATATGTATATACGGAAACTGCAGTACACTTCAGTTGAACAAAGTGAGTGCTAGGAATGCCAAATCTAAATACCGTGTAGAACTTCTATGCGATTTATGGATTTAATAAAAGTTGATGTGTTCGAAAAAGGAATTGCCCGAATACCTAGTGATCAACAGCATCCATTTCCATAAATAAGCCTGTCCTAGTCTTTTGTTGTGTAAGCTAGGTTCTAGCTTACACAAGTAGGTATGGAAGTGATCAATATTATATGTTATTTCAAGATAAGCAATTATGAAATTATTATGACAGACGTCTCAGTGTCAGAAATTAAATTGTCCGTCGTGTCCTTATTCCGCTAGGTATATTAACTTTATGTTATTCTAAGCTTTATGTCTTATTCCTACAAGGAAAAGTTGATCTAATTGGTTAAAAAATGTCATGATTGTAATTTTATTTTTTTAAATTTTCTAATGTTTACGCGTATTTCACTTGTTCGTGGCTATAGTTGCTGTTAAGTTTCCGAAACATCAGCCATGTTAAAATCATAATAAGTTGCGATAATATACATAAAAAGCTTAGTACAGTAACATATACGCTACTTTTAATACGAATTAACAGTAAAATTCATCTCGCTACTTACAGGTACACCTCTTTTATACATTTATTATTATTGTAGGTACAGCTTGGCAAAAAAGAGTATGACGTGGTGACAGGTGGAACTAAATATTTTACTAAATGGAAACCTATGATGTTGACAATACTTGACCGACAAATACTAGATTTTGAGTAAAGCTTAGTGTTTCACATTTATTTTTAACAATTTGATTAAATTATCTTGCTAATTTTCCATATTATGATGACACCTAAGTGAAAGTGGCGCCCTCATTTTTTCCACACTCTTTTTTGCCAAGCTGTACAGCTATTTGTATTATAATTTAAATATTGTTTTTTTTTTTTAAATTTAATTTAAAATTTTACATATTTAGAGTATCTAACTCTAAATATGTAAAATTTTAAATTTGTTTTATAAGCCATCATCATCATCATCATCAGCCTTTCTAGGTCCACTGTTGAATAAAGGCCTCCTTCAATGAACGCCAAGACGACCGATCCTTTGCCACTCGCCACACTCGCATCCAACAGGGACCAGATCCGGACGGCACGGAGATCATCTTCCCACATGGTCGACCAATACTACGTATATAAACGCGGCCTCCATTATAAATTTGTATAAGCCAAGTATCTCTTAATTATAAACTTGATTTGATTATAATTAAGAGTGATGCTTTGAAATGAATATAAAACCGGCCAAGCTAGAGACAGGAACTCGTGTTAGCAGAAATGAACTTTTTTTTGTTAAATAATAATTATTATTTCAATTAAAATTTTTAGAACGTATTAAGATTGATATATGTAATAGTAATTATTATAAGTGCACATATTTCGTGTAATTATAGTTGGACATATTAATTAAACCAATTATGCAAATGTGCATTTTTGTTATGTAACATTTTTTGGTTAGCGTTGAATTTGAAGTAATTTATAATCTCGGTGATTTTAAAATATACTAGAGGTCCTGTGTGGGTGAAAAATTCAACTGTTGTTAGAAATTACATTTTTATAATATAAAAGCCCAACCAGTTTAACCAATTAAATTCCTTTCCAATTAAATACCTATAATACAGGCTGTAAAAGATTATGACAACCTATACAATTTAAACGGTGCACAAAATGGTCGCATCACTATTTAGAAGCAACACAATTTGAAAAACAAATATTGCATAATCTTATAAATCAAACGTCAAGCTGCGTATCCAGCGGCTCGCGTGCGGTGTCGCGAGTCCACGTCAAATAAACGTCAAACTGCGTCTCCAGCGTTTCGTGTGCGGTGTCGCGAATTCAAAGATTTTATCTCATCTAAAATATGCGTACCGCGCTAAAAGAAAATTATACTTCAATTTTTTTTATTATTTGCTAAGTTCTGTTGTCCTTTGACATTTTGTTTGTACATAAGAAAAACTGATGGCCGGTGGAGTTCTTGAGTGGATACGTTCGGGAATACGGAGGGACCTCCAATGTGACGACGATCTCCGTTTGGTGATCGGTCCAGCTTCGATGCGGGTGTCGGGGATCGGCTTTCTTGGGGTTCATTATAGGAGGCCTATGTCAAACAGTGGGCAGAAGAAAGCTTGTATTGATGATGATTAATAACGATGTAATTTTTACCGATCGGACGGATTCACTGTACCGCGCTCCCGGCTGCATGGGTACCTACCATCTTGCTTGTTTCTCCCGTCAAATAGCTCCGATGTGTTTCGGGGAAAAGGGCATGACAAACAGTGTAATTATTGGCACCGAGACATCTTCTGCTTCAGGATAGGTAACACATAAATGCTTTGCCTGGGCTAGTTCCAGATTATGTTCATGGGCGACGCTAAGCACTTTACATCATGTGGCAGGACAGCCCGTTGCCTATCCAACTAACATAAAAAATGAAAAAAAAAAACCTCTGCATAGAAACTTCTAAAGTACTCTCTCTTCTCTAAAGTTTGTAAGAATGTATTATGTTTGTTACTCTTTCACGCATAAACTACTGAATGGATTTCGATGAAACTTTACAATAATATAGCTTACACACCAGACTAACATATAAGCTATAATTTATCCCTGTACTCCCACAGGGGTGGGAAATATGCGAGTGAAACCGCGGGGCGCTTCTAGTTACCTATAAAGGTTCTCAAATGACTTCGTATTTCTTTACAGAGAGAGACTATTTGGAAAGAATAATAATCAACAATAAAGGATCCGTAGAAAAATCTAAAAAAAAACTCGACAAACTTTGTACTCTGAGAACTCTATTGCCTGATTTTTTCGACATATTCGATTTCAAGGAATGCGATTTTGATGTTTTGTAAGTAGATTTACATTTACTTATAAAATTAAGTATTTTATTATATTGTTTAGTAAATATCTAATTGTAAACTTTATATTTGTTATATTAATTTATTAAATATAAATAATTCTGAGACAATTGTAACTTAGAGATTATATAAAAGATTTAGTTAGCCAATTTATATGAGCGTCAATATAATTTTAATTCTTAGCGTAAATAATATCAAAAATATTTAATAACTTCGCTTGTGTATACAAATAAACAAGATAATATTATTACTTAGGATTTTAATTTTTAAATTTTCACTGTAAAATTATTTTCAGTACAAATGCGTTATCTCCGAAACTAACTCCAGAACAATATAGATTGCACATCATAAAATGTTATGGGAATCAATTTAATCAGAAAATATTCTACAATTATTTCAGATACTTAATATGGGTAAGTTAATTTTTTCATTATAGGTACCTACTCATTTCTTTCATGAAACGGCCGAAAAGTAATCAGGAGATGCAGGTAATCACTATATCATAGTGCGTCTCGGCACAATAGAAAGAAAGAAAGAAAGAAAGAAAGAAAGAAAAATTTATTCGTGAAACTACTTACTTAACTACATAAGACACAATTAATAATATAACATAATATAATCCTTGTAGTTACACAATAGCATTAGTCATGGTAGGTATCAGACTTATAGCGGGACAGAGAGGACGACGCTACGTCCGTCCCGCTCCGTCGACGTAGGACGAGAGTGCGGAAGAGTTGCTATGCGCACCTCCTGCCTCCTATCTAACGAGAATCCGGGTAACATTGGGTGCCTGCCCCGGTAGAATAGTTCCGGCGTCAGCGGAGGTGCTTCAAGTTGTCGGAGCTCCCCCATACTAGGAGGAAGACTGGTTATAGCCCTTTTGAGGGAACCGGCCGGTCGCGGGAGATGTCCTGTATTAGTCAGATCCGGGACACTCCCCTTCAATCGGCTGAAGGCAACTCGCAGTGGTTTTAGTGCGGTATACCGGCGCTTGGGCGGGAGTCCTTCATATCCCCGAGAACGACCCACCCCGGGTGAATGCGCAAAGCATTTCCACAACGACAACAAAAAAGGGTATCAGACTTATGATCAAGCAACACTTAACACTTACCATTCAACAGCTCATCTATGAGTGAAATTAACATAAAGAACTTTGTTAAATCATAATCTAATTAAGTGTTTTATAATCGATTTATGAAGCTTTTTGTTGTTTTTTATAACTTTGTCCTACAAAATTGCACCTCACGTTTAACATTATAGAATGACAAAACAAATCTACAACAATCACAAGATGTTAGATAGGTACTGTGTTCGAGACCAGAGATGGTAGCTTGAAATTCCACTAGCTTTTTTATAGCATCGGAGGGCAAACGAGCAGTCGAAGCCTTTTGGTGACTATCGACGCCTATACAAATCCGCACAGCCTAAAGTTATGCAGATGCGTTGCCCTAATTTTCACTGTCTTATGTTACCGGAAAATTATAAACCACACGAAACGCGACAGCATAGCTGTCACTTTACGCCGGTATTATGTGAGCGAGAAGTATCACCGCGGTCGTGCTGGCCCAATTCGGTTGCAAAGCAATAAGCCATCCATTTGTAAGAGGTAATCTCTTACAAATGGCATGATGAACGAGTAAGTGGTCGAAAGTGTATGTTAGTGACGAGGGAAAATATATTTTGTCTTTGCAAATGGTTGGACTTCTTCTGTGGGCTACGAGCTGATGATGATGATTATTTATGCTCGAACGCTATGTACGCAAAGATTCAAACTTTAAATACATGAAGTATGTTTTTATTTTTGTTTCAGATTACTGACTACCAACAAGTAAAAGACTACTGTAACGGCACGACATTTCTTTGTGATTTTACAGATGCTAGCATTGTTGACTATGTGTTAAATATAAATATAGTTGATTTACGAAAATTAATAGAAATAGTTGTGGTTAGTAATTTCAAGAGACTATTTTTTGTATCCATTACCATAGTGACACTAAAACAGCTTCTAAATAAAAAATATATAATACTAGCTGTTGCCCGCAGCTTCGCCCGCGTTAACTTAGATTTACAGCCGTACCCAGATTGATGATTATTATTTTTATAGCCATAGTTATTCCTTATAACACCAGCTATCTGCCAGTCAAATTCCCATCAAAATCGGCCCAGCCGTTTCAGAGATTAGCTGGATTAAACTGACAGACATACAGACAGACAGAAATTGTAAAAAAAAATATTTTGGTATATGTACCGACTATCATGTTATGACGTATTCATTAAAAAGCGGTTATTTTAATATTACATACAGACACTCCAATTTTATTTATCTGTATTCTGTATAGATTAATGATACGTTCTAATGATCTAAAATCAAATCTGTGAATTTCAAATGATCGCTGTGCGATGTCTAACGTCTAGGATCTGTTTTAAAGTAGTGTTAATTTACTGGCACCGTGACCTTCCCTTGGATTGCCAGAATGGCTTGGACGAGTGAAATAAGAATTAAACTTATAGAAGTTTGTGGCCGTTGTTGACGACCTTCTCTATTTAATCTATTTTTGCCTTTTTTATTTACACATAAAAAGAGTAATAAAGCTTTTTATTTTCTTTTAGGAAGGATATAGTATGAAAATTAAAGGCATACATATACTGACGATGTCTAAAGCAGTGGAAGCGTTGTTGAGTTTGGTAAAACAAGTGCTGAGCGCTAAACTTAATGAACGTATTGTTGTACATAAAAGCTTGGAATCTCTTTATGAATATCTTCCGAAAGATGTACTACCACTGGAATATGGTGGTACTGAAAAATCACTAAAAGTACTAAGAGGTAAGTTTTTTATGTAGCTTAAGCTAATTCACACACATTAGAATCACATGACGGTAAGTAACGTTAACAGACAACTTACTTATAATTTAGCCAATTCAGCGCATGGCTTTTTTTTCTTTAACGCCGGGAAATGCTCTGAGGCATCCCGCGGGGGAGTGGGTATGTGGGACTCCCTGCGTCCGAAAGCTGGTAAGTGGACGCAGCTCTACCCACTAAAACCCCGCGAGTGCCTCCAATACCGCCTTTGGTGAGGTGCCCCGGATCTGTTGAGCAACAGGGCACCTAGACGGCTAGTCAGTCCCTCAAGGGATCGACTACACCTCCACAGAGGGGTCGTCCCGCACCACAGAACAACCCCTCCCCTTCCCAACGTCGGGACAGTGCAATGGGGTGAGGTTCCCATCCTCGCCCCTTGTCGCCCCTTGTTTGGGAGGGATTGGTCTGTGGTGCGGGACAATCCCTCTGTGGAGGTGGCGTCGGTCTCCTGACCGGAGTGCCCTGTTTGCTCAATAGATCCGGGGTACCTCTCCAAAGGCGGCATTGGTGGCACTCGCCGGGTTTTAGGCTTTAGTGGGTAGAGCTGAGTCTACTTACCAGCTTTCGGGCGCAGCTAAACTAACTTTATACTTACTCTTTAGATCCAGTTTAGACGAATTTTTGTTCGTCTAAATGGCTTTGTACATATTTTGTAATAGAGTGAAACACCAATTTCATATATTTGTTACAGATAATATGTCAGAGGAATTGAAATCACCTGAGTTCCTGAAATGCAAAAAAGAGTTGAATAAATGTCGCACAAACGAAGCCTATAGAAAAGCAGACCATTTCAACGATGAATACATGGGAATGTCTGGTACGTTTAGAAATCTCCACGTAGACTGATTGAAACAATCATTCTACATCTAACAAGTGATTGTTAAAATCCTTTGTGAAATAAAGCTACTTTTCATCGTTAGCGTGTGTCTATATAAAAATATAGGTGTATCGTGTATCTCTCCTAACTTTTTTTTTTTTTTTCTTTTACGTCGGGAAATGCTCTGAGGCATCCCGCCTGGGGAGTGGGTCTCCCCAGGTGGGTATGTGGGACTCGCTGCGCCCGAAAGATGGTAAATGGACGCAGCTCTACCCACTAAAACCCGGCGAATGCCACCAATGCCGCCTTGGTGAGGTGCCCCGGATCTTTTAAGCTAACAGGGCACCTCGACGGCTAGTCAGTCCCGCAAGGGACCGACGCCACCTCCACAGAGGGGTTGTCCCGCACCACAGAACAACCCCTCCCAATGTCGGGACAGTACAATGGGGTGAGGTTCCCATCCTCACCCCTTGCCCCCTGCTCTTCTGTCCCCTCTTCTTATAAGAGGGGTACAAAGAGCCCCCTCGGCCCAATTAGCTTCGCCCAAGGTGCACCGCTCACCCTAGGTTACTGAGCCCCACCGCCACGACAAGGCCTGAACCATGGTGGGGATCGTGTATCTCTCCTAACCTAACCTAACCTACACGATAATTTAGTAGTAAGATAGAAAAAATGGCTGGATGACTTTTAGTATCGCATTAATTAAGTGAAACTTAGTGTAATATTTACTTATTGTATTCCGAATTTAACTTATTATAATGAAACTACTTTTTACGGACTTTTATCCTTAGTATGTCAGTCTCATTGAAATTCTCTAAATTAAACAATGATACACATATGTAACTTAAAATATGGATATAAATTCTACTGTAATCGAGTCAAATCGTGCGCTAGTGTAGCGTATAAGAGTACCGATTGACAAGTTCTCGATACCAATTCTATCAATAGGATCTAGTATCAAGAGTAAGCCAGCAGATGTAGGACTTTCTAAAATAGACTGGACTATTCACTATCAAACCTGGATTTTTTACCTAAAGAGTTAAACAATAGTAGTCTAAGACCCTCTTGACACATTACATCAACAAGTTTTTTGCGGATTTGTGGTTCCTGTAAAATATCCGAATCGTCGGGAATATAAAATCCGTAAAAAGTTGTTTCATTATAATCTATATCGTTATTTTTTAATTGCTTTATATTTTATGATTCTGGTGCCACTGTTTCTTCTAAAATGTTTAAAATTTGTTTTGTTTTTTTTTTATTCGAATCGTATATTTTAGTTGGTAGGTATTGTAATATTATTAAAATTTGTTATTAAAAGTTAAGGTAAATCTATATACATTAAAATGTGTGTGAAATATTTATACATAGGTAAATAAAAACTTTGTTAATTCAGTCAAATAGCATTAACACATTGTTAAAGAGGAATTACAATAAAATAACAAGGACGATGTGTACATTTTTATTTTTTACCATAATCAGTTATTAATTTATATTTCATTATCATCATCGTCATCATCAGCCTCTATCCGTCCACTACTGACCAAAGGCCTCTTTCAATGAACGTCAAGACGACTGATGCCTCGCTACTCGCATTCAACATGGATCTTTTTTTTCTTATTTTGCGCCGGGAAATGCTTTTAGGCACCCCGTGGGAGAGGGGGGACTCCCCAGGCAGGTATGGGATTCACAGGTGTGGATCACAGCTCTACCCACTAAAACCCAGCGAGTGCCACCTCGCCTCATTTAGTGAGGTGCCCCGGATCTGTTGAGCTACAAGGCACCTCGACGGCTAGCCAGTCCCCCAAGGGACAGACGCCACCTCCACAGAGGGGTTGTCCCGCACCACAGAACAGCCCCTCCCAACGTCGGGACAGTGCAATGGGGTGAGGTTTCCATCCTCGCCCCTTGTCGCCCTGCTATTTTGCCCCCTCTTATAAGAGGGGTACAAAGAGCAGCTCCCTCAGCTCAATTTGCTACTGAGCCCCACCGCCACGACAAGGCTTTGTACCTTGGTGGAATCAGCGCAAGGCTATTTTTTTTGAAAAAAAAAGGCTACTTTTTAGAAAGAGATTAAGAAAAAAGCATTTTGTCTCCTCTTCTTATAAGAAGGGTACAAAGAGCAGCTCCCTCGGTTCAATTGGCTTCGCCCAAGGTGCTGGGTTCACCTTAGACTACTGAGCCCTACCACCACGACAAGGCTTGAACCCTGGTGGGGTCCAACACGGATCCTGGTTAGTGGCCTACTTCGTAGACGAAGTGTTGGTCGGCCAAGAGTCAAGAGTGGAGTCACTCTTGGACCTTATATTATTTATTTAAACTTAGGTCCTGTTACACAATGTCCAAAAGAAGTTCCCAATAAGCTACTTGCAACTTATTTATCTAATAACGACAACGTCTGCCTTTCACAATTGACAAATAGCAAATAGCTGCCAAATAAAGTACCTACCACGTACCTACCCTGTGAACCATAATATGTCAGATCAACTGGCCAATAGCAAACTTATCTACCATATATATTTCAGTTTGACGTTCCAGTAATACCAAAAATAATGCATATAATATTCAGTTTTGATCAATAAAAAAATACGAGATAACATAATATATCAAACTGTATGTATATAAAATATATAAAAAATGACATAAAACATCCATAGACATGATCAAAATATATTTTCATGTGTATGTTTGTAATAATTCATGTTGTAAACACATAAAGTTTTCCTAAAACATGTATTTCGTAAAACGGAACAACGAAATGCGAGGTTGCCAGACCTACTAACCAATAAGTGGCAAACAGTTATCTGCCAAATAAATTTATAGGTAAGATATTGATATGTAATCAGGACTAACTAGAAGTTTTATGTGTCAAGTAATTAATCTGTTAATTATAGCTATAGGATACTTTATATGTACATTGTGAAACAGACTCTTAAATAAATAATTGATTTAATAATATTATAGCGGTCGCGTTTATTAGAGGTAAAACCGGGTATTCGGAGGGGTGGCAAAGGAGGCATACGGACAGTGTGTTCACCTGTTCACCAATCATGACCTAATTCCATAGACACACTACACTGAAGGTTTAGTATGTTTTGCCGACCCAAATACCTCTGCTGTTCCATGCTAACTTTGTGTCTATAACTATATCACCGAAATTCATAGATACCCACTACACTGAAGGTTTTGTAACTAGTTTATGTTCATGGGCGAAGTCGACCACTTAGCATCAGGTGGCACGTTTGCCTAACTAACATTAAAAAAATATCACCGAAATCCATAGACACCCACCACACAGAAAGTTTTGTAAGTTTTGCTGACCCAAATACCTCTGCCGTTTCATGCCGACTTTGTGTCTATAACTATATCACCGAAATCCATAGACACCCACTACACTAAAGGTTTTGTAAGTTTTGCTGACCCAAATACCTCTGCCGTTTCATGCCGACTTTGTGTCTATAACTATATCACCGAAATCCATACACACCCACTACACTTAAAGGTTTTGTAAGTTTTGCTGACCCAAATACCTCTGCCGTTCCATGCCGACCCTGTGTCTATTACTATATCACCGAAATCCATAGACACCCACTACACTGAAGATTTTGTAAGTTTTGCTGACCCAAGTACCTCTGCCGTTCCATGCTGACTTTGTATCTATAACTATATCACCGATATTCATAGACACCCACTACACTGAAGGTTTTGTAAATACTGACCCAAATACCTCTGCCGTTCCATGCTGACTTTGTGTCTATAACTATATCACCGAAATCCATAGACGCCCACTACACTGAAGGTTTTGTAAGTTTTGCCGACCCAAATACCTCTGCCGTTCCATGTTGACTTTGTGTCTATAATTTATTTGTTTGCACTTGTATAAACTTTATTACTGCCCAATGCCCATGGCCAGCCGCGTCTGGACTTTTTTGATTTCCTTGTATATGACTATCTATTGTGTTGCCCAATAATTTAGGAGTATTAAAATAAAAAACAGACAGATAAACATTTGGTGTAACGGTATTATTTGACGGCCGGCTGGTCGAGTTCTTCTTATCTTCATTTTACGCAACGGTCACAGGTTCAAATCGCGCCAAGTTCAGATAATTTTATGATGAATTTATTTTGGCTCATAGTACCCGTAACACTAATTCTTACAATTTTAGCAAGGGGCTAAGTTAATGCGTTGATATTGTTGGCTAATATTTTAAAAAGCAAGGAGTTAAACAAAATGATAAAATAATTAGACTTTTAGCGGATTTATTATTTTATTAGAACTTTAGCAAATAAGCAAACGTATTATTAGCGAATTACCCCATCTTGGATATATTTTTAAATTAATGTTTAATTTTATTTCAATTTCCTTTTATTATTTTCAAGAATAATTATTTTCCCAATAATAGTAAAATAAATATTTTATTCCACCACGGATGTCATCAGTCGACGGTGAATGTCCTGAATGTCCCAGGTAGACCCATGTACTGTTCGTTGAACTCGGCGATCATCCGATGATCTTCATTGGTACGAGCTTTTTTCATCTCATAGCAATATTCAGTGAATTCATTCGTGCTTAGTTCGTTAATTAGATCATCTGAAAAGATTACACGTCTTTAAAGATATTTTTTTCAATTAGATATTAAAGAGGGGCAATGGTCTAGTTACTAGAAGGGCTCAACCTAAGTGAAAGGTCTGGGTTAGTTTTTGTAAATCTCCCCGTGGACCTGAACCTGAACATCGCTTGCAAGCGTGATGAGATTAAAAGTCTTTGAATGTGTGTGAAATTCACCAACCCGCATTGGGCCAACGCATCGGTGAACTAAGGGTAACACCCTTCTCGTCTGCTATCGAGGAGGAGATACCCAACAGTGGGACATGAATATTGAATCAAATTATTATTTTGTATAAGAAATACTTATTTGTGGCAGGTACGTTTCAAGTTCCAACAACAATTAATACTTTATTTTTCATGCCACATAGCCAATATTTCTAACACAGGCACAAGTTGTCTTACCCCGAAGAGTGGGAATATTTTTTTCTTTCCCGCCATATTCCTCAGGCAGAATATCTCTCGGAAATATTTCGTACAACGATTCCACAGTTTTGTGACATTGGATCCTCTCTCCAATTTTGGCACTAAATATTTGTTTTAAAAACATCACTAGGTACTCCACCGTTTTTGATTCGGACAGTATATGTATTCCTTTAATTCGGAAGCAATAGCCATCCTACAAAATAAATGCCATTACATATTGCACGTGCAAAGAATAAACGAATTTCAAAATCACTGAAACTTACAATAGTTATATCCATGAGTTTCTTAAAGTTAATTACGTTAGAGGCTCTAGCGAATCCTATTATATCACAATCTCTACAATCAACTAGGTACCTGATACCGGTCATATAGTCATGTGCTTGTATATATTCGCATACCTGTAATATTTAAAATTAAATTTATATGTATATCATTTTAATATTTTTTCCAACCCCTTTTTTATTGAAGTAGGTACATGGTTTTATGTTAGTTGGATAGGCAAACTGGCCACCTAATGGTAAGTGGTCGACGTCGTCAATGAACATAAACTGGTTTTCCTGGAACTAGCCCAAGCAACTCATTTGTCTGTTGTCTATCCTAAGACAGTCTCGGTGCCAGTAATTACACTGCCTGTCTTGCCCTTCTCCCCGAAACACAGCAAAGCTGTTTGACGGAAGAAACAAGAAAGATGGTGGTGGGTATGCAGCCGGGAGCACAGCACTGGGCATCCCTTCCACTGGTAAGGTAATTCTGCGTTTTCATCTCTTCCTTATGAAACCGCGTTATTTGTTATGTTCCATAGATATTTTATACACAGTTTCAATATCAAATATTTAAAAAAAAACACATACTTACTAAAACGAAAAATTTGTAATATTGCAGAAGCATATCTGTTTCGTACTTGTTACCGTAGCCCTTTACTAAAATAACTCTGCCATAGTCAGGAGTCATTTTTGGTACCAAGCCATTTGTACTGAAAAAATAAACAATGTAAAAAATAGTAATGATAGAAGAAAAGTCTAGAAATCGAACCTCTTTTAAAATCTAGTAAAAAACAAGAATTCATGAGACATGATTAATATTTATAAATGTATTTTTTTTTATTTACAACAATTTGATTTCGTTAATTTAATTTCATCTTAGATACTAATATTATAAAGAGGAAAGATTTGATTGCTTGTTTGCATTGAATAGGCTCCGAAACTACTTGACCGATTAAAAAAAATCTTTCATTTCAAGATTTGCATTTCAAGAGCATTGGAAATATTCATTGATTTCAGAACAAAAAAATGTACTGTACAAAGATTTTTTTGTGTTGGTTTTATGTTAGTTGGATAGGCAAACTGGCAGACGTGCCACCTAATGGTAAGTGGTCGACGTCGCCCATGAACATAGTTTACCTAGAACTAGCACAAGCATGTGTTGCCTATCCTGAGACATAAGATGTTAAGTCTCGATGCTATTAATTACACTGCCTGTCCTGCCCTTCTCTCCGAAACACAGCAAAGCTGTTTCACGGGAGAAACAAGCAAGATGGTGGTACCCATGCAGCCGGGAGCGCGGCACATCGTATCCTTCCTACCGGTTAGATTCAGCAAGATACCAAATAAGTAAATTTCTTTCATTTAAACTTTGACACTGTTTTATCGTTTACTGATTTATACCGTCTGTAGAACCCCACCATAGTTTAGACTTTGACGTGGCGGTGGGGCTCAGTAGCCTAGGTTGAGCCCAGCACCTTGGGCGAAGTTAATTGAGCCAAGGGGGCTCTTTGTACCCCTCTTATAAGAAGAGGGGACAAAAGAGCAAGGGGCAAGGGGCGAGGACGGGTACCTCACCCTATTTCCCTATGCCCCGATGTTGAGAGAGGTTGTTCTATGGTGCGGGACAACCCCTCTGTGTAGGTGGCGTAGGTCCCTTGGGGGACTGACTAGTCATCGAGGTGCCCTGTTTGCTGATTAGATCCGGGGTACCTCACCAAAGGCCGCATTGGTGGCACTCGCCGAGTTTTAGTGCGTAGAGCTGCGTCCACTTACCAGCTTTCAGGCGCAGCGAGTCCCACATACCCGCGTGGGGAGAAAAAAAAACCGTCTGTAGAATCCTTCTCTTGCCAACCTAGATAAGAGTTCTTTAGAACAAGAATAATGTGTGTGTGGTTATACATATTATAACATAACCTTTATAGACAAGCTAGACAAAACTTTTAAAACTTTTAATTAGATTTCAGATCCGTAAATCAAAATAGTGGAATTACGCCCGAATACTCAAACGAATCTCAAATTTAAGACGTACTTAAACTCGTGTTGTCCCTCTTTTTTTCTTTGAATCTGACACGTCGTAGCATGAGTTTAAGTACGTCTTACATTTGAGATTCGTTTGAGTATTTGGGGGTTAGTCAGTTATTCTTGCCTACTTTTCATTTTAATTCTAGCGGATCTCTTATCATACATAAACATCAGTTAAGAAGCTGAAACATGCTCGGACATTTCGTCATTTTTTACTATGATAGCTACGGGTATATTATATGATAGCTACCATAAAGATACCTATTTTTTTCGGATGGATCTTATCTAATGGCCCTAAGGCCCTAATGCTTCGTCGGATTTGTGTGAGCCCATTTGGCTCCCTATTGGTTTGTTAAAGTGGGAGGTTGCCCCCCGACAACCGTGCAGTCTGCGACCACATGGCCTCCTGGCGTCGGGTTGGACAAAGATACCTTTTGTGGTATAATCTCTTGCATTTAACTATATTTAGATCATGGAATATTTTGATGGCCAATAATAATTACCTCGTAAGCAATAATTAAGACCTTAAGGAAAATAATGAAGAATAACTCTAAAAAGGTTTTTATGTTAATCATAAAACCTGTAAGGTCTATTATAGACTTGACGTATTATTTATTAAGGTTATATATTGTCTATAATCACGAAGGATGCAATGTGAACATACAATAGTTAATTAATCAGGATTTATAATTATTATTTAATTACTTTTAATAAGCAATTTCGAGCGACGGTGGTCTGGTGGGTATGGGTTCGGCGTCTTAGTGAGAGGTCCGGGTTCGATCCTGAATCCTGTGGTGCCTTGAAATGGGTTTTTCTAAATTTCTACGTGCACCTGAATATCAAACCATCCCTTGCTCACCGGTGAAGGAAAACATCGTGAGGAAACTTGCAATCCTGATGAGATTAAAAGTATTTGAAGGTGTGTAAGGTTCATCAACCCGCATTGGGCCAGTGCAACGGTGAACTATGGCCCAACACCCTCCTCGTCTGATTTCGAGGAGGAGACCCGTGCCTAGGTCTGCCTCACCCATTACCATAAACGAATTCACCTGGGACTAGTCCAGGCACCTCTTTCATCACCCGCGGTGTTTTAGTGGCTTAATGTTGAGTCCCACACAACCGCCGTACCCCACCCAGAACTGGCGGTATGCCTAAATGCATTTACACCGCGTAACAAAAAAAAAGGTACCACATTCATGCGTTGTAAGATGTTAAGTCGTGTTATTTCCCCACCATGGTTCAGGCCTTGACGTGGCGGTGGGGCTCAGTAGCCTAGGGTGAGCCCGGCACCTTGGGCGAAGCTAATTGAGCCGAGGGGGCTTTTTGAACCCCTCTTATAAGAAGAGGGGACAAAAGAGCTGGCGGCAAGGGGCGAGGATGGTTACCTCAACCCATTTTGTCCTGTGGTGCGGGACAACACCTCTGTGAAGGTGGCGTCGGTCCCTTAGGGAACTGTGCCCTGTTTGTTTCTTAGATTAGCGGGATGCCTCAGAGCATTTCCCGTCGGTAAAAAAAAAGTGTTATATTGCCTGTCCTGCCAGATACACATCATAGCTAATAAAACAAAAAAAAAACAAAACAAAAAAAATATACGGAAGAAAATTACGGTTGTTGTTTGCAAGCACACCGGAGATTTAATCAAAAAATTAAATATTTTTAGTACTTCTTGAGTTTTGTAATGAGATTCAATTTTTTTCAAATTAAATTACAATTTGAGTAAATTGTATTTATATTGCGCATTTAAATAAATTATAATAGTAGAATAATAAGTTTTTTTACTTAATTACAAAAAAAATCCTTTGCATAGAAATAAAATTAATAAAAACTTACAACATATTGTAGGCTTCATATTCCTTCAAATTAAGGTTTCCGAAGTATTCGGGCAAAAGTGTTCTAAACGTACACGCTCTATCCAATTTTCTCTTGCATGCTTCTAACGAACCCTTATTGTTAATGATGAATCTTTCTAGATAACTCCTTGCTAAAATACATGTTCACGTAAGCGGGTAATCCATCCTTGTGTTTGTAAATATATGCACATTGTATTTGGTACGTAAGCTCAGGAACGCTCATGGACGCTGATAGGCTCCCTGTGGTTACGCACACACGAACGCACGTCTGTCGCATTACAACATTTACAACTACAAATATGGCCGTTATTCTTGAAATAAAACAACTGTATATAAAAATTACATACGCATTTTTACAACTAAATGGAATTTTGAAGGCACTGCAATTTTATGAACTCATTGTCAGTTTATTGGGTCAAGTTTCTCGGCGGTCTCGGGTACCTTTCAATGACTATGGACGCTTTTACACTACGTCAATCTGGTCCCGTGGTAAGTTCTATAAGAATTGTGTTACGGGTACCAGACAACGGAAATATATTTAATACTTTTATACTATTCATATATTTATGATTTTTATTATATCACAGATAAATATTTAATATACACCCATGACCCAGGAACACAGAAAACTTTTTTTGTTCCTATCGGGATTCAAGCCCACCACCTCCGGCTTGAGCGCCAACGCGCTAACCATTGAGCCACAGAGGTCGAAAATGACTGTTACTACAACTTAAACGCATATTCCGACGAATTGAAAACCTCCTCCTTTTTGAAGTCGGTTAAAAAGTGCGCGGCAAAGATGATTGTGGCGGACGTGCGCACTTATAAAGAGGAATAAAAACTCATTACTGCCCGCTAAAAGTATCTTATATAAAAAACCCAAGTCGTCCTTTTCGAATAGATGGAATGAAAACTATCTTAACTAGCTATTGTCAAACTTCAATGTTATAAAAAAAAATTGGAAATACAGTTTTTCTCCCTTCGACGAATTCGAAATGAACGAAACGAATTCGAGTCGAATTTCGACTTGCGTATTTGTATGAAAGTAAACGACTTACGAAATGTTTTCACAGTAAAATGTTCTTGTTTCTTCAGCCACTCTTCAATAATATTTATAGCCTCAGTCATCCTACCGGGTTTGTCTAAATCATATTGTTTTCTTATAGCAGTTAACGAGTCGGGCAGGTACTGAATTATGGGATTCTTTGGGAGTTCTTCCATTACTCCACAGTTACTGTGACTTCGAAATTTCCTTAAAAATATAGTCAGTATCTGAAAGAATCACTACTTATAACCAAATAATATAGTCATAAATTATTATGAATGTTATTATTTATTGCTCGTTATTATATTTTAATGGTTTTTATACATTTTAAAAATTATTTTTAAAAATTATTTTCTATACAAACAATTTTCCATATTCTCATTCGCATAGATATTTTGGGTGTTTCTTTGGCAGATAGGATTCGGAACGAACACATCTGCCAGAGAACTAAGGTGACCGATATCACGTAAAGAATAAGCTCGTTGAAGTGTCGTCGTTTTTTCGTCGTTGAAGTCGACGGCGTTTAGGTAGACGAAGTATTGGTCGACCAGGTGGGAAGACGATATCCGAGGACTGCAGCCGGTCCGTGTTGGATGCGAGTGACGAGGTATCGGTCGTCTTGGCGTTCCTTTAAGGAGGCCTATATTCAGCAGTGGATGGATAAAGGCTAAAATGATGATGATGATAATGATAGTCTATATTCACGCTCCCCACCACGGTTCAGGCCTTGTCGTGGCGGTGGGGCTCAGTATCTTAGGGTGAGCCCAGCACCTTGGGCGAAGTGAATTGAGCCGGGGAAGCTCTTTGTACCTCTCTTATAAGAATGGGGGACAAAATAACAGGGGGCCAGGGGGGCAGGGGCGAGGATGGGTTCCTCACCCCATTGTACTGTCCTTACGTTTGGGAGGGGTTGTTCTGTGGTGCATGACAACCCCTCTGTGGAGGTGGCGTTGGTGAGGGACTGACTAGCCATCGGGTGCCCTATTTGCTCAACAGATCCGGGACACCTCACCATAGACGGCTTTGGTGGCACCCGCCGGGTTTTAGTGGGTAGAGCTGCGTCCACTTACCATCTTTCGGGCGCAGCGAGTCCCACATACCCGCCTATGGAGACCCACTTCCCTGCGATGCCTCAGAGCATTTCCCGGCGCTGAAGAAAAAGCACAGAGTCTATATGCAAGCTCCAAAACTAAAAATAAAACTTTCCTCTAAAACAGTCTAAAACAAATACCTCTTAACGTTCATAAATATTAGGGCTGTCAAATGCATTTTCTTAAATCCTAGTGTTATTTGGATTCGGTGTTCCGGAAGAATAAACTAACTCCTTAGCCTTATTATAGTTATAGTACAGATGCAAATCTCCCTACGATTCTCCCTTCAGAGATGTAAAAGCGTCAGAGACCGATGAAAAATTAAGAAAAACATATGACGTGTCCAACCCATGAAAACATATGACGTGTCTAACCCATGAAAACATATGACGTGTCTAACCCATGAAAACATATGACGTGACCAACCCATGAAAACATATGACGTGTCTAACCCATGAAAACATATGACGTGTCTAACCCATGAAAACATATGACGTGTCTAACCCATGAAAACATATGACGTGTCTAACCCATGAAAACATATGACGTGTCTAACCCATGAAAACCCATTTTCATAGGTTGGTCTAGTACTCAGTAAAGCGCACCTTATATTTCTTTTTATAAATATAATTTTCGATAATAATACAGTTTAAACTGCATGAACATTAAAACAGTCGACACAAACGTTTATATTTATATATAGCTATCACCGAAAACTACACTGTATTGCAATAAAATTAAAGAACTAATAAAATTTCATTTACATAAAATTTTGGTTAGTGTCACTCAATAAGTTTTATTTTAAACATGACCTCTCTTTAGTTTTCCTGTTATCAGCCTTGATGGACATTTTTCCTTAATTTCGTTGATAATCCTATAATTACTAACTTAATCGCTAATCTCAAGAACTATTTTTTTTATAATCACGTCGATGCTATTATCTCATATTTATATTATTATTATAGTTATTTAGTTTATGAAAATACTACCATTGAGGTGCTATTTGGTTCATTAATATTCTTAAACAGAATATATCTCATTTTATTCATTTTACTTCATTCCCTCTTGAAAAACAGAAATATTCGGATACTTATTCCTCCGAAGGAGCCGACGCTCTTGTTTCCACTCACGGTCCTGTGACCGAGTGATAACTGATAATGGTGAATTAGAAGTCTGCTAAATACATATTATATAAGACCGCGTCTAGGCATGCATTAATTTTTATAGACTTACAGTTTAGTTTCTTCCGAAAAAAGAAATTTGACGACGGATAGAGTTATTGCTGCTTCTTTAGAAATGGTGAGCTCTGGACGCTGATTTTCTGTGCTGAGTTTTGCAGTTGAGTTTGAACTGTGTTAAAATTCAAAGTCAATGTGGTAAACTCCTTTTTAAATTTTGTGACAAAAATTATCAACACGACCACTCCTTGCACTCACTTGTAGGGTTATTGGTTTCTTGGTTTGCTATTGATTTTTTTACGCTTTTGGTAATTTTGTACCATGAAATACTAAGAACCAGTATGTGAACCGGTATCGCTAAATGCACTTCAATATTATGGTGGCCAACACAACACTTAAGACTGTGATGACTTCACATTTAAGACTTTATCATTTTTGTATAGGTACGTATTCAGATTATCTATAATATTACAATTCAAGCTGCTTTCATATTATATCTAGATGTATATATAAAAATTACGTGTCACGTTGTTTGCCCGCGATGGACTCCTCAACTATTAAACCGATTTTAACCAAATTTAGCACACAGTGTGCAGTTTAATCGAACTTGAGGGATAGGATAGTTTTAAATATCTCAGTTTATAATCGCAATTTTTTATTCATGAATAATAATTTTACTGTATTTAATAGTTTACTACAATATATTTTAACGTACCTATATCTTATCCACAGCAACGCGTGGCCGGGTCTGCTAGTATTTTCCATATAAATAAGCCTCTCTCTTCTTCTATCTATCTTTCCTTATGTCGAAATACCCGTAAGACATTATTCTCCGAATAGATATTCAATGTTAAATATAACATAAAATATATTGATAGGTTTAAATGGCTTTGTTTTAAAGAAATTTGTCGGTGAGTAGAAATTGAAATTGTGGGCTGGCCATACACTCAGGAGAACGGATGTCCGATGGGCCAATAGGGTTCAAGAGGATGGAGGCTGCGTTTAGGTAGACGAAGTGTTGGTTGGCCTTTAACCAGGTGGGAAGACGATCTCCGTGCCGTGGCCGGTCCGTGTTGGATGCGGGTGACAAGGGATCGGTCCTCTTGACGACCATTGAAGGAGGCCTATGTTCAGCAGTGGACGGATAAAGGCTGATGATGATGATGATATTGGTGAATAGACAAGGCCAATAAATATAATTAAATTTATTGCACGTCTCATAAGCGAAGCATTGACTTCTCTACTCTCGACATGTCAGAAAGCAGTTTTCTCTTTTAAATAAAAAAAGGTAAAAAAATATACCAACGAAATTATAACTACCAGTCTTTTTTGACATCGTTATAATAAAATATTAATTATCACTATTTTTTACCATATTCACTCATTTTTAGTGATTTTAACTTTTAATACTTCAATGAAACATAGGTAGTCTAAATGATGTTTCGAGCTGAGCTTCATCTACCAGTGCAAAGCACAAGCACATCTAATCATAAAAAAGTCCTATAATCTTAAAATAGTTGTTCCCTAGTTTTTTTAAGTCATAAGGAGGCAACCGAGCAGTCGGAGCCTTATGGTGACTACCAATGCCCATACACATACGCACAACCAGAGGTTATGCAGATGCGGTGCCCTATCCCCCAACGGGTTACCGGAAACTCACAAACCGCACGAAACGCGACAGCATAACTGTCACTTTAAGTCGGTTTTATTAGAGCGATAGGTACCACACCCCGGTCGTGCCAGCCCAATTTGGTTGCAATGCAATGGCACTATCTCTTACTAAACCCACAGCTCTTCAATGATTTTTTAAAGCTTTTTTCCTGAAACTCTATAATTATATTAAGAATAAATCCTTAAATAAACAATAAATACTTATTTTTTTATTATAATATCTTATTATTTATTACAGCATTTTGCAGTATATTTATTTTATACCATAAATTAGGTATGTCGTAAATTTTACATATGTACGTGATGCATGTGAAATTGTTTGAAATATGATATTAATATTCGCATTTAATTAAAAGTACATACTTAACTGCCATATATTAGTGTATTATCTATGCTTAACTGGATGACCGAGCTTTGCTTGATATTTTTAGTGTACCTTAACAACGCCATCTACTGAAGTAGTGTTGCTGTGTCGGTAAAGCAGTTAGTTGAAAAATAGTATTACTATTCGCCAATAGATGTCAGGAAGAGTCATATTTTTGTTGATTATCGATAAATAATTATTGATTTGACTTTTATCTTTAAATTATAATAGAAACACGAATGAATGAAATATAATTTAGATAAACGATGTGTTGTTAAAGGCTCTCAATAATAGTTTCTTCACAAAAGAAGGAATATGAAAAAAAGTGAATAAAAAGTATAATATAATAACTTTCGTATTCTCATGATATTGCAGAAGTTTTTCATTGTCTGAAAACACGGATATAACGATGTTGAAATAAAATAAAACCTAAATGGCGCAATAATGTGCGGCGGGTACGACTAAGTAGCTAAAAATAGGGAGATTGAAAACTCATAACGCTTTAGATTTAACAATTTAACTAACTTCCGAAGTAGGTAACTAGATTTGCAACAAAAGTTGATCATATCGAAGCAAGTTGGTCGGAAATGCCAGATAATTACTAGACAGTCAATCACAATGTGGGAAAATATAGGTGTGAGCCCCAAAGGAAGATCTCCGACCGAGCGAGATGGTATGCTCGGTCAGGCCGAAAAGCCCACTTGCTATCAATTCAGCTGTTGTATGTATAGCAACGAGCTGTAGAACTTCGATAGCGTGATTCAGTATTGTGTCGCTGATTGGTCCGCCACATCACTCCCCCCGAAGACCGAAGGTCGAATCTTGAGTCCTCTTGCTTGATTTACCAGTGCCAGAGAGTGCCAGTGAGTCGGAACTGTGCTGCTGCTGCACGGGCTCCAGTGAATCGGAGTGCTGCCATGCGGGGCCGATGCTACGTGCTGACCAGGAGAGATGTGCTCTGCTTGTGACCGGTCGTGTAGTGAGAATGCCCGTTGAAGCCGATGAGGGTTCGACCAGTGCCGCGATGCGTTGGGCTGGTTGGTCGAGATACCCGAAGAGGCTGAAGTTGGCTGGCGTGGTGCAGAGGGTTGGGGGAGTGATGATAATGGAGTTCAGAAGGAGGCGTGTTCTGTCGAGGGTCACCAATGTGGGGGGATATAGTGTGAGGCGTAAAGGGAGATCTCCGACCGAGCGAGATGGTAGGCTCGGTCAGGCCGAAGCCCACTTGCTATCAATTCAGCTGTTGTATTTAAAGCAACGAGCTGTGGAACTTCGAGAGCGTGATTCAGTATTGTGGCGCTGATTGGTCCGCCACAACATAAAGGGTTTGACTTACTTGAGCGTCGAGCGGTAGGTACCCCGCCGCGAGATTATAGCAGCATTTGAAAGGGCAAACCTTATCGTATAATATATTTATTCATTCGTAATATATTTATTAATTCATTCAGACAATCAAAACAAATCCAATACTGGACATAGGCCTCCCCCAAGGATGCACGCCGCGCCGCCCGCATACATAGGCTGCACTAAAAGTATCGGGAATGGAATATTTCCACTGTTCCTGTCATATTAAAATCTTTTTAATTGAAAACTCCTTGGTTTTATAAATCGAATACCATTTATTTATTTAAAAAAAGATTCTCGGTCTTGTCACAAGGTCTTGACAAACTTGTGTAGTAGTTGAGAAAATGGAATTATCTTAGGAATCCCGCAGGGGATGAGGGGAAGGGTGGGTATGTGGGACAAACAGAGGTCATACAGTTCATCATAATTTAAAATTTTAGTATTTAATTGCATTTATGCAGACGCCAAATCCTATGTGGGAGCTGGTTATTATGCGGGATTTAGCTCAAAGAGCCTAACCGAACATGAAACCCACCGGGCTTAGAAGGCCTTCGGAGTATACAATTTGGTGCTTCGGATTTATCAGCAATATGGACTTACACACATCCTTTTGGCACCACCGGAAGTCATAATTTAAATTAATTTAATTGATACAATTAGATAGATAGGTAAAGGCTGGTGCTGCCAGTGGTTTGTAACAGATTTTACATCTCGGTGCCAGTAATTACTAATTACACTGCTCTGCCCTTCTCTCCGAAACACAGCAAATCTGTTTCACGGAAGAAACAAGCAAGATGGTGGTAGATACCCATGCAGCCGGGAGCGCGCCACAGTTTAGAGTCGTAGTATTTTTATGTAAATACTAGCTGTTGCCCGCAGCTTCGCCCGCGTTAACTTCGATTTACAGCCGTAGACGATTTGATGATGATTATTTTTATAGCCTAAGTTACTTCTTAAAACATCAGCTATCTGTCAGTGAAAGTCCCGTCAAAATCGGTCCAGCCGTTTCAGAGATTAGCCGGAACAAACAAACAGACAGAAAAATTACTCTATAGTACTTTTCGCATGCAAATGCTTCTAAGATAGTACATATAGTTCAAAAGTGATTAGAACTGTTGTCTGTAACAGCAATCATTGCCAGATAGGACATCTGGCAATGATTGATGTTCATTGGCTCTGGGCTACAACGGTGATTCCTTGTTATGACTTACTACTATATAGCGCTGTACATCATTTGAGCCTAGAGGCTGTTAAAAAATGATTGTGCTTGCCTTGGTTTACCTTTAACTACCATACAATATACCATATATAATATACTTTCTAATATTTCAGCTAACTTTTTATTGGTTTAAGTGTCTTAAAACCTCATCGTGTGCGGTGTGCCTATTAAAAATGGTCGATCGATTGCTGCAACTGTTACCTCGGGAGCCATGGAATTAATTTTACGGCAAAAACTCTAAAAGCTATATTATATTTCTATATAAAATACACATGATCAAGACTTTCAAATCACACTATAAATGGAAAGTTCTGGCATCTTGGTAATAGCTTACGAATTATCTCCTCTAGTCATCAGTCATGAAAGCTCTGGCAAAGAGTTAAAACATCGTAATATTTATAAAGCCTATTCGTCTAATAAAACGGTATAATATCGTAGCATATCGCCCTCAACTTGAATATATGTAATTTTCGGGAGTAAAAGCAGAAAAATATGTTTTCCACATTACTACAGAGTGCTTGTTTTTTCGTGTGTTTTATTTTAAGTAAGTCTAAAGTCTTAATAATAAAAATATTAATAATAATAATAATAAATCTTTACTTTAGAAAATGATAAAATAATAAAACTGAATAAAATGAATTTTATGTTAAGTGTGTAACTACCTATTTTATGCAGAAATAAATAGTTAAAAAAAACTAAAAAACACGCATTAATAGCAAACCCAACTAAAAATTTGAAAATAATTTTTATTGGAAAAATTAAATGGGTTAACAAAATTACTTATTGTAAAAAAGCGTGGTGCTTGTAACTAAGTTTTTATATTAACTTCACTTTTAAGAAATAAATATTTTTATAATGAATATTGAGCACCTCACGCTTTTTTACAATAAGTAATTTTGTTAACCCATTTAATTCATTCATTAAAAATTATTTTTATATTTTTTATTGGGTTTGCTATTAATGCGTGTTTTTTAGTTTTTTTTAACTATAATTTATTTTTTACATTTTAGTGTCGGTTTTTTTAATTAAAGATTTTATTAATTTAAAGTACTCAACTAATAACAATCACTTTAGAAATGAGTGAGAGACTAAAAACAACACAAGTGATGTAAGTAACTTGCGCGCCTTACGCCTTCCTAGCATGTGCTATCCTGATTATCCTGATCAGGATATTGGAATAATTTTATCAAATTATTGTATTGTCATCGGTCCTCGATAAATCTACAAAGTTTGAACAAAATCTGGTCGTTAGAAGTGAGTCAAAATCAAGTCTAAAGGAGTCGGTTACATACATACAAACAAACATACATACAGCTGAAACTAATAAAAGCGTGTTAAAAAGTTATCTTATAGAATTTATTTGTTTTTACTATTGCTTCATGTCACTCAGTGGGGCATAAAAAACTTATAGCCTCCGACAAACCTGCATTCCAAAATATTCAAAATCTTATAGGACGAATAGGAAGAAACATGTAGGCCAACGTAAAATGATTGAAATTTATTATTTTGAAATTTTATGATGGGGATATAAGGATGATTTTATGATGCAAAAATGTCAGTTTATTTAGCAAAATATTCTAAGCTTCCTTGAATTCAATGTATATATTTAAAAAAAAGTTTCCAAAGTGTGAAATATATATTTTATACATACTTTATCTGTTGTTAAACTATGATTTAGAAAAATATCTTAATTAAGTGAGTTGCATCGTAATTGTTATAGTAAAATTTTAAAGTATAATATTATAAATTATAAAAATATATAAAAACTTAATTAACTTCTCATATTCAACCACAAAATTGTTTTTTTATGGATTATAAATTTTAAGTGTAATTAATCTGTCTCTTAATTCCTATTATATTTTTTTGCTTGAAGTCTGTTGTATCTTTTTTTATGCCGAGAAATGCTCTTAGGCATCCCGCGGGGGAGCGGGAGGACTCCCCAGGCGGGTATGTAGGACTCGCTGCGCCCGAAAGATGGTGCACGCAGCTCTAACCACTAAAACCCGGCGAGTGCCACCAATGCCGGCTTTGGCGTGGCGGTGACGTCAGAATCCTAAAGTGAACCCAGCACCTTGGGCGAAACTAAGTGAACCGAGGGGGCTGCTCTTTTTGTACCGCTCTTATAAGAAGAGGGGACAAAAGAGTTATAGGAGCGGACAAGGTGCGAGGATGGAAACCTCACCCAATTGCACTGTTTCGACGTTGGGAGGGATTGTTCTGTGGTGCGGGACAAGTGGCGTCGGTCCCTTGAGGGACTGACTAGCCGTCGAGATGCCCTGTCGCTCAACAGAGCCGGAGCACCTCACCAAAGGTGGCATTGAGGGCACTCGCCGGGTGTGAGTGGGTAGAGCTGCGTCCACCCTACCATCTTTCGAGCGCAGCGAGTCCCACATACCCGCCTGGGGAGTCCCCCCGCTCCCCCGCGGGATGCCTAAGAGCATTTCCCTGCGGAAAAAAAGCTTGAACAAACATTGATAATTTCGCTTACTTACATAATTTAAAAAGTATTCATATTGTGCCAATATACAAGTGAATATAATACCTATCATTCTATGGGTCTGCTTTTAGGGACCCGTATCTACCTAAAATAATTAATGTCAACTGTATTTTTTTCAGCACAATCGCAGTACCATTACACGCGTGTCCTTAACGGGTCTCCAGTATTGATACAAGAATATCCTATCATTGCTCAAATGCTATTAGATGCCTGGGATAATCAGCAATACGTCCAATACTGTGCAGGGGTCATCCTTACATCGCGACACGTCGTTTCTACAGCCCACTGCTTTGAATATAGCGAGGATCTGCAAAGAAAGTAAGGATTTAATGTTTAGACCAGCCATACTCAACCTTTTAGTGTCGGCGCTGCAATAAAGAATGTTACTTCAAATACAAAATATAAAATGTGTAATTAACACCAGCGCAACCCTTCAGGCCACTTCAGGCTATTCTATAATTTTGATTATTAAACTACTAATACACTACGTTACTATCACGTGACACCGTCTTGCTTATATTGTCTTCTGCCAAGAAATTTAGCTGATAGAGGTAAATGACTAACAATATAATGCTGGCACCGGGGCACAAAATACGGTAGGCAACGCACGAATGAAGCACTCAAAATCTTGTGTAAAACGTTTGCGTTTATTGGTAAAATGGATCACGCATTGCGCAAGTTTACACTAGACATTTGTATAAAAACAAATTCCGCCTTTGTGCTGCGACGCTGCACCGGTTCTGCGCTCTGATTGGCTGACTGATGGCCTTTGATAGATGGTTGGCCGGCGCGGCGGGACGTTAGATCACGGGTTGGTAGAGTTGATATTACGTCAGTGACAAATCACTGACCAGATTCGGAATCGTATGGCTCACATTACTACTCTATCCGGTTATATTATGCTCGATGCATTAGTGTAATTATACAGAATATTATATTGTACTTTGTAAATTTTCTCTGGACTATTTCATAAACCTAATTTAGACTATGAAAGCGCACTGAAGTTGACAATTGCATTGAAGAAAACAAAGCAGTTTTCTTTAAGCAGTTTTCTTTAGTGTAGTGTGTGTAGTGTGTGTATGTAAGTACATATACATTATAATATAACGCACCAATTTTTTCAGCTTTTCCTTGCCTCAATATTGGAGGATAAGGGTGGGCTCGTCTTATAGAAGTCACGGAGGAATGCTTCACAAAGTCAAGAAAATAATAAAGCACTATGGTTTCGATAAATATTACTATATGAACGATATTGCTGTGGTAATTGTATCTAAAAAGATAACATTTAGCACGTATGTGGGACAAGCGACTATTATCAAGGATGGCACCGAGCTTCCAGAAAATTCCGTTTGTACTCTAATCGGTTGGGGAACTACTTATGTAAGTTGTTTTTTTTTTTATACCATAGGAGGGTAAACGAGCAGTTGAAGCTGTTAGGCGACTATCGACGCCCATACATATCCACACAATCAAAGATTATGGAGATGCGTTGCCCTCCTTTTCCCTATCCCCAATGGGCCACTGGAAACTCACAAACCGCACGAAACGCGACCGCATAGCCTCTGTCACTTACCTGTCACTTGACGCCGGTGTTATGTGAGCGAGAGGTACCACCGCTGCTTTGAAGGCGAATTGTGGCCGGCACGGCACAATTCGCCTTCAAAGCAGCACGGCACTACCTCTTACTCATTCATTCATTTATTCATTATGTTGTACTTGTAAATCTAAATCCTTGGCTCTAGAAAAAACACCGTATTCCCTTTAATGGTGTTGTAATATGTAAATATTATAAGCTATCTTAATTTTCTGATATAATATTAAGCTAGTAAAGTTTAAGGGAAATTAAGGCACCTCTACATATCAATAAAATTTATCAAAAAATATTTTAATGTCCGAATTAGGAAGACACAATAATTTCGCTTTGTAGGTAATGTAAATAATTTAATCATGTAAAACACATAAAATATAAAATTTATTTCAGAGAGATGGACCACAACCTGATCAACTACAATCTACAAAAATGTTATCTTTAAATAGCGAACAATGCAAAATGATGTACAGTACAATTGGAGCAGTTATAACATCGTCAATGTTATGCGCCGGAAGAACTGATGTTGATGGAGTGGACGCTTGTTTCGGAGATTCCGGCGGTCCCTTGATATACAAGGGCGTAGTCATTGGTTTGGTATCATTTGGATATGCATGTGGTTTACGATATTACCCAGGAGTCTATACAAAAATTTCGCACTATACCGACTGGATTGTTAAAACCATTACGACTAATAAATGATTATTTTAAATAAAATGTTTCTTTTTTTAATTTTGTAATTATTGCAATGACGCAGTTATCATGGAAAAGATTAATGCTTGTTTATGAGTGAGTTGAGTATCGTTATTATATTACTAAATGTTTTTCGAGGTTTTATCGGCCCTCGGATTAAAAACAAATCTTTTTGAAGCGAAGCTCGTATACGGACTTTTGGCACATGAGTAAATAAACGGACAGAGGCAAAGCTTCATACCACCGCGCGTATCGATTGCACTACTACAAGCGTCCTTCCGCTGCTGTGTGCGTAAGCACTCGTGGCTTGTCACGTATGAGTAGAAACCGGTTGAAACCGGTTCGACGAGTGCTCGAACGCAGGGATGTGAGTGCACGTGTTAAGTTGCGTTTTGATAATTTTTTTTCGCTTGGCGGGTATTTTGAATTATCATCATCGTTTTTAAATTTTTGTTAATTAAAAGTAAAAAGTGTCAATATTGTAAGTATACTGTACTGTGTGTATAAATATTATATGTTTATGGTATAAACAATAATAGAGCAAATAAAAAAGAATCATATTTTATAACATTGTTCTTAAATTATTGTTGATAATTAAAAGTTAAAAGTGTCAATATTGTATACTGTACTGTATGTATGAACAATAATCATAATTTAGCTATTCCAAAGATTTCAATAGGTAAGTTGTATCTTATTATTTTATTTCTACTAATTATTATTACTTTTGTTCACTAAGTTTTTATGTATGTGCCTAAACTCTTATTAGGGAAACATTTGACCTGACATAAAATCTTAAATCTTAGCTAAATTTTACAGTAAAAATACAATAAGTATAGATACAGAATACGTAATTAGAAGACGATTCCTGTTCGGAATAAAAAATGTTATAATAGTTATGATAAAAACTGACATGCAATGAGAGTGTTTTCCATTAGAATTTTACCACTCTATTAAAAGGTACAACAGATTATTGCAATTAAAAAATATAAACATAAAATATTTTGTAATAAAGATAGAATATTTACATAGATTACTAGGTACACAATAAAAAAATCGTTTTGTTCGTTTAATTTTATCCACATGTGACAACCCTACCATAATAGGTAACAATTTTACGCGTTGTATGGAAGCTTTGTCTCTGTCCATTTACTTACTTACTAAAAGTCCGTTTGGCGCGTACGCACAGCGACGACTTTCAAAATAACGCTTGACCGAGGTACGTCCTATAAAAAAAAAATTCAACACTCAAGACACTTACCATAGTATCATCTTTTTTCTCCTTTATTTCTTCTTTCTTCTTACTAAATAACAAATCCATTATCACTTTGGCACGATGCATCGTTCATCTAAAAACTAAACACCGGCGATAAGTAAACAACTCATTTACTCACGTGCAAAAATTACCCTAATCGCATCCTCTCAAGTAAACGTTGTTGTAAAAGTTATCAATGGCTTTTATTTAAATGCTAAACTGAAGTTTGGGGATTATTTTTGGATGGAAAAACTAATCAAAAGACTTTGATTACTTCTAGTTAACTAGAGTGGTCACTTATCTAGTTTTAACACATTTTATCTTTTAAATTACGGTAATTACGGATCCTATTCTTATGGGAATAAGACAGAAAGATAGAGAAAAAAAATGCGGTTCTGATGGCATTCTTAACTCAATTTTGACAAAAGTGTTAGTGACTTTTCGCTCTACGGGGACGATATGAAGTATTGATTTTTTTTTGTAGACTATTTATAATACACACAAATAAAGCATGATTTATTTATAAATAACTAAGGTGTATGAAATTATCACACGAAAATCGTAAAATTAGATTCTGGTTTACCTGTATTAATTTAAAACCTTCGGCGCCGGACGGAGGCCCGTGTTGCTCTATGATTAAAAAAAGTAACAAGTAAATATGATGACCACGGCTGATAGATTTGTAGCTATTGCGTATAAATCAATTAAAGAAAAGTAAATGTCAAATGTCAATCAATCAATTTTAAATTGTTAAGATTCAAGAAGTCTAGAAAGTAGAAGTGAAATTGCTACGCACATTTCCTGGAAAACAGTTTTAGCCCTTTAAAATTATTAGTAATAATCTAGGACTTCAACAATTACAAAGGAAATATATTGATTTTTCTCCTATACAATAATGGGTAATAAAGGTGTAGTTGGCTTCGTGAAAGATTTTTACTACGATCCCTTTAAATGGTATGTTGTCATGTTAACTTACGGCTTTTATAAATTTACCTCCAACAAAAAATTTCGAATACTCTGCATATTATGCCATTCCTTACGTAATTTTTAAATTGCTACGTAAATATTTTCCACAAAGTTTCAATAAGACTAGCCACGTTGTATAGATTTATAGTGTAAGAACTAAGAGGTTAGATTTACTTATACTTATAGTCTAAGTTGAAATCTTGGTACTATTTATTCATCAGCAATCGTTATTCTGGTCAGAACACATTAATAAATAATACCTAGGTGAAAAGAAGAAGGATAATAATATGTAAATACAAGCAATTGTAGTATGATAACTTTTGTAGTGATAAATTTGTAAGAACTTATTAGTAAACCCTTAAAACGTGTTCTTTTGTTGTAATTCAGTGACAGCTACTAGTAGTTTTTTTTTTCTTTAACGCTGGGAAATGCTCTGTGGCATCCCGTGGGGGAGTGGGTCGGGTATGTGGGACTCGCTGCGCCCGAAAGCTGGTAAGTGGACACAGCTCTACCCACTAAAACCCGGCGAGTGCCACCAATGCCGCTTTTGGTGAGGTGCCCTGGATCTAATAAACAAACAGGGCACCTAGACGGCTAGTCAGTCCCCCAAAGGACCAACGCCACCTCTACAGGGGGGTTGTCCCGCACCACAGAACAACCCCACCCAACATTGGGACAGTACAATGAGGTGAGGTTCCCGTCCTCGCCCCTTGCCCCCTTGATCTGCTCTTTTTTTTTATGTTACTTGGATAGGCAAACTGGCAAACGTGCCACCTGATGGTAAGTGGCTGACGTCGCCCATGATCATAAACCAGCCCACCCGGAACGAGCCCAGGCAACTCATCTATGTGTTGCCTATCCTGAGACATAAGGTATTGTATGTTATATATTAGATAGTCTTGGTGCCAGTAATTACACTGCTTGTCTTGCCCTTCTCTCCGAAACACAGCAAAGCTGTTTCACGGGAGAAACAAGCAAGATGGTGGTACCCATGCAGCCGGGAGCGCTGCACAGCGCTTCCCTCCCACCGGTGCTCTTCTTATAGGGGTACAAAAAGCATCCTCGGCTCATTTAGCTTTGCCCAAGGTGCAGCGGCTCACCCTTGGCTACTGAGCCCCACCGCCATGTCAAGGCCTGAACCATGGTGGGGAGCTACTAGTAGCTAGTGTAATTATCTCTATCTTTAATTTTCAGTATTTGATTCGGAATTGATTAGTGAAAATAGTAATAGCTTGCAATTGTGTGTGAGACATAGATTTTTTAAATATATCTCTTGTCTAATTTCAAATAAGTCATTATAATAATTTTGCACACTCAAGTATATTTTAGTATTGTAATGACTGATTGTTTACAACTGATATCAGAGTTTATTTATCTTTATTCTTATCTTTCAGGTCAATTGTGAAGAGTGTAGGTTTTTTCACATTGGGTGTTGTGATCGCCAGTGAGTGCAGAGGTCTTGAAGTGATGCCAGCCGTACCTCAATAAGTGATAATTACCAGATTAGAACTGTAAAAATGATTCATTATATGTTCATTATATTATTTGTGACAAATACTGTTTTGTGCAATGTTAAAAAACCAAATTTTGTTATATTCCTGACAGATGATCAAGATGCAGTGTTGGATGGGATGGTTAGTAATTAAATAATATAAATTAAATAAATGAATTAGTCTAGTATTGTCTCGTTTTATTTTAATTTTTTCAGAGCCCAATGAAGAATGTGAGGCGGTTCATTGCAAATGAAGGAACAACATTTTCAAATTCTGTAAGTATTCTAGTTTCAACATCAGATCATTTAAAAGACAGAAATGTTTAAGGGTTACAACATACTTGATTAAAAAGCCTACGTAATGTTATAGTAAACATAATAATATAGAAAAATATAGAAAAACTAATGAAAACTTAAAAAAAGGAGATGAAAACTAGCTTAGTAAAGACCTTTGCATAGGTGCTCAGGGTGCACCACATGTCTACCTTCAAAAGAAATCCCAAATTAAAAATCCTTATATTATTATTTTTTACAGGTGGCCTTTCCTTTTTGAATTCTCATATAATTTAGGCCAGGTTGTATAAGGCTTATTGACTATGTTTACCTATATTTAGTTACTCTTCACTTCTTTCCTATTGTTTTTAATGAATTTAACCAAACAACTACAACAGCAACAACAAAAATTTATTACAAGAATGACAATAGGAGTTTTTTTTATGTTATAAGAAGGCAACCTAGCATTTTGAGCCTTGGTGACTACCGACGCTGATGTTATGTGAGCGAGATGCTGAATGATACTTTCAGATTACACTATTGAACACATACACACAACTTTTGGCAGAGACTTTCAAATTATGAAAGTAATATTTTTGAATGAAATATTTGTTATTATACACTACAAGATTATAAAAATTAACATATAATTATGCTTATTGATAATAATAATTTTAGAAATTGAGTTCATATATTTTTTTTTAGTATGTTACATCTCCAATATGTTGCCCGAGTCGTGCCAGCATCCTCACAGGTCTGCACGTCCACAATCATTTGACGTTAAATAACAGCCTTAGCGGTGGTTGCTATGGACGCTCATGGAGAAAATTGGAATCTCGAACATTTGCAAACTTATTGAGGAATGCGGGATACAGTACATTTTATGCTGGCAAATATTTAAACCAGGTAAAGTTAATAATGGTCGGCCAACACTTCACCTACCTAATAGTGGCCTCCACTTTTGAACCTTATCCATCCTCCTGAGTGTGTGGCCAGCCCACTGCCAATTCAACATGCTTATTCTTCGCTGCTGCCTATAATATCCGTAACTTAGTTTTCTGGCGTGTGTCTTCGTTTCCAAGTTCAGTTCCAAGCAAATTCATAGATGTTGATAGACCGGGTTCATCTAGTCAATCAGGTATTTTTATGTAACTATATACTCAATGTCTGGGGTCTGGATATTTGGATTACTTGTCACATGACATATTTTTTTAGTAATGTCTCTTTCTTTTTTATTATCCAAAGAAAATTTGGTCATTGGATTTATATTGAGATAACAGAAATCAAAAATCAAAATCAATTTTTTTTTATTCAAAATAGTACTAATACAGTATCTTTTTGAACGTCAATTGAATCTACCACCGGTTCCAAGGTAAGCCCACTGAGAAGAACCGGCGAAACCAACTCAGTGGAACTAATCTTTTCAAATAATATATATAAATAACAATTGTAACATCTTATCTTGAAATGCCCGGGAGGAACGCCTTATTCCCAGGGTGTGGTATCTTCCATGAAGTCTTTTACTTTATAGTATGCTTTACCACACAAACGCTCTTTAACAACTTTTTTGAATTTTTTTATGGAGAGCTTTTGAACGTTTTCTGGGATCCTATTGTAAAAGCGTATACAGTTGCCTTTAAAAGAATTGCTTACTTTCGAAAGTCTAATCATTGGTGCATGTAACCTGTGTCTATTACGTGTATTCCTACTATGAATATCACTTTTCTTACAAAATTCATTTATGTTTTTCCGGACATACAGTAAATTTTCTAAGGTGTATTGAGAGGTGACAGTCAGAATTCCTATTTCTTTAAATTTTTCTCTCAAAGATGAATAGGGAGGCAACTTGTAAATTGCACGAATAGCCCGCTTCAGCAGCACAAAAATGTTGTTTATGTCGGCCGCATTTCCCCATAAAAGTATGCCATAAGACATAATGCTATGAAAGTAGCTAAAATATACTATTCGCGCTGTATCTACATCAGTAAACTGTCTTATTTTTCTCACTGCATATGCTGCTGAACTGAGTCTATTCACCAATTTAGCTATGTGGGGACCCCACTGCAGCTTAAGATCTAGAGTTATTACTAGGAAGACTGTGGAGTCCACCAATTCCAAGTTTTCACTGTCTAAGAGTACATTTGTTTGCAGTTGGCAAGGAAAATTTTATGCATTTAGTTTTTTTACTATTTAAAAGCAAGTTATTAAAGCTAAACCAATGTAGGTACCATTCTCGAAAGTGTGTTGTACAGAAATAATAATATGTATATCAAAAGTTTTACATAGATTGTATAAACATTTTAGTATGGGGTAAAAGCAGCCGGTGGACCAGAACAAGTCCCGCCAGGATGGACTGAATGGCATGGTTTAGTTGGAAATTCTGTTTATTATAACTATACGTTATCAAACAACGGAGTGCCTACAGATTCTACGGATTTATACCTAACGGATATTATTGTGAGTAAAATATTGTTTATGTGTAAATTCTAGACTGAATATTCAGGAAGAAAAAAGATCGGTTGATTTTCAAATGTTTGACATAACATTTTGGTGCTTAGTCCAAGTTGGATGCGTTTATTGAACGAGGCTTATGACTGAACGCAAATAAGCTGAACATGATGTAGGTATTATTATTACTACTTTATCGTTTTTAATAAATTCGCCGTCAAGTGTCCGGCAGAGTAGAATAGCACCTACCTCTCTCTTACCGAGGTTTCGTAAAATCGACTAAGCCAATTTTTGAATGGCTTAGATAATATTCAGATGCACAAGTTAATCTGCAGTGCCGTTTGAATTCAGAGAAGGGCAATTTTAAAATAAACCCGGAGAGGTACCACTCTAGGTCCTGCAACCGATCCGCCACCACGTCGTCGTCATTCCTGGGGGGCTATGCTGGCGAGGTCGTAAAATTAAAATACGTAAAATTTTTATTTTCCTTCCAGCGTGATCTGAGTATTACGTACATAGAGAATCAAACGGAATCTGAGCCGTTTCTGATGATGTTGGCGCCGCCCGCCCCGCACCAGCCCTTCACCCCCGCGCCCCGCCACAAGGGTTTCTTCAATAACGCCACCGTAAAGAAACACCCGAACTTCAACATCGCTGCTCCGGTAAATTTCCTAACTATAATATGTATTTCAGATTATACCTATGTCATACTCAATTTTTATTGTGGTCGGGTATTTACGTGGGAATCATTTGAGAATGTAAAGGATTATATGAATGACAAAAACGCTTGGGAATGAATTGCTCTAGATTTAAGTGACTTGTGAAATAATGATCACAACTAATAGAATAATAGGAACCCACCAGAGTTTCTTGTGGGTATCTTCTCTGACATTTGGCGCGCTGCGAACCCTCGTTATAAATTTAGCCGCTTAGACGATCATAAGTCATCATATTATTTGAATTATAACAATAAAGAATATATTTTTAATTTTAGTTGACATAGGCAAACCAACATGTACTATTAATGATTTATAAAAAAAAAGAAAAACGTTAATCCAGATAGGGATTGGTCGTAAGAACTTTTGATGTGAGAAATAGGTGGTATTCGAACTGAGACTACTGCTAGTCTCCTGACGTCATCGCAATATAAACGGAATAGAGCAGTAATGTTGTGTTTTGTGTGGAAACAAATTCCGCTTTTGTGCTGTGACGCTACGCCGGCTATGTGCTCTGATTGGCTGACTGATGGCCATTGACGGATGATTAGCCGAATGGCAAATTCGAAATACTTACACAGTTATACCGTAACATCGTATGCTAATGAAGTTATGTTTTCAGGATAAACACTGGTTGCTAAGAATGCCACCGTCTCCGTTACCAAAAGAGTTCTTACCAGAGCTGGATCAGGTGTACCGTTCTCGCTGGGAAAGTCTCCTCGCGGTTGATGAAATGGTCGCAGATGTGATAGAGGCCTTAGATACCAAGTTACTTTTAGACAACACGTATATAATATACACTTCGGACAATGGATACCATATTGGTTCGTATAAGTTGATTGTTTAAGAGTTGCCTGCCCTTCTAGAAAAGTGGTTTGTGTGTTGTGTTTGTGGAGTGGAGTAGAATGGATGCGTAAATGTATGAGATTGACGTTGGCTATCGACGATGGTCTATGGATGTCCCTTATCATTTACCACTAGGTGAAATAACTGTCTGTTGCCCTGCCCCCTCTTCTATAAAAAAGTGCGTGCGTACAAAGTAGGTACACATGTCAGAAGTAAAACTTATTTGGCAAATTAATTTTTAAATCTCGTTTATATTAATTATACTAATCTAAAGCTTAAAATTTCCCAGACTTGCGATGCGACGTTCGCTCTATCTCACTCTCTCTCTCGGTTTTTCTCACTCGCTTGCTCCGTAGGGAGAGTTTGATAGGTTGAGAGTAGTCTCACTCCATGGCTATGTGCTTCATACTATTCGCCCTTTCTCACTCTCTCTCAATCGGTCTCAATCACTCTCTCCCTCTTGGATAGAAACATTGCACATTTTCGTGACGTTTCATCCGTAAAAATTTTACCCTCATGCGCGCAAAGAAAGCAATGTTGTCGAAAGCGAACGTCAAGTTGTCGAAGGCGAGCGTCAATCTCATACATTGATGTTTCTATTCTATTCTGTAGACGTAAAATTCACTTGTCTAGAGGGACTGGTCTAGATCCGGGTAAACTAGTTTATGTTCATGGGCGACGTCGACCACTAACCATCAGGTGGCACGTCTGCCAGTTTGTTTATCCAACAAACATTTATAAAACTTACCTTTGCTATCATTATACAAATAGCTATGATAGTTATAGTCTGACACTATATTGATTTTATCCCGTTTGACGAAACAATTTCGAATTTCTTCAACATAGATAAGATAATCTTACTTATTTTGATCATATATGTCTTCCTCTGTCTGAAAATAAATAATCTAACTAGTCATAGGGACTGCCGATAGAAGTGAACCCAATTAATTATATTATTGCGTTGTTGTTATTGCAACATGGTCTACTCAGTCCCGCTAAAAGCAACATTTTTGAATGATGAGTGCCAAAGTCTTTTTTTTTTTTATGTTAGTTGAATAGGCAAACTGGCAAACGCGCCATCTGACGGTAAGTGGTTGACGGCGCCCATGAACATAAACTAGTTTACCTGGAACGAGCCCAGGCAACTCATCTATGTGTTGCCTATCCTGAGACATAAGATGTTAAGTCTCGGTGCCAGTAATTACACTGCCTGTCTTGCCCTTCTCTCCGAAACACAGCAAAGCTGTTTGACGGGAGAAACAAGCAAGACGGTGGTACCCATGCAGCCGGGAGCGGGGCACAGCGCTTCCCTCCCACCGGTATCCTCATACCTCATATAATATATTTATGTTAAAAACTACGTAAGCTTGGTCTGGTACCCGAAAGATGATTACCAAACTAGGCTTACGTGTGATTGCTAATATATATTTATAGTTACCTATGTGTTTCGCAGGTCAATTTTCTCAGGTATACGACAAACGTCAGCCGTATGAGGCTGATATCAAAGTTCCCCTTGTGATCCGGGGACCCACAGTGACCAAGAACTATACGGACAATCAACCGATTTCTAACATCGATTTGGCGCCAACTATCCTGGAATTAGCGGGACTTACCCCTTCTGCTTCTATCGACGGTCGCGCGATTCAGTTTAATAGATCAGAAATGGAGCGAAATATGTTGATAGAATACTACGGGGAAGGACGAGACGGCACGGTTGATCCGACGTGCCCTTGGGACTATGACAGTCGACATCTTGCGGTGAGAAAAATACAATTTACTTAAAAAATATTTATTTATTTATATAGATATTGCCTGCTTTGCAGCCGAAGCCGGCACGACCGGGGTGGTACCTCTCGCTCACATGTTACCGGCGTAGTGTCGCGTTTCGTGCGGTTTGTTAGTTTGGGGGGGATAGGGAAAAGGAGGGTTGGTTGTGTGGATGTGTATGGTCGTCGATAGTCGCCAAAAGGCTTCGACTGCTCGTTTGCCCTCCTATGCTATAAAAAAACAATTTATTTAAAAAATATATATTTCTTGAAAAGGTATTTCTGTACTTTTTATTTTAGTTGGATAGTCACAGTCAAACTGTCACAGTTTTGACGTAATGGTATGGGTCGGTGTCGCCCATGAACATACACCAGTTCCGAGGACAGATGCAGGCAACACATTCTGGTGTTGTCTTTTGTGATGTGAGATGATTTCCCGGTGTCAGTAATTACACTGCCTATCTTTCTCTCCGAAACAAAGCAAAGGCGTTTCATGGTAGAAATAAAAAATAAGCAATGGTGGTACCCATGCAGACGAGCGCGCGGCCCTTCTTCTTCCACTGGACACGGCATGGGTCAAAAGGACTGCCCAGTGCAAATTGCCCCCCACTTTGGACCATCTTACTGGTGTTCTTCCTCCATTGGACCATCTTACTGGTGTTCTACCTCCATTGGACCATCTTACTGGTGTTCTTCCTCCATTTGACCATCTTACTGGTGTTCTTCCTCAATTGGACCATCTTACTGGTGTTCTTCCTCCATTGGACCATCTTACTGGTGTTCTCTGGTCATACATCGGTAAATCAATCTCAACTCAGAAAGGTCTCTTTGCGTCTGCTAGTAATAATTCGTACTTTATTATCAACAATTTCAATATAAAATTACAACAATCTTTTTATCAGGTTTCAATAAAATGTGGCAAGATTTAAGGAGATAATTAGATATCATGTGGTATTTATAAAGATGAATATTTTTCCAATAATTTTCACTCTACATTTTCAGCAATGTTACCCGCAGTACGAATGCAAGTGCCAGGACTCCACTAACAACACCTACGCCTGCTTGCGACACATCGCTGAAAAAATCAACATGAAGTATTGTGGTTTCGCTGATGATGAGGTTAATATAGTTTTTTATACAAGTTTATTGTTTGATAAACATATATTTTTTTATTGTAAGCGGTCACCATCGGTCATTTAATGAGCTTGCTCAGGTCTAGGTTATTGTGACAAGCGCAGTTCAAGCGTTGTCTATTCTGAGACGCAACATTATTTTGGAACATAGCAAAGCGTGGTGGTAGTTGTTGGTATAACTATTAGTACCTTTTGAAGTGAAAACTTCTTTAGCATCGTTGTGATTTCAAAGTCGATGAAACGAAAAATCTACAGTAAAAAGAGACAGACATAAATTCATAAGATTTAACGTGGGAGAAAATGAGATAGGAAGCATTATAATAGTGTTTCTAAGTTCGTGGTTTTTGAAGGTTTCACTTCTAACACGTGTGAATTGTACACATTTTTTTTTAAATTATAATAATACTTATTTTTTTTTTAATTATAATAATACTTATTTCTTTTTATTACAGAATTTCACCGAGATGTACGATTTGGCCTCAGATCCTTACGAGTTGATCAATATCATACACCAAGTGCTGCCATCTGTGAGACATTGGTACAAGCTCGTACTAGCAGAGATGCTCATGTGTAAGGGTTACCAGAATTGCGACAATCCTTTAGAAACCCCAAGAATTTATGGATAAGTTATATGGAAAAATCATGTTAACGAAATTATTTGGACGTAAAGAAATACGGCAAGTGTTTTACTTCTAAATAGTTTCGTAGTTTCGAGTAGTCAGTAGAATACAATATATTTCATTTGTTGTTGTTTAACAATTTGTTAACATTGTTGTTAGATTTAAATGGTAGTGTAAGACGAAATGCCAATGTTAATTAAGATCTTAGGGGCATTTTTAGGATCATTTTTCTCAAGGTATTAATAATTTCGTATAGTTTGTTGATGCTGTTAAAAGTGCTGGAATTTAGTACCAGGTTGCGGTATTAAATTCCTTTATATCACGTGTCAGGGGTATGTTTACTAGAATATTCACAAAAGAATTATGTAAAGATACTCAATAGTTTAGGTACAGGGATTTTTTTTTCATTTTCACAAGTTTTACGCACACTAGATGTGGCGCCCAGCGCGCCGCGCGTCTTCGTTACGAGTGTGAAAATTGCGGCTGGAATAGTGCGAACTAGGTAGTGCTTTACGGCGTATTAATATTTGTCAGTTTTGTGAATGATAAATCATAAATGGTGCTAAGTACATTTTTACTGATTATTTTGCAAAGTAATTTAGTAGCTAAACGTGTCTGAACACAAAAATTTAGCTGAGTAGGCTAGTAAGTATATAGAGTCGATCCATTTAATTCAATTTCTTTCGGGCGCGTAGCTACTCCCACCATGCGTTCGTGCTCACTAGTTCATCGCCCACAGAAGACCGAACCTATCGAGTTCATTAGTTGCCGCAAAAAATGGCGTTCTTAAACTTGAAGTATTCTTTGGGATCTTCCAATGAAATACTAAAATATTAGCATAGTGCGAACTAGGCTTTACGGCGTAGTGACATTTGTCAGTTTAGTGAATGATAAATAATAAATGGTGTTACATTTTGAACGATTATTTTGCAATTTTAAAAATAAACTTTTTTGTGTTTAATATTTAAATATTATTTTGTGTATATTGTAGTAACATTATCCATGACACGTGGTATAAAGGAAATAGATATAACACTCAAAAAAAAAGAAACACCCTGAACAGCATGCCTGTGCTCAAGCATCTAGTAGCCCTTGAAAATCGCTCTTTACGAGATGTCATTCCATTAACAGTTAAAATAGCATTTCAAATTCATCTTGCGATTTAATATTATTCCTAAACAATTTAGTTGGAGTATGTCATATTTAATTTAGAGATTGCATTAAGTTTTAATTACCTATTTGAGGTATAGCCTCAAGCATGAATACGCGAGACTGGACAAATTTTTATAGTCCTTAGAATATTTGATTAGAATGACAGCTGTCATTCTAAGAGAATTTCTGTCATCGGTACTCTTATGTGCCAGTAACATTTTGAGTTAACATCTTCCATACGAATGCAGCTGGCAGCAGGAGGTTAGGATTAACCATTTTTTTCCAAAGATATAATAATATAGTCTATTGTGGTTATAAAACTTGCTTCTATTTGTTCCACGCACGATCATCTGGAAAGTGCTTATGATGGTCAAGTTTATGACTTAGAATCGCTGTAAAAGATATGTTATGTTGAAAATAGAATTCTGTTTAATTAAAATAAAATGTTAATCTTTGTCAATGGTATTTTTTTATAGTACCATATTATTGTATCATGACATAATAATAAATAAGTAACATATACTTCAGAGGAAAATATAAAACAATACCAGGAAGAACAAAAAATAATAATACAGCATAATATCTTTGAGATGCGCGTTTCAGTAGTTTTCTATGTTAGTTGGTTGTCTATCCTCCAGCATATAACCTGAATAGAGCGGTTATGAGTTTTGTATGAAAACAAATTCCGCCCAATTTGTGCCGCAACGCTGCGCCGGTTCTGGGCTCTGATTGGCCGACTGTTGGCCATTGATTAATGATTGGCCGTTGGGACGTACCTACATACAAATCACTGGTTGGTTGAATTGCTATTACGTCAGTGATAAATCACTGACCAATTTCGGAATTGTATGGCTCATATTACTATTATGTCCAGTTATAATATGATCGATGTTTTCTATGTAAACTTTCAGACATGTATCCTGATGTGCCGGATAACTTTTAAAATTAAATATATCTGACAGACCCCTGTCTCATCATCATCATCATCAACATCAGCCTCTATCCGTCCACTGATGAACATAGGCCTCCCTCAATGAACGCCAAGATGATCGATCCCTTGCCACTCGCATCCAACATGGACCGGCCACTGCACGGAGATCGTCTTCCCATCTGGTTAATGGCCGACCAACCCTTCGTCGAAGCCGAACTCAACATAGTAGGGAAAAGGCTAGGCAGAGGAAGAATTCGGAAGTTTGGTGAAAGTGGCGGATTTATACACTTCGAAATGTATGCCGGTGATGCTGCTGACCTTTGTCTACTTGTAACGTTGTCTTGGTATAATTATGCTGTAATGACGTTATGATTGTGTCTAAATAAATAAATAAATTTTTGTTATGAATGGTTACGTTATGTAGTTGTTACGAATATTTGCCTCGCATCTCACGGGCCCCCAAAAACCCTTTCACCGACCCGGTCCATGGACCACAGCTTAAGAAACCCTGGTCTACTGATTCATCTTACGCAAAATGGTATTGATGCCAGTCTTGGAAACAACATTTCCGAATAGGTAGGTAGGCCTTTCGTTGAGGAACCCATCAACGTGTTACCTACGTGAACAAAAAACTTATAAGTACTTACGTTTATACCAAATGATTTAATAGTTTAAAAACAGATATAATCATAAGTTGGTTTATTCATAAAAAAATAAAAAAAAACTACGTGAATAATATCTTCTAATGAATTATTTATACACACACGTTTTAGGAATCAGCGATTACTCTTTCAAGGGCGTCAAAATACTTATTGTCTTCATCGAATTTCTTCCTCATCTTTTCATAACCCTCAGGAAACTTTGATTTAGCGGCCCATAGGAATACCTTGGCGTTATGCTTATGTAGGGTTGTACAGCGGCCACATGTGTCGAGCAGTGCATCTTTGATGTAAGCTGAAACAAATGCTATGCTATAATTGTAGGTAAGATAAAGCCACTTAAATAGTTGTATCAAGATATTTTTTTACAACTAAAACCTTCAAAGTATCTTAATATATTATAGAGATTAGAGAATAATCAACGTCCCTAGTAAGGGCTTCTTACAGCCATTGCCTATTTTAACAGAATATGTACGCACGAAAATACGTACTCAAAATTAATTCAAGTCGAAAAAATCAGAGGTTAGAACCTCTGGTATTTAGGGTTCTGTACCCAAAGGGGCCTCTATTATTAAGTTTTCGCTGTCCGTCTGACACCAGGCTGTATCTCATGAACGTGATATCTAGACATCATGTACAAATTCCAACAAAATAACGAATACTAAAAACAATATTTTTACCGTTTTTGCTCAGTATTAATAAAAATTTGATGAAAAAAAATTGAGTTCAGTTCTAAGTATGGGGACCCCCAAAATTTATTATTTTTTTTTCAACTTTTGTGTAAAAATCTTAATGCGGTTCACAAAATACTTACTTACCAAGTTTCAACAGTATAGTTCTTATAGTTTTGGAAAAAAGTGGCTGTGACATACGGACGGACAGACAGTCAGACATGACGAATCTATAAGGGTTCCGTTTTTTGCCATTTGGCTACGGAACCCTAATAGTACGGAACCATAGTGTGTATCGCGACTCTCACTTGTCACTGTTTTTGTAAACCTTCCGTTCACCAGACCGCTTGCTTGAAGATGAAGGATAATATCGTGAAGACAATATTATGTTTCATTGGATTAAAAGTGTATTTCAAGTTTGTGACCAGCGCTTAGATAAACTGACTGTGACTCGTAATTTCGAGGAGCCCATGCCCATTTTTATAGCAGAAGGCAAACGAGCAGTCGAAGCCATTTTGGTGATAGTCACCAAACGGCTTCGACTACTCGTACACATCCGCACAGCCATAGATTATACAGATGTGTTGCCCTCCTTTTCACTATCCCCCAATGGGCCACTGGAAACTCACAAACCGCTCGAAACGCGAAAGCATAGCTATCACTTTACGCCGGTATCATGTTAGTGAGAGCTACCACCCCGATTGTGCCTGCTTAATTCGGGTGTAAAGTAGCATCGCACTACCTCTAACAATATTGAGAGAAACACTGCCTATTCATATTTATGAGTTAGCTGCTATGCTATATTATAATATACTTAGTATCTACATAATATGTACCTATATTTTTCTTATTTTTCATGTTATAAACAAATAGAAAAATATATTATTGCCCCACCTTTAAAATAGGCTGCAATCTCGTCGCACGGTTCTTCATCAATAAAGCATTGTAGATGATGCTTTAGCTGGTTTATATCGTTAACAACGATATCATAGTTGAAATCTCTTTGGACATCTGAGTAGGCGAAGATAGCAACAAAGAGACACAACAGGACGACGCTATAACTTATATAACCCATATTGAAAACCTGAAATGGAAACCACATGGTAATTTTTGAGCACCTTATAATCGATGGAGCCGGCTGCAAGAACGAAAAAACATGACGTATGCGGCGTTACCTCGCTCTGAGGCGTTCCATTTTCTTATGACGTTGTCACGTTCAACTATCGACTTTACAGACAACCGATTTTTTTTTTCATGATAGGCTAAGTTTTGACGTGATAACGTTTTAAAAATCGATGAACGTCGGGTGCACGTGCGAAAAAGTGGCACGTTCCACCTGAGCCGAGCGTGCACGCGAAAGCGAGCGATGTACAATCGGTAGAGAGGCACGATCGACCTAAGCGTTTGGCTTGTGACGCATTATGACATTATCGTCCGTAAACCGACTTTATAGGCAACAGGTAAGTTTTTCGTAAATTTCCTTGTGTACCTTATCGACACAACTAACTAATATTAGTCGTATCATCACAAGTAAAGGAAAACGTCTTGAGGTTACCTAAAACTTCGTGTAAACAGACTCGCATTAGGCCAGCACATAAGCGAATATGTTAACTTAATACTTACTAACTAACTACTAACATAATATTTACTACGATCAACAATATTATTTTACCTCCCTCGCATGATTTCGAGAATGAGACGAGTCTCTCATCCACACAATCGAAATAAAAAAAACGTCTTTATATTAAAAAGTTACTATCTACTTAAAATCTTTAAGTACAATTTATTTATAACAAGCTGTTGTCTGCGTTAACTTACTTAACACCTATTCGACCACCTATCGATAAATGGGCTATCTAATATTGAAAGAAAGAAGAAGAAAGAACGAATTTTTCAAATCGGACCAGTAGTTCCTGAGATAAGCGCGTTTAAACAAACAAACTCTTCAGCTTTATAATATTAGTATAAGTAATAAGTATAAGTATAGATTAATCCAGAACTATTATTAATATAAACATATTTAAAAAAATCAGGGTTTTTTAATTAAGCCAGGTACAATTCTAAAATAAATACGTACGGCTATAGCGAGCTGTTGGCACCGTTGTATGTTTTGTTGTACTCGTGAACGTCATAGTTCCAATGGTTTTATAGCATCTTAATAGCATAAAAAATATGATTTTCAAGAATAGTATTCATTAATTATTACTTGAACAGCTTAAACTAAACGTTTCAACCGCGGTATAATTTTTGCATTACAATTGAAATACCTTTTTTAATATACATAAAATAATCTATACTAATATTATAAAGCTGAAGAGTTTGTTTGAACGCGCTAATCTCAGGAACTACTGGTCCGATTTGAAAAATTCTTTCAGTGTTAGACAGCCCATTTATCGAGGAAGGCTTATAGGCTATATAACATCACGCTGTGACATATAGGAGTTGAGTCACGCGGGCGAAGCTGCAGGCAACAGCTAGTAACAAATATGAATAAATTATCAATTAGGATAACTTCACCTTTTTCAAATATAATACTAATTTAACAATACAGATTTATTTAAACCTGCCATTAGTTCAATTTAAGACTATTTATTGATAAAAGAAAGGGCGGTGCTTCTAATTACAATTTTCGTTGTTTTTGACATTGCAAATTAATATGGTAAAAATCTGCTGAATCCTTAGTTTGCCTGTGATCATCATTACTTGCGGTCCCTGCTGGTTCCTGTTCCTTTTTTCATGTTATAAGGGGGCAAACGAGCAGTCGAAGCCTTATGGTGACCACCGACACCTATACACATACGCACGACCAGGGATTCTGCAGATGCGTTGCCCTCCTTTTCCCTGTCCCCCAAATGGGCCACCGGAAACTCACAAACCGCACGTTCCTGCATCTCAATATCCCAAACACACTTAGTTTAATATGTGATTGTAAAGATACATAGGTATATTATATCAACTCCTTTCAATGAGTCAGTAATTTTAAATTCTTTTTACCATTATCATTAAAAACAATGTTTAACCTGATTTTTGACGACCCACCGTCAGTCGTCTTGACGCTTACAGCGACGAGACAAACCCTGACTTAGGCAGTTGTTAACGTGTTCCATGTTATTGTGTACTTGCTATGACATACATATTTATACAATCGTCTTAGAATTGAAAAATACATCCTGCAAAATCACCGCTGGACCTCACCACTCCTCCATAGCGTGAAGTTAAAGAGTCTTTCTCAATATTCTGAGTTTTTTTTCCCACCGGGAAATGCTGTTAGGCATCCCGCGGGGTATACCCTCCGCTGCGCCCGAAAATACTAAGGTGGACGCAGCTCTACTCACTAAAACCCGACGGTGCTCTCCTCATCATGCTGGCTCGTTGCGGGAACTGGTGGGTTACCGATGGGAGGGAAGCTCTCTTATTTCTCCCGTGAAACAGCTTTGCTGTGTTTCGGAGAGAAGGGCAAGACAGGCAATGTAATTACTGGCACCGAGACTTAAGGGCCCTTGGTAGGTGAAAACGGCAAAATTTGCTGTTTTCTATTAGCTGCTATTTAACAAATTGAAGATTTCTGGCACTGATATTTCCAATATGTATTACAGAACGTATGTATGAGGTGATGACAGTTTTCAAAACACGATCGGATAAATTTTGCTCGATAGAAAGAAAATCTGAAGTAACATCTAAAATTTCATATAAATGAATATTACGACCGTGTTTTACAATAATCATTCCTATAAAATCACAAACACATAGGTTTTTACCCTGACGATGTGTTAACAGTTTTAGATTTCCAAAAACTAAAAAAAATATTAACTTTTTGATAAAAATTCGAAGTTTCCATACTAACCCAGTACCGCTTCGGCATTTGCATGCGGGGGTTGTGTCGCTCGTCACGCGGAACCCGCGAAAGTTACGAGTCCATAGCAAGAGTAAACAAACTAATATTACCTTGGGAAATAAAAGAAAGTCGATATTGACTACCTACATGTCTGTCTTTACAAAATAATGTTTAGCTTATATCACAATATATGGTATGGTAATGGATCTTAGTAATTTTTAATTGTAAATACTTACATGTGCCGGACCGTATTAGCGCCATATGAGTGGCAATGGATCGGCCGTCTTTGCGTTCATTGAAGGAGGCCTATATTCAGCGGTGGACGGATAAAGGCTAATGATGATGATGAAATACTTACATAATTTACTTAGATACGAACGTGAAGAGTGGTGTGTAGACGAGTAAATACTATAAATTGTTATAGAATACATACTATTTGAAAAGATTAGTTCTAGTTTTGTTTTGAATTTGAAAAAAAAATTAAGACTATACAAATATATTATTTTATTATAAATAAAATTGAAGTGTCTGTATCATATCATACGAGTAATTTCAAACTTTTCACTAAATATGAGGAACTCTGTGGCTCAATAGTTAGCGCGTTGGCGCTCAAGCCCGAGGTAGCGGGTTCGAATCCCGCCAGGGAACAAAAAGTTTTCTGTGTTTCTGGGTCATGGATCTGTATTATACATATAACAAAAAACTTATATATACATGTATTGTATAAAAGTATTAAATATAATATTTCCGTTGTCTGGTACTCGTAACACAAGTTCTTCGAGAACTTGTGTTACCACAGGACCAGATTGACGTGGTGTAAAAAGAGTCCATAGATAAAATTATTATTATTTTAAATGCGAAAGTATGTTCGGTACTTACATCAAAAACAATTTTTAAAGTCTGTCTGTCCATCTTATTTAGCCGGAACAAACTTCCGGCTAATCTCAGAAACGGCTGGACCGATTTTGACGGGATTTTCACTGGCAGACAACCGATATTACAAGGAGTAACTTAGGCTACAAAACTAATCATCATAAATTCAAAATATACTGCTGTACCGATCATATATCATCATCATCATCATGTATAATATCATCTATATTATATTAGGAGATATTATGATGATATTTATTATTTATCATCATCATGTAATCTTGTGGCATGGGATCGGCCGTCTTGGTGTTCATTGAGGGAGGCCTATGTTCATCCATGGACAGATGGAGGCTAATGATGATATATTATATCATCATCATCATCATCATCATGTAATCTTGTGGCATGGGATCGGCCGTCTTGGTGTTCATTGAGGGAGGCCTATGTTCATCCATGGACGGATGGAGGCTAATGATGATATATTATATCATCATCATCATCATCATCATCATCATCATCATCATCATCATCATGTAATCTTGTGGCATGGGATCGGCCGTCTTGGTGTTCATTGAGGGAGGCCTATGTTCATCCATGGACAGATGGAGGCTAATGATGATATATTATATCATCATCATCATCATCATCATGTAATCTTGTGGCATGGGATCGGCCGTCTTGGTGTTCATTGGGGAGGCCTATGTTCATCCATGGACGGATGGAGGCTAATGATGATAATATATTATATCATCATCATCATCATCATCATGTAATATTGTGGCATGGGATCGGCCGTATTGGTGTTCATTGGGGGAGGCCTATGTTTATCCATGGACGGATGAAGGCTAATGATGACATATTATATCATCATCATCATCATTATCATCACCAAGATCATGTAATCTTGTGGCATGGGATCGGCCGTCTTGGTGTTCCTTGGGGGAGGCCTATGTTCATCCATGGACGGATGGAGGCTAATGATGATAATATATTATATCATCATCATCATCATCATGTAATATTGTGGCATGGGATCGGCCGTATTGGTGTTCATTGAGGGAGGCCTATATTCATCCATATTTTTTTATGTTACTTGGATAGGCAAACTGGCAAACGTGCCACCTGATGGTAAGTGGTCGACGTCGCCCATGAACATAAACTAGTTTACCTGTAACGAGCCCAGGCAACTCATTTATATGTTTTCTATCCTGAGACATAAGATGTTAAGTCTCGGTGCCAGTAATTACACTGCCTGTCTTGCCCTTCTCTCCGAAACACAGCAAAGCTGTTTCACGGGAGAAACAAGCAAGATGGTGGTACCCATGGAGCCGGGAGCGCGGCACAGTGCTTCCCTCCCACCGGTACCCATGCGTCCATGGGTACCGGTGGGACTAGCTAGGTGGTTAGACTAACTGTTGCCCGCAGATTTGCCCGCGTTTACTTAGATTTACAGCCATATACGGACTGATGATGATTATTTTTAGCCCAAGTTACTCCTTATAACATCAGCTATCTGTCAGTGAAAGTCCCGTTAAAATCGGGCCAGCCGTTTCAGAGATTAGCCGGAACAAACAGACAGACAGACAGACGGACAGACAAAGAAAAATTGTAAAAAACACTATTTGGGTATAATATTATGTCCCGTGTAAACATCCATATGCATTCAATAAAAAGCGGTTATTTTAATATTACAAACAGACACTCCAATTTTATTTATCTGTATAGATTACACAAACAACATAGTTATTTAAATAATAAATATATAATAATATACATTTTAATAAATAAAAAAATAGGTTTCGGTATACATAGCGAAAGGGCTAAACATTATGTAATGGTTATCATTCAAAATACAACGAAATAGGATCGCTTGATATTATTATGTTACTAGTAGTAAGTTCGGTGACCTACACTGATTACCCCTCGCGCGGGGCTCGCGCACGGCTGGCGCGGGGCTCGTGCGTGTCCCCCGCGCACACGGACCGTTCCCCACACCTCACGGTACGAAATTTGAATTTTCGCTGACCGCCTAAGCCCCCTTAACATCTTATGTCTCAGGATAGGCAACACATAAATAAGTTGCCTGGGCTCGTTCCAGGTATACTGGTTTATGTTCATGGGCGACGTTGACCACTTACCATCAGGTGGTACGTCTGCCAGTTTGCCTATCCAACTAACATAAAGAAAGAAAAAAAAATTGCGCTCCCTCTCCCGCTCCACCTGCTCCTTCTCTCAGAAAAAGAAAACCGCCTGACATATTATGCGCTTTAACTGACGGTCATCCGAGCGATGAACACAGGAAGCGACATATGTTCGCACTCACTTCAGCAACAAGTGGCGTTCTTTCCTCCGCCCAAGCTGGGCCATCCGCCAGAGTGTGGTTTCCAGTGTCTGTTGTTGCAGTCATGACACCTTTTTTTTTCTTTAACGCCGGGAAATGCTCTCAGGCATCCCGCGGGGGAGTGGGTCTCCCCACGTGGGTATGTGGGACTGGCTGCGCCCGACAGCTGGTAAATGGACGCAGCTCTACCCACTAAAACCCGGCGAGTGCTACCAATGTCGCCTTTGGTGAGGTGGGCCCCGATCTAGAAAACAAACAGGGCACCTCGATGGCTAGTCAGTCCCGCAAGGGACCGACGCCACCTCCACAGAGGGGTTGTCCCGCACCACAGAACAACCCCTCCCAACACAGAAATATATCGAGATAGAAGTAAAGAGTGTATGTACCTCGCGTGGCAAAAAGATGACTCGACGGCTCCATTGCTCGCCGCGAACTTTAGTATACTCCCGACTGCGGTCAGCACGCGACGTAAGGTTTTAAAAACAAAATGACTCATTGTTCAATAATTAATTGTTCAAACACTACCAGTGAAATTGGAGCTGTTAATGGAGGTATTTCCTTTACCAGTAAGTACTATTTGTCCTAAAAAATTCTGTTATTAATTAAAAAAACCATTTATTTTACTATTTTCATCAAAACAGTAGCGGGCGATTGTGTCTAACGCTAGTTTTCCATTGCGGCTTTTATTTGACGAGCCAGACTTGGCGGGCGTTCAAAACCAGCGATGTAAAATATGCTATTAAAACTGTCAGGGCACGTTGAAGACGATTTCTCATTTTTTCTGTCAAAAGTGCTGTACCTACACTGCGATTTACTTACTCGATTAAAATCTATTTTGAAAGCAGAGGAAATGATAATTTCATTTTATATTATTATGTAGCTATAATGTAATGTATGTACAATATAAAATAAAAATAATAAACCTTTATACAATTTTAGCATTTTTAATGCAAAGCAAATATTATTGAAAAACTGGTTATGTATTATTTTCTAACTTGGTATGGCTACTTCTATATTACAAGTTTATTTCAGTTTTCCGAATGATCCTTATATAAAAAAGTGTGTGTGTACTTATGTACACGCGTTAGAAGTAATACTTCTTAAAGAAAAATACATAGTACAATTTCATTACACTGTAACCTTTTTGCTTATTGTGTGGTTAAAAACTATATCTTCTTTTGACGTCTATACTGTCATTATGTGAATATTGTTATATAAAATAATGTTGACTGTAGCTAACTTCAGGGTGTCGGTTTTTCGTGACTCATCATTTTTCTCTAACGCGCTAAAAGAAGTATAACTCCAAAAATAAATGGATTGTTTTTTTAATAAACCAGTTATTTTTTTTACAATCCACCAGTGATTATTTGTGGGCCTATTCATTCTCCAATTATTGATTTATGTGATATAGTTTTATATTCCGTATTTTTGGATTCATTACTTAAAAAAGTGGCCACCGTTTGCCGTTTAGATGATTAAGCTAAAAATAAGCAAAATTACACTATGTGACAAAGACCAAAAGTTGAATCAGAAGGACTACAACTCCCAACGGTACCGTGCTTTTGCCGTAGTTAGCAAGCTTCCCACACGGTGCCGCCCGCAAAACGCCCATTAAATGATTACACGTTATAATATAGTCTATAATATAGCGACTCAATGTATAAAAATATAGTTTATCGTCCATTGCACGCTATCATAAAATAGTTTAGTTGAACAATACTACTGATAAAATCAGTGCCATGTTGTAATCGATCTGTGAATCGATGCTTTTGAATTGTTTTCGCGCGGCTTATTTCACATCACTAAATTACACTCGTGACGTCATCGTACCTACGCAAAATGTTACACGCTCGGTCCCCATACAAATTACGGAACTCTTTACTTCTATCTTGATATAGTTCTGTGCCTCCCAACGTCGGGACAGTACTATGGGGTGAGGTTCCCATCCGCACCCCTTGCTCTTCTGTCCCCTCTTCTTATAACAGGGATACAAAGAGCCCCCTCGGCCCAATTATCTTCGCCCAAGGTGCACCGCTCACCTTAGGTTACTGAGCCCCACCGCCACGACAAGGTCTGAACCATGGTGGGGAGTCACGACACCCTGGCGAGTCCTCCGCCCCTGCAACCTTCCACAGATAGCATCCGAAGCAGCCATGCCCCTTCAAGATCTGCGCAAGGTGGAAGGTGATTATGCCGTGACGCCGGTCAACCCACTGTTCCAGGATTGTACCGAAACCGACACCGTGGGATGACCCGAACTCGGATCATCCAGCCGTTCCTTCCACTCGTGGAGCATTCGCCATCTCAGGCATCTCGCATTCCCACGGCGCAGTGCCCGCCAGTACGCTCATTAATCACGCTATCAAGTACAATAATAAATATTTCTCATCCGTAGTTCAAAAGTACTAAGCTATACCTATTATCTATGTTAATTTAGGTTTTATAAATCACTTCATTCGCCCAGTAATGCCACAGACTAAAAACGTTCTTGGGCACGAAGTTGTTCCAAAATATCGTCGGAAGTGCAGCGAGCTATGAAATACTTATGTATTTCATAATTAGACAGATCATAACAATACAAAATTATACGGAATTAGATCGTTATTTTAATTATTCGGAGGATTTATGTTGCAAATATATTCTATGTACTTGACTTCTATTTATTCTATAAACTTGAAAATAAGACGGAAGACCTTTTCGTCCATTTACTTCGATTGTTAAATTTGTCTTGCAGTATCGTATATAATTATTATATTTTGTCCTGCAGATCCGCTTATTGTACCTACATTACATGTGATACAACACGTGTGGCGTTTAAATATTAGAGAGATAAAAATAATATAAAATAGAAGATTTCTCGTTAATGTATATTACATCTACATATATCTACATTACATTTACATTACATTACATTACATCTACATATATATACACATATATCTACTCACTAAAACCCGACGGTGCTCTCCTCATCATGCTGGCTCGTTGCGGGAACTGGTGGGTTACCGATGGGAGGGAAGCTCTCTTATTTCTCCCGTGAAACAGCTTTGCTGTGTTTCGGAGAGAAGGGCAAGACAGGCAATGTAATTACTGGCACCGAGACTTAAGGGCCCTTGGTAGGTGAAAACGGCAAAATTTGCTGTTTTCTATTAGCTGCTATTTAACAAATTGAAGATTTCTGGCACTGAAATTTCCAATATGTATTACAGAACGTATGTATGAGGTGATGACAGTTTTCAAAACACGATCGGATAAATTTTGCTCGATAGAAAGAAAATCTGAAGTAACATCTAAAATTTCATATAAATGAATATTACGACCGTGTTTTACAATAATCATTCCTATAAAATCACAAACACATAGGTTTTTACCCTGACGATGTGTTAACAGTTTTAGATTTCCAAAAACTAAAAAAAATATTAACTTTTTGATAAAAATTCGAAGTTTCCATACTAACCCAGTACCGCTTCGGCATTTGCATGCGGGGGTTGTGTCGCTCGTCACGCGGAACCCGCGAAAGTTACGAGTCCATAGCAAGAGTAAACAAACTAATATTACCTTGGGAAATAAAAGAAAGTCGATATTGACTACCTACATGTCTGTCTTTACAAAATAATGTTTAGCTTATATCACAATATATGGTATGGTAATGGATCTTAGTAATTTTTAATTGTAAATACTTACATGTGCCGGACCGTATTAGCGCCATACGAGTGGCAATGGATCGGCCGTCTTTGCGTTCATTGAAGGAGGCCTATATTCAGCGGTGGACGGATAAAGGCTAATGATGATGATGAAATACTTACATAATTTACTTAGATACGAACGTGAAGAGTGGTGTGTAGACGAGTAAATACTATAAATTGTTATAGAATACATACTATTTGAAAAGATTAGTTCTAGTTTTGTTTTGAATTTGAAAAAAAATATTAAAACTATACAAATATATTATTTTATTATAAATAAAATTGAAGTGTCTGTATCATATCATACGAGTAATTTCAAACTTTTCACTAAATATGAGGAACTCTGTGGCTCAATAGTTAGCGCGTTGGCGCTCAAGCCCGAGGTAGCGGGTTCGAATCCCGCCAGGGAACAAAAAGTTTTCTGTGTTTCTGGGTCATGGATCTGTATTATACATATAACAAAAAACTTATATATACATGTATTGTATAAAAGTATTAAATATAATATTTCCGTTGTCTGGTACCCGTAACACAAGTTCTTCGAGAACTTGTGTTACCACAGGACCAGATTGACGTGGTGTAAAAAGAGTCCATAAATAAAATTATTATTATTTTAAATGCGAAAGTATGTTCGGTACTTACATCAAAAACAATTTTTAAAGTCTGTCTGTCCATCTTATTTAGCCGGAACAAACTTCCGGCTAATCTCAGAAACGGCTGGACCGATTTTGACGGGATTTTCACTGGCAGACAACCGATATTACAAGGAGTAACTTAGGCTACAAAACTAATCATCATAAATTCAAAATATACTGCTGTACCGATCATATATCATCATCATCATCATGTATAATATCATCTATATTATATTAGGAGATATTATGATGATATTTATTATTTATCATCATCATGTAATCTTGTGGCATGGGATCGGCCGTCTTGGTGTTCATTGAGGGAGGCCTATGTTCATCCATGGACAGATGGAGGCTAATGATGATATATTATATCATCATCATCATCATCATCATGTAATCTTGTGGCATGGGATCGGCCGTCTTGGTGTTCATTGAGGGAGGCCTATGTTCATCCATGGACGGATGGAGGCTAATGATGATATATTATATCATCATCATCATCATCATCATCATCATCATCATCATCATCATCATCATCATGTAATCTTGTGGCATGGGATCGGCCGTCTTGGTGTTCAATGAGGGAGGCCTATGTTCATCCATGGACAGATGGAGGCTAATGATGATATATTATATCATCATCATCATCATCATCATGTAATCTTGTGGCATGGGATCGGCCGTCTTGGTGTTCATTGGGGAGGCCTATGTTCATCCATGGACGGATGGAGGCTAATGATGATAATATATTATATCATCATCATCATCATCATCATGTAATATTGTGGCATGGGATCGGCCGTATTGGTGTTCATTGGGGGAGGCCTATGTTTATCCATGGACGGATGAAGGCTAATGATGACATATTATATCATCATCATCATCATTATCATCACCAAGATCATGTAATCTTGTGGCATGGGATCGGCCGTCTTGGTGTTCCTTGGGGGAGGCCTATGTTCATCCATGGACGGATGGAGGCTAATGATGATAATATATTATATCATCATCATCATCATCATGTAATATTGTGGCATGGGATCGGCCGTATTGGTGTTCATTGAGGGAGGCCTATATTCATCCATATTTTTTTATGTTACTTGGATAGGCAAACTGGCAAACGTGCCACCTGATGGTAAGTGGTCGACGTCGCCCATGAACATAAACTAGTTTACCTGTAACGAGCCCAGGCAACTCATTTATATGTTTTCTATCCTGAGACATAAGATGTTAAGTCTCGGTGCCAGTAATTACACTGCCTGTCTTGCCCTTCTCTCCGAAACACAGCAAAGCTGTTTCACGGGAGAAACAAGCAAGATGGTGGTACCCATGGAGCCGGGAGCGCGGCACAGTGCTTCCCTCCCACCGGTACCCATGCGTCCATGGGTACCGGTGGGACTAGCTAGGTGGTTAGACTAACTGTTGCCCGCAGATTTGCCCGCGTTTACTTAGATTTACAGCCATATACGGACTGATGATGATTATTTTTAGCCCAAGTTACTCCTTATAACATCAGCTATCTGTCAGTGAAAGTCCCGTTAAAATCGGGCCAGCCGTTTCAGAGATTAGCCGGAACAAACAGACAGACAGACAGACGGACAGACAAAGAAAAATTGTAAAAAACACTATTTGGGTATAATATTATGTCCCGTGTAAACATCCATATGCATTCAATAAAAAGCGGTTATTTTAATATTACAAACAGACACTCCAATTTTATTTATCTGTATAGATTACACAAACAACATAGTTATTTAAATAATAAATATATAATAATATACATTTTAATAAATAAAAAAATAGGTTTCGGTATACATAGCGAAAGGGCTAAACATTATGTAATGGTTATCATTCAAAATACAACGAAATAGGATCGCTTGATATTATTATGTTACTAGTAGTAAGTTCGGTGACCTACACTGATTACCCCTCGCGCGGGGCTCGCGCACGGCTGGCGCGGGGCTCGTGCGTGTCCCCCGCGCACACGGACCGTTCCCCACACCTCACGGTACGAAATTTGAATTTTCGCTGACCGCCTAAGCCCCCTTAACATCTTATGTCTCAGGATAGGCAACACATAAATAAGTTGCCTGGGCTCGTTCCAGGTATACTGGTTTATGTTCATGGGCGACGTTGACCACTTACCATCAGGTGGTACGTCTGCCAGTTTGCCTATCCAACTAACATAAAGAAAAAAAAAAAATTGCGCTCCCTCTCCCGCTCCACCTGCTCCTTCTCTCAGAAAAAGAAAACCGCCTGACATATTATGCGCTTTAACTGACGGTCATCCGAGCGATGAACACAGGAAGCGACATATGTTCGCACTCACTTCAGCAACAAGTGGCGTTCTTTCCTCCGCCCAAGCTGGGCCATCCGCCAGAGTGTGGTTTCCAGTGTCTGTTGTTGCAGTCATGACACCTTTTTTTCTTTAACGCCGGGAAATGCTCTCAGGCATCCCGCGGGGGAGTGGGTCTCCCCACGTGGGTATGTGGGACTGGCTGCGCCCGACAGCTGGTAAATGGACGCAGCTCTACCCACTAAAACCCGGCGAGTGCTACCAATGTCGCCTTTGGTGAGGTGGGCCCCGATCTAGAAAACAAACAGGGCACCTCGATGGCTAGTCAGTCCCGCAAGGGACCGACGCCACCTCCACAGAGGGGTTGTCCCGCACCACAGAACAACCCCTCCCAACACAGAAATATATCGAGATAGAAGTAAAGAGTGTATGTACCTCGCGTGGCAAAAAGATGACTCGACGGCTCCATTGCTCGCCGCGAACTTTAGTATACTCCCGACTGCGGTCAGCACGCGACGTAAGGTTTTAAAAACAAAATGACTCATTGTTCAATAATTAATTGTTCAAACACTACCAGTGAAATTGGAGCTGTTAATGGAGGTATTTCCTTTACCAGTAAGTACTATTTGTCCTAAAAAATTCTGTTATTAATTAAAAAAACCATTTATTTTACTATTTTCATCAAAACAGTAGCGGGCGATTGTGTCTAACGCTAGTTTTCCATTGCGGCTTTTATTTGACGAGCCAGACTTGGCGGGCGTTCAAAACCAGCGATGTAAAATATGCTATTAAAACTGTCAGGGCACGTTGAAGACGATTTCTCATTTTTTCTGTCAAAAGTGCTGTACCTACACTGCGATTTACTTACTCGATTAAAATCTATTTTGAAAGCAGAGGAAATGATAATTTCATTTTATATTATTATGTAGCTATAATGTAATGTATGTACAATATAAAATAAAAATAATAAACCTTTATACAATTTTAGCATTTTTAATGCAAAGCAAATATTATTGAAAAACTGGTTATGTATTATTTTCTAACTTGGTATGGCTACTTCTATATTACAAGTTTATTTCAGTTTTCCGAATGATCCTTATATAAAAAAGTGTGTGTGTACTTATGTACACGCGTTAGAAGTAATACTTCTTAAAGAAAAATACATAGTACAATTTCATTACACTGTAACCTTTTTGCTTATTGTGTGGTTAAAAACTATATCTTCTTTTGACGTCTATACTGTCATTATGTGAATATTGTTATATAAAATAATGTTGACTGTAGCTAACTTCAGGGTGTCGGTTTTTCGTGACTCATCATTTTTCTCTAACGCGCTAAAAGAAGTATAACTCCAAAAATAAATGGATTGTTTTTTTAATAAACCAGTTATTTTTTTTACAATCCACCAGTGATTATTTGTGGGCCTATTCATTCTCCAATTATTGATTTATGTGATATAGTTTTATATTCCGTATTTTTGGATTCATTACTTAAAAAAGTGGCCACCGTTTGCCGTTTAGATGATTAAGCTAAAAATAAGCAAAATTACACTATGTGACAAAGACCAAAAGTTGAATCAGAAGGACTACAACTCCCAACGGTACCGTGCTTTTGCCGTAGTTAGCAAGCTTCCCACACGGTGCCGCCCGCAAAACGCCCATTAAATGATTACACGTTATAATATAGTCTATAATATAGCGACTCAATGTATAAAAATATAGTTTATCGTCCATTGCACGCTATCATAAAATAGTTTAGTTGAACAATACTACTGATAAAATCAGTGCCATGTTGTAATCGATCTGTGAATCGATGCTTTTGAATTGTTTTCGCGCGGCTTATTTCACATCACTAAATTACACTCGTGACGTCATCGTACCTACGCAAAATGTTACACGCTCGGTCCCCATACAAATTACGGAACTCTTTACTTCTATCTTGATATAGTTCTGTGCCTCCCAACGTCGGGACAGTACTATGGGGTGAGGTTCCCATCCGCACCCCTTGCTCTTCTGTCCCCTCTTCTTATAACAGGGATACAAAGAGCCCCCTCGGCCCAATTATCTTCGCCCAAGGTGCACCGCTCACCTTAGGTTACTGAGCCCCACCGCCACGACAAGGTCTGAACCATGGTGGGGAGTCACGACACCCTGGCGAGTCCTCCGCCCCTGCAACCTTCCACAGATAGCATCCGAAGCAGCCATGCCCCTTCAAGATCTGCGCAAGGTGGAAGGTGATTATGCCGTGACGCCGGTCAACCCACTGTTCCAGGATTGTACCGAAACCGACACCGTGGGATGACCCGAACTCGGATCATCCAGCCGTTCCTTCCACTCGTGGAGCATTCGCCATCTCAGGCATCTCGCATTCCCACGGCGCAGTGCCCGCCAGTACGCTCATTAATCACGCTATCAAGTACAATAATAAATATTTCTCATCCGTAGTTCAAAAGTACTAAGCTATACCTATTATCTATGTTAATTTAGGTTTTATAAATCACTTCATTCGCCCAGTAATGCCACAGACTAAAAACGTTCTTGGGCACGAAGTTGTTCCAAAATATCGTCGGAAGTGCAGCGAGCTATGAAATACTTATGTATTTCATAATTAGACAGATCATAACAATACAAAATTATACGGAATTAGATCGTTATTTTAATTATTCGGAGGATTTATGTTGCAAATATATTCTATGTACTTGACTTCTATTTATTCTATAAACTTGAAAATAAGACGGAAGACCTTTTCGTCCATTTACTTCGATTGTTAAATTTGTCTTGCAGTATCGTATATAATTATTATATTTTGTCCTGCAGATCCGCTTATTGTACCTACATTACATGTGATACAACACGTGTGGCGTTTAAATATTAGAGAGATAAAAATAATATAAAATAGAAGATTTCTCGTTAATGTATATTTCAAAGAGGTTAAATTATACAATGATCGTTATATAGGTACCTAGTAAAAACATGTCAGCCGACTATTAAAAAAGAGGTTAAGCAATTTGAAAAAAAAAATATAATAAAGATCCGAAAGATGTTAGATCGAAAACTCGAGTGTGGGTCCGAAAATTACATATATATTTCTGGAATACGTTAGGAGGACTATTAAGTTCATTGGGGTCACTTAGCGTGGTGTCCCGATATTGCACACGCGCTGTCCAGCCCCTCAGCCAGGTCCAGCGGTCAGCGACGCCGAAAATCAGGAACGACTCGCCCGGTGATTCCCGAGGTATCTACCGATGATAAAAGTGTTTCCGAGGCTCGATGGAAGGCTCTGGAAAAAGTGGGGTCCCCGCCAGATCTTCAGTACCGATCGCCAGAACCACGTGGCACGTTCAGGCTTCAATTAGTCCTCTGCGACAGCCACGCCGAGGACCCCACTATAAATTAACTAATTAATTGTGTTAAAAAAAAGTGTGCACTGTCTGCTGGTCAGGAGCGTAAAGGACAACGGACGGTCAGAAGCCGGCCACCCGGGCCACCGACACCTCCCGCCCCTCGTCACCCCAAAAGCCAGAACCTTTGATGTGACGTCAGACTTTACCGCCTATCAGGAGCCGCCGAGTTTAAGTTAAATCACGGGCGAAGTTCAAACGAAGATAAGCTAAGGCAACCATTCTATCATAACGCCTTCACAATAAAATTAGCAATACCTTGGCTATTCAAGGTAACATAATATACATATTATATATGTTACACACGTACATACATTGTAACAAGTAAGTAGGTTTTTATAAATTCTATGATGATAATCACCAATCAATCGAACTGCGACAATCTTTTCTGTGTGTGAATTTGAATAAACAGTAAGAACAGTGTTTTATTTATTAAAATGTTTGTAGGTGCGGCCCACTATTACTAATTTAGGGCGAAAAAAAGTTTTGGACTCTTAACATTATGATTATATTTCTATAAATTGGTGCGCGATTTTCAATCGCCCTTTACCGGGATTCTTATAATGTTGGCCTTCGTAGAACTTTTTTCTGTGGGGTATTTTTGAATTCATCAATCTTCGATCTAGAAAGTATTCCAGAATTTTCCCTTTACGATTCCGAAAAACGCCTTAACTTTTCATAGACTAAATGCGAATATAGGCCATTTAAATACAAGTTTGGAACTATTATATTTAGAAGAATAAAGGTAATTTTGTTTTTACAGCAACAATCAGTCAGCGATGCCATTTATTGCATGAAATAAAGGTTGCAAACAAAATAGGCATCTTTCATAACTTTATCCACTTTTTTTCGTCCACGGTTGGATATAGACCTCGTAATCGTATTAAATCATTATTAAATAGTAGATCGATTTGGCGTTCGTTTAGTGGACTTTATGTGTACATTTTGACAGAAATATTATGACATAATTATTATAACTAATGAATGATAAAAAATATCAGGACATCTAAATGAAACAAAACATAGTCGTTAGCTGAATAAATATTAACCTCGTAAATACTAATTTGTCAAGTTATTCGACATTAGAGTTTATATCATTGTCGAATGAACCAGCCTTATTAAACGCAAATAAACATTTTTCAAATTCTGTTCGTTATTCGAAACTTACACAACTCTATAGGTTGAAGGTGTATGGTAAATGAAACCAAAGAGGACGTGAGTAAGCCTTTATGCCTATAAATTTACTTTACGAATGATCGGAAATACTAAGATTATTTTTGTTGGAGTTTCTTACTACGTGAGTACATAAGTATTATAATATGAGTATAGCCATCCTTTTCAATGGCGCCATTATAAAATATTATACATTCGGGTGTTCGTAGTTTTCTTGACCACATATTTGTACGCGCAGATAGTATCGGTGTAGATACTTGAATACGTAGTATTCTCTATATAGTTTGTGGATACTTGAATATTATTGAATTGCTTTTTAGAGTAGTAATAGGAATGAACAACTACAAGTATAGAGCCTTAATGAATAATCTACCGGTGGGAGGGTTGCGCCGTGCTCCCGGCTGCACGGGTAGGGTAAGACAGGTAATATTACTGACACCGAGACTTAACGTCTTATGTTTCAGGACAGGCAACACATAAACAAGTTGCCTGGACTTGTTTCAGGTAACTCGTTTATGTTCATGGGCGACGTCGACCACTACATCAGGTGACTAGTCTACCAGTTTGCCTAGTGCCTACCTAACATAAAAAAGAATAACTATACACAGTATAGAAAGCTTCCTCGGTGGTGTTCCATAGCAGAATCAGGATTCTGACGCGTCTTCTTCTTCTACTTATGGATTCTCGTCCTTGACGTTGTGTCACGTTTTCTTTTCTTATTAATGACCACCGAGTCAGGTCATTAGGAAGAACCCCACCATGGTTCAGGCCTTGTCGTGGCGGTGGGGCTCAGTAGCCTAGGGTGAGCCCGGCACCTTGGGCGAAGCCAATTGAGCCGAGGGGGCTCTTTGTACCCATCTAAGAGGAGGGGACAAAAGAGCAGGGGGCAAGGGGTGAGGATGGGAACCTCACCCCATTGTACTGTCCCGACGTTGGGAGGGGTTGTTCTGTGGTGCGGGACAACCCCTCTGTGAAGGTGGCGTCGGTCCCTTGCGGGACTGACTAGCCGTCGAGGTGCCCTGTTAGCTTAACAGATCCGGAGCACCTCACCAAGGCGGCAAGACCTGGGACTCTACCAGTGCGAGGTAAGCATGACGCTGAGCTCGCGTCTGCATGGGTACCACCATCCTGCTCGTTTTCTCCGTCAAGAATTACTATGTTTTGGTACGACGAGCAAGACTGGCGGTGTAATTATTAAAACCGTTTTTTAGAAAGTTAATAAAGTTGCTCGGGTCAGTCCCAGATGAACCCCCGTGGACGTCGACAGCTCCCACTGTGGGCCGGCCAGACGACGAGGAGATCGCTGGGGCTTAGTGGGTGGAGTCTGCGTCCACCTTACCATATTTCGGGGCGCAGAGTCTCACACGCCCCTCGGACCCGGTGGTATCCATAAGAGCAGTTCACGAGTGACGCTGACCACTTACCATCGTGGTTCGTCTACCTATTTATCTATCCAAGTAACATAAAAATACCCGACTGATGAATTCTAAACATATGTTTTAGGATGACAGAAGGATTTGTGGTACGAGGGACGCTTTTACGCGTTTTACGCTTGTCTCGAGTGCTTGGTGGAGCGCCGTTGCGGTTTGACTTGGTCGCTGATGATGCTGATGGTGTCTTCGCCTCCGTGTCTCACCCGTGGGCTGTATATAGCTGGACCATTACAACTATTACAAGTAGGCTGTTATATTTAATATTTACATTCAGCTTTATTCACTCTAGTTTTTTCTTTTACGCCGGAAAATGGTTTAAGGCATTCCGAGGGGGAGTGGGTCTCAGGTATGTGCGACAGCTGCGCCCGGAAGATGGTAAGGTGGACGCAGCTCTACCCACTAAAACCCTGCGAGTGTCACCAATGCCGCCTTCGATGAGGTGCCCCGGGTCTGTTGAGCAAACAGGGCACTTAGACGGCAAGTCAGTCCCTCAAGGGACCAACGCCACCTCCACAGAGGGCTTGTACCGCACGGCACCACAGAACAACTCTTCCCAACGTCGGGATAGTACAATCGTGCGATCTTCCCATGATTGCTCTTTTGTCCCCTCTTCTTATAAGAGGGGTACAAAGAGCAGCTCCCTCGGCTCAATTTGCTTCGCCCAAGGTGCTGGGTTCACCGTAGGCTACTGCGCCCCACCACCACGACAAATCTTGAACCATGGTGGAGCTTTATTCACTCGAGCGTAGTTAAGGTTATACACTTAGTATAAAGATCTACTGGTCTGATAATAATTGTTTTGAATGCGTGTTCTGCTTAATTTCGCAAGAAGAAATTACATTTTATTTCCTTCTATGATTTTGTTTGTATTATGTTAAAAAGTTATATTATGCGTTTTTTAGAAATTAAATAATATAATGTTAATTTTATTAGAAAATTCGTAACACTGAATATAATTATGGAGTATTTAAAGTATAACAACTAAAAAGTCACAATTAAAAATATCCGTAACAAAAGAGCAAGACTTGGAAACCGCTGAACCAATTTTGATAAAACGTAAGAACCACCACTAGAAAACAAATGTTACAATTCAACCATTCTTAAATACTTTTAGACGTACTGGGATGCTTATTAAAATATTCACTAGCGGCCGGATATATGAAAGATTTTCAGTTAATCGTTTCACTGTGTATACTAGATACATTTTTACTGACGTTAAGAGTGTTTATTGGTTCCTATACCGGTCTTCAACGAATGAAGAATCTTTCCCAGCAGATGAATAGTATGAACAAGGTATTTATCAAGTTTTATTATATATTATATAAACAAAAGTTTGCTTTTTCTTTTATAATTCAGCGTGATTTTTACAATAATAATAATATCTATGGACGCTTTTTACAACACGCCAATCTGGTCCCGTGGTAAGTTCTCGAAGAACTTGTGCTACGGGTACCAGACAACGGAAATATATTTAATACTTTTATACTATACATTTATTTATGATTTTTATGATATAATATACATATTTAATACACATTTATGATCCAGGAACACAGAAAACTTTTTTGTTCCCTGGCGGGATTCGAACCCGCAACCTCCGGCTTGAGCGCCAACGCGCTAACCATTGAGCCACAGAGGTCGTCGAACAATAGTTTACAAACTAGTTGAAAAAATTACCTGGTTTTAATTTTTAGGTGCTTCGTGATTTTAACAACAATTCGTATCCTAAGGAAAAACGAAGCGTAGAGCTGAATATCATCGTAATGTTAATAGTTTTTGCTTCGGTTGGTGTTATTTGCGGTGTGTTTATTCCGACAAAAACTTATTTAGAAGGTATAGTCTTTCTTGTAATTAACACGTGTTCGATTCGTATATTTTTATTCATGAGCTGACTTTAAAACGTATGAAATACGTAAGTGAGCATTATGTGAGTAGCAAGAGATAAGCCGTCTTGGCGTTCATTAAGGAAGGCCTGTTCAGCAGTGGATAGAGGCTGATGATGATGATGATTATACACAACTTTACTGGACACAGGTCTCCTTGAAATCCCGTAAAGAGAGTTCTTTAAGGAAGAAAAACTAGAGAGTTTTTCTTGTTTCATTCCGAGGGCATAATTGGACAAGCGTTGGTCTAATGCGCTTTATAAGTCCGCCTGTTTGTATAATATTATGTACCTAATAATTTTTGTCAGTAATTACATTGTAATTACAACTAATATTATCTTAAAAGGTACTATTGTTGGTTTTGTAACATTTCGGTACGAATATAAATGCATTATTATGCGAAGACTTTTTACGCAGGAAATATCATTTAAGGGGCTCACTTAGAGAGTCCCTACTCGAACTAAATGGCCCGAGCGTTCAGCGGCTTGTAATGAGGTACCCCGGATGTACCAGGATCTGACCGGTTCCTCAGTTTGGAATGGATACCTCAAATACAAGTGTTGGGATCAGCGCTTGTATTTTGGTATGTGAGTTTTGGCCTCCTCAAAGAATAAGCTTTACAAGACTTTTTCCAGTTTGTTAAATTTAGTGAAATCGCCGTCATGAATAAATATTTAATTTGTATTTTTTGTAGTCTTAAGTAACACTGTTACTTCTATTATCATGTACTATCAAAGCATAATGTCAGTTTTATTGGAGGTGCAAGTGACTTTAGTGGCTGTTAAACTTGGTGAAGCACTAAATATACAGAAACAGCAACTGAAGGCACTCCTCGACAATGCCGGTACGGATTCCACTTTTATTTGTTTGTTTTATTATCCGCCTGTCTCTTTCATCGTTTTTACTGCCATATAAGTGTTTTTACCGGTTTTATGACGGTTAATTTTTTCCCATAATGCAAAATTGGCTATACTAGATTGATACTGTCATACTGTGCCAACAATAACTAAGTCAATTCATTACTGTGCTACACTAGTGACTTAGGGCGTCAACATGCAAAACTGGTTATAATATGTAATTTTTGATCTCATTTTTAACACGCTTTTATTAGTTTCACCTGTATGTATGTTTGTTTGTATGTATGTAAACGACTCCTTTAGACTTGATTTTGACTCACTTCTAACGACCAGATTTTATTCAAACTTTGTAGATTTATCGAAGACCGATGACAATACAATAATTTGATAAAATTATTCCAATATCCTGATCAGGATAATCAGGATAGTACATGCTAGGAAGGCGTAAGGCGCGCAAGTTACTTACATCACTTGTGTTGTTTTTAGTCTCTCACTCATTTCTAAAGTGATTGTTATTAGTTGAGTACTTTAAATATCTAAAATTTAAAAATCTTTAATTAAAAAAATCGACTCTAAAAAGTAAAAAATAAATTATAGTTTAAAAAAACTAAAAAAAGTGTGAGGTGCTCAATATTCATTATTAAAAATATTTCATCGGTATCTATTTCTTAAAAAGTGAAGTTAATATAAAAACTTAGTTACAAGCACCAAGCTTTTTTACAATAAATAATTTTGTTAACCCATTTAATTCATCCATTACAAACATTTTCGAATTTTTAGTTGGGTTTGCTATTAATGCGTGTTTTTTAGTTTTTTTAAACTATAATTTATTAAATAGAACTTGATAATAAAACAACGAACACTTATTGTTTTCTTTAATATAGACAACGATCTGCCACAGGTTTTGTGCTTTTGTTGTCCATAGATAATTACTCAGTATAGCTTTTTCTACTTTTCTTGAAATTGGATTTCGGCTAACTAGCTAGTTTTGTAACTGGGCTAGCTAGTTTTGTAACTGGGCTAGCTAGTTTTGCAACAAATGTATAAATCTTGATAAACCGAGAAAAGCTTTTATTACGATGAGTGAAATTCTCGTGTAAGACAATACGTTATGGACATAATAAGTTAAGGTATTTAACTAAAAATATTTTTAGGCTCCAAATCAACTCTAAAATGTCAGAAAATAATCCGGCGCGCTGGCAGATCTTATATTTCCATTTGTGATGTAGTGACACAAATTAATACAACGGACAGTGCTGTAATACTGTTGATGTTTTCATCAACAGTCACATTCCTCATTTTTGGAGGCTATATATTTACTGATGACATATATACAACAGGTAAGCAATCTTTAAAATCATGTATAAAAACTTATGGGCATTAGTTCTTAGAACTTGCAGCCTCAGCGAGTCCTGTTTGGCTCCGATGTAGATAGTGAAATATGGGCCTTAATGAGACAGACGTCCTATTAATCATATAAACGCGAAAGTTTGTAAGAATGTACGGTTGTGTGTTTGTTACTCTTTCACGAAAAAAATACAGAATTGATTTTAACGAAACTTTGCAATAACATAGCTTACACATCAGAATGATATATAATAATAATATCAACCCTTTTATGTCCCACTGCTGGGCACAGGTCTCCTCCTCGAAATCAGGCGAGGAGGGTTTTGGGCCATAGTTCACCGATGCGCTGGCCCAATGCGTGTTTGTGAACTTCACACACCTTCAAAGACTTTTAATCTTATCAGGCATGCAGGTTTCCTCATGATGTGTCCTTCACCGGTAATAACATATAAGCTATAATTTATCTATGTAATCCCACGGGAAGGGGAAGTAGGGGAACTAGGGGCATGATGGGGTAGCGAGGTAAGATGGGACATGCGGAAATACCAAAAACTAAACACTTGGGCAAGGTGGGGCTTTAGGTAATCAGAAGCCGCTTTCGAACAATACTCATTGCGGCCATGACAGTCGGCGAAAGTGCGTGCGTTCTATGTTTACAATCACATTTTTGTTGAAGTGCATAACATATATTATATATATATATGAAACAAGTAAGGAATAGCTTTGAGCTGATGATCCTTTTTTCCTTTGTTTTACGTTTTCCTTACAATTGATAGGCGTATCAGAATCGCATGAATCCCAACCGTTTATTATAAAAATTGTTTATTATAAAGATGGTGTAAATCGTACGGGGCATTATGGGGTACCCCATTATGTAATGCTGCACCTTAAATACTATCCCCGTCAAGTTCTGCAAACCTTCCTTAAGAAAGTCAGCAACTCGTACAGGATCTAATGATAAGAGAGGCTCTAAATCCGGACGTAACACACATAAAACAAAACAAGTTCAATCGATTCATGAAGATCTTCTTGCACTGGAGTTTTTTTCATACTGCATGTGCAGAGGTGGATGATGAAGACTTAGAAGAAGTACTCATATGCATCTTCTGTGAAGTTAAATGAGAATTCTATCTTGCCACTTAACCCCATCATACCCCATCTATCATTCCCCATCTTACCCCTCATGCGGGGCAAGACGGGTTTTTTATTTGTTCTCAAAAAAATATTATTACTAAAAAATTGTGATAACATTTTCTTCCAAAGACTATGCCAATTTATAGTTGATTAAGAAACTAAAGTGCCATAAATAAATGTAAAAATATTATGTTGATTTTTAGTTTTTTCTGTAGTTTTTTATAGTTTTCCATTAGCGTCCCCATCATACCCCTACTTCCCTACGCGGATATAATCCTGGGACGCTGCTAGTGCTATAATGCCCGTCTCTCTTATGATGTCAGCAGAATAGTCTCTTTTTAATGCATAGGAGGACAAACGAGCAGTCGACACCGTTGGGCGACCAACAACGCCCTCCTTTTCCATATTCTCCCCAATGGGCCACCGGAAACTCACAAACCGCACGAAACGTGACAACATATCTGTCACTTAACGCCGGTGTTATGTGAGCGAGAGGTACCACCCCGGTCGTGCCCTATCGAGTACAAAGCAGCATGGCACTCCCTCTTACAAACACGTAAACAACTTATGAACGTGCCTGCCACTCAAATCAAATGAAATTAAATCAAAATATCTTTATTTCGTGGGTCGTCTTGGCGTTCATTGAGAGAGGCCTTTGTTCAGTAGTGGACGGATTGGCTGATGATAATGATAACACAATGGCCACTTCACTTGAAACATGTCAAGTAAAAAGTCAATAAAAAAGTAGATTAAGGAATTCTCCCAAAACTATAGGTATTTAACGCACCGAATCGCTTTGCACTTGCGTTGCGCGGGAGATGTCTTTATATGAACTCCGGTGACCTACCACGGCCGGCAAGCACGCCACAGTATACGAATATGCAGTAGATTGACTATGCTCGAATTATTCTTAGATGTGATAATTAATAATTATGCATAACAAAATCTTGTTGTTGTTATAGTTATCTAGTTTTGGATTTCTAGAAATACTAGCTGGTGCCAGCGACTTCGTCTGCGCAGGATAAGATAGTTTTATTTCTTCACTAATTAATCGAAAGGAACTTCGATCCATCCGGGTGTCCCTTGACACCTCTCTTTAGTTTTTTTTATAAAAGTATCTTATGTTACTTCTAATACCTCCAAGAATATGTGTACAAAGTTTCATGATGATCGGTTAAGTAGTTTTCGCGTGAAAGCGTAACAAACATCCATGCTTTCACTTTTTTTTTACTTTCACTTTTCACATTAGGAAGGATGAATTAGCTACATAGGTCTAAAAGGTAGTGCCATGCTGCTTGCAGCCGAATTGGGCCGGCACGACCGTAGGGGTACCTCTCGTTCACATGATAATGGCGTCAAGTGACACCTATGCTGTCGCGTTTCTTGCGGTGTATGAGTTTCCGGTGTCCCATTGCAGGGGATGGGGTAAAGGAGGGTAATGCATCTGCATTATCTCTTGTGTGAATGTTTACGAGGACGACCTCTGTGGCTCAATGGTTAGCGCGTTAGCGTTCAAGCCGGAGGTTGCGGGTTCGAATCCGGCCAGGGAACAAAAAGTTTTCTGTGTTCCTGGTTCATGGATGTGTATTAAATATGTGTATTAATAATAAAAAACCTTAAATATGTGTATAGTATAAAATATTAAATATATTTCCATTGTCTGGTACTCGTAACACAAGTTCTTCGAGAACTTACCACGGGACCAGATTGACGTGGTGCAAAAAGCGTCCTTAGATATTATTATTATTATGGGAGTCGGTAGTCATCTAAGGCTCCGAATGCTCGTTTGTCCCCCTAAGGCCTAAGCTATAAAAAAAAATCAATCATTCTAAGAATGCTTGTAGGAGATTAAAAAATTGTAGACAAACATATTCTTTTATACTATATTAATTGTTTTAAAATTCAACAAAATTTAGTTGTCGTATGCTAGGTCCAGGTTCATTTTCATCGACCCATACATCATCGATTAATGTTAGACACGGGTCTCCTCTGAGAAGAGGGTCAAGGCCATAGTCCTCACGACACTGCCCTGTGGGAAGGGAGCTAGGAAATGATTGCAAATCAGAAATATTTTGTGATGAAGGTTCCTCATTTTCTTTATTGTCGGACAATTTGAATTCTTCAAGTGTTAACAATTTCTGGAAGAAGACATCACTACATAGTATAAACTATAAAGCAAAGTCGCTTCCCGCGTCTGACTGTATGTTTGCTTACATCTTTAAAACTACACAACGGATTTTGATGCGGTTTTTTTAATAGATAGAATAATTCGTACATGAAGAGGAAGGTACATGCATAATATAGTAGATAAACACTCATAATTTTAGAAGTTTCTGATGTGATGTCATAAATAAGCACATTTTTTGCACTTACATTGCAAACGCTGGATGAACCCTAGCAGATAGATCAAAATATTCATCATCAAATTCTGGCATCTAAGATACAGGCCAGGCCTAGTTTAGATGCTAGAAGACTAGATTCCTAAATAAACAGCCAGGTAACACTTGTTTGTAACTTACGTAATATTGTGTACTTATGTAATATTGTGTACTTATGATAATAAAAAAAAAAAAAATGTATTACATTATTATACACCTTAGCCGGGCCTGGTTCCGAATTAATTATTATTGTATCAATGTATGGTAGAATTGTGTATCCTAAATATGCATACTGAAATCCGCGATGGCATAATATGTCTACATTAGTTAAATATAACATACTACCTATATCCATTTTATTACTTTAAAAATTGCCAATTATAAAGCGGTAATGTAAAAGCTATTCACAAAAATACGGTATTAATCACTACATATTATAAAATAAAGTCCTACGCCCGTCCATAGATAAATAATTATCATCAATGCGTATAATATGGTTGTATATCTAAGTTAACGCGGGCGAAGCTGCGGGCAACAGCTAGTTTGTGATAAAACTGTATTAAGATTCTTTTTCCTTATTTTACTTTTTTTATTCGCCATTTCAATTAAATAACTAGGTACTACACAAACTCAAGTATCTATTTATTTACACTAATTAAAGGTTTTGTATTGCAAACTAATTACAACTAAGAACAACAATTGTTAGTAAGTATTAAGTAGCTATATTATTTACACTGTGTCGTCTTATTTATTTAGACGTAATAATATAAAAGCGGAACAGGTCCTACTTCGATGACGCCCGGCTGGGTACTGGCGCGACGTGGTGCGATGCGCGAGAGCCATTTTTATCGTTTTTTATTTTTCAAAATTTTTTGAAGTGACATAATAAAGATCTATCCAATCATTTCCACGTCATCCCCGTTTAGCAATTTAAACGTAAAAGTTTCATTAAAATTGAGTTACCCGAAGTCTCATACCACTCAATTTGCTTTTAAAATCGACGTTACTTTAGAATTTTTTTTGATCATGTAAAATGTTAAATATTGTATTTTTATCCAAAAATATCCCTAGATCAAAGATGTATCTATACCCTATTTTTTATTATTATTTTAAAATGACGACTTCTATGAAATCACCTCGATCTAGAAACAACAATTTGGGATAAGGGGCCCTTAATACAAATGCTCGAGCCATTTTTTGCAGCAGAGGACAATAAATTCATAATTAATAATTTCAGAACCATCGAGAAATTTGTTAGGTCTATCGATTCTAGCGATTCTATGTGGTACGTGCGTACATCGAATTGTATTCTTCACTGGAGCATGCTACCTAATTGAAAATGAGGTAATATCGGAAAGAGGCTGAGTTTTTATAATATGACTCTATGGATATGATTGGTTAATAATATTATTTACTCGACTTTTTAAACAAAAGAACTGGTTTTGGTCCTCACCGGTGCTCACAATTGAAATGCAGTGACCTGGCAGTGACAGAAAATATTTTGTATTAACCAGTTAAAACTCAGAGTAGAAACCTTCCCACCATGGTTCAGGCCTTGACGTGGCGGTAGCCTAGGGTGAGCCCAGCACCTTGGGCGAAGCTAATTGAGCCGAGGGGGCTCTTTGTACCCCTCTTATAAGAACAGGGGGCAAGGGGCGTGGAAGGGAATCTCACCCCATTGTACTGTCGAAGTTGGGAGGGGTTGTTCTTTGGTGCGGGACATTCTGTGGAGGTGGCGTTGGTTCCCTCAGGGACTGACTAGCTGTCGAGGTGCCCTGATTGCTAATTATATCCGGGGCACCTAGGCGGCATTGGTGGCACTCGCTGGGTTTTATTGTCGGACAATTTGAATTCTTCAAGTGTTAACAATTTCTGGAAGAAGACATCACTACATAGTATAAACTATAAAGCAAAGTCGCTTCCCGCGTCTGACTGTATGTTTGCTTACATCTTTAAAACTACACAACGGATTTTGATGCGGTTTTTTAATAGATAGAATGATTCAAGAGGAAGGTAATAGGTACATGCATAATATAGTAGATAAACACTCATAATTTTAGAAGTTTCTGATGTGATGTCATAAATAAGCACATTTTTTGCACTTACATTGCAAACGCTGGATGAACCCTAGCAGATAGATCAAAATATTCATCATCAAATTCTGGCATCTAAGATACAGGCCAGGCCTAGTTTAGATGCTAGAAGACTAGATTCCTAAATAAACAGCCAGGTAACACTTGTTTGTAACTTACGTAATATTGTGTACTTATGTAATATTGTGTACTTATGATAATAAAAAAAAAAAAATGTACTACATTATTATACACCTTAGCCGGGCCTGGTTCCGAATTAATTATTATTGTATCAATGTATGGTAGAATTGCGTATCCTAAATATGCATACTGAAATCCGCGATGGCATAATATGTCTACATTAGTTAAATATAACATACTACCTAAATCCATTTTATTACTTTAAAAATTGCCAATTATAAAGCGGTAATGTAAAAGCTATTCACAAAAATACGGTATTAATCACTACATATTATAAAATAAAGTCCTACGCCCGTCCATAGATAAATAATTATCATCAATGCGTATATGGTTGTATATCTAAGTTAACGCGGGCGAAGCTGCGGGCAACAGCTAGTTTGTGATAAAACTGTATTAAGATTCTTTTTCCTTATTTTACTTTTTTTATTCGCCATTTCAATTAAATAACTAGGTACTACACAAACTCAAGTATCTATTTATTTACACTAATTAAAGGTTTTGTATTGCAAACTAATTACAACTAAGAACAACAATTGTTAGTAAGTATTAAGTAGCTATATTATTTACACTGTGTCGTCTTATTTATTTAGACGTAATAATATAAAATGCGCGGTAACAACGTAGTCACGAGCAAAAGCGGAACAGGTCCTACTTCATTGACGCCCGGCTGGGTACTGGCGCGACGTGGTGCGATGCGCGAGAGCCATTTTTATCGTTTTTTATTTTTCAAAAATTTTTGAAGTGACATAATAAAGATCTATCCAATCATTTCCACGTCATCCCCGTTTAGCAATTTAAACGTAAAAGTTTCATTAAAATTGAGTTACCCGAAGTCTCATACTACTCAATTTGCTTTTAAAATCGACGTTACTTTAGATTTTTTTTTTGATCATGTAAAATGTTAAATATTGTATTTTTATCCAAAAATATCCCTAGATCTAAGATGTATCTATACCCTATTTTTTATTATTATTTTAAAATGACGACTTCTATGAAAACAACTCGATCTAGAAACAACAATTCGGGATAAGGATAAAGGGAGAAGGATAAAGATTTGGAATAAATAAGCCTTAATACAAATGCTCGAGCCATTTTTTGCAGCAGAGGACAATAAATTCATAATTAATAATTTCAGAACCATCGAGAAATTTGTTAGGTCTATCGATTCTAGCGATTCTATGTGGTACGTGCGTACATCGAATTGTATTCTTCACTGGAGCATGCTACCAAATTGAAAATGAGGTAATATCGGAAAGAGGCTGAGTTTTTATAATATGACTCTATTGATATGATTGGTTAATAATATTATTTACTCGACTTTTTAAACAAAAGAACTGGTTTTGGTCCTCACCGGTGCTCACAATTGAAATGCAGTGACCTGGCAGTGACAGAAAATATTTTGTATTAACCAGTTAAAACTCAGAGTAGAAACCTTCCCACCATGGTTCAGGCCTTGACGTGGCGGTAGCCTAGGGTGAGCCCAGCACCTTGGGCGAAGCTAATTGAGCCGAGGGGGCTCTTTGTACCCCTCTTATAAGAACAGGGGGCAAGGGGCGTGGAAGGGAATCTCACCCCATTGTACTGTCGAAGTTGGGAGGGGTTGTTCTTTGGTGCGGGACATTCTGTGGAGGTGGCGTCGGTTCCCTCAGGGACTGACTAGCTGTCGAGGTGCCCTGATTGCTAATTATATCCGGGGCACCTAGGCGGCATTGGTGGCACTCGCTGGGTTTTTAGTGGGTAGAGCTGCGTCGACTTACTAGCTTTCGGGCGCAGCGAGTCCCACATACCCGCGTGGGGAGACCCACTCCCCGCGGGATGCCTCAGAGCATTTCCCGGCGTTAAAGGAAAAAAAAAAGAGTAGAAACCTTTTAATAAACAATGTGGACTAAAATTGGGACTCCGTGCAGTAGTCGGTTCTGGTTGGTTGCGGATGTCGGAGGATCGGCTGTTTTAGCGTTTAGAGGCTATGTACAGCAGCGGACCTAAGGTCAGCAATGTTGACATAGACGCCCCTTCTAATATTATTCGTATTTATATAATTTTAGGTAGATGAAATAAAGGAACTGGTTTGTGAAGTGATGTACCATCAAATTAAAGTTGGAGGAGCGATACCAGTGGAATTGAATGCTATTTTTGAACAACTTAATTTGACGTACCCAGTGTACTCTCCTCTAGGAATATTTACTGTGAAACAGTCGATAATTACAACGGTAATATATTTTAATTTATTTGACACTAGCGGTTGCCCGCGGCTTCGCTCGCGTACTCGGATTGATTATGATTATTTTTATAGCCTACCTTATAACATCAGCCTGCCAGTAAAATTCCTATCAAAATTGGCCCAGCCATTTCAGAGATTAGCCGGAACAAACAGACTGACGGACAAAACTTGTAAAAAATGTTATTTTGGTATCCATGTGCATTTAATAAAAAGTGGCTATTTTACCAGACACTCCAATTTTATTTAGATGTATAAATGATCTATAACAATAGTTGTATATGTTTCTTATAATATGTGTATATAATATAGAAGAGAACATCTTTAACAAAAATTAAGGTTTATGTTTATGGAATTAAATGTTTTTTTATATATTTCAGTTGATTGCATGAAAGGTAAATTGCGGTTTACTATTTATGACGTATAAAAAAACTACTTACTAGATCTTGTTCAAATTCGGTGGAATTTTGCATAGTAATGTACATCGTATATATTTTTTAGTTTTATCATTCTCTTTTTTTAGAAATTACAGGGGCGGGGGACACATTTTTCCATTTTGGAAGTGTCTCTCGCGCAAACTATTCAGTTTAAAATAAAATGGTATTAGAAACCTCAATATCATTTTTGAAGACCTACCCATAGATACCCCATACGGATGGGTTTGATGAAAATAAAAAAATTGAGTTTTAGTTATAAGTATGGGGACCCCCCAATTTTTTTTTTCTATTTTTGTGTCAAAATCTTAATGCGGTTCACAGAATACGGTCAACAGTATAGCTCTTATAGTTAGTTTCGGAAGAAAGTGGCTCTCTACCGGAAGTCATACGTCAGTGGACCTACTCTGCAAGAGAGAGCGCCAAAGAGTTGTGGGCAGAGCGGCTGGAGGAGCTTCAAGTCAGTATGAGGTTTTTGACGGCCATCCGCCCAGTTCTGAAGGAGTGGGTAAATAGGAAGGGCGGCGGCGGTGCGCTCTCCTTCCGTCTAACACAGATGCTGACGGGGCATGGCTGCTTTGGCTGCTACCTGTATGAGATCGCGGGGCAAGAAGGCACCACGCGCTGCCACTATTGTGACGTGGACAGGGACACGACCGATCCCACCATCGTGGTTTTTCCCTCCTGGACAAGACGACGCACGGCCTTAACGGCTTTTGTGCAAGAAGTAATCTCCAACAAGGAAGAGATGGAGGCGCTCGACCCCAGAAGTAGGCCGAGACGAAGACATCGTGTGGTCAACCACGACGACCGCAGCATCCCGCCCACAGAAATCTAATTGTCTTATTATCTAGATTTCTGTGATCCCGCCTTAGCGGGGGATCTCGGGGTGGAGGCGTGGGGATGCCATCACCCATTGATCGAGTCCCCGAGCGGTCCGTGATGCGCAACGTCCTCCTGCGCACCGCGGTATCATAAAGAGGGAAAGGTCCATGTAAGCCTTGTAGCCTTAAATGGAGGTTCTGCACATACTAGCAGTCGGCCGTCAGCAGAGTCGCGGAGCAAGCTCACGCGCTCACTGAGCTACGGAAATCCGTAGCTCAGTATTACGACGGAGAGGAGTACCGGCGGGTTTTAGTGGGTAGAGCTGCGCCCATCTTACCCTCTTTTCAGGCGCAGTGAATCCCACATACCCACCTGGGGAGTACCCACTTCCCTGGGGGATGCCTAATGCATTTACTGGCTTTAATAATAATAATAACCTTTATGTTCAGGCTGCATAGGCCCATAGATAAATACCTTGACCTAATTATACATAGTTTTATACAATCATGTTAGTAAATAAAACTTAAAACTATGTTAGTAACACTTCACTTGCACTTACGTCTTGGTGCGTTCCGGTGGTACTTGTCCGCGGAAGCGGCGGAACACCACGCCCTGTGGCCAGAAGTCCTCCTGCATGACGAGGTGCAGAAAACATGTCGGTATTCGCACCACGAACGCCTTGAATTTGACGTTGCGGCGCGACTCCAGCAGCTGCACTCTCGCTGTGTACTTGGTCCTCTGGCGCAAGTACTCCACGATGTCTCTCGCCTCAGTGGTGTAGTGTAGGCGGGAGATATACACCGGGGTGTATATCTCCCGCCTACACTACTAAAAAGAACACTTCTCCTACCGGTTCCAATATTTCTCTTCCGAGCTAATCTTTGCAGCACTAACCAAGTTTGTATATTTCTATATTTTATGTTTCAGATCTTAAGTATATGGGTGACATATGTAGTAATCTTGGTACAAGTGAGACTTAGAAAGCATTCAAACACAAATCTTACCCAAATTGGATATTCCTAGTAACATGAATCTTATAATATAATAATTATTATTCTTTATACATACAATTCGAATTTTGTTTAGTTAAAGACTCGTTGTAAATAAATAAAGATGAAAACTGTTTTGTCTCTGAAATCTTAATGTGATCGAAATCGAATAAATATTTTATTAGGCTATTTATTTTTCATGCCCTGTCTAAAATAACATCAATCATTGTTACGAGCGACGTAATCACTGTAAGAGTAATGCATTAATAAAATATCATAGCTAAAATATACCTTAGGGAAATGTGCCTTCGAAAATATTTAAAAGCAAGACAAAAAAGTAATTAGTTATTTAACTTAAAGAGGTAGTGCCATGCTGCATTGCAGCCAAATTGGGCCGGCAAGACCGGGGTAGTACCTCTCGTTCACATAACACCGGCGTAAAGCGACAGCTATGTTGTCGCGTTTCGTGCGGTTTGTGAGTTTCTGGTGGCCCGTTGGGGAGGATAGGGAAAAGGAGGGCAACGCCTGATCGGCCTGATCTCTGGTTGTGCGGATGTGTACAGGCGTCGATAGTCGCCAAAAGGCTTCGACTGCTCGTTTGCTCTCCTGTGCTATAAAACAAAACTTATTACTAATATAATATCAGTTTCACTAGCAGCCAACGCGATACTTTTTATGTTTTATGAAATAAGAGTAAGCATTATAATGAAACAAGCCTTTTTTTCGGATACTTTACAGTAACCATGGTCACGGGAGGACTGAGGTGTCATACGTTCTATCGTTACGCATCTACGCAGAAAGTGCTAACTTTATTTTTAATCTGTGACATATTATTGTGCTAGTATTTTGATTTGATAATTTTAATAATGGGATTCCAAGCAGATGGTAAGAGCCAGCCATCTTCTCTATTGAAATAAGGATGTTTTTTAATTTCAATAGCCTCACGGATCATCCTTGGTTGGAATCGGTGTTCTTTTGCGAGGCCTTGAGGTTTATCAAATCTAATATAATGGCGAGCTTTGTCAAGAATATGTTCACAGATAGCGGACTTAGTATCTGTGAACATAGTCAACAGTAGAACAAAGGAAGGCGATTCACGCTTGACGAAAAATTTTTGGCGTTAGGAGATGGCTTGTATAGAGATACAAGCCATCTCCTAAGGCATATCGCTTACTTAACTTATGTGTTTTGCCAAGCCGAAAAACACTACAACATTTACTGCACAAGATAAATCTCAAAGCTGGAATCAATGGCTTGATATTTCAAAATTAAAAAAATAGAGTGTCTAAAATGCCCAACAATTATAAATACTGTTGTACATTTGATGAGATGGCTATTGGAGCTGGCCAGAGTATACTTAATATAGGAGCCGGCATTTCCTATGACAGAAAAAATAACAAAATACGAAAAACTGAAAACGAATATTATAAACAGGCATATTAAAATTGTAATGGTGAGTCTTCAAAAATGTCGAAACTTAAATAAATTGTAATGGTGAGTCTTCAAAAATGTCGAAACTTAAATAAATTGTAATGGTGAGTCTTCAAAAATGTCGAAACTTAAATAAATTGTAATGGTGAGTCTTCAAAAATGTCGAAACTTAAATAAATTAGCTTGTAATAAAATAACTAACAATTTTCCACCTTCTAAGCTACAAACTGTCCAAGGTATTGTTACTGAAGCTCAAAAAATTTGTGAAGTCTTTAACGAGTTTTTCTCAAACATTGGAGCAATCCTGGAAAGTAATGATGGGATTACTACAAAAATAAAACCTGCCAAGTGCTAGTCGGACTCGCGCACGAAGGGTTCCATAACATTACTTAATATACAATATTAGACACTTTAACAAAAAATATGGATTAAGTTTATGGAATTAAATGTTTTTTTTACATATTTGAGTTGATTGAATGAAAGGTAAATTGCGGTTTAAATCGTAAACGACGTATTAAAAAAAAACTACTAACTAGATCTCGTTCAAACCAATTTTTGGTGGAAGTTTGCATGGTAATGTACATCAAATACTTTTTTTAGTTGTATCATTCTCTTATTTTAGAAGTTACAGGGGGGAGGGGACACACACACACATTTTTCCACTTTGGAAGTGTCTCTCGCGCAAACTATTCAGTTTAGATGGTGAGATAACAATGGTGTTACAAACCTCAATATCATTTTAATAATCTGGTCCCGTGGTAAGTTCTCGAAGAAATTGTGTTACGGGTACCAGACAACGGAAATATATTTAATACTTTTATACTATACATATATTAAAGATTTTATTATATAATACGCATATTTAATACACATCCATGACCGAGGAACAGAGAAAATATTTTTGTTCCCTGGCGGGATTCGAACCCGCAACCTCCGACTTGAGCGCCAACGCGCTTACCACTGAGCTACAGGGGTCGTCGTTGAAGACCTATGTATAGATACCCCACAAGTATGGGTTTGATGAAAAAAAAAATTGAGTTTCAGTTCTAAGTATGGAGACCCCCAAAATTTATTGTTTTTTTTCTACTTTTATGTAAAAATCTTAATGCGGTTCACAGAATACATCTACTTATCAAGTTTCAACAGTACCTATAGTTCTTATAATTTGGGGAAAAAGTGGCTGTGACATACGGACGGACAGACAAACAGACATGACGAATCTATAAGGGTTCCGTTTTTTGCCATTTGGCTACGGAACCCTAATTATTAAATACATCAAGGATCCCATTTTACACAGTTTGACAAACTATATAAATAGATCTCTAAAAAAGGCTATTTCCTAGATACATTAAAACTAAAGCTAAAGTCACCCCAATAGACAAGTCAGGATCGAAACTGGACCCTAATAATTATAGACCTATTTCTGTATTGCCAGCAATCTCAAAAAATTTGAAGTTCTACATAGCTGTCTAAGCATTTTTTTAAGCTCAAACAATTATTTATTTGAGCGTCAATAAAAAAAATTAGACCAAAATCATACACTCTTTCTACCACTATAGACTTAATAACAAAACTTAAAACTAGTATAGATAAAAAAGCAAAGCTTTGGGTATATTTATAGATCTAAAGAAGGCGTTCGACGCAGTCAGTCACGATATCATTATGCTGAAGTTGTCTGCTATTCGTATTTCAGAAATTGCTTTAAAAATAAGGTCATATTTGACCAATCGTTTTCAAGTAGTAAAAATAGGTAAAACTGTAAGTAGTCCTAAATCAGTTCAATATGGTGTCCCTCAAGGCTCTATTTTAGAGCCCTTGTTATTTTTAGTAAATTCTATTCATAAACTTGGGTTGGAGGACACTATATGCGGACGATACTTGTCTTTTTTATTTTGGTCATTATATTAATACAATAATAGAAGAAGCTCAGAATGATCTAAACAAATTGCAAATTTAGTTCGCTCAAAATCTACTAACTATTAATACCTCGAAAACTAATTACATATTTTTTTCTTCTATAAATAAAAACAATCTCTAAATTCCAACCCCTTACTATAAACGGAATAGAAATTGATAAAGTTGCAACTGAAAAATATTTAGGGCTGACTTTAGATAACATATTAACGTTGAAACCACATCTTGCTTGTGTAAATTCAAAATTATTGTCATTGATGGGATGTATACGTGATTTGGCTGATTGTCTTCCACATAAATATTAGATATACTATTTACTACTCTCTTATTAAACCACAACTTAGCTATCTTATTGAAATTTGAAGGGCAGAGTGCGAAAGTAATATTAAGGCAATTCAGACGGCGCAAATTAGTTAAGATTTTGTTTAATTATGATTATAATACTTCGACAAGGATACTCTATAAAGAAACAAATTTATTTAACATCTCGCAAATTTACAACTACAACACATGCATACTAATCTACAAAATAATACATGGAAAAATATAATCAAAAATAATATTTACAAAAAATATACACATTAACAAACGTAACCACAGACGTGCTGATCATATACACATACAAAAATTAAGAACACAATATGGGGGAAAAAACATAATGTTTGAGGGTGTAAAATTGTAAAATTCACTACCAAAACAAGTAAAAGATTGCTCATCATTAAAATAATAAATAAATAAAATAAAATAGCCTTTATTGCTGTTTTCTTACAAATATAACATATTTACAAAAATGCCTAATACATATTATGATTCTAAACAATATCTATCTTAATCTATTACTACTCTATCGGCAAACGGTTACTCCGCAACAGCTTGTCTTGCGACAAAGGCCTCCTCTAAATATTTCCATCTCACTCTATCTCTTGCTACTCGGGTCCATAATGGACCTGCAACCTTTTTTAATTCATCCTCCCATCTTTTAGTTTGTCTACCTCTGTTTCTTTTGCTATCTTTGCTCATCATTAAGTAAGTTTAAATCCTTATTAACAAAACACATTGTATTAGATTACCACAAAAAATATTGATTAAATAATAATAATAGAAAATAAAAGGAAAAATAAAGAATAAACTAAATTAATATGTACATACTCCTGAATATAGTAAACATACACATTTTTGAATATCTCACCAAAGTTATTCAAATAAGAAATTACTAGGCTGAAAAAGCCCTTATGTTATTGAATTGACTTGCATACGTTAAGTTGTTATTCGATTTTAATATGATGTAATGTTTTTCTACCCTCATTTGTTTATGCCTCGCATCGAAATTGTTTTCAATATTTACCTATAGGTATTGTATTTTTTTTAGTTTAATAATATTTCTCGTAAGTAATTTTAATGTAATCTTAGGAAAATAATAAAGATTTTAAACCGTAAATATCAGGATTGGTTGACAATGGTGATGTAATTGAGAAAGAATATTGTGATCATGTTCTGGATTCTTAATTCTATTCATGATAAGAGGCATTGTAAAAAAATACAAGCAGCCTCTGGCCTATTATTATTGTAGTGGAAACACTAAACAGCCGAATTAACGAAACATATAAAGACTATAGTAACATAAGTCCAAGAAACAGGACTGGTCGCGACAGTATGTGACCGAGGCACCTCCAATTTAGCAGCTATAAATGCATTACTCAAAGAAACCCGAGAAACATTTATACGCAATGGACAAGAATATAAAGAGGGTTTTTTCTTAATGAATACGGATAAGATTTTCCGATAAAAGGGATCAGAAACCTACAGAAAAAAAAACCTTAAATTTATAATTAAAAAGAAAGAATAAAAGGCGCCAGGCGTAAAGCTAAAATAAGGATTTCTGGCAGGTAAGCAGTTTATTATTTGTTCATTAATTAATTGTGAATGTTTGAAAGTTACAGTTTTTCATTTGCTATCAATGTGTATTTAATGTTACGATCGTGACGATAGCATATCAATTAGTAGGTTCCATGTTGTTTATTATTATAGAACCAGATTTGATTGCCAGCTGTCCTAATCCAAATATTACCATACCAACACTATTAACAAAACGGATATGAAATCATAGTACTTATGTTAGTATTGTACAGGAGGATGCTGCTCCCAATGTCATAATATGAGATAGTTGTGTTAATATTTTTTTCGCCTTTTCAGGGTGTGGAGTCATTGAAAAAGAAAGTACCGATGCGGCGGATCTTCTCATGTTCTTCGATGATTTATTCGATAGCGTGAATGGTCAGTTTTAGCGTGATAAGAGGAGGAAAAATTTACAGCAGTGACTCCGACCTCACCTCACCGCAAATTGTGGAATTATAGTACAGTGTGGAAGTATAGTTTAGTATACTCAAAACGATGAAATTTTTGAATGGTAATAACCAAAACCATTTAAATTAATGCTTTAAATTAATTGTGTTATATTTACATTCCAAAGGGATCAACTTTTTATTGCTGCGCAATAAAATTTAAATCAAGATGCATTGGAAAACTTTTTTGGGGCAATTAGAGCTCATGGTTATAGTAACATTATGCCCACATCATCTGCATTTGAAGGAGCATTCAAAACTTTATTAATTAATAATATTTCATCTTCACATTCAGTTGGATCCAACTGTGAAAAGGATGATGGCGTTTGTCTCCAATCTCTAAAATACTTTTTAGAAAATCCAGTAGACACATACACAACTGAATATGAAGTTGAAATTTACAGTACTCATTTAAATGTAGCGATGCACAGACGACCTACTACAGAGCCAAACTCCAATGCATATTGAAATAAGCGCAGCGATAGGCTATTGCAGTGGGTGGATAACACAAATTGCCAAAAAGCATATTTATAAAAATTGTGTGGCGTGCCGAAACCACATTGAAGTAGAAGAGATACAAAGCTTCCATAAATATATAAAAATGAAGGAATTTGGCAACAAAAAGTGGTTGTGCTATCCCACAAGAGCATTATTTGATTTCTTTGCCCAAGTGGAACATGTGTGTATTGAAATTTTAAAAGAGCACAGCAATAAAAAAATATATTATCAGTATATATAAAACTAGTTATAAATATTAATGTAAATTTATAATTTATTAATTGTGAAGAACACAAAGAAAATTTACGTTGTTATTTAATAAATAAAAGCACAATGTTTAGTGGCCCGATGGGCCACCGACTACGTACGTATAGACTTACCTATATTCGTTAGTTCCCTTAATGAAAAACTAGATGGCGCTGCGTTACTTATATTATAAAAAAAACGAGTTGCCTGTCTGTTGCCAGTATAATATTGTATTCTTTGCCTCAGTCCTCCCGTGACCATGGTTGATGTAAAGTATCCGAAACGTCGGGCTTGTAAAAATATTAATAAACCGCGATATAATCCGTAAAAATCGTTCATTATAATGACTGAAATTCGCGTAAACATTAGAGTAAGCAGTTGTGAAGTGAGAGCATCTATATAAAAAAAAATCTAAAAATATTTGCACGTACGTCGACGACATGGAATTCCTAATCTACTGAACATACTTTAGTGGAATTGACTGAATTGCGCAGTTTGGATTCACAGAGAGATAATAGTTGTGGATTCCATAGGTGGCACTGTCGTAATAGTATGTTGACGTGACTGTGACGCAAAATTTCAAACACAATTGACACTTTATGAGGCAAGATTTTTATAATAAAAAGATTTTATAATAAAAACGAATATAATGAAACAATGAATGGGGTTCAAGTTTTGAACGCTATAGGATCGCCATGATCTTTGAATGACCATTGTCATATTAAATTAGGGTATCGATTGGAAATACATAAATGCTATGAAATAAAAATACAACATCTTTACCATTTATTTAACACTTGTTTTTGACATTGATTAGGTACTATTATAATGATTTTTTAAACAACAATACACAGTTAGAAGGTATGTACCCTGTAGGACAACAAATACTACATCAGTAATAAAACAAATATTTAAAACGACATATCATGTATATACAGATTACATTTTAGTCTGAATTCAATAAAACGGACGATATTAGGTTTTAAAGGAGGAGCTACTGCAGATGTATATTAAAAGGGAAAATAGAAGACCAAGCTAAAAAAATATTTTGTCAACTTTAAAACTGTATAATATGTAAAAACAAAATTACTATTGTGTGTATAATATTTGGAATGAACATAATCTCGCTTATACAAATAAGCGAGATTATGTTCACTCCAAATATTATTTCTACGACTCAACTTGTCCAGATAGGCAGGTCTATGTATGAGGTTTTTGTGGTGGGGTTTTATTTGTGAAAAAATATTATGTATTATTTTGTGTCTTGAACAAAAAAAAAATATTGACGAGCTAGTCTGAGCCTAACTAAATCAGCCTTCTATGGAAAATTAGATACTCTAGACTAGTTAGTGCTTATTTCAATAACTACCTATCTGATACGTTTCACAGCAAAATTTTCAGGCAAAGATAAAAATAGTGGTTCGCATGAATGATAAGTATAGTATGTCGAAGTGAAAGTGGTTAGGTACTTTATATCAATAGATGTGAAAGATTGAATGAGTTGGCATCTTTTGTATTGCATAACATTCGTCACACACAAAGGATAGGGGACTAGGGGAGCCTTACCATAACGAGCAACATCGACTACTTGTTAATATGTGATCTAACATTTGATACAATTATTTAAATGGTGGACATCAAGTCTATCTAATGGCATCAACAGTCAAACGAGGATTATTATAGAAATCTATTACGGAAACCTATTGGCTTACTAACAATTTTTTTTCATCACATCTATCATCATTTTTAATACTTAGTCTTCATGCATATGTCATATTAATACAAAAATAGTAATACAAAATATTATATATAAATATAGGCAAGGTTTAGATATTGCATAAATAATAATATAGCATGATATTTGCAGTAACAGTTGGAAGACGAAAAAGGTTAGTTTACACTAAATATAGGTGAATTTCTAGAAAAGATAGGTACAAAAGGGTTTGACATCTTGAATAATTCTCATATAGTCTAGTAATTGTAAACATAGTACACTGTACACTTGCATAAAGTTTTGTTAAATTTTTATTATGAAAACTATCTAAAAGTGAATTTGTTTCGCCTATCTAAAAGTGTTATCTTAAGGCGAGTCACCGCAGGCGAAACAGGAAAATGGGGTTTGCCAAATCAATTTTTTGAGATATTTACTATTAAATAACGGTCTCACAAAAATATCTGAGACACCTAAAGATATCGTCCACACTCCAAAGGATGTGCTAATTGGTTACACGATAAGATAAAGTCAAGTCAAAAAAATCGAGTAAAGTAATTACTCGATCTTAAAAAATCCTGAAAACAAAAACTATAACGAATAATTTACTAATAAAATAAGTAAGTTTGCACATTATTTTATATGGAAATATTTAATTTTGAATACTAGATAGAACGTGCTATTTTTTAAAATCTCAAGTCCTATATTTCTTTTATTAAAATGTTTCCTGTAAATTGAGTGCTATCTAGTGTTTTCACATGACGCTGCGCCGCGCGCCGCAATGCCAGCCAGTCCCGGTGACTCGCCTTAACATAATATTTTGCCTTGATATGAAATATTTACCATCATTTTTAAATTCGCAATATTAATACAAAAAATAAAATATTATCTATCTAATCTGGTAAATAAGGTATCTTAAAATAAAATATAATTTTAAAAAGTTTAAATGGTATGTTTAAGTATTTGGAACACATATGTATAAAGCGGCTTACACAGACCTGAATTCAAGTAGAAACAGTTTCGTTTATTTACAACCAGTTAACACCATATATTTCAAGAATTCATTTAATATTTATCTGCCATTGACCGATTTGATGATACTATATTTTCTAAATTTGAGCACAACATTACACTTTATCACTCAGTTAATATCTGTCTCTTAATTCTTGCATGAGAAACTCATTGCGCATAGAGGAGCATTCGATTGGCGCGAGTGCCCTGACGGTGGGTCGCTGGCGCTAGGTACGGTGGCGCGTGTCGGAACGCATGCGCCAGTGCAGGGCCGCATAGGATGCCAGTGCGCTCGCAAGTGCCAGTGCCAGTACCGCTAGTTGCGAGCGCACGCACATGAAGGCGCGCGCGGCACATGCAAGCGCCAACCCCGCGTGTCTGGCACCGAGCGTCACCGACCACGGACCCCGCCAGCCGCCTCCACCCACACATAGACCAGTCTACAAAAAGAAGAAAGGCGTAAAAACAAATAATTTTGAATAAAAACATCCATGGACGCTTTATTATAATACGCAAAATTTTTAAGTTTATTTCATATTAGTAGATATTTTGTATGAAGAAAAGCATAAATGGCTTTTTCTTTAACGCCGGGAAATGATGCTCTGAGGCATCCCGCGAGAGAGTAGGTCTCCCCACGCGGGTATGTGGGACTCGCTGCGCCCGACAGCTGGTAAATGGACGCAGCTCTACCCACTAAAACCCGGTGAGTGCCACCAATGCCGCCTTTGGTGAGGTGCCCCGGATCTAGAAAACAAACAGGGCACCTCGACGGCTAGTCCCACAAGGCTAGGGAGGGGTTGTCCCGCACCACAGAACAACCCCTCCCAACGTCGGAAAAAGTACAATAGGGTGAGGTTCCCATCCTCACCCCTTGCCCCCTGCCCTTCTGTCCCCTCTTCTTATAAGAGGGGTACAAAGAGCCCCCTCGGCCCAATTAGCTTCGCCCAAGGTGCACCGCTCACCCTAGGTTACTGAGCCCCACCGCCACGACAAGGCCTGAACCATGGTGGGGATAAATGGCTTTCTTCCTAGTAAAGTGATCGCTTTCTGAGAACTTTTAGGTCTCTAAAATGATGAGAACTTGGTGAATATGTTAGACGTAGAGACAATTACTCACATTAATGATAACTGCAAGTATCACATTAAACATTTTCAGGATAATGCGTGTGTGGAAAGTGTCACTTGCTTTTTAAGATAGGTAATTATGACAATGACAACAATTTTCCTGGGCCTAACACACTAGGTGAAGTCGTGTATGCAGTAGGTAGCTAGGTAGCCGTAATTTGTAGGTAGGTAGCTCCTTTACCAAACTCGATGCAATTATATGATGCTTTATTTTGTGCCATACATACACATAAAAATTGTTAGCAGGTAACAACATAAACTTAATAGGTACTAGGAAAATGCACAAATGTAGTTAGTATGTTTAATGACAAAACGTTGCTAAGCAGCTTAAGCAACCATCCGACATCAGGTGTAAAAACCATTTTGATTAAATGTTCATTTTTGAAAAATATTCTTAGCTTCTCCCAATAAATGAAGAATCCATTAGAGATGTCAACATTTGAAACTATGACAAACCATCATAGATAAAAAAAAACATACAGCCGAATTGAGAACCTCCTCTTTTGAAGTCGGTTAAAAAATAATGAATGGTCACGTGCATGTGATTTGAAGTGTGTATTGATCAATTTTTATCTTTTACTTGGCTTTACAATACATATTATTGTGAATAGTCTGATTGATTTTAAGTGTAAAACTATTGAAACTATTGAAATTATGATATATTTTGAAGTGATAACCCTGAAAGTCAGCTGTTATAGTTTGTTTGTATTCTACATCGATTTCGGCTGGAGTATAGATTGTCAACCTAAAGATAAAAAAATTAAATGTTTAAGTACCTGTAGTACTTCCCAAAGCGCAGCGCAAGCACCCCAAGCAGCAGCAGCCACAGCGGGTAACGCTAGGTCTGTCCGGGCGGCCCGCCATCGCAGCAGTGCGAGCAAGAGCGAGGCGTGTGCAGCGGCGCCGCCGGCAGCTAGCGCGGCCCGGCGCCCGCGAGCCACGGCCATGCTGAGCGTGCCAGCTGCCAGCGTCTGCAGCGCCCCGGTGCCGAACAGCGCCCGCCATCCGCCACCCCAGCCACCCACGCACACCCCGTACCACTATTGATTTATTACAAATATTTTATTACATATAGGTCATTCAGGGGTCGGAATTTGACCCAAATTTATTTAATAAAACTTGACATGATTATGGGCCTTAGGATGAACTTGGACAAGATGAAAGTCATGTTCAACGAACACGTTCTCCCTAGGCCGGTTAACGTTGATGGCATAACTCTCGAAGTCGTGCAAGAGTATGTCTATCTTGGGCACACTTTGCAGCTACGTAGGTCACATGACTTCGAGAGGAAGGCTGATAGGAGGATTCAATTGGGATTGGCAGCATTCAGGAAGCTTAGCCATATGCTCACGTTATCTGAACCGCAGAGTTTGGGGAATACGCATTGGTTGAACAATGCGTATTCCCCGTGATGACCTACGGGGCCTCTAAATTTACGGCTGGTCCGAAAGTTTGCTAAAGCACAACGTGCGTGTTGCGTGCTACGCTGGATGTTTCTTTGGGTGATACGATTCGAAACAAAGACATCCGGCAGGGAACTGAAGTTACCAATATCACGCGAAGAATAAGCTTGTTGAAGTAGATGATATGATTATAGATCAGAGAACGGATGGCCGATGGGCCAATAAGGTTCAAGAATTGAGGCTGCGTTTAGGTAGACGAAGTTTTGGTAGGCGTTTATCCAGATGGGAAGACGATCTCCATGCAGTGGCCGGTCCGTGTTAGATGCGAGTGGTGAGGAATCGGTCATCTTGGCGTTCATTGAGAGAAGCCTATTTTCAGCAGTGGACGGAGAGGGACTGATGATGATGATCACATTTTATTGATTCTGATTTCTATAGGCTTATTATATAATGAAACATAGCACATGTTACATTTGTTTATTATTTATTCTTAAAATATATAAATGGAAAAAGACGTGAAGTTAGAATAAGACAGTGAATATAATTAAAAATACCAGAATCAAACATGGCGCATAGAATATTGTTATCATGTTATCATGAAAAATCTATTTGAGAAGTATAATATAAGAAGTGCATACCTTGACGTAAGATGTCAATATAAATCCCTGTTGAAAGCCAATGAAGAGCCCCATAGGAATGCCCAAGAGGGTGCGAGGATCCTTTACTACGGAGCGAGTATCTGGTTGTGGAGACTGACCAGACGCAGTACCGAAAACACCAACACAGGCGGCTAAGAATGCTAGAGTCGCCCATACTGCTACCAGAATTTGACGACCCACGGCACTCAAGGCGGATCGTGAAAACGATTGAATACCAGGACATCCTTCTGATCCACATGTTTTTTCCTGAAATTCCAGAAATAATATATGTGTTATATGATATGAATGTGATTACTAGAATATTATATTTTTTAAATAACCACGACGGACTAAAAAAATGCTGATGAACTTGAAACCTAAGCCTTTTTTAATACAACATGGCTATGAACCACCGCTAAAAACGTGCTTTCTAAAAAAATAGCAACTGAGCTTATTAATAAGATACGAATATTCGTATGTGTTACTATTGAAATTGCTGCTGCTAAAATATAATATCCACATAGACCCATGATAAATTATTTTTTAAAAGTATATAATAGTAGTATCATCATCATATCCAACTTTTTTCCGTCTACTGCTGTACTTAGGTCTCTTTTAATGAACGATCAGACTCACAGATATTCGTACTATCTGGTTGGGGTTGGTTAAAAGTGAATATAATAATATAAAAATATATTTCACACTCAGATCACAAAAAAAATGAGCAGGTAGTGGATTGAAATAAAACCGCATTAAAATGACCGCGTAGTCGTCAGGTTTTAATAATTATATTTTCATACTTTTTTTTTTTTCTTTGTTCTGTAGTGGAAATTTGCAGCCCAAACCATAGCTAGGACCGGGGTTGGTTTTAAACCTAGCCGTGTGTGGGGTTCGCACTTGGGCAGTGTCGTTACCCACTAAAACCGCTGCAAGCGCCCTCCGCCGCCTTTTGAGGGTCCCGGACATTGCAACAACACAGGACCCTCGGCGACAGGCTGGCCCCGGCGAGAGGCCAGACTCCTCCTCGAAAGGGGGGACTGCTCGGCTGTTCGTTTTCACGATACTTTTAGCAGTCCCCGACCACGTCGTGCCTATCTGGACCCAGGTTAACCCCAACCTCGGCCCGACACGAGCACAGGGGCGTTACTGGAGGCGCATTAAATAGCGCCTCCTACGCACCCCCCTTCGTCGCCCACGGGGGGAGGCCTCGTCGGCGGCCTCCTCTCTCACCCGCTCGTCGGCCTCCTTCTGGGACATTACTGCCTCGCAGAAGGAGACCATCGCCGTCCAGGACTCGTCGTCACCGAGCATCGCGGCGATGATACTCGGCAGAGACAAGTCCCCTCCGATGACCGATGTCAGAACATGACGCAGCGCCGCCCATCTCGGGCACACCTCGAGGGTGTGCTGGGCCGAGTCCACCGCTGCGCCACAATCGTGACACACTGTCAACGGCTCCCTGCGGGCCGTCCGGCACAGGTACTCACCAAAGCAACCATGCCCAGTGAGCACCCGTGTCAGACGGAAGGTGAGGGGTTTGCGCTTACGGCGCATCCACCGCTCTAGGACCGGACGCAGGGCAACCGTTAGGCGTTTGCCATACGGCTCCCACGCCAGGTCCTCTCCCCACCTCAGCATTAACGCCTCTTGCCCTAGTCGGCGGACCCGCAGGATCCCGTTCAGCGTCAGGCTCTCGCCGAGAGACCTCCTATCCGAGACATAGGAGTGCACCTCAGCAAGAACTTCCGCCACGAGTTCCCACGGGGGGTCGCCGGCTAGGGCAGTTGCTGCTGCCCACGATATCGTACGATACCCCCGAATCACTCTTACCGCGATGACCCGCTGCGCCGAGCGCAACTGGGCCCTACTCCGTGCGGTAAGCTGACCCGCCCAAATGGGAGCACCGTATGTCGCCATACTCCGGCAGACACCGGAGTATAGCTGCCTGCAGGCGGCGCTGGGTCCTCCGAGGTTCGGGAGGAGTCTGCCCAACGCACTCGCCGCCTTTACGACCTTCGGACCCAACTGTGCGAAGTGTGGGCCGAAGGTCCATCCTCCGTCAAGGATGAGCCCCAGATATTTAATATGGGGGCTCATCCTGATCCTCACCCCTCCGATCTGGAGGGCAGCCCCCGCTGGGGGTCCTTTCCGCCCGGTCCCGCGGAAGAGAAGGGCTTCGGTCTTAGATGGTCTGACCCGAAGCCCTAACCTCTCTATGCGGCTGATCACGAGGTTGAGCCCGACCTCGACCAGCCGCGCCGCCTCCTTGTAGTCTCGTCCCCGGGCGTAGACGAGGGTGTCATCCGCATAGCAGATGACACCCATCCCGGGGAGGAGACGGCCTCGCAGGACCCAGTCATACCCGATGTCCCACAGGATCGGACCAAGAACCGATCCCTGCGGGACACCGCAGCTGACTCGCCACCACTCTACGGACCCACACCGGTTCTCGCAGCTCACCCTCCTGTTGGAAAGGTACGCCTCCAACAGCCTCCTGAGATAGGGAGGCACACCAAAGTAGTTCAGTGCCTCCCGTATCACACTGTGCGGAAGGCTGTTGAAGGCGTTCGCGATGTCCAGGGACACCGCGACTACCACCTCCCCTCTGCGTTCCGCCTCACCCGTCACCGCCCGCAGGCGTTTGAGGGCATCGATGGTCGACCGGCGTGCCCGGAACCCAAATTGGGGCTCTGAGAGTCCCGGTCCCGGGCCCTCCTACAGGTGCTGAACGAGCCGGGAAGCTACGACTCTCTCCAGAGCCTTCCCAGCCTCGTTCAGCAGCACCACCGGTCGCATCGACGAAGCCGAGTCCGGGGGTCGCCCTGCCTTCGGAAGCAGACAGAGCCGACCCTCCTTCCATGCCCTCGGGAACTGTCCGGACCGCAGGCAGCGATCGAACAGCTCCCGAAGGCTGTCGCCGAGGTGCTCTAGGGAAAAGGCCAGAACCTTCCCGTGCACCCCATCTGGACCCGGCGCCCTCTTCTTACTCTGGAGGCGGGTCAGAACTGCCTCCATTTCAGCCTCCGTCACGGGTGGCGGAACACCCTCCTCGTCAGGCGTCTGCCGAGCCATCCTGGGGGGCGTGAAGCCCCCAGGTGTGTCGGGGAAAAGTTCCCCGACAATCCTCCTCAGTTGACCCAGCTGGAGCGTCTCGGTGATGGGGGCCGACTGGGCGCGGAGCTTGTCCCGCGCCCATTTGTACGGTCGGCCTCAGGGGTCCCTATTGAGACCATCAACGAGCTCTAGCCAGGCCTCCTCCTTGGCTCGGCAGATGGCCTGTTTCAGGGTCTTGACCTTGTCAGTGTAGACCCTGTACAGGCCGTCGTCTCTGTTGACATCCTGGGAGCGCCGCCGCCTGCTCCGGGTATATTGCCTCCTTGCCCGTTGGCAGGCAGCCCGGAGGTCGGCTAGTTCAGCCGACCTCCAGTAGAGCGCCCGCCGCGGGGGCGGACGTTTCACACGCGGCATGGCCGCTCCGCAGACCACAGTGAACGCGTCGCAGAGCCGGTCAGCCGCCTCGTCCACCCCAAGCTCGTAACTATGGCGAAAGTAACATCCACCACGGAACCTCCTGACCAACGCACGCACGTCTGGACTGCCCCTCTATTGAGCAGGGACAGTCCGGCAGCTAGCGCCCACTCCTCCACTTCCCTCCCCTTCGGGTTCGTGACCGGGTTACCCCAAGCCGTGGACTTGGCATTAAGATCCCCGGCCACGAACACCTGTAGGGGAGCTAGCTGTCCCACCAGCGGCCCTAGAACGTCGAGAAACCGTTCCAGGGCCGCCAAATCGCGGTTCGGTGAGAAGTATACTCCGACGAAAGCAACCTCCCCCCGAACCGCCGCCACGTACCCGCGGCCCCTCGCTTTCACAGCGAGGGGGGCGCCAGCTCCAGGCCTCACCACGATCGCTACCAAGTCGTCGGTGTCCCCCGCCCAGTTTGGGCTAGAAGGCACAGCGTACGGCTCGGCAACGATCGCTACGTCAACACCCCACTCCGCCATGGACTGCAGGAAAAGGTCCTGAGCCCCAGCGCAGTGGTTGACGTTCGCCTGGAGAACGCTGAGATGCCTTGACATTACTCGGCTATCTCAGCGTCTGCCGAAACCACATTGTTCCCCTTCTCTTGGGAGGGGAACTTCCCGCGGGTAGATGGGGGCTTGCAAGCTATGCCCCCCATCACGTGGCCTGCCGGCCTTCCAGCATCCGCACACACCGCACAGCGTGCGGCGGCCGAACAGCCGGCAGCTTTGTGGCCAGGTTGACCGCAGCGGTAACAGAGGTTGCTGCGGTCAACCTCACACGCGCACACCCCAGCGACATGCCACATTCCAAGGCACCGAAAACAGTGCCTCGGGCGCGCCTGCAGGAGATGTACGCGCACACGGCACCACCCCACTGCAATGCTGCTGGCTTCCAGTAACCTCTTGGCCGCCGCCACTGGAATTTCGATGTGGGCTGTACCGGAGCCCATTTGTCCCGTGCGGATGTTCCGCACGTGAATCTGGCCCGGGTTACAGCCCCCCTCCCTTGCCAGGGCGGTGCCCAGGCGCTCCGCATCGACGGCGTCGCTCAGTCCGGAGACCCTCATCTCCGCCTTTTTCTCCGGCCTGAGCACTTCCGCCTCCTCCGCGAGCACCTCCTTAAGACGGGCGGCGAGAGCTTCCGACTTACCCCCGCTCGTCGAGCCAGGTACCTCAATGAGCCGCGCCCCGGTCGCCGATTGGCGAATTCGGAGCGGACCAATGCCCAGCTTCTCCATCTTAATTTGTTGAGCCATATGTTGCCCCCTTTGCAGCTGCCTCCGGCCGTAACTTTAGGATTACGGCCGTGGAGCGCGGGAGCACCAGCCTAGGCTTCAAAGCCTCCTTCGATTTCGGCGGCTCAGAGGTCGCCGGTTTTTTGGCTGGCGGCACTGACGCCGCCGGTTTCTTTGCCGCCGGTTTCCGGCGGACAACCTCCGTCCAGGTATCCACCGGACGCGCCTCTTGTTGGGCCTTAGCCCCCTCTTCGGCCCTCTTTTCGGGGTATGCCTCTTTCGAGGTGGAGGGACCAAATGCAGTCCACTCCGGGGCACTTGTGGCCTTCCCCTTCCCTTTACCCTTGCCCTTACCGTTTGAGCTCCAGCTCACGCTGGAGTCTGGAATTGTCAGCTCACAGTTTGCGAGCCTCTTCAGTTGCAGTCCGGACCACCAGGGACTCCATTATCTCCTTGATGGTTCCGGCAGCCTTTCTGATTTTAGAGGCGTAACTCCCTCTTAGGTTAACCGATTTGCCAGTCAGACCGAGGATCAAATTCAAGTTATCCTCGGCTGCCAGCCTCAGCTCTTCTGCACCCAACTTATCCGGATCCCCGTCGAGAGGGCGTGCCTCCTCCACCTCCAACACATCCGCCTTCGGTCTTTTAAAGGCACGCTTCTCTAGAGCCGCCTCAAATTTGTCGTCTCTCTCCTTTTCGATCCGCTGCCTCTGAACCGCTCGCGCGTGAGACAGCGAGATCGCTTTGCCACGCTTAGCGGCAGTCTGCAGCCTCCTCACCACATCCGTCACCGTCTCCGTGTCGGATGCAGATCCCCCCGACACCCCGGAAAAGAGACGTTTCCTCCCCAGCTCAGCCTCGGACATAGATGTCACGCAGATGTCTTCCAACACCTCCAGACTTCCCACCCCCTTTGGGCGACCCCCGCCCGCCTTTTCCCTCGTCCTGCTCGTCCCCCCTCCTCTAAAACTGTCTCCCCCTGCCATCTACTAACGATAGCAAACCAACAAAAGACAAAACGAAAACAAGGCAAAACAATCCACGTACTCTCAGATTTTTATATTTTCATACCTGTTCTAATATATAATAACAAATAAATAAAATTGAAGTGACTGTTTGTAATTTCAAATTAATAACTTTTATACGAATGTTGTAATATGTAGTGCTGTTGGTGTACCTATTAAATAAATAAATAAATTTTCACTATATGAATATGAAACGGTATTTATATCAAAATATCAATATTTAAATTTTTTGTCTGACTGTCTGTCTGTTTGTTCCGGCTTATCTCTGAAACGGCTAAGCTGATTATGGCGAGACCTTCACTGGCAGATAACTGATGTTATAAGGAGTAATCTATAAAATAATCATCATCAATCCGGACAAGGCTGTAAATCTAAGTTAATGGGGATGAAACTGCGGGCAACAGCTAGTCGTAAATATAATTTAAAATTTACCTCATAATCGTCCTCTACAAAATATTCTTCTGAAGAATTCGTATGCAAATCACTAGATTGAAATGGAGGTGTAATATCTTCTTGCCAGATTATCAGAGAAACTCCCAGTAGCAGAGATCCTAAGATTAATCCTATATCCTGTGCCGCATGAAGACCTCGTAAGGCTCTTCGTAATACAACCTTCTTTCTTGATTCATCCCCAGCCGCTTGAGATAGAGTAGACGCAGATACAAAGAGAGCCAATGCCATCGGAGACAGTGTCAATCCACAAATGGCGTAAAGTGGAAGTAAAACGGGTAATGGAATGTCTGTGATATGCGCTGCCAGAAGTACACAGATTAAAATATGAGAAACTGTGACAGTTATTCTAATTCCAATTTTTTGGAGGATTAAAGGCGAAAACGGTGCTATTATAGCAGCTAATGTATGCAAAATTGCAAGTGGTAGAGCACCAGCTTCTGCGCCTGCAAAAGCCGTAAAAGGCAGTAAAGCTGTTGAACAAAGTCCACTTGATAGACATAAGAGCGTAAATCGTTTGACTAATAACTTTGGTAATTGTGGTGGCTGTCTGGTTATGAGACGCCGAACGGAAGCGGCACCTACAGATGATGCTGCTGAATCGCGTCTTCTCGTAGCTATTGTATTCGTTACTCTATTTGGAGGTTTAGATTTTTTCCAAGGCCATTCTTTTCTGTATATACCAGTTACTGGAATCTGAAAAAGTATAGGTATTATAGTGTATGATAATTGTAAATCGATTGAATTGGTTAAAAAAAGGCCGGGCCCTCGCTTGTTCTAGCTCTATAAGAGACATGTTAAAATTAACTTTGAGGAATAATCTAAGATAACTCAAAGTAATATCAATAATTGAACTAGATTCGATTCGGTAATTAATTATAAAACGATGTCTGAGCATACATTTTACATGTATGATAGCGTCTTATTAAATAAAATTAAACATTAGCATAGAAATGATTTATAAAGGAATTTTGAATGTTTGATGAATGGTTTGTTTGAAATAATGATAGTAATTAAAATAATAATTGTAATTTATTCAAATCAATTTTGTAAATACTTAATCATAATTAATTAGCTAGATTAATTTATTCGATTGTAATATAAGTCGATTAAAAAGTATTTTGATCGACTATGATCGATATACTACGCTCCCCTACCTCCCTACCATACCCTACCCACTCCTGTAACTTGTTTTGATCGGCTTATAAAACTGTCGGGCTGTCTGCAGTTTGATTCATTCGTGTTCGAATTCTAGTGGAATAAACACCCCTTGAAAACTACTCCGTCGTATTTATTCATGGATCGTCACCACGCGCTAATATGTATCATATAAAAACCACCTAGCACAATAATTGTGTACCCAAAATTATGCTGTTTTTAAAAGTAGAAGCAGGATAATCAGGAGACCAACTATGTCACATCTAAGGGCAGGCAATATGGAACATTGTTTGCACGATAAGGGCTATTCACAATTCACAGGCGACGTTCACCACCATGGGTAATTCGCCATTGTTTGTCACTGTCACTGTAATTTTTGATGTGATACAGCTATTAGAGAACTTTGGCAGTAAAATTGTTTTGAATGCCGTGACGGCAAACGACATGACACATGTTTTGATGCACAAATGTATGTATTACATCTGCCGGGTGTCCGTGAACGGAGATTTTTTTAAATTTAATATTGTTCTTATAGAACATCCTAATGAACATCTAAATAGAGAACTACCAATACGCTAGGCTAAGCAGGACTGGTACCATACAAAATTCCTACCTGGCTAAGGACCGCCCGGTCGCGATGAGGGTCTGATCTGGTCCGCTCGGCGGTCCGGTAGCTGTGCGGCCGCGATCGCTCCGTCAGGTCTGGTAGGCTGCCCATACGGCCATCCGGAACTTTATCCCTCTGTGCCCTTAATACCTGTAATCACCGCTATAATTAATGTCCCATTTTCAGCACTGCTGGACATGAAATACTTACTGCCGATAGTTTGCATGTACATTTTAGTCGTTTTATTCTGTGACTCGAAATAATACATACTAGCTATAGCTCGTGGCTTTAATCGCATCACGCAGTACTAAATATAATATGTATTATTATTCATGTACTAAGAAATATAAATAATTTATCCTTACTAATATTATAAATGGGCAGTAACTCTGTCTGTCTGTCTGTCGGTCTCTTCTTCACGCCTAAACCACTGAACAGATTTGGCACAAAGATAGTATGGAACCCGAGAAAGGACATAGGATAGTTTTTATCCCGGATATCCCAAGGGAACGGGATTTATGCGGGAAAAACCCTGGGACTGTCTATCTTCAGAACCACCGAACAGATTTAGGTGAAATTTGATATGAAGATACTTTGAAACTCAACGTAGGACTTAAAATAGTTTTTATCCCGGATATCCCACGGGAACGGGATTTATGCGGGAAAAACCCTGGGACTGTCTATCTTCAGAACCACCGAACAGATTTGGGTGAAATTTGATATGATGATACTTTGAAACTTAACGGAATTTATATATTAGTGTCATCTATTTATAAATTGGTGAAATAAAATAATTATTATCCTGAAAATCCCACGGGATCGGGAACTATGAATGCGGGTAAAACCTCAGGACTGTCTATCTACTAAACCGCGCAACAGATTTGGGTGAAATCGAATGTGAAGATACTTTGGAACTTAACGTAGGACTTAAAATAGTTTTTATCCTGAAAATCTCACGGGAGCGGAAACTATTCGGGTAAAACCCCAGGACTGACTATCTTTTATACCAAGTAACAGATTTGGGTAAGATTTGATATAAAGATACTTTGGACATTAACGTAGGACTTAAAATAGTTGTTATCCTGAAAATATTACGGGAACGGGAACTATGCGGTTAAAACCCCGGGATTCTCTATCTTCTAAACCACAGAACAGATTTGGGTGAAATTTGATATGAAAATACTTTGGAACTCAACGTAGGACTTAAAATTTGTTATTTTGAAAATTCCACGGGAACGGGAGTTGTGCAGCTAAAACGCCGGGACTATGTATTTGGTAAACCACTGAACCGATTTGAGTGAAATTTTATATGGAGATAGTTTGGAGATCTAAGGCATAAAATGTATAAGTGTAACAAGAAGTATTTTAGACATTTCAATAGATGGCGCTAACACAAAATGTAGATCACGCTATCTATTACAAGATGCGGATCGCACCTTGTATAGCACGCGTTTTTAATGAGTACTGTCTCCGTATATTAGTAATTTATACAAAAAGTTCCAAAGTACCTTCATATCAAATTACACCTAAAACGTTCCGTGGTTTAGAAGATAGACAGTCCCAGGGTTTTACCCGCATAGGTCCCGTTCCCGTTAGATTTTCAGAATAACAACTCTTTTATGTCCTACGTTAGGTTTCAAAGCATCTTCGCATCAAGTTTCACCCAAATCTGTTCCGTTGTTTAGAAGATAGACAGTCCTGGACTTTTCCCGCATAGTTCCCGTTACCGTGGGTTTTTCAGGATAAGAACTAATTTAAGTCCTACGTTAAGTTCCAAAGTATCTTCATATCAAATTTCACCCAAATCTGTTTCATGGTTTATAAGTTAGACAGTCCCGGGGTTTTACCCGCGTAAATACCGTTGCCGTGGGATATCCTATCCTTATATTATTATATGTCCTTTCTCGGGTCTCAAACTATCTTTGTGCCAAATTTCATCCAAATCTGTTGAGTGGTTTAGGCGTGAAGAATAGACAGACAGACAGAGTTACTTTCGCATTTATAGTATTAGTAAGGAAGTAAGGATACTTATAAACTATACATATATTTAAGATTTTTATTATATAATACACATATTTATGACCCAATTAAGAACACATAAAACTCTTTGTTCCCTGGCGGGATTTAGCCGTTGCACATATATTTATTATAATTATTTTAAAAATGTTTTTTTCATGACTGGGAATCATAAGTTTACCGCTGGGAGCACAGGAATAGTAATAATACCGCAATCTATGGGTGGGAGGATTGCGCTGTGCTGCGGTCCTGTCTGCCTGGGTAACACCATCCTGCTTGAAACAGCTATTCGCGTGAAACAAATCTGCTGTGTTTCGGAGAGAAGGGCAGGACATGCAGTGTAATTACTGGCACACATAACATCTTGTCTCTGGATATGAAACACATGGTTCCAGGTAAACTCGTTTATGTTCGTGGACGATGCTGACCACTTGCCGGTGGCACGATCCAAGGTGTCATATGAACATGATTACGTCACAAACCATTGAACAGCGCACTGTACAGCTATGACCGGCTATGACATTTTGTTCACTGGTTAGTGACGTCATCGTACTATAATGGCATTCGCAGTCACGTGACAATGGGTGATAAATAACGCATTTTAAATTAATTTTCTTTAATTTAAGAAAAATAAATAGACTCTTAAAATGTTATTTTCGATTTTCAAATACCGTATTTAATGTGTTAAATATAATATCTTTACATGAATCCCTATTATGTGTCAATTTCAAATCATTGGCAAACACTAATTTTATTTATGCCGAGCAAGCGAGTTAGTAACTAAAAACCCTTAGCATTAATTGAATTCCCTTTCAGTTCTTCATTCAAAGCTTCAACATTATGGATGTATATGGTACATGACACCTAAAGCAAAATAACATTTTTTTATAATTTTTGTCTGTCTGTCTGTTTGTTTCGGCTAATCTCGTGAAACAGCGGGGCCAACTTTGATGCGATTTTCACTGGCAGATAGCTGATGTTATAAGGAGTAACTTAGGCTATAAAAATAATCACCATCAATTTAGGTACGACTGTAAATCTAAGCTAACGCGAGTGAAGCTGCGAGCAACAGCTAGTATATAATAAGAAGATTGGTATATTATGTTCTCATTAAATATTAATGCTTTCCCAGTTATTCCCTTTTAAAGAACATAATATATCTTGTTTACCCCTTACGAATATTGCGAGCGCAATTTTGTAGAGTATGTTCGTAATAAATTCATTTATTCCGAAAACACTTTAAGGGTTGCTATAATGAACCAGCGTAATGTTTGGTTGGTTTTGTTGTTATGGTACGTTTTTGAAAAGACAAAGTTTGAATGGGGCAATAGCCAGCTGAGTTCACAATGAAAATAACGATCTTTTGTTGCAACAATATGATATTTTTCGGCATAACCAAAATTTATTCTACATGATATAGAAAATTGCCAGCGTGGTCTAACAGACCTTTTTACAACTTAATAATATGATAATCTATACTAATAGTATAAAGCTGAAGAGTTTGTTTGTTTGAACGCGCTAATCTCAGGAACTACTGGTCCAATTTGAAAAATTCTTTCAGTGTTAGATAGCCCATTTATTGAGGAAGGCTATAGGCTATATATAACATCACGTGACTAACAGAAGTTAAGTTGAGTAAGCAAACGCGGGCGAAGCTGCGGGCAACAGCTAGTAATATAATATAATCAATAATAAACTAGACACATGTTACTTTACATTGCTACAGATATCAGCTCAACTAGATAAATTCCTTGATGTGTTAACTACGTCATGTTTGTTGTTTAAAGCCTTGAGTCTTGACCTTGTAGAGACAGCTTGTTAAGCGTCCCGACCACACACCACAGAGGTCACATATCATCCCATATCTCACATACTACATCACGCACAAAATTCTCACACAATTCATGTCGAACAAGCCAAAATACCCCTTAGAACAAAAATACAACAAAATCAATAAGTAAACTAAAGATTAAGTTGCATTTTTTCTGGTTTTTTTCAATTTTAATAACATTTATAGTACATCTAAAATTATAAATTATATTTTTTACTTTAAAAATATAATATAGTAAATCAAAACGTTAAAAAATAAACGTTTGACGCGCAATTCAGTATATACCTTAAAGCATGTTCCTCGCACCAACAGCTTATGCCTTAAAACGAGAAAATATGATACTAAAACATTTATATTACACCATAATTTGAATAGTATATAACTTGTATATTTTATTAATTAATAGCACTTTTTATATTATTTTTCTGTAAACATTTTCGCACGAATACTCCGACCACGGTCGCGGGTAAACTGATCTTCAATACAGGATAAAGTTAAGGTGTCCATGCTAGTTTTTGAGATTGAAAATTTCAAATATATTTTTAAAAAGCTAACGTGAGATTCAGATAGTTATAAGGATTTAAAGAGATTATGTAGATGCGTTGCCCTCATTTTCCCTATCCCTCCCAATGGGCCACCAGAAACTCACAAGCCACACGAAACGCGACAGCATAGCTGTTACTTTACTCCGGTGTTATGTGAGCGAGAAGTACCACCACGGTCGTGCCGGCTCAATTCGGCTGCAAATCAGCGGTATTGCGCCCGGACCGATGCTACAAATAAGCTGAGTTCCAAGACGCTACATAGTGTGTATTACCACCCTGAAGATAAGGACAGGATGAATTCAGGTTAATCAATGGATTCAGGCTTTTGCTTGCTACCCGTGTTAGTACTTCCGTGCAGCAGCACCAATGCATATGTAAAGCATTACATATGCATGCATGCATAAGTAAAAGCAAAAAAAACGAGTCTCGACTTACTCAATCCAGAGAATATATTTTCTATACATTGTTTAGCACTGGCGATGTTTATTCGGTTATAAATCAGAACGCTTCACAAAAAGTACTCCCTGTATTCTTGATGACATTTTGAAACAATTTTCTTGAAAAAAAAAAATTGTATTAAGAATATAAGTGTCAAAAATAATAATATAAATAATTAATTTAAATTTTTAGTTACAGAAAAATATAAAGAAACTAGGAGCGATTGACATGAATGACTTAAATACACACACACATCGATTAAAAATATACATTACGAAAAACGTTACTAAACATTTCTCATTTATGAGACATTTCGTAAAAAGAAAATATTTGGTTACCCTATTAGTCTGCCGATGGGAAGGGATGTGGGAGCATTTGGAGCATGCGCCTTCAGCATCCATCAAATAGAGGGAGAAATAAGATATTGCAAGCAAAGAAGAGCAATCAACAGTAACTTCAGTCTCGGGGCTTACTACTCAATTTATAATGTATTGGTAAATATTTTTCTTTTGCTCTGTTGGAAAATCTATAAGCTGATTAATTGAGAAAATATGTAGGTCATCTTAAAGCGAACGAGAGTGGGGAACGGCTTAATAATTAATATTTTCTGAGTGTAATGTGTATCCACCTTTTCATAAAGTATTAAAGTATAGACGATCAACTTAATCCGAGGATTAACTGGGATCGTTTCCAAACGATTAGTATCATAGTGTAGTCCCCGTTTTTATGGCACGTGTCAACTTTTTCATGCATTTATGACAGTAATATTCAAGGTACGTCTATATTCAATAATAATAATATCTATGGACGCTTTAACACCACGTCAATCTGGTCCCGTGGTATGTTTTCGAAGAACTTGTGTTACGGTTCCAGACAACGGAAATATATTTAATACTTTTATACTATACACATATTTAAGATTTTTATTATATAATACACATCCATGACACAGGAACACAGATTTTTTTTTATTCCCTGGCGGTATTTGAACCCGCTACCTCCGGCTTGAGCGCCAACGAGCTTCCCATTGAGCCACAGAGGTCGTCATTCAATGTCACAAGTTGTGTTAAGTTGAATAAAGGAGATCTAATTTAGCCGATATCAAAATTTTTCGTTTTAAATCTTAGCCCGTGAGGCAGTGACTTTTTTCAACAATCGGCTTTAAGCTTTTGAGTAAGGCATCCCGTTGGAGAGGGGGGGACTCCCCAGGCGTTTATGTGGCACTCGCTGCGCCCGAAAGACGGTAAGGTGGACGCAGCTCTACCCACTAAAATCCGGTTAGTGCCACCAATGCCGCCTTTGGTGAGGTGCCCCGGATCTATTGAGCAAACGGGGCACCTCGATGGCTAGTCAGTCCTTTAAGGGAACGACACCACCTCTACAGAGGGGTCGTCCACACCACAGAACAACCCTTCCCAACGTCAGGACAGTGCAATGGGGTGAGGTTCCCATTCTCGTCCCTTGTTCCCCCTGCTCTTTTGTCCCCTCTTCTTATAAGAGGGGTACAAAGAGCAGCTCCCTCGGTTCAATTTACTTCGCCTAAGGTGCTGGGTTCACCTTAAGCTACTAAGCCCCACCGCCACGACAAGGCTTGAACCTTGGTGGAGAGACTACCCTAGGCCCTAGCTTATAATGCGCTGCCAATCCTTAGACTCAAGATGGTAAAGTTTCGGTGCCAGTAGTTACTGCCTCTGCTGTCATTCTGCAAATGCTGATGGGTGCACGGCACAGCGCATTCCCTTCGACTGGTAAACCGGTTTTTTTTGTTTACTCAGCAATTTAATACTAATCTTCTAAACAGCTCCTAAAATATTGCCCAAATTGAACATTGAACATTCTGTTTCTATGCTTTGTTAACTACAATGTATTAATTGATAATGTTTTAGTTGGCATTGTAATAGTATGCGATATGTATAAAAAAAATAAACAGCAATTACTTAATACAAGACTGCCGTTTTTAGGTTTCCATAGCCAAATGGCAAGACACGTAACCCTTATAGATTCGTCATGTCTGTCTGTCTGTCTGTCCGTCCGTATGTCACAGCCAGTTTTTTCCCAAACTATAAGAACTATACTGTCGAAACTTAGTAAGTAGATGTATTCTGTGAACCGCATTAAGATTTTGATACAAAAGTAGAAAAAAATAAATACATTTTGGGGGTCCCCATACTTAGAACTAAAACTCAAAATTATTTTTTTCATCAAACCCATACGTGTGGGCAAATTGAAATTGGTTTGAACAAGATCCAATAAGTAGTTTTTTTATACGTCTTAAATCGTAACAATTTACCTTTCATCCAATCAACTCAAATATATAAAAAAAACATTTAATTTCATAAACATAAACCATATTTTTTGTTAAAGCGTCTAATGTTGTATATATAATGGTACGGAACCCTTCGTGCGCGAGGCCGGTTTTTTATGATCATTTTTCTTCAAATTGCATTCGAAGCGCCTGCGATTAATAATTAACAAGCGATCAGGAACGTTATTCAAAGAACGTAGGCGTTTTGTTAGTCTAATATCAATCAATAAACACGAAGCTACATGTACTTGTTGCGCTCCGCCTCGTGTACCTTATCTATCATCATCATCATCATTATCGTATTCATTATCAACATTTCTCGGTCCTCTCTGCGTGCCTTGATTTGTATCCCACTTGTGACACCGTGTTGATTGAAGTATTGCGTAAAATAGGGTTTTTTAGGTTAAATATACTATGATTAAGTTTATGTCTATTCAATATTTTTTTAGAAATTAGTTTTTTACATACAAAACTGACATAGGTCTTACTTACTTTATAAATAAAGTACGTTTATGCTGAGGCGTCAACTGACATAATTTCGTATACGTAATTACGACTCGTAACATTCAACTAGGGAGGGTCACTGCACAAAGACCGCCATCCACCCTCTGGAGGTCGATCGACCCAACGTCTTCTGTTTGTTGAAATGCTCTGTGGCATCCCGCGGGGGAGTGAGTCTCCCCAGGCGGGTATGTGGGACTCGCTGCGCCCGAAAGTGGATACAGCTCTACCCACTAAAACCCAGCGAGTGCTACCAATGCCGCCTTTGGTGAGATGCCCCGGATCTGTTGAGCTAACAGAGCACCTCGCCGGCTACTCAGTCCCTCAAAGGACTGACACCATCTCCACAGAGGGGTCGTATCGCACCACAGAACAACTCCTCCCAACGTCGAGACAGTGCAATGGGGTGAGGTTCCCATCTTCACCCCTTTCCCCCCGCTCTTTTGTCACCTCTTCTTATAAGAGGGGTACAAAGAGCAGCTCTCTCGGTTCATTTTGCTCCGTCCAAGGTGCTGGGTTCACCTTAAGCTACTGAGCCTCACCGAGTATATTCTCAGACAGAAAATGCAAACATTTTGTATGAGCATGATTGAACAGAAAGTTCATTTACAAACCACGTTGCCCGTCGCCGATCTGGGGCCTATGATAAAACAGATCAGCTGTCTATTAAAGTCAGTCTGTATGAATATTGGTGAAAGCTTAAAACAAATTCTAATAAAAAATCTAATTCATACAACTCCAAAAATAATGGCTGGGTTATATAAACTTTTCTTCCCAATTTATTACTGGAAATTCATACCCATAAAAAGAATTACAAAATTAAAACACAATTTTATTAAGCAATCACATGCCGATGAGTCAGAAATAATGGCAATATAGTTTATGGAACTAACCAGTCTTTGTTAAGCCTCAATGTCAATTGTCACAAGACCTTACATATAGTATTATAGTAAACTAGATCAATAAATATTTTCGCCTTGTAAATACCTCGCGGTGTATTCCGGTCGTTAACAAGGCAACAATTAGATCGCAACTTGATATATTTCATTTGTCAAGTGCTATTCATAGCAGATATCTTACTATATTTGGATGTGTAAGTCTTAGATTTATAATATACTAGTGGCCCCGACAGACGTTGTCCTGTACAAAATATTTTTTTTTGTGAATCTAAACCATCCTCGAATCCCCTTGAACTCACACAAAAAAAATCATCAAGATTGGTCCAGCCGTCTAGGAGGAGTTCAGTGACATACACACGCACACAAGAAATATATATATATAAAGATGTACCAGAAAATTAAAAAAAAAAATGTGATCATAAATTTTTTACACAAACCTTGTCCTGATGACGAACTCACTTAAAAAAAAGGAATTATCTAATTTTGTGCAGTGGTTTTGAAGTTATGTGCGTACATGCATTTCGGCGATTCATTTTTAGGGTTCCGTAGCCAAATGGCAAAAAACGGAACCCTTATAGATTCGTCATATCTGTCTGTCTGTCTGTCTGTCCGTCTGTCCGTCCGTATGTCTCAGCCATTTTCTTCCGAAACTACATATAAGAACTATACTGTTGAAACTTGGTAAGTAGATGTATTCTGTGAACCACATTAAGATTTTGACACAAAAGTAGAAAAAAACAATAAATTTTGGGGGTCCCACACTTAGAACTAAAACTCAATTTTTTTTTATTAAACCCATCCGTGTTTTTTATTCTAAACTGAACAGTTTGCGCGAGAGACACTTTCGAGGTGGAAAAATGTGTGTTTCAGGGGGGGGACTGTAACTTCTTAAATAAGAGAATGATAAAACAAAAAAAAATATATGATGTACATTACTATGCAAACTTCCACCGAAAATTGGTTTGAACAAGATCTAGTAAGTAGTTTTTTTTATCTAAATATAATATTTAACTCAAAGGTGACTGCCTGACTGACATAGTGATCTATCAATGCACAGCCCAAACCACTGGACGGATCGGGCTGAAATTTGGCATACAGGTAGATGTTATGACTTTGGCATCCCCTAAGAAAGGATTTTGATTAAATCTGGGGTAGATTTAATCAAAATCCTTTCTAAAAAAAGGGATAAAATAGGGAATGAAAGTTTGTATGAAACTTTGTCAATTTTAAACCGATCGGGCTGAGACTTTGCATTCATAAAGCTTTTTTTTTCTTTTACGCCGGGAAATGCCCTGAGGCATCCCGCCTGGGGAGTGGGTTTCCCCAGGTGGGTACTTATGTGGGACTCGCTGCGCCCGAAAGAAAGACGCAGCCCTACCTACTAAAACCCGGCGAGTGCAACCAGTGCCGCCTTGGTGAGGTGCCCCCGATCTGTTAAGCTAACAGGGCACCTCGACGGCTAGTCAGTCCCGCAAGGGACCGACGCCACCTGCACAGAGGGGTTGTCCCGCACCACAGAGCAACCCCTCCCAACTTCGGGACAGTACAATGTGGTGAGGTTCCCATCCTCACCCCTTGCCCCCTGCTCTTATATCCCCTCTTCTTATAAGAGGAGTACAAAGAGCCCCCTCGGCTCAATTAGCTTCGCCCAAGGTGTTGGGCTCACCCTAGGCTACTGAGCACCACCGCCACGTCAAGACCTAAACCATGGTGGGGTGCATGCATAAAGCTACTATGACGTAGGCATCTCCTAAGAAAGGATTTTGAGATGCAGCCTATACAAGACTAGCTGTTGCCCGCAGCTTCGCCCGCGTTAACTTAGATTTACAGCCGTGTCCGGAGTGATGATGATTATTTTTGTAGCCTAAGTTACTCCCTATAACATCAGCTATCTGTCAGTGAAAGTCCCGTCAAAATCGGTCCAGCCGTTTCAGAGATTAGCCGGAACAAACAGACAGACATACAGACAAAAATGGTAAAAAAAGCTATTTTGGTATATGTCCCGTGTATGCATCCATATGCATTCAATAAAAAACGGTTATTTTAATATTACAAACTGACACTCCAATTTTATTTATCTGTATAGCTGTTGCCCGCCCGCCTCCCTCTCCAGAGGGAGGGATGAGGGCCGGCCCTCATGATGATAGGTTAAATTCAATCGTTAAAGATTCGTCGACCGTATCGGATTTGACTACCGTCCAAATCCTGCTCTCCCGAGCAGCGCGCGCGATGAAACGCGCCCCCCGCGGGGCGCGGAAGGGAGCATCCCCCTTTCGAATATTTCTTAAGTGAGCCATCTGCTCATTTACTGTACCGATTGAGCTTAAAGGCCATCAGGCCGAAAAGTTTAGCCTTTGCGAAAAAAAAATACTACCATGGCAAACAAAGATCATGTATTAAACAGGATGACAAATCGTATTTCCCAACTTAATTCAAGACCTCACGTGGAGGTTGCCACTGCTCCTTCCAGCGGAGTGGGCCTCAGTATCGCTGGCGCCATCTGCCGGGTCATCACCTCAATGAGTCCATCCGGTGGTAGTCCGCCTGGGTTACCACTCTACCTGACGGTGTTGCGGCACAAAACCAAGCCAAAGAAACAAACCCGGCACCAGGAGGCCGTGTGGTCGAAAACTCCACGGTTGGCCGTGGGCAACCCCCCTCATATAAGAATCAATAGGTGTATCACTAAACCGATGTAGATGATATTAAGCATTAAGGCCGTTTGACCATTAGCTTCGCCAACTGGAAAAAAAGAAAGAAAAATCGCATTAAGCGTAAAAAATGTATGAAAACATGCATCTGCCTTGGCGAGAAATCGTATTAACCGGCATCGTATGAAGCGGGTTCTACTGTATATACCATAGACTTAGAATATACTGTTATATTATATGTTTATGGTATATACTTATGATAGTCAAGAATGTTTAATGTTTCATCCCAATAAACATAAAATATGTATTTATATTAATATTATTACGGGTGCTTACCGCGTTTAAGGATTTATTGAGTTCCCGATATTTCGGCAATGTTTCAATCGCCATGATCACGGGGAGACTGACGTACGGTGCTGATAGATGGTGACAGATCAGAAAAATCTGTCTACCGTCTTTCTTCTTCGTTTCGGACCACTAGTTTCGGCACACGGACGCACTTGTTCACCACGACACACTATACTGACAGTGTCTTTTTTGGACTTTGAGCACTTAGTAAAGGAGGCAATTGAAATTAAAAAAATATCCGAATTTCAATAGGGAAGACGGATTCAGAATACCGAGTATGTGGAATCCCGTGATTAGTTTGTGTGAAGGTCCGTCACGATATAGATGCTCAAAGTCCAAAAAAGACACTGTCAGTATAGTGTGTCGTGGTGAACAAGTGCGTCCGTGTGCCGAAACTAGTCGTCCGAAACGAAGAAGAAAGACGGTATCTGATCTGTCACCATCTACCAGCACCGTACGTAAGTCTCCCCGTGATCATGGCGATTGAAACATTGCCGAAATATCGGGAACTCAATAAATCCTTAAACGCGGTAAGCACCCGTAAAAATATTAGTATAAATATGAATAGTGATCGCGTTAGTTTAAAACAATATATAACGTAAAATATGAGCAGAAAATACGTCACAAATAATAAGTCTGAGCCCATTTGCCTCGCCCACATGAAATCAATGACGTTGTTAAAGCTGATAGGGTTGTCAGAACTCAGCTAATTGAAATGAAAAATTTTGCTACTTGAAAATCGATCCCAGTGTAGTTATCGAGTTTTAATTCCGGTGCTGTGAGTCCGAACCTGAAAAAACTGAATCGAAATTTTCAAACGGAGCTTAAGTGTTATTTTCTTAGTCGTCAGGATTGACAAATGATCGTATTATTATTACGTGGGTAACACTGAAAATGTTTAGAACTGGCCAGTTAGAAACATTGAAAAAGAAAACTTTTTTTGAATTTCAATTTTAGAACTCTTTGGTAACCTAATGTAGTATATTGCATTCATTTGTCATTTGTTTTTGTTAATTGGCGGCAAAACTAAAACTCTTGTTACACGTGAAAATGAACATAACGCGAGAAATTTTTCGGTCAATGATTTATTATGACTTTCGTTGTGGGCTTACTCAACAACAAAGCTATGATAGGCTGCGATTAGCATTTTTTAATGAAGCCCCATCTCGTGCCACTATTTACAATTAGTTTAAAGAGTTTAATCGTGGACGTAGCAATCTCAGTGATGATCCACGTGAGGGACGTCCTTTAACAGCGACTACTGAAGATATCATCAGTGCTGTGCGATGCATGATAGAGGAAGATAAGAGAGTGACCTATCAGCAGATACGGGCAAGCCTAGGCATTGGTATGGGTCAAGTTTAAAAAATATTACACGAACCTTTAGGCGTCAGGAAGCTTTGTACCAGATGGATTCCCCATACTTTAACCGACGACCAGAAGCGCCTCCGGTGTCGCCAAATGTTAGATAAGTTCAACGGCGGTAACTCAAATGCTGTATTTGACATCATCACAGGTGATGAAAGCTGGATATATTGCTACGAACCCGAAACCAAAAGACAATCAGCTCAGTGGGTGTTTCCTTTCGAGGATCGGCCAACTAAGGTAAAGAAAGGAAGAAGTCAAGGAAAAAAGATGATTGCCTCATTCTTTGGTCGGAAAGGTCATTTCGTGACAGTTGTGCTAGAAGATGGAAGGACAGTTACTGCAGACTGGTATGTCAATCGCTGTTTGTCTGGTTTGTCTGTTGTCTTGGAAAAAATTCGACAGCAGCGCCCACGAAGCAGGATCCTCCTTCAACACGACAATGCTTCAGCGCACTCCTCAAAACGGACTATTGAATTTGACTATGACAGGTGTCGAGATAATGAGCCATCCGCCTTACAGTCCTGACCTCGCGCCCTGCGACTTTCATTTATTCCCAAGAACTAAAGATAAAATTCGAGGTATTCGCTTTACGAGCCCTGAAGATGCGGTGAAAGCGTACGAAAATGCCATAGAAGAGACTTCTAAGGAAGAATGGGCCCACTGCTTTTCTCAGTGGTTCCATCGAATGCGACGATGTGTAGAAAGAAACGGAGATTACTTCGAAGAACAATAAAAGTATTGGCAACTTTCTACATTAAGCCGTTTTTCATTTTCTAAACATTTTCAGTGTTACCTAGGTACTACATAATATCTTTGTATTTTTATCGGGGGTTCATAAAGAACATCAGACAGGTAGGTATATGATCTACATAGTTTCTGCGTTTTCAAACTCGATTGTTCTGCGGTCTTATCATAATCTTATTATATTCTTCGAAGAAAAAATGAATGTTCTAAAATAAAACAATGTTTTTTCCTTTTTAGTCAGTTAACGACTAAAAACTCTTCTGAAAATTCTGAAATAAATAAAAATAGTATAATATAATCTTTTATATGCTTATCCATGATCCAGGCACATCTCCATGATTGGGAGTGACAGGTCATGGGAGGTAAAGTCCTCTTTCTGCGAATATGTAATTGTGCAGAAGGAGGTCGCGGAGCAGGTCAGGGAGAATGACGAAGATACCATCCCGCTTAGCAACGGCCGGGGGTCGAAATAGACGCTGGAGGCACCTCCTGCCACCTTTTTAAATAAAAGAGTCAGGGTCAGTTTAAGCTCCTGATCACTTTGCACAGGCTTAACGTTGTCGGAAGGTGTTCCACTTGTCGGAACCGCTCCCATAATAATGGTGAAGACAGTTATCTTGATCGATCAGTTACCGAGTGACCATGTTGCTTACAGATCCGGGGCACTTCAATAATGGTGGCCGATGGCATTCGCGGGGTTATTACTTATTAGTAGGTAGGGGCTTCTGATTGCATGACGCAGTCATAGTCTTAAGCCGAGTGGTAGCCTACTAGTGGTAGTAGGTTAATGGTGGTATCCGTCAAAAGCATTATACCGCGAAAACAAAAAAAAGGATTTACATACATCTATATTAACAAGGATTCTAATCTATCTGCATTAAATACCAAATCCTGACTACATTTAGAAAATTGTAAAAATATAATAAATATTTTTTTTTGCATAGGAGGGCAAACGAGCAGTCAAAGCCTTTTGGCGACTATCGACGCCCATTCACATATGTATAACCAGATATTAAGCAGATGCGTTGCCCTTCGTTTCCCTATCCTCACAAATGGGCCACCGGAAACTCACAAACCGCACAAAACGCTACAGCATAGCTGTCACTTGACGCTGACGCTGACGTTTGACGGTGTTATGTGAGCGAGAGGTACCACCCCGGTCGTGCCGGCCCAATTCGGATGCAAAGCAGCATGGCACCACCTCTTTCTATATACGGCCCAATAAAACATATTGCCACTATTTGAAGTGGCATGCCTGTAGGTATATGATACACTAGGGTATATTATACACTAGACTGCGTCATTCTATCTAATACATCTTTTATAATAATTATATTATAATAAAATGGCACGTAACAAAAATGACTTTCCGCTTAGTTTATTATATAAATATCAACCTTTGTTGTGCTTTGAACTTCCGTTTCCTGCACAAAGCTTATCACGACTAAAACATTATGTATGTGAAAATACCTTGACATATCACTCAAACAAAACAATTATTTTATTGTGTCAACAGTCATTATGATTTCCTATGCTCTATTAAAACTATAGTCGTTCCGCGGTTTCGCTTATTAAATTATGGATAATCACCGCTCGCATGTATACTTAGAATATTTATACTGCTTCGAGAAATAGGTTTTATGCCTTACGTTCACATGACCCTGTTCAATAGCAGAAAGGAGGAACATCGTTGGATTTTAGTTCCACATAGCCACCAGGGCCCATAGTGAAGGAATTGTAATAAACACTCACACACACACATAAGTGTGTGTGTAAGTCAACTGTAGGTACGTGGAATGTGTTATAATGAAAACTACTTACATATCTAATTTTTCAAACATGTTTAAATTGTATAATTCTTAAAGCATTTATGTAAATCTGCCTATATATGGCGTGGTAAAAATGTATAATTATTTAAAGTTTACTTAAAATTGCCAATAGACGGCGTGGTACATTTATATGTAGTTATTAAATGTTTCCGTGAATTCACCAATAGATGGCGTTGTTTAGTAATTGCATCGCGCTATTGGAGACATAATGTTATTCGATAAGGTCGTCTGAATTTTTTTCGCACCGTGCGATAAGGAACTACGTTCCAAAAATCATTCAGGAACAAAAAAAATACTTATTTACACGATAAATATAAATTTATTGTGTAAATAAGTGAGGATTTATTAAGACAATAAGGTTTTATGCAAAAAAATTGAAGGAAGTAATAAAGCTATGTGACATTCTACTCGTTGACCTCATCATATCAGATTACTATCAGTAGGTGTAGGAATAAACATAATAATTATAAATAGGGAGCTAGCGGACAAAATGGCATGAATATCTATTTTCCTAGCCTTATGGTGCCGCACAACTAGAGGTTATGCAGATGCGTTGCCCTCCTTTTCCCTATCCCCCCAATGGGCCACCGGAAACTCCCAAACCGCACGAAACGCGACAGCTATTAAATTATGTAAGCGAGAGGTACCAACTACATTTTGCTATAATCGAAAATAATAACAGGACATGGATGAGTTGCCAGGGCTAGTTCCAGAAGAACTGAAGAAGAATTATATTCATTGGCGACGCTAACACTTACCATCTGGTGAAACGCCTGCCAATTTGCCTATCCAAGTAATATAAAAAAAAACTTAACTCTTCCGTCTCAAGATCCTTGTGCTGTAAAAAAAAAAACAAATAATTACAGCTAAGGTGGCGTCTCACTATTTGTGTGTTTATCAATAAAAATAATAATATTAATAGCGCTCGAACGCACTTAATTAACTTCACAAGACATACACGTTCACAATATAAGAAAAAGTAGTTTTAGTGTAAATACCTACCTAACTAAACTACAGTCAGCGAAAGCAAAATGGGCATGGAAGACATAGGCCTGGCCTAATTAATTGAATGTATTCTTCATGTTATCCTCATCTATATAATATAGTGATCTGAGGTCTTAGACAAAGTAACATTAAAAAACGATAACGAAGTTCGAAAAGAATAAAATGTACCTATGGGATTGACATAAGCCGTCGTCAATTATGTCACTCGTTATCGTTATCGCAAGTTGGTAGACAATGTTAAAATTCGTAACAAAATCATATACTGTCAATTGGTTATCGAACACTTATGTCAAACTTATGTTATTTTATTATTGATATTGATTCGTTATCCGTGGGCGTGGGCCATGGAGGGCAACATTTTCACAATTTTTATGAGTTTTAGTGTGTATGAGGTCTAGTTACATAGATATTAATTTTAATTTTTTGGTCCGATTTGACACTTCTTGTCGAACTTTGTAGACACTTGACAGTTGTTGTCGTTGCACTGTCACGATCTTTGATTGATCATTGGCTAGAAAATTATTATCGTTATCTCAAAGACGATAACGAATTTCGGCTACAAAGCGATGTCACTTTGTCTACAGGCCCTGTTTATTTATTAAATTTATTACTAGCTGTTGCCCGCAGCTTCGCCCGCTTTAACTTACTCAACTTAATTACTGTTAGTCACAGCGGGATGTTATATACCCTATAGCCTTCCTCGATAAATGGGCTACCTAAAACTGAAAGAATTTTTCAAATCGGAACAGTAGTTCCTGAGATTAGCGCATTCAAACTTTTCAGCTTTATAATATTAGTATAGATAAATTATAATGACATTTATTAAATTCAAAACGGAATACATCAATGAATGGCAAACAAAATAAGTTCTGAAATTTAGTCTTTATGCTATTTGGACAGGAAAACTGGCAGACGTGCCACCCGATGGTAAGTGGTCAAAGTCGCCTATGAACATAAACTAGTTAACCTGTAACTAGCCCAGGCAACTCATTCATGTGTCTTCCTGCCTGACCCGCCCTTCTCTCCGAAAAACAGCGAATCTATTTCACGGGAGAAACAAGCAAGATGGTAGTACCCATGCAGCCGGGAGCGCGGCACAGCGCTTACCTCCCACCGGTGATTTTATTTGTTTGAATCGTTACTATGTTTAAATATTAGTAAAATACACAAAATCACAACCTATATTTTAGAACTGTTATTGTTTTTTCTATTGAAACATGAATTATATGCAATTATGATTTTTTTCGCTAACATCTGAACATTTGTACGATAGAAGTATATATTTTGGTATTATAATAATTATTGTAAACATAACTACATATACACTTGTTATAATATGTGCTTATTATATATATACACACATTTTCTATATTTAGGATTGAAGAAAATTGAATATTAGTTCTATATCGTAAGAATGCTTACGAGTAAAGTGGCTTTGTTGATTGATTTCTTTATATAAACAACTAGCTGTTGCCCGCAGCTTCGCTCGCGTTTACTTAGATTGACAGCCGTTCGGATTGATGATGATTATTTTTATGGCCAAAGTTACGCCTTATAACGTCAGCTATCTGCCAGTAAAAGCATCGTCAAAATCGGCTTAGCCGTTTCAGAGATTAACCGGAACAAACAGACGGACAAAAATGGTTTTTCTTAATGTAGGCGCAGTATATTATTTCATAGATTTTAACCGCGACTTCGTCCGCGTATAAGAAGTATTGTTTTAAATCTCATTTTTCAAATTAAGTAGTAGTAGCCATGCTGCTTTGCAATCGAATTGGGCCGGCACAACCGTGGTGGTACCACCTCTCGCTCACATAACACCGGCGTCAAGTGACAGCTATGCTGTCGCGTTTCGTGCGGTTTGTGAGTTTCTGGTGGCCCATTGGGAGGCATAGGGAAAAGGGAGGGCAACGCATCTACATAACTTTTGGCTGTGCCGATGTCTATGGGCATCGGTAGTCACCTCCGGCTCCAACTGCTCGATTGCCTCCATGTGACATAAAAAAAAATGGTTCCAATTTACAAACTATAATAATTTAAAGAATACTATTTACTTCCACTGTAAGGCCCGATAGTACGTTTTTATAAAATATATTTATTTTATTTAGTAGTACATTTTTATTATATTTAAATAACTTTTACGGATTTTATCGCGGTTTATTAAGATTTTTAAATGCCCGACGTTTCGGATACTTTCTAGCAACCATGTTCATGGGAGGATTGAGTATTTATTTTGTGTCCTAACGATAAAAAATTATTCGTAACTACCCTATGATACATCAATATTTTAATTCAAATTAGTACCTACTACCAGCAAAAAAAACTACGAAAAAGTTATATTTTTAGTCATATATTTTATTATTGTTCCTAGCATTGTTTATAAATAGTACTTTGTCATTTATTGCAATTTTAAATTATTAAATAATCACATAAAAACATATATCCAATAAATTACAAAGAACCTATAACTAAAAACCTTAAAAAATATAATATAATAACTTAAGTATATTAATAAAAATGAGTCCCTTTAGGCAAAGGTCCGAAGATTTTCACAGCGTTCCCCCTTTGAATTGCTAGACTAATTCTTTGTCCGAGATAGCTGCCAGCTCTTCGGTCTCCTGTAATGTCGACTAACCATGTTATTAAAAAATTAAAGAGCCCTAAAGCGATAGGACCCCACGGACCAAGGGTCTCGACACCGAATGGGACAAAATCATATTCGGAGCCTAGACCCCTGTATTTGCATATTTTAGCTTTTTCAGCCGCTTCATTATTATATATAAGTAGGTATTCCTTTTTTATAATATAATGAATTCTATTAATAAATCATTTTTCAATAAATTACTAATATATGAATACTTCATTAAAACGCGTGCAATACAAAAGTGCGATCCTCATAAGAATTCGCATCTTGTAATGGATAGCGTGATCTACATTTTGTGTTAACGCCATCTATTGACACATCTAAAAAACTTCTTGTTACACTAATTATACATCTTACCTCTCTCAAACTATCTCCATATCCAATTTCACCCAAATCGGTTTAGTGGTTTAACAAGTACACAGTCCCTGCGTTTTAGCTGCACAACTCGCGTTCCCGTCGGATTTTCAGGATAGCAACTATTTTAAGTCCTACGTTAAGTTCCAACGTATCTTCATACCAAATTTCACCCCAATCTGTTTCGTGGCTTAGAAAATAGACAGTCCCGGGTTTTACCCACATAGGTCCCGTTCCCGTGGGATTTTTAGGATAAAAACTATTTTAAATCCTACGTTAAGTTTCAAAGTACATTCATATTCAATTTTACCCAAATCTGTTCCGTGGTTTAGAAGATAGTCAGTCTCTGGGTATTATCCGCATAGGTCCCGTTCCCGTGGGATTTTCAGGATAAAAACTATTTAATGTCCTATGTTAATTTTCAAAGTATCTTCATATCAAATTTTACCCAAATCTGTTCCGTGGTTCAGAAGATAGATAGTCCTGGGGTTTTACCCGCATAAATCCCGTTTCCGTAGAATTTCCGGGATAAAAACTATCCTATGTCCTTTCTCAGGTTTCAAGCTATCTTTGTGCCAAATTTCATCCAAATCTGTTTAGCGGTTTAGGCGTGAAGAAGAGACAGACAGACAGACAGACAGACAGAGTTACTTTCGCATTTATAATAATATAATATAAAGTAAGGATGAGTCTGTTAGAAATAAGGACAAAGAATTTAATGACAATATTAAAATTGAAACCACTTTTTCATGTTTCACAGAATTCAGGATAAATATATTTTATTGCATGCAAAACTCGTAAATTTTTAATATTTTATATTATATTTAATATTATTTTAATATTTTCTTATAGAAATACATATTCATTCAATTATAAGAATTTCAACTTCCTCTCTAGTATGTAATAATCATTTTTCTGGGCTTAGAGAGCTCCGGAGAATGCTGTTGCAATTAGTATGAGGTCACCAAATGCCTTTGATTAACTATTTATGCAAACAAAAACTTGAGGAAGTTGTAAAGCGAAAGTCTAATTTATCGCACTTGTAACCTTACAGTTGCTAAGGGTAATTTATCACTTGCCTATTAATCTCAAAACGCTATTCAAAACCTTGGTTATTTGGTTTTCAAACGGGTTTCGTTATCGGAATACATTTTTTTAATTTTATTTAAGCTCATGCACCTGTGTGAGACTTTAATATATTTAATTATAATAATAAAAATATATACCTATTAAGTAGAAATACTGGTTAAAACAACCTAATGATTGTAGGCCGTTTACAATTTGAATATCAATAATAATACTAAAAGTTTTTTATTGTGTTTGATACTTAGAGTATACATAATAACATAGAGCGCGCGTCACTAAGTATGAACTGTAAGCATAGGCATGAACAAAGACAAAATCATTGTCTTTGAAACGTTCAATCAGGGTCAATACAACTCGCGCTTTGAATCATCATATTTGTTTTTATGTTAAAATCTACGAATAAATAGTTAAAATGGTGAAATATGAAGTGCCAATTTGTAAGAGTGATTCCTGGAAGAAAAATAAAAGAAAGCAAAATAACATTTCTGTTTTCTGTTTCAACGGTGAATGGATAGAGACTGATGGTGATGATGATGATGATGAATGTCATAATTTAAAAAATATATATTTTTTAATGTATTGCACATGGAACGTCACTCTCACAGCGCTTTACTATAGATAAATATCTATTTATCACATCTGCTTACGATCGCCACAATGAAGCGGCGTGACAGGCTCTATATATTATGTATACTCTAAGGTTTGATACAATTAAAAACTATATCCTAATTTTAGACTGTTAATATTGGATCAGTTGATTCATTAGCGAGCACAAAACTTTAGAGAAAACTTTATTTCGATTAATTAATCTAAAATATGATGGAATTTGTGTGTTTAATAAAATGTTCGGGATTTTATTAAACACAAATTCCGTGAACTTTAAAATTACATTTCACGATATTACTAACTGGAACAAGCGTACCTCGCATAACGAATAGATTTCGATGAAAATTTATTCTTGTTTTATTATTGTTTCCAATATTTCGTTTGCATCTACTCGACGTAAACATTCATACGTATCTATTTATATGCACATTTAAAAATAGCCCCAAGGAAAACTGCACTCCTTTTTATTTATTAAATAACTGACACAAATACAAATATGTGTGTAGTTCACATGCGGTTGAAGTGAAACCCAATAAAAATTAAACTGCGATAGAACGAGACCAATAATTTAAAAAAATGATAATTTTTATTTAAAACTAACTGCATAGACTTCGTTTTGTCAAAATAAAAAAAATAAAATCCGTTCTTAGCTTTAGCCTTCCCGGAACCCCTCCACTAACACTTCAACTTTATGGTATGGTATTAAAGTTCAAATTGTCTTTTAAGTATTATTACGAATCTTTTGTATGGGAATATAGAAAAGTGTTGTTTTTAGACTTTTTTAGGCAATTTTTTAAATTTTTCTCTCCGTAATAACCATCCTCGTACTTCAAGGAATATTTTGGACATTACAAGGAGATTTGCGCTTAGCAACATATTTTGCGATTCATTTTTATATTATAGATATACGTTTTCATTTTTAATCCTGCAAAAGGCTGGTATTATAAATTTGACCGCTAAGTATTTCTGTCTATACCGTAGTCCTTTAAAGGTGCCTTTTTATTTCCCTATTAATTTTGACGTGACATCGTCTCATAATTCGATGGAGCCGGCTGCACGCACGAAAAAACATGACGCATGCGGCGTTACTTTGCTCTGAGGCGTTCCATTTTCTTATGACGTTGTCACGTTCAACTATCGTCAGTAAACCGACTTTACAGACAACAGATTTTATTCTTTTTGAACGCCAATTGAAAGTCAATTTCAGTCTGTATCATTCAAAATATGAATACGTCGGCTGTTCTACAGGTATATTGTAAGTAGCGACTAAGCGCGAAATACCTTATATTAAATATGCCTTTTATCAAATATTGTTGCCATGCTGCTTTGCAGCCGAATTAGGTCGGCACGACCGGTGTGTTACTTCTCGCTTACATAACACCGGCGTCAAGTGACAGTCATGCTGTCGCGTTTCGTGCGGCTTGTGATTTTCCGGTAGAGCAACGCTGAACGCACCTGCGTAACTTTTTGTTATGCGCATGGCTATACGTAGACGTATAGCCATGCGTATACGCATACGCATGACGTAGTCACCATAAGGCTCCTACTGCTCGGTTGTCATCACACATACATATAACAGAGTATAAAAATATATTTTTTTAATTACCAACTCGTGGTCAGCGGTACTTAAAAAATATTAGTAGATATCTAACCGAATAAAAATATAGAACGGGAGTGATCCACGCCGTTTTTTTTTTTTTTTTTTAATGTTACTTGGATAAGCAAACTGGCAAACGTGCCACCTGATGTTAAGTGGTCGACGTCGCCCATGAACATAAACTAGTTTACCTGGAACGAGCCCAGGCAACTCAGTTATATGTTGCCTATCCTGAGACATAAGATGTTAAGTCTCGGTGCCAGTAATTACACTGCCTGTCTTGCCCTTCTCTCCGAAACACAGCAAAGAGAGTTATGGCCGTCAGAGCTGTCTGTGCGTACCGTACGACCTCATACGAAGCTGCATGCGTACTGGCGGGTTCACACCTGGTGACCAGGGCACTGACGCAGACTAGGAGGAGACGACAAGGAGAGGAGGAGGAAGAGAAGAACTCTGATAAAGAGGAATCCTGGCACAACCGCCTCCGTAGGCGAGTGCTCCGTCAATGGAAGGAGAGGCTGGAAGAGCTGACGTGCCGTTAGTCGGTCCAATCCTGGAGCAGTGGTTTGACCGGAGGCACGGCATTATCACCTTCCACCTTGCGCAGATCCTTACGGGGCATAGCTGTTTCGGAAGGTATCTGTGGAAGGTCGCAGCGGCGGAGGACTCGCTAGGGTGCCATGGATGCAGCAGTGAAGACACCGCAGACCAAACGCATTCCCCAGCGAATCCAAAAAAAGGTTTTTGTGCCTTAATATTCATCGACTTCGAAGTGGAGTTATTCTTGCACCTCCAAAATAGCGGAAGCATTTCAAGGCTTGGTGTCACTTTCCTATGTGTGCGGGTGGCGAATAATTACGGAATAATTGACAATTATATGAGCTTATAATTCATTATCATTGCCAATTTGTATTCTTAGTTCCGATGGTTGATGACAAAATGTATTTTTTTTTAATTATGCGTTATTTTTAATTAATATTGATTAACATAGAAATTTTTCAAACGTACGTAATTAAAACAACCTGTTGTATTAGAAATATATTAATATATTCTGCAAATTAAATTATACCTTCAAAGTAAACAAACTTTATAATATTTGAATTTTTAATTTTTTTTTATCAGAAAAGTCTTACTAAACATCACTATTTAATTAAAAACGCACATAAAAGATTCGACACTCGTTTCCAGGGTCGAATTTATATTGAAGTTTTATCAAAACCCTCGCCATGCTTCGCCATTCTTTAACAGACACAAACGTAATTAACTCATACACCATTAATCCTTATTAATCAACAAATTTCATGTATTATCACATGTATTTCACATATTATTATGTGGTATTATCTTTGGCGTAAATTATATTATACTTATATTTGAAAGGACGGCAACGAGCTTTGTTGGGTGGGATGTTAGGTGTCTGTGGATGTCGCTTTTCACTTACCATCAGGTAAACTGACTGTCCGTTTACCCCCTCTACTATAAAAACAATTAAAATAAGCTTATGTCCAACAGTGGACGAAAGTTGTTAATGATAATCATGATGATCTATTCTCGTTATAGAAACATTTTCCGTATCATAGAAAAAAAGTGATTACATTTTTTGTAAAAGAATGTAAATGTTAATCGTAATTACAGCAATTGAGTCAATTACGACAAACAGCTGACAATAAATGGACAATCAGAACAAGGTGTCGTGATACAATTCCATACTTAATATATTGTTATCGTGAAGGTGAATTATTACTATACCTTCGACATTCTTTAGCTATATACAATACCAACTTACACCGGAACTAATGGTTTTATGACTTTGAAAAAGGACAGCAGTTAGTTATTTTAGCTTTTTAATTCTATTAAGCATCAAAATGCTGATGGTCTTTCCCCCACTGTTGATATACGTGGGTAACACTGAAAATGTTTAGAACTGGCCAGTTAGAAACATTGAAAATGAAAACTTTTTTGAATTTCAATTTTAGAACTCTTTGGTAACCTAATGTAGTATATTGCATTCATTTGTCATTTGTTTTTGTGAATTGGCGGCAAATCTAAAACTCTTGTTACACGTGAAAATGAACATAACGCGAGAAAATTTTCGGTCAATGATTTATGATGCCTTTCGTTGTGGGCTTACTTAACAACAAAGCTATGATAGGCTGCGATTAGCATTTTTTAATGAAACCCCATCTCGTGCCACTATTTACAATTGGTTTAACGAGTTTAAGCGTGGACGTAGCAATCCCAGTGATGATCCGCGTGAGGGACGTCCTTTAACAGCGACTACTGAAGATAACATCAGTGCTGTGCGACGCATGATAGAGGAAGATAAGAGAGTGACCTATCAGCAGATACGGGCAAGCCTAGGCATTGGTATGAGTCAAGTTCAAAAAATTACACGAACATTTAGGCGTCAGGAAGCTTTGTACCAGATGGATTCCCCATTTTTTAACCGACGACCAGAAACGCCTCCGCATGGACTGGTGTCGCCAAATGTTAGATAAGTTCAACGGCGGTAACTCAAATGCTGTATTTGACATCATCACAGGTGATGAAAGCTGGATATATTGCTACGAACCCGAAACCAAAAGATAATCAGCTCAGTGGGTGCTTCCTTTCGAGGATCGGCCAACTAAGGTAAAGAAAGGAAGAAGTCAAGGAAAAAAGATGATTGCCTCATTCTTTGGTCGGAAAGGTCAGTTCGCGACAGTTGTGCTAGATGATGGAAGGACAGTTACTGCAGACTGGTATGGCAATCGCTGTTTGTCTGTTGTCTTGGAAAAAATTCGACAGCAGCGCCCTCGAAGCAGGACCCTCCTTCACCACGACAATGCTTCAGCGCACTCCGCAAAACGAACTGTTGAATATTTGACTATGGCAGGTGTCGAGATAATGAGTCATCCGCCTTACAGTAGGAGCAGGAGACGTCACCGCCCCTGCTTCCAGGGAAGCGTGCCTTCAGGCACACCGTCGCTGGAGTGGGCGACCATAGTTCCTGCATGGCAGCACGGCAATGATAGCACCGCCGGGTGTTAGTGGGTAGAGCTGCGTCTACCTTAACCTCTTCAAGGTGCAGCGAGTCCCACATACCCGACTGATGAGTCTCCCCTTCCCGCGGGATGCGTAAAAGCATTTCCCGGCGGAAAAAAGGATTCTATCAATCAGCGCCAAGGTAATCAGGATTCACCCACATGTAGACTTAGACCGTCGTCACATCTACCTTTTTTTTCTTTTCGCCGGGAAATGCTCTGGGCATCCCGTGGGGGAGTGGGTCTCCCCAGGCGGCTATGTGTGAACGCTCGAAAGGTGGTAAGGTGGACGCAGCTCACCCCTAGTTATCCCTTAAGGGACCGACGCCACCTCCACAGAGGGGCTGTCCCGCACCATAGAACAACCCCTCCCAATGTCGGGATTGTTAGTCTTAGAATCTTACTATAAATCTTTATACATTTCTCATATTTACTCGTGATGAGTATAATTATTTCTTAATCAAGATTATTATTATTATAAAAACTGGATAACCTAATATTTTATTACAAACTAGCTGTTGCCCGCAGCTTCGCCCGCGTTTACTTAGATTTACAGCCGTTCGGATTGATGATGATTATTTTTATAGCCAAAGTTACGCCTTATAACAACAGCTATCTGCCAGTGAACGCATCGTCGAAATCGGCTTAGCCGTTTCAGAGATTAACTGGACAAAAATTGTTTTTTTTTATTTATACTATATACTAATACCTACCATATATTATTTCATAGCTTTTACCCCCGACTTCGTCGGCATGTAAGAAGTGTTTTTTTAAATCTTATTTTTACAAAAGATATGTGGTTCTAATTTACAAACTATTATAATTTTAAGAATAATAAATGTCACTTCTTAAAAACTAAAACTAAACTTCCGTAAAAAAGTAAACTTCCACTGTAAGGCCCTGTACATTTTTATAAAATATATTTATTTAATTTAGTACATTTTTTATTATATTTAAATAACTTTTACGGATTTTATCGCGGTTTATTAAGATTTTTACATGCCCAACGTTTCGGATACTTTACAGCAACCATGGTCATGGGGTGATTGAGGTGTTGGACGTCCTAACATTACAAAGTAATTCGAAACTACCCTATGATACATCAATATTTTAATTTAAATTAGTACCTACTACCAGCAAAAATAACTACGAAAAAGAAATGTTATATTTTTAATTCATATATTTTATTATTATATATAAGTATTCCTTTTTTATAATATCATGAATTCCATTAATAAATCATTTTGGATAAATTACTAATATATGGAAACAGTATTTATTCAAAACGGGTGCAATACAAAGGTGCATTCCTTATAAGGATTCCCATCTTTGTAATAGATAGCGTGATCTACATTTTGTGTTAACGCCATCTATTGGCACATCTAAAAAACTTCTTGTTACACTTTAAATACATCTTATGCCTTGGGTCTCAAACTATCTCCATTTCAAATTTCGCTTAAATCGGTTCAATGGTTTAACAAATACACAGTCCCGGCGTTTTAGCTGCACAACTCCCGCTCCCGTGGGATTTTCAGAATAACAACTATTTTAAGTCCTACGTTAAGTTCCAAAGTATCTTCATATGAATTTTCACCCAAATCTGTTTAGTGGTTTAGAAGATAGACAGTCCCGGGGTTTTACCCACATATTTCCCGTTCCCGTGGAATTTTTAGGACAACAACTATTTTATACCCTACGTTAATTTCAAAGTATCTTCATACCAAATTTCATCCAAATCTGTTTCGTGGTTCAAAAGATAGACAGTTCCGGGGTTTTACCCGCATAAATCTCGTTCCCGTGGGATATCCGGGATAAAAACTATCCTATGTCCTTTCTCGGGTTTCAAAATATCTTTGTGCCAAATTTCATCCAAATCTGTCCAGTGGTTTAGGCGTGAAGAAGAGACAGACAGACAGACAGACAGAGTTACTTTCGCATTTATAATATTAGTAAGGATATTAGTATGGATAAAGAAGTGAAACCAGGCTGAGAGTATCATGAATGGTGTTTTGTCCTTGCTCTGATTTTTATCATAGGTAATCTATTTACAGCTACTAGCTTACCACTAACGCTGTCCTGGTAATAATTGATCGATGACCCAGTTACAAAGGTTAGTCCTGGACATGTTTTAATACTTACTAATAATAGACATTTCTATAATATTAGAGAAAACTTAATTAAAAAGAAATAATAAAATAAATACAGACACTATAAATGACGAATTAATTCATCTTATATAAATAAGGTCAATAGTAATCAGAATCACTATCGAACCTCACCCGTCACTTCAAGCGTCCTTCTAAAGGCGCGGCTCCACCGCGGCGCACGCAGAGGCTACGCAAGTTCTTCTTCTTCTTTAGCGTCGCTGTGCATTTTTTTTTGTGATGGGTTAAAAAATTAAATTCAAGTCGGGACACGTGACCTGATCGAAAATTCGTAAGATTGAGATTCAAATGATCTTAGCGAAACGAAATACTTGCGGTCTTTATTAGACATTTAAATAGATTCGAATCAAAATTGTTCGTTTCTTACTTCAGCTACCATAAACCTATGCTTCGGGTCAGACCTGAGAAGACCGAAGCCCTTCTCTTCCGCGGGACCGGGCGGAAAGGACCCCCACCGGGGGCTGCCCTCCAGGTCGGAGAGGTGAGGGTAAGGATGAGCCCCCATATCGAATATCTGGGGCTCATCCTTGACGGAGGGTGGACCTTCGGCCCACATTTCTCCATGTTGGGACCGAAGGTCGCGAAGGCGGCAAGTGCACTGGGCAGACTCCTCCCGAACCTCGGAGGACCCAGCGCCGCCTGCAGGCAGCTATACTCCGGAATCTGCCGTAGTATGGCGACGTACGGTGCACCCATCTGGGCGGATCACCTTACCGGGAGGAATAAGGCCCGGCTGCGATCGGCGCAGCGGGTCATCGCGGTAAGATTGATCCGGGGGTACCGTACGGTTTCGTGGGCAGCAGCCACTGACCTAGCCGGTGACCCCCCGTGGGAGCTCGTGGCGGAGGTTCTTGCCGAGATGCACTCCTATGTCTCGGATAGGAGGTGTCTGGGTGAGAGCCTTACGCTGGACGGGATCCTGCGGGTTCGCCGACTAGGGCAAGAGGCGTTAATGTGGAGGTGGGGGGAGGACCTGGCGCGGCAGCCGTATGGCAAAAACCTGACGGTTGCTCTGCGTCCGGTCCTTGAGCGGTGGATGCGCCGTAAGCGCAAACCCCTCACCTTCCGTCTGACACAGGTGCTCACCGGGCATGGTTGCTTTGGTGAGTACCTGTGCCGGACGGCCCACAGGGAGCCGTTGACAGTGTGTCACGATTGTGGCGCGGCGGTGGACTCGGCCCAGCACACACTCGAGGTGTGCCCGAGATGGGCGGCGCTGCGTCACAGTCTGACATCAGTCATAGGAGGGGACTTGTCTCTGCCGAGCGTCACCACTGCGATGCTCGGTGACGACGAGTCCTGGACGGCGATGGTCTCCTTCTGCGAGTCAGTAATGTCCCAGAAGGAGGCTGACGAGCGGGTGAGAGAGGAGGCCGCCGACGAGGCCTCCTCCCGCAGGCGACGAACGGGGGTGCGTAGGAGGCGCTATTTAATGCGCCTCCAGTAACGCCCCTGTGTTCGTGTCGGGCCCAGGATGGGAACCTGGGTTTGTATGGCACGACGTCGTGGGGACTGCTTAGTAGCGGCCGGACAGTCCCCCCCTACGAGGAGTAGTCTGGCCTTCGCCGGGGCCAGCCTGTCGCTGAGGTGATCCTGTCCGTTGCCTGCATATCCGGGACCCTCAAAAAGCGGCTGAAGGCGCTCGCAGTGGTTTTAGTTAGGGTGGGCACTCCCAGGTGCGAGTCCCACATTGGGTCAGGATCTATCCGAAGGTCCTGGCTGCATCCATAAGGATTTCCCCGCGAAAAAAAAAAAAAAAAAAAAACCATAAACCTATAATGTCAGTTTAAGAGATTGGCGATGATGGTTCTGGTAATGATGATGGTGAAAGAGTAGTTGAAATTGTGGATGGAAGTTGATTTTACTGAGAGATAATCTTTTTATGTAAAATAATAATTGTGGTAGTTCTGGAGTGTTAAATTTTTAATGTAATATACATTTTCATGTTTGTGTACGATAGCGTAATAAATAAATATTGTATTTTACCCTGATTTTACCACATAAATGATAGTACTTTCATACTGATAATTAAAGCAATTCGTGCAAAATTATTCCCCAACCATTCCAAAATATCAAAAATGCAGAACGTTAATATTCAAGTTTTCACTTCTGCCATCACTCCCATTGTTATTTTAAATTTACTTTTGAAAATGTTACTTGGAAAAAATGTCAAGAATTAAAATGTAGCGTGTCCGTGGATTGCAGTGGAAACAATCACATACATTTTCTTGCAAAGTGAAACTTGACAAACGTGCGTCTCCGATCGCCGCGGTGGAGCTGCACTCTAAGTCCTGCCCATATACATATATTGTTGTCGCCCTAGTAGTAATTACTACCAATAAACATTGTACTGATTTATTAGAAAATAGAACAGAACATTCAAGGAGCAGTTCGTGTTATAAAATATTATTTGTTTCGCATTTTTATATAATGTGGTTTCTTTTAATTAAATTAACATTGGTGCAATTAAAAATGGTGATCTTATTATTGGTATAGAACTTGATCTTAGAACCATCTCGTTCTCACGCCATCTATCGTGACGTTACAATGTCAAATACCATCACGAAAGTATTAATATCAACTGTATTAGTAAAATGGTGGCAAGTAACGATAATATCTATTTATATATTTTATAATGGGGCGATTGAACGATTGATGTGACAAACAAAAGAGGATAACAAAAAACCTTTTTTTTTCTTTTACGCCGGGAAATGCTCTGAGGCATCCCGCCTGGGGAGTGGGTCTCCCCAGGTGGGTATGTGGAACTCACTGCGCCCGAAAGATGGTAAATGGACGCAGCTCTACCCACTAAAACCTCGACGGCTAGTCAGTCCCGTAAGGGACCGACGCCACCTCCACAGAGGGGTTGTCCCGCACCACAGAACAACCCCTCCCAACGTCGGGACAGTACAATGGGGTGAGGTTCCCATCCTCACCCCTTGCCCCCTGCTCTTATGTCCCCTCTTCTTATAAGAGGAGTACAAAGAGCCCCCTCGGCTCAATTAGCTTCGCCCAAGGTGTTGGGTTCACCCTAGGCTACTGAGCCCAACCGCCACGTCAAGGACTGAACCATGGTGGGGGGATAACGAAAAATAACCTACCCCGTGAATAAATAATATATTATAAAAAAAGATAAAGCTGTGTTAGTTTTTGAAATTATGTACCAATCAGAATCGAAATTCTATATAATATGTTTTACAAATGTGAGACATTAACAGGTTTGGTGAGGTGCTCCGGATTTGTTGAGCCACAGGGCACCTCGATGGCTAGTCAGTCCCTCAAGGGACCAACGCCACCGCCACAGAGGTCCCTCACCATGTTTTTTTTTTTTTCGGTCTGCAGCGGAAATTTGCAACCTAAACCAAAGCTAGGACCAGGGTTGGTTTTAAGCCTAGCCGTATGTGGGATTCGCACTTTGCAGTGTCGTTACCCACTAAAACCGCTGCAAGCGCCCTCCGCCGTTTTTGAGGGTCCCGGATCTAGCAGGCAACAAGGACCCTCGGCGACAGGCTGGCCCCGGCGAGAGGCCAGACTCCTCCTCGAAAGGGGGGACTGCTCGGCCGTTCGTTTTCACGATACTTTTAGCAGTCCCCGACGACGTCGTGCCTATCTGGACCCAGGTTAACTCCAGCCTCGGCCCGACACGAGCACAGGGGCATTACTGGAGGCGCATTAAGTAGCGCCTCCTACGCACCCTTGTTCGTCGCCTACGGGGGGAGGCCTCGTCGGCGGCCTCCTCTCTCACCCGCTCATCAGCCTCCTTCTGGCACATTACTGCCTCACAGAAGGAGACCATCGCCGTCCAGGACTCGTCATTGCGGAGCATCGCGGTGATGACGCTCGGCAAAGACAAGTCCCCTCCGATAACTGACGTCAGATCGTGACACAGCGCCGCCCATCTCGGGCACACCTCTAGAGTGTGCTGGGCCGAGTCCACCGCCGCGCCACAATCGTGACATACAGTTGTCGGCTCCCTTTGGGCCGTCCGGCACAGATACTCACCGAAGCAGCCATGCCCGGTGAGCACCTGTGTTAGACGGAAGATGAGGGGTTTGCGTTTACGACGCTTCCACCGCTCTAGGACCGGACGCAGGGCAACCGTTAGGCGTTTGCCATACGGCTCCCACAGAGGTCGCTCTCCATAGAAAAACCCCTCTCAACGTCAGGACAGTGCAATGGGGTGTTTTCCCCAATTCCCATCCTTGCTCTTTTGTCCCCTCTTCTTATCTTCATCATCTTAAGAGGGGTACAAAAAGCAGCTCCCTCAGTTCAATTGGCTTCGCCAAAGGTGCTCGGTTCACCTTGGGTGGGTGTTTTTTTTTTAAATGTTAGTTGGATAGGCAAACTGGCAAACGTGCCACCTGATGGTAAGTGGTCGACGTCGCCCATGAACATAAACTAATTTACCTGGAACGAGCCCAGGCAACTTATTTATGTGTTGCCTATCCTGAGACATAAGATGTTAAGTCTCGGTGCCAGTGATTATACTGCCTGTCATTGCCCTTCTCTCCGAAACACAGCAAAGCCGTTTCACGGGAGAAACAAGCAAATGGTGGTGACGACTAGGCTTGAACCATGGTGTGGGGATGCATAGTCTACCCTGAAACCTCTAAGCAAAATGATAAATATGTCATCTCAGCACAAACTATTACTCTGGCTGTCTGTACATTTTAAAGAGCATATAAAAACTGCTTTATGGAGGAAATTAGCCGGTACTCATGCAGACAGGTGAGCGACATTCAGTGAATCCGTCTCTCCAGTCATTTATATATGCCCTGATCTAAACACCAGTCTCATCCTATCTTCTTTATCAGACAGCTATCATCTTGTATTCCATAAAAATATTAAACCCTATCACGTAAAAATATATAATAATGTCAACCGTTATATGTCGTATGCTCCCCACCATAGATCTGAGCCTTGACGCGGCGGTGGGGCTTAAGCCTGGGGTGCAATCCAGCACCTTGGGTGACCAATCAGATCCCGGGCGGCAGTTGGTTCTGGCCACTGCCGGCCAAACCGCTCCCCGGTACATAGTGTCGGGGGTGGTGGTCGCCATCTTACGTCGAGATGGGGACCGCGAGGAAGAAAACCTCTCTAAAAAATCACCCTAATCCCAAGATAGGCTAGTGCGCGGCGAGGGGATGAATGGCTGGAGGGTCTCCAGTCGTTAGCGCACAACGTTTTGAGAAGATTACGGGTTCCGCTCGACCCAAATGAGCAGACATTTTCAATAATGAATAATTTAAGCAGTATGGAAAATAGTCCCCGGGCGGGTCCCCGAAAGGGGGAATCCCGCACCACGCCGGAATCGGCGGAGGTCTGCCCCACGTACTACGGGGGGGGCACAACCTGCTTCGAGGGTTTGGTTATTCCGGACTCTCGCGACAACGACCTGGCAACCACACTGGATAATGATGCACGCGAAATGGAAAAGGAGGAAGTAGAGCTCAGGAGTGCGAGCGACTCCACTGACAGCCGGAGGTGTACACGTTCAAAAAAGAACGAAAATGGAGTAGGAAAATTGGTATATCGGGGGGATATAGTTTTAGGGGGGAAGCGATCGGGTTCATACACGAGAAAAGTGAGCGGGAATCGCTTGAAGGGAAGAAAGGAGATTGATTTAGACGGTTTGGACGGGATGTCGGTAACGTCGTTGTCTGAGACGGAGCTGGTACAGAAGCGCCTGTTCTCTGAGGTGTCGGGGGGCTCCGGTTCAGATACCGAGACGGGAGCGAGTGTGGCAAGGAAGGCGCAGCCGGTGGCGAAGAGGGGGAAGGCCACCTCGCTTACTCGTGCGCGGGCGGCGCTGAGGGAGAGGGCCGAGAAGGAGAAGGAGGATAGCTTTGAGCTAGCCCTCGAGAAGCGGGTCTTCAAAAAGCCCAAAAAGGTCACTGAGGAGGTGGAAGAGGTCCCCCCTTCTGACCTCGACTTTGAAAAACTGGGTGCGGAGGATCTAAGGCGGGCGGCCGAGACCAATATAGACACGATTTTCGGCCTGACCGGCAAATCGGTCAATCTCCGAGGGGGCTATGCGGCCAAAATTAGAAAAGCCGCCGGATCTATCAGGGAGGTATTGGAGTCCCTGGTGGTCCGCACTGAGTCGGAGGAGGCGCGAAAACTGAGGGCAGACAATAGTCGGCTCCATCGTGAGCTTGAATTAGTAAGGGAGGAGGTGCGCGCCTACAGGCGGGAATATGAAGAGAGCCGGAAGAAGGCGGCCGAGAACAAGGAGGCACCATTGTCGGCCGAACAGATGCAGAGCATCGCGCATCTGGTTGGCAATATTTTGGATGGCCGTTTGGCCGCATTGCAGCTTCCGGCCGCTCCTCCCTGCCGTCCTCCACTGGCGGGGGATAAGAAGGAACTGGCAAAAGCCACGAGGGCCGCTATCGCGGCATCCAGAGGGAAGGTGACGGCCGTAGTGGTCACCAACAGGGTAGTGGGGCCTGACCTGGAGGAGTTCCCTGCCTTGCCCCAAGCTTTAAAAGGCAAGGGGAAGGCCCAGGAAGAGTGGACTGCATTCGGCCCCTCCACCTCCAAAGGAGCGGCCTCCAAAAGAAGAGAAGAGGAGGAGTCTAAGGCCCCTCAAGAACGCGCGGAGGCGTGGACGGACATTGTCCGCCGTAAATCAAAGGCAAAAAAGCCTGCGGCTTCAGCGCCGTCGCCGAAAAAAAAACTGGCGGCCTCTGCACCGCCGACTAAAAAGCAGGAGAAGGAGGCTGCAAAGCCGAAATTATCGCTCCCCCGCTCCACGGCCGTAATTCTTAAGTTACGCCCGGAGGCAGCGGCTAAGGGGGTGACGTATGGCTCGGCCCTGTTGAAGGCTGAGCAAAGTATAAATCTGGCGGAGCTTGGCATCGGCCCGCTCCGGTTTCGCGAGTCAGCGACCGGGGCACGCCTCATCGAGGTGCCCGGCTCTGCAAGCGGCGAGAAGGCAGACGCTCTTGCCGCTCGACTGAAGGAGGCCTTAGCCGATGAGGTGGAAGTGCTCAGGCCCGAAAAGAAGGCTGAAATAAGGGTAACGGGCCTGAGCGACGCGGTCACTGCAGAGCGCCTTGCTACTGCGGTGGCAAAAGAGGGAGGGTGTAACCCCGGGCAGGTCCACGTGCGGAATATTCGTACGGGGCAAATGGGGCTGGGGACAGCCCACATAGAGCTCCCGGTTGCAGTAGCAAAGAACCTTCTGCAACAGGGGAGCGTAGCGGTGGGCTGGAGTCTAGTACGCCTTCACCTCCTACAAGCGCGTCCCAGGCACTGCTTCCGGTGCATGGGACTGGGACACGTCGCTGGAGCGTGCCAGTGTGGCGTAGACCGTAGTGGCCTATGCTACCGCTGCGGTAAGATTGGCCACAAGGCTGCCGGGTGCTCGGCGGCCCCACACTGTGCGGTGTGCGCCGACGCAGGAAGGCCAGCAGGCCACGTGATGGGGGGCATGGCTTGCAAGCCCCCATCAACCCGCGGGAAGTTCCCCTCCCAAAAGAAGGGGAACAACGTGGAGTCGGCAGACGCTGAGATGGCCGAATAATGTCCAAGCATCTCAGTGTCCTTCAGGCGAACGTCAACCACTGCGCCGGGGCTCAGGACCTTATCCTGCAGTCCATGGCGGAGTGGAGCGTTGACGTCGCGATCGTTGCCGAGCCATACGCTGTGCCTCCCACTAGCCCAAACTGGGCGGGGGACACCGATGACTCGGTAGCGATCGTGGTGAGGCCTGGAGCCGGCCCCCCCCTCGCAGTCAAAGCGAGGGGCCGCGGGTACGTGGCGGCGGTTCGGGGAGAGGTGGCTTTCGTCGGAGTCTACTTCTCACCGAACCGCGATTTGGCGGCCCTGGGACGGTTTCTCGACGTTCTGGGGCCCCTGGTAGGGCAGCTAGCCCCCCTACAGGTTTTCGTGGCAGGGGACCTCAATGCCAAGTCCACGGCATGGGGCAACCCGGTCACGAACCCTAAAGGGAGGGAAGTGGAAGAGTGGGCGCTAGCTGCCGGACTGTCCCTTCTCAACACAGGGACAGTCCAGACATGCGTGCGTTGGTCGGGAGGTTCCGTGGTGGACGTCACGTTCGCCACGCCGGCCATCGCGCGCAGAGTGGAGGGGTGGAGGGTGGAGACGGGGGTGGAGACTCTCTCGGACCATCGCTACATAAGGTTCGAGGTATCTCCAGCCCCTGTCCGTCCGGCGTCGTTGTCTTCGTCCAGGGGAAGAAGCCAGTTTCCGCGTTGGGCACTCACAAAGCTCGACCGGGAGCTGGCAGAGGAGGCCGCTATTGTCTGCCGGTGGAGCCTCCCGCCGCTGTCGGAACTGAGGGTGGATGAGGCGGCTGACCAGCTCTGCGACGCGTTCACCGCGGTCTGCAGAGCGTCCATGCCGCCCGTGAGACGTCCACCCCAGCGGCGGGCGCTCTACTGGTGGTCGGCTGAGATAGCCGGTCTCCGGGCCGCCTGCAACCGGGCAAGACGGCTTTATACCCGGAGCAGGCGGCGGCGCCCCCAGGACGTCGACAGGGACGACAGGCTGCGCAGGATCTACGTGGAGAAGCGGAAGATCCTGCAGCAGGCCATTTGCCGAGCCAAGGAGGAGGCCTGGCTGGAGATGGTTGAGGGTCTCAACAGAGACCCCTGGGGCCGACCCTACATATGGGCGCGGAACAAGCTCCGCGCCCAGTCGGCCCCAATCAACGAGACGCTCCAGCTGGGCCAACTGGGGAGGATCGTCGGGGAACTCTTCCCTGATACACCCGTGGGCTATACGCCCCCCAGGATGGCTCGGCAGACGCCGGACGAGGAGGGTGTTCCGCCACCCGTCACGGAGGCTGAAATGGAGGCGGTTCTGTCCCGCCTCCAGAGTAAGAAGAGGGCGCCGGGTCCAGACGGGGTGCATGGGAGAGTCCTCGCGATCTCTCTCGCGTACCTCGGCGATAGCCTTCGGGAGCTGTTCGACCGCTGCCTGCGGTCGGGACAGTTCCCGAGGGCCTGGAAGGATGGTCGGCTCTGCTTGCTACCAAAGGCAGGGCGGACCCCAGACTCGGCTTCGGCGGTGCGACCGGTGGTGCTGCTGAGCGAAGCTGGGAAGGCCCTGGAAAGAATAGTGGGCTCCCGGCTCGTTCAGCACCTGGAGGAGGGCCCGGGACCGGGACTCTCAGAGTCCCAATTTGGGTTCCGGGTACGCCGGTCGACCGTCGACGCCCTCAAACGCCTTCGGGTGGTGACGAGTGAGGCGGAACACAGAGGGGAGGTGGTGGTCGCGGTGTCCTTGGACATCGCGAACGCCTTTAACAGCCTCCCTCACAGTGTGATACGGGAGGCGCTGAATTATTTCGGTGTCCCCCCGTATCTAAGGAGGCTGCTGGAGGCGTACCTCTCCGAGAGGAGGGTAGCCTGCGAGAACCGGTGCGGGTCCATAGAGTGGTGGCGAGTCGGCTGCGGTGTCCCACAGGGATCGGTTCTCGGCCCGATCCTGTGGGACATCGGCTATGACTGGGTCCTGCGAGGCCGCCTCCTCCCCGGGATGGGTGTCATCTGCTACGCGGATGACACTCTCGTCTACGCCCGGGGACGAGGCTATAAGGAGGCGACGCGGCTGGCCGAGGTCGGGCTCGACCTCGTGATCAGCCGCATAGAGAGATTAGGGCTTCGGGTCAGACCTGAGAAAACCGAAGCCCTTCTCTTTCGCGGGATAGGGCGGAAAGGACCCCCACCGGGGGCTGCCCTCCAGGTCGGAGGGGTGAGGGTCAGGATGAGCCCCCATATCAAATATCTGGGGCTCATCCTTGACGGTGGGTGGACCTTCGGCCCACATTTCTCAATGTTGGGACCGAAGGTCGTGAAGGCGGCAAGTGCACTGGGCAGACTCCTCCCGAACCTCGGAGGACCCAGCGCCGCCTGCAGGCAGCTATACTCCGGAGTCTGCCGGAGTATGGCAACCTACGGTGCACCCATCTGGGCGGGTCACCTTACCACGAGGAATAAGGCCCAGCTGCGCTCGGCGCAGCGGGTCATCGCGGTAAGAGTGATCCGGGGGTACCGTACAGTATCGTGGGCGGCAGCCACTGCCCTGGCCGGTGACCCCCCGTGGGAACTCGTGGCGGAGGTTCTTGCCGAGACGCACTCCTATGTCTCGGATAGGAGGTCTCTTGGTGAGAGCCTTACGCTAGACGGGATCCTTCGGGTTCGCCGACTAGGGCAAGAGGCGTTAATGCGAAGGTGGGGGGAGGACCTGGCGCAGCAGCCGTACGGCAAAAGCCTAACGGTAGCTCTGCGTCCGGTCCTTGAGCGATGGATGCGCCGTAAGCGTAAACCCCTCACCTTCCGTCTGACACAGGTGCTCACCGGGCATGGTTGCTTTGGTGAGTACCTGTGCCGGACGGCCCGCAGGGAGCCGTTGACAGTGTGTCACGATTGTGGCGCGGCGGTGGACTCGGCCCAGCACACCCTCGAGGTGTGCCCGAGATGGGCGGCGCTGCGTCATGATCTGACATCGGTCATCGGAGGGGACTTGTCTCTGCCGAGTGTCATCATCGCGATGCTCGGCGACGACGAGTCCTGGACGGCGATGGTTTCCTTCTGCGAGGCAGTAATGTCCCAGAAGGAGGCCGACGAGCGGGTGAGAGAGGAGGCCGCCGACGAGGCCTCCCCCCGTGGGCGACGAACGGGGGTGCGCAGGAGGCGCTACTTAATGCGCCTCCAGTAACGCCCCTGTGCTCGTGTCGGGTTCAGGATGGGAACCTGGGCTCAGTATGACACGACGTCGCGGGGACTGCCCAAGCAGCCGGGCAGCCCCCCTTAAGAGGAGTAGTCTGGCCTTCGCCGGGGCCAGCCTGTCGCTGAGGTGATCCTGTTGAATGCCTATCCGGGACCCTCAAATTAAAGCGGCTGAAGGCGCTCGCAGTGGTTTTAGTTTACGGGTAGGGCACTCCCAGTTAGTGCGAGTCCCACATAGGGTCAGGATCTACCCGAGATCCTGGCTACATGCGCAAAAAGCATTTCCCTGCAATAACAAAAAAAAAAAAAAAAAAAAAATATGTCGTATGCTGGGAACGTGTCTCCTCCTCAAATCAGGTCAGGAGAGTGTTGGCCGTTCACGGATGCGCTGGCCTAATGTGGGTTGGTGAGCTAGACTTTTTATATTATCAGGCATGCAGGTTTTCTCACGATGTTTCCTCCACCAGTGAGTAAGTGATGGTCTCATGTTCAGGCGCACATAAAAATTTTGAAAAAGCCATATCAAGGCATTACAGCGGTCAGCATCGAACCCAAACCTCTCACTCAAGAGACCGAGCCCATACCTACTAGAACACCGTCGCTAACCGTGTCACGTTAAGGCAAGTATAATTTTAATTTTAGGCCCCTCAATTTAATTGGAGGGAACTAAAAGCATCATTTATCTTTGTAAGAGGTAGTGCCATGCTGCTTTGCAGTCGCATTGGGACGACCGGGATGGTACCTCTCGCTCACATATCACTGGCATCAAGTGACAGCTATGCTGTCGCGTTTCGTGCGGTTTGTGAGTTTCTGGTGGCCCATTGAGGGGATAGAGAAAACAAGGACAACGCATCTGTATAGCTTTTGGTTGCGCGGATGTCTATGGACGTCGGTAGTCACCTTAAGGCTCCAACTGCTCGGTTGTCTCCTTATGACATAAAAAACAACATTACCTTTAAACTTCTTCAAATAATTTTTTTTCTCTTTTTTTACATCCATATTAATTGTTTGTAACAATGTTCTTATTTCTAGTGTTAGTAAACAATTTATAAAAATGGAAAGTGAGCCGCTGTAGCATGGAGCTGCATCCAATGCTTCAACAGTTGGGAGTCCCATCATCATCTGCATCTACATCATCATCATCTACATCTCATATACCAGTTCTGAGTAAAAATAAGGTTCAAAATTCTATTTTTTTATGGTTCTCGCTATAGTCTGTGGCATGTCGGTGTCGTGTCCTGTCTTTATTATTTGTGAGGGCGAGACATGCGACACCTTAACCTTGGCACGGATTAATGTTACGAACAAGGCTACACATGTAACTCAAAAGCGGGCGTTTATTCTTTTGTCCTAAAAGACTAAAGCCTAGTCATGATTTATATGGAGAAATAGGTGGCACGAAAGTACTTTTCCTTTTGTATGTAACTGAAAATACGACATGTGATCAACTATAGTCTAGTTGGAGTAGTCTAGGCTATGAAGTATGAAGTCTAGCTTCTGTATGAAGTCTAGGCTATGAAGTATGAAGTCTAGATTATGTGGTGGTGGTGCATGCAAGTGTACGCATATGCAGTGTGGGAAAAGAGGGCGGTGCTATATGTATGTATATGCGTGTACTCACACATTTGCTGAAAATAATGCTTGGTTCGAGGGGTCTTTGCTTATTAATATAATATAATTTAATATATTATGCCTTATAGAAGATTCAATGGCGAATTGATGTCATAAAATATTTATATCAAATACTAGAGCACCGATGTATTGTGGTGCACATTTAAGGGATGCTGAAGATCAGTTACGTGCACTCAAGTAGTACACACTGAGATAAGCCGCTGGCTTTACAAGGTTTAGAAAGGGTGATAAAAATAGTGTTTTGGTGATCATCGATTAAAGTAAAAATTAATAAAGGTTTTATTCAAGATTGTAAATCATTTTCCTGTTCAATATTTTTTTTGTAAATCCTAAACCATTTTCAAATCCACACACACACAGACACACACACACACACACACACACACACACACACACACACACACACACACACACACACACACACAAACACACACACACGCACACACAAACACACACACAAACACAATATACAAAAAATATCAACAAGATCGGTCCAGTCGCTTAGGAGTACAGTGACGTACACAAGTACAAAAGAATAATTATATATAATTTATAAAGATAATGAAATGAAATTTTTCATTGATCTTCATTTGGTAGCAATTATCATGTATCTGTTAGTTTGACATTAACTGGGAATATTAAGAGTAGAATGCATTATTGCATGAATCACAATATAATGTAGTAGACATATATTTTCTCAGTAATTGGGAATTACCCCACAACTTGGATGTAGATATAATTAAATTTTGTCAATATATGCTTCCTGTCAAAGCACAAAGTACCTAATGGAATCTCGGAGAGAGTATAGAGCGTAAACAGGAAAATTAACTCCGTCCCATTTGACGTCACAACTTGTTATATATTTTATTTGGAATTTTACGTCGCTTCGGATTACAAGTAAGTATTGTAAAGTTCCATTCTAAGCCAGATCATTATTGCATAGTGAATAAATTCTGTAGTGGTATGAATGTATAGGTAAATAATTAAAACATCCTTTTACTTTTATCCTTTAAGGGGTGAGGACGGGAACCTCACCCCATTGTACTGTCCCGACGTTAGGAGGGGTTGTTCTGTGGTACGGGAAGGAGGTGGAGGTGGTATCGGTCCCTTGAGGTACTGACTGGAAGTCGAAGTGAACTTTTTACTCAACAGATCCGGGGCATCTCACCAATAGCAGCATTGGCGGCACTCGCCGGGTTTTAGTGGGTAGAGCTGCGTCCACTTACCAACTGTCGGGCGCAGCGAGTCTTACATACCCGCGTGGCGAGCCTCAGATGCCTCAGAGCATTTCCCGTCGTTGAAGAAAAAAAAAATGTTAACGTGGTGTGATTTTAATATAAATATTCATATTTATTTTACAAACTAGCTGTTGGCCACAACATCGCCTACGTTAACTTAGACTAATTAGAGCCGTGTCCGGATTGATGATGATTATTTTTGTAGCCTAAGTTACTCCTTATAACATCATCTATCTGTCAGTGAAAGTCCCGTCAAAATCGACCCAGCCGTTTCAGAACTTAGCCGGAACAAACGAACAGACCTCTGTCTTAAAATTATTTTTTTTATGTAAGTGCCGTATATTCTTTCATAATATGCAGTAAAAAGCTGTTAATTTTAAATTACGAACAGACACTAAATAAAAATATTAAATTTTTATTTATTTGTATACAAAACCGTATATATGCAAAAAAAAAAATTACGGTACGCCGGGAAATGCTCTGAGGCATCCCGCAGGAGTGGGTCTCCCCAGGCGGGACGTGGGACTTGCTGCGCTCGATAGGTGGTAATGTGAACGCAGCTCTACCCACTAAAACCCGGCGAGTGCCACCAATGCTGCTATTGGTGACATGCCCCGGATCTGTTGAGCAAAAAGTTCACCTCGACGGCCAGTCAGTCCCTCAAGGGACCGCGATACCACCTCCACAGAGGGGTCTTCCCGTACCACAGAACAACCCCTCCTAACGTCGGGACAGTACAATGGGGTGAGGTTCCCGTCCTCACCCCTTGCACCCTTGCTCTTTTGTCCTCTCTTCTTATAAGAGGGGTACAAAGAACCCCCTCACAGAAAACTTTTTGTTCCCTGGCGGGATTCGAACCCGCTACCTCCGGCTTGAGCGCCAACGCACTAACCATTTGAGCCATAGAGGTCGTGATATGTGTACAATGTATATTGAATGCATACGGCAACTAGCTTTTAGCTAATAGGAGCATTGGAATATACACGTGTATCAATTACCGATACACGCTTTGATCTCTTTGATACCGATGTATTTGCATGTTTGGCAATATTATACAGATGAGGTTTGCATTATTCTAATGGCGCGGCTATTCAAATATTATACTTCGTAGGATATTAGGCTGATATTAACGTAAATATATTTAAACAAGTAGACCCGACAGACGTCGTATTGTCCTAAGATATAGCCTTTTTTTTCTTTAAGGTTACACAAGTCGCTCATCTTTCCATACAAACGCAGAACAGTAATTACTACAATGTTTGACGTTGACCATAAAAACTAAGTATATTATAAATTGATCTCGTCGTTATCTATGTCTGTATGTACCCAAAATCGTAAAAAAATATATACATTAAAAAAATACAAGCTTCTAAACTTTAGTATTTCAACGCAAATTTTAGCCCAACTTTGGGCGTAAATAAATAGTATACCGAGCACAAAAGCTCAAAAATAAAGCCCGTACAGATATAGTTTAGTTATTCAAATGTTGAAATAAATTTATTTTGAAAAAATACACTTATTAGTTTTTCTATAATAACTGTTTTGCTAAAAGGACATTTTCGGAATGAATCATTGTGCATTTCATTCTAGCACACATGTTCGCGCACTATGTCAGGTGAGATAGCAATCATTTTGTTAGAGTTCGCGCCATCGACTAGTTCAACCTTAACGCCGGGAAATGCTCTGAGGCATCCCACGGGGAGTGGGTCTCCCCAGACAGGTATGTGGGACTCGCTACGCTGAACTTACCAGCAAGTGAATGCAGCTCTAATCACTAAAACCCGACGAGTGTCACTAATACCGCCTTTGGTGAGGTGCCCCGGATCTAATGAGCAAACAAGGCACTTCGACGGCTAGTCAGTACCCCACGGGACCGACGCCACCTCCACATTGTCCCGCACCATAGAACAACCCCTTCCTAACGTCGGGACAGTACAATGGGGTGAGGTTCCCGTCCTCGCTCCTTGCCCCCTGCTCTTTGGTCCCCTCTTATTATAAGACGCTAATTGAGCCGAGGGGGCTCTTTGTATTCCACAAAGAGCCCCCTCGGCTCAATTAGCGTCGCCCAAGGTGCTGTGGTCACTCTAGGCTACTCAACCCCACCGCCACTTCAAGGCCTGAACCAACAATATAAAAAGTGAAAATTGCTTGCTTTACAGGAGATTTAATTTTTTTGGTATAAGTTTATTATAAATTATGATATACGGATAAAATTTTATTTTTATCCTTTTTATTTGTTATCGCAGGAAAATAGAATCGCAGGAAAGAATGTTTAAAATTAAAATGTATGAGTGGGTCTCAAAAAATATTTTTTATAGCATTAATGACATAATTACAATGAAATAATTAATAATATGTATATAAAGCCTTCTCTACTGTTTCTCTATTCTATTATTTTGCATGCTATTAAATTGTGTAGCAAAACATGAGAATCACAATGTATTTTAACAACTTACAACCATGTTTGATGCAAATAAATTATTATTATTATTATTATTATAATACTTTTTACGTATACGATCCTGATCCTATGTGGGACTCGCAACTGGGTGTACCCAACCCGTAAACTAAAACCACTGCAAGTGCCTTCAGCCGCTTTGGGTCCCGGATTTGCAGGCAACAGGATCACCACAGCGACAGGCTGGCCCCGGCGAAGTCCAGAGAAGCTTGCTATCACCTTGCTATCAAGCTAGCAGTCTTCTAATTTTTTGCCAAACTATGACAAAACAATTTTTTTTTTGGAACAAAATAAGCACTAATTATTGCGTTTTTTAAGCGATTCCGCTCACTTTGCCATTCTAGTTTAACGTACGTCACTATCGCGAGCGTATGTTGGAGTGAGCGCGCAGTGAGCGCACCCTCAATAGATCTAATGTAGATAAATAACACGAGACAAGACGATTACATACTTAGGCTACAAATTAGACACAAAATCTAATTTGTAGTATTATATCATCATCATCTTCATCAGCCCCTATCCATGCATATAGTATTATAATATAATAATATGGTTTTTATTTATAACTTTTAATTTCATGCATTTTTGTAACACGTAGTGGCGAAAGCGTAGTTTTATTTCTTTAGTAATAACTAGTTTGTTTTAATAATTTAATAAGGGAACTCAAAAATGTTATAAGAGAAATTAATAATTTAATAAGTGAAAATAAGGAAAATTTAATAAGGGAATTCTTCAGCGGCTTACAGTAGCTACCTTATCATCATCATCATCATCATCATCAATATCATCATCAGCGTCAGGAAGCCCAACAAAAGTTAACTGATTTCCTTATCGTGGGACCATCTATGGAATATCTCCTTTCTAACAAAAAAGAATAATCTAAATCGGTTCACAATTGGCAAAAATATCGTTGAACAAACGTACACACAAGTATATAATATATAATATTCATTCAATTCTAATTATGGCTCTCTGTAGTTTGATACGAAAATTAATATTGTGCTTTTCAAAGTAATTTGAGATGTGTATATATATTACCCGAAATTCATAACGTAACAAACAATTCATACGTAATTCTACCTTTTATTCAAGACTAGCTGTTGCCTGCAGCTTCGCCCGCGTTACTCAACTCGTATATATCACAGCGTGACGTTATATAGCCTATAGCCTTCAATAATTTTTCAAATCGGACTAGTAGTTTCTGAGATTAGCGCGTTCAAACAAACAAACAAAACTCTTCAGCTTTATAATATTAGTATAGATATGATTTAATTAAATTTTACATAAAAGATGATATACTTGGAACTGCAATTTAGAAACGTGTTTTCGGACTTTGTGCATTACTAATTTCAAAACACGTATCTCTCTCTATCTACCTACGGCTAAAGTATATATATATATAATATATTTAAAAACTTAACTTGACATTTTAAAATAACTAAATAACTAAGGTCAAGTATAAGAATATAAGCGCATGTATTGTTTTTATTAAGTAACGTCAAAATAATATGATTGAATAATGTTTTGGTCTCAATGGATTAAAATGAAAATTTCTTATTTTTGTGAAAGAAGTTTAACAAGAATACCGTAAACTACATTTTCTTTTCTTTCACGCGGGGAAATGCATCCCGCTGGAGAGGGGAGAACTCCCTAGGCGAGTATGTGGGACTCGCTGCAACCGAAATATGGTAAGGACGGCTAGTCAGTCCCTCAAGGGACCGATACGACCTCCACAGAAGGCCGTTCCGCACCACGGAATAACCCCTTCCAACAGGACAGTGCAATGGGGTGAGGTTCTCACCCTCGCCCCTTGTCACGCCTGCTCTTTTGTCCTCTCTTCTTATAAGAGGGGTACAAAGAGCAGCTCCCTTGGCCACGACAAGGCTTGAACCTTGGTGAGGACCGTCTACTACCTGTATAATGTAGTTGAATATACAGTACACATTATGGTAAAATATTAAAATACTATATTGCAAAATATTAAAATGATATACGTAGTTAGAATTCGTCCTTAAGATCTAGGAAACATTATAAATACCACAATGAATAATGAATAAATATGCAAACAAACGTTAGGTTATCAGTTACTTCGTGTTGTTTAATATTATAATATCTACTAGCTGTTGCACGCAGCTTCGCCCGCGTTATCTTAGGTTTACAGCCGTATACGGATTGATGATGATTATTTTTATAGCCTAAGTTACTCCTTATAACATCAGCTATCTATCAGTGAAAGTCCTGTCAAAATTGGCCCAGCCGTTTCAGAGATAAGCCGGAACAAACAGACAGACAAAAATAGTAAAAAAAGCTATTTTGGTATATGTCCCGTGTATGCATCCATATGCATTCAATAAAAAACGGTTCTTTTAATATTACAAACATACACTCCAATTTTATTTATCTGTAGCTAGTCTTGTATTTATAGGCTGCATCTTAAAAACCTTTCTTAGGGGATGCCTACGTCATAGTAGATTTATGCATGCAAAGTCTCAGCCTGATCGGTTTAAAATTTACAAAGTTTCATACAAACCTTGACGACCTCTGTGGCTCAGTGGTAAGCGCGTTGGCGCTCAAGCCGGAGGTTGCGGGTTCGAATCCCGCCTGGGAACAAAAATATTTTCTATGTTCCTGGGTCATGGATGTGTATTAAATATGTGTATAATATAATAAAAATCTTAAATATATGTATAGTATAAAAGTATTAAATATATTTCCGTTGTCTGGTACCCGTAACACAAGTTCTTCGAGAACTTACCACGGGACCAGATTGACGTGGTGTGAAAGCGTCCATAGATATTATTATTTATTATATTAACTTTCATCCCCTATTTTATCCCCTTGGGGGAAGATTTAATCAAAATTCTTTCTTAAGGGAAGCCTACGTCATAACATCTACCTGCATGCCAAATTTCAGCCCGATTCGTCCAGTGGTTTGGGCTGTGCGTTAATAGATCACTATGTCAGTCAGTCACCTTTGAGTTACTTATATACATTTAGATATTGACAAGTTAATGAAATTTTATGTAATAAGGTTTCAATCACTTTAAAAAGAACACATTAATAGCAACTTTTAAGAGTGCCATGATGCTTTGCAGTCGAATTGGGCCGGCACGACCGGGGTGGTATCTCTCGCTCATATAATACTTTCACGTTTTGTGCGGTTTGTGAGTTTCCGGTGGTCTATTGGGGGGATAGGGAAAAGGAGAGCAACGCATCTACATAATCTCTGCTTGTGCGTATGTGTATAGGCGTCGATAGTCAGCATTCGTGAAAAAGCTTTGACTGCTCGTTTGCCCTCCTTGCTATAAAAAATAACAAATAAAATCTCCTTTAGTATAATAATATTAGATAGCTAGTTATCGACGATGAGAGACTTGTTGAAAACGATATTATACGATCGCCCGAGGGCGTAACAATATCAGGAATATTCGATAATTGGTTTTGTACCGTCAACATTAAAAGTAGTAGATAATATAATATAATAATATATATGGACGCTTTCACACCACGTCAATCTGGTCCCGTGGTAAGTTCTGGAAGAACTTGTGTTACGGGTGCCAGACAACGGAAATATATTTAATACTTTTATACTATACATATATTTAAGATTTTTATTATATAATACATATATTTAATACACATCCATGACCCAGGAACACAGAAAATATTATTGTTCCCTGGCGGAATTCGAACCCGCAACCTCTGGCTTGCGGGTTCGAATCCCGCCATGAATATGGTTTAATAAATTATGTTAGTTGGATAGGCAAACGTACAAACTAGCCACATGATGGTAAGTGGTCAGCGTCACCCATGAACTAGCCCCGGAAACTTCACGTGTTGCCTTTTCTGATGTGTAAGTTTCTGTACCAGTAATTACACTTGTCTTGCCTTTGCCCTTCTCTTCGCAACACAGCTAAACTGTTTTACAGAAGAAACAAGCAGGATGGTGTCTAGTGGTACCTATGTAGATGGGAGCACAAGCCCATCCATTCCGCCGGTCAAATGGGCACAAACAAAAGAAGTTAGTATATTTTCATTATTTATTTACCTTTTTGTAGCTGTACCTAAGATGTATTTTATAATATATGTAAATAATATCAACCCTTATATGTCCCACTGCAGGGCATGAGGTCTCCTCGTCGAAATCAGGCGAGGAGTGCTGGGCCATAGTTCACCAAGGCGCTGGTCCAATGCAGGTTGGTAAACTTCACACACCTTCAAAGACATTTAATCTCATCAGGCAAGTTTTCTCACGAAGTTTCCTTCACCGGTAAGCTAGTGATGGTCACAATATGTTCAGATGAACATAGATATTTAGAAAAACCAATTTCTAGGAATCACAGGGGGGCTAGGATCAAACTCGTACCTCTCGGTTCTCACTCACTCGCTCGGGCCGAGCCCATACCCACCAGGCCATCGTCGCTCATGTATTTTAAGGTTATAAAAAAACCCTTAAGGCCCTACTATTAATATTGATTTAGATAAAATATATACCTAGAGTAGTTTCACACATCAAACGCATTCGCTGTCTGGATAGGAAATAATTATAATACAATTATCATCTTTTAACAATTTTATTTTATTCAAGTAAATAAAGTCTATTCATAAATGATCAATAACGTAGGTCAGTGCTTTCTTTCTAGTTAAAAAAAAAACATCATCCGACGTTTTTTTTATGTCATAACGACGTACATATAAAAATTTTGAGCCCTGTGTGCTTGTCTTCTTCAAAACTCTGCTCGAGTATTAAGCCTTATTTCATATTATTATATAATATACGCTAACATAATGCAGGGAGAAATTAATACGCTGTCAAAGATTTTTGATTTTGCACCGCGCGCATTTTCACTAGTTTTTTTTGAGCAGGATAAGCAACTTAATACAGAAATAAGTTGGCTGATCTAGTTTTGTTTTTATTTTTATTTTTTTCGCTTTCGCTGGGGAATGCATTTAACGTTGCATGCAATGCAATATTTAGGCATACCACTGGGTCCAGGGGGGCCCGGGGGTTATATGGGACTCTCTGCGCCCGAGAAGATGGTAAGGTGGACGCAGACTCTACCCACTAAACCCCAGCAGTGTTCTCCTCGTCGTCTGGGTGACCCAGAGAGGGAGCTGTGGACGTCCGCACCGGGCTGCAATGGTGTGCCATCCGGCACTCTTCTTTAGAGGTGGAGGGTGACGTCCCCTCCTCCATCTCCGCTTAAGGCACCCTGAACTCATAAGAGTGCCTTATAGCACGGACATTACGCGAATCCCCCGTTCGGCCGCGCGTAGGTCCCTTACGGCGGTGCGACCGCCTGTTGCCGCCGCGCTCTCCTGCGGGAAGAGGTGCCAGTGCGCTCCCTCTCCCGCTCCGCCTCCTCCTTCTGCGATATCACGTCCTCGCAGAAGGAGAGGACCACCTGCCATGTGCTCTCACTGACGGTCATCGCTCGGATGACCGCAGAGAGCGACAGGTCCGCACCAATCTCAGCGATGTGCCTCCACTGATGCTGGGTACTCCGCCTGGGTGTGGTCTGCAGTGTCTTCACTGCTGTCGCAGTGATAACACCCTGGCGAGTCAACGAACCCCGAAACAGCCGTGCCCCGTCAGGATCTGTGCAAGGTGGAGTTTCGTTTGACCTCGTCCAAGTTCATGCGCAACGATCACCACTTACGATTATGCTACTCTTCTATCAATTTCAAATTTGCCTATTCAACTATCATAAAAAACCGTACCATTTATTTCATTAACTCTAACGATGTTACAAAAATCTTCGAATCTCTGTTCTGCTTTGGTGAATCGTTACGTAGCAGCGAAGGTCTGGGTAAGGTCTGGGTAGTAGCTACTAATCCATAACCACATTTTACGCCTCAACAACTTGCATCGTGGTTTCTGATATATACCTGGTGAAACAGGATTTTTTATCCACTATGAATTATAATGAAACAACTTTTACGGATTCTACAGTGATTTACTTAGATTTTTACATGCCCGACGTTTTGTATACTTTACAGTTTACAGCATCCATGTTCACGAGTGGTCACGGGCATGTAAAAGTCTTAATAAACCGCGATAAAATCCGTAAAAATTGTTTCATTATGAATTATAATGAAACAACTTTTACGGATTCTACAGTGATTTACTTAGATTTTTACATGCCCGACGTTTTGTATACTTTACAGTTTACAGCAACCATGTTCACGAGTGGTCACGGGCATGTAAAAGTCTTAATAAACCGCGATAAAATCCGTAAAAATTGTTTCATTATGAATTATAATGAAACAACTTTTACGGATTCTACAGCAATTTACTTAGATTTTTACATGCCCGGCGTTTTGTATACTTTACAGTTTACAGCAACTATGTTCACCAGTGGTCACGGGCTTGTAAAAGTCTTAATAAACCGCGATAAAATCCGTAAAAATTGTTTCATTATTATGAGTGTAATTTGCGTAAACAGTACAAATCCAGTATGAATATTTTGAAGTCAACTGTATGTTAAAAGAACAACATCACTCTATTCTTGTTAGACCTTGTTTTATTGTGGAAATTCTTTGGGATTGTCCCCGGGATATGCGGGACTCGCCCCCTCCCACAGCTACCACCCGGAGTTGCACTAAAAACCACTGCAGGTTGCTTTCAGCCGCTTCAAGGGGAGTGTTCCGGACCTGACGAGCATAGAACATCTCCGTGAAGCTGGTTCCCTCAAAAGTTCCGACAACTTGAAGCACCCCCGCCGACGCCGGAACTTTTCTAATTCTTGTTATACCTACTTCAAGTAGTAGTAGACTTCCGGTAATTCACTCGTATGTAATACAACCTTGGACAGTGTGTTTGCATAGGATAGGATACTACCTAGAACGCCCACGTTCATACGACCAACCCATTGCCTCTACAATATGTACAAGGAATTGTTTTTACTATCACGGTCGATTCATTAAGTCGCTTAATTATTATGTTAACCTACAACGTAATCAGGTTTCAGTTCATAGATCATTTCCTTTAGACGTGGAAAGTAATTGATAACAGAAAAAAATAACGTTTCTACGAATATTGTGTTAGAATAGAACAAAATGAACCTTGCATTGAAACCAATAATAAGCCTATTTTATTCAACTGAATGAAAAAGAAATGAAAATGAGTTAACAATAAATCAATTATAATATTTGTCAATACACTTACCATAATTATATCTTTGTTTTACGATTCACGGTAACGATGAAGGTTTATTTTACAATATCATACCTTGTTCATTCAGGTTTATCAGAACTAAATCAATATTGAATAACCACTTGATGTTAAGATATTTAAATGCGTATGTCGGTACTTTTTTTTTATATAAGAGGGGGCAAACGGATAGTTGGTTCACCTGATGGTAAGTGAAGAGCGACATCCACAGACACCCGCTACACCAGTAGATTACCAGGTGCGTTGCCGGCCTTTCAGATATGAGTATGCTCTTTTGTTGAAGGTCCCTAAGTCGTACCGGTTCGGAAACACCGTAGGTGGCAGCTGATTCCATATATTGGTCGAGCGAGGCAGTAAATGCCGTAAAAATCGAGTTGTTTTGGATTTCCGGACATGGAGATCGTGTGGGTGAAATTTGGAGTTTTTTCGCGATTTCCGGTGGTGGAATTCTGCTGCAGGTATTAGTCCGAACAATTCCACAGAAGACTCACCGTGGTAGATGCGGTAGAAGATGCAGAGCGATCCGACATCTCTACGCAGCGCCAAAGAGTCAAGCCGCAGATAACAGATATAATATTGCAGATAACATTGTTGTCGACTTGTCGAATTGTCGATTGTTGAATGCGGTCAAATGGAAGGAGCTGATTTTGGGGCGCTCCAGCCCAGAGGTGAGAGCAGTATTCCATGTGAGTACACTACTTCTTCTTCTTCAATATTAACTTCCTCAAGGATTTGCCAATGTCAAGTCGGTACTATTTCAACGAAACAACAGAAGAACACAACAACAACAATAACAGAATAATATATATTTTTTTTCTAAAAAAAATCTTTTGTTATATATATTCCTTTGTATATATTTTTTTTTTGCTTTAATCTAAAATACTAATTCCAATACCATAACAATTAACAACTGACAAAGCTAGGTTTTGTTTTGTGTCTATGCTTATAAGTTCGCCCCTAACCTAACCCACCAGGTACATTATTGTATACAAGGAAAATATATTTCCTCTGAATACATAATACGTTTATGTGTATAAAATCTATTTTGTATCCCGACTTAAGGGAAATTATTCAGAATCAACTAAGTAGAGCTAGGCACTACCTACTAATATTATAAACGCGAAAGTTTGTTAGAAGATTTTCATGAAATTTTACAATAATGTAACTAATATATCAAAACAACATATTGTAGGTAATAATTTATCCCTGTACTCCCACGGGAATGGGAAGTACGCGGGTAAAACCACGGGACGCTAACGTATACAGAAGTACGGTTACGAACCGATGAAAGTGATGACGATTACTCGACCAAAATATCAACAAGCAATTATACATTCAAGTTACACGACAACGGTCTAGTTGAGGTCCGGGTTCGATCCTGATCCCTTTGATGCCCAGAAATGGGTTTATCAAAATTTATACGTGCACCTGAACACGAGACCATCGCTCGCTCACCGGTGAATGAAAAATCAGGAGGAAACCTGCATGCCTGATGAGATTAAAAGTCTTTGAAGGTGTGTGAAGTTCACCAACCCGCATTGGGCCAGCACATCGGTGAACTATGACCCAAAAACCCTGCTCGCCTGATTGAGGTGGAGACACGTGCCCAGCCACAGTGGGACATATAAGGGTTGATTTTATTATGTAATATAATTATTATATTATATATAATATAATTATTATATTAGATACATAACAAAATGTAATAATCATATCATTAAATTATATTTTTATTACGAACTAGTTATTGATAGGTTTGTTTAGGTTGATATTAAAGAAAAAATATGGTAAGTACCATAAAACGAAAACGCATTTAAGTTTGTTTATTACTATTTACTATCACACAGGTTTCATAGAGGATCTAAAGGAGCGTTAAAATTTAACTTGAGAATTCTTTGATCTTTCCTGAGCGGGGATAACTCTTGAGTCTTCAAGGTTCGAAAGAATACAATTAAAGTTAGTAGTTGCCGCGCTATATTCCTTGGCGCACGCGCCATATGCAACCTATTGAATTTATTTTAAATTTAGAGGTTGCCATAATATTATTATTATTAATAAATTTGAAATTCGAACTATTGCTATAGATCGAAGTCGATTTTAACCGTTAGCATTTAAATTTCGCGCGCGAAGTTGGCGAAATTTTAGTGTTGCAAGCTGAATAATTGAGTTAAAAAGTTTTTAATTACCAGTAAGTTACTTTTTATTATTATTGTTATATATTATAAGATTTATTGTATTACATTAAGTTATTTATACTGTCAATTTTTAATTTTATAGTTTCATACAATTATGCAGTATGTGTGTATGTCATTAAACAAAGTTAATGAAAAACTTTTTTTAGATTTAACCATTTTTACTATTTACATTCTGAATTTAAAAATACTCAAAGTAACATCCAACTATATGAAAATAAATTCATCCCCAGCTAATTTTATTTAAATTTTAAAGTGATAAAGGATATTTTAAAGTAATATTCTTACATACATACATATACTTTTATATTATTACAGCGTAGTAAAAGAAATATCATTAAATGTAAAGAAGTATTTAATTTAAGGTTTTAATTAAAACTTGTTTTTCGTGTATAATGTCGAGTGCGTGCGTGTTCTTTCCCATGGTTCGTCATCTTCGTGCCGCTTAAACTTTTCGGATATTACTCTTGTCAACGGGAATATAGTAGGAGAGACAGGGTTTCTAAATTTTATGATAATACAAAAATAAAAACCGTTCCATCGTAAGTCAAAATACTCACAGGGATCGTGCAATCTTGATTAATGGATATAACTAGGTAAATCCATTTCACATATATATCCACAATATGTTTAGTAATTTTAATTTCATTTCTTATTTATTTACATACAAATCGATACGCAAGTTTTAATAAGAAAATATTTTAACTTATTTCGAGCTTCATAGTTACATTAATCTCCTTGTTTTGTTTTCAAACGATGAAAGCCTTTGTACAAAAGGCTTCACGTTATAAGCTATTATCCCTGTTTTATCTGTCTGACGCATAGTTAAGGAATCCGGTTTCAAGAACGGCTGTAAGCTTGCTACGAGAATTGATAAAGGATATTTCATTAGACGGAAGGAAGTTATTCATAAAAGCTTCCAAAGCTCTCTTGAAGCTAGAAGAACTTCTTCACTTCACAGTAAACATTTTGAGCTTATGGGATCATTCTCAACATTAATTTCATAAATAAAATAACTGTACAGTGTAAGTGTGACTAAGTAGATTAAATAAAATCGAGAAGTCAAAAGTAAAGCTAGGTAAACAGGTCACCCGACCCAAATCAGATGACCTATTTACCTACTACTAAAAACATATTCATGTATTCGTATACTATGTAAATAATGTTGATTCCCGGCTCTTGGTGCCATATTTATTTTTTCAGAAGTCTTAATTTGCATTTTTACGTGTAACCCTGACTCGTGGGTGCGTGAAACTTACAATTAAGAATTTATATTTCCTGAATCTGACACAAAGCGTGTAATTTAGAACACGAGTCGGTAAATAAATATTTAATAAAACTCACTCAGAGTTTGTGTATAACAAGGTGTAACAATGTTTTTGCAGTCCAAAGAGTAAATAATAAATTATTACTGGCTGAATAGCGCTAACCCCTTGCTTCAATGGAGGGAAAAAAACAAAAGGCTTACTCATGTGGACAAGCGAGGCTCTGCGTTAAAATAGGAATAAAAGTTAAAGTAAGTTGTTGTGTGGGCCTTATTTTTGTAAGCCAAAATCATCGACATTTACATTATAGGGTTATTCTTAAGTAAGTAGCAAAATTGATTATTCTTTGTATTATAAGTAAGCAAACAGGTGCGCGCCATTAAGACCTCCCCCCATTATACTGGTAATCTATTTATAATTATAATATGCTACACATCTATTATTGGTAAATCAATATGCCACTCCCACACTGTATTGCTTTATAGTTGATTATCAATATACAGCGACTCGCGTAGGGTTTTTCCGTTATGAATTCAGACAATAAGTAACTCCTTATAACATCAGCTTTCTTCCAGTGAAAGTCCTGTCAAAATCGACCCTGCCATTTTGGAGATTAGCCAGAAACAGACATATATTTTTTATGTTATTTTGATATAATATGTACCGTGTTTACATTAAGTGAAAAGCGGTTATTTTAATAATAGTAACAGACACTCCAATTTTATTTATCTGTATCGATTACGAACACATTGTAACTGAGCTTACTGTAATCAAGAATTAAACCAATACATATACATTGTTATATGTAAAACACAAACACAATACTACAATACCTACAAGATTTTGTCAATTTACTAAAACGTCTACTTAATGTATTGTAATTGGTCTTAACATTACTTTTACAAAAATTTCCGGTAATTATTAATGATATTTGGGGTCGTTGTCCAAGGTGTCATGTTACTTTATTTTCTTAATACTTATGTTTTTAATGGATATATTATAAACAATTTAATGTACAACTTGGCAAAAAAGAGTATGACGTGGTGACAGGTGGAACTAAATATTTTACTAAATGGAAACCTATGCTGTTGATAATACTTGGCCGACAAATACTAGATTTTAAGTAAAGCTTAGTGTTTCACATTTATTTTTAACGATTTGATTAAATTATCTTACTGATTTTCCATATTATGATGAGACCTAAGTGAAAGTGGCGCCCTCATTTTTTCCATACTCTTTTTTGCCAAGCTGGAGGTGCCTGAATTTCTTTTATTTCGCTTTTTTAACTTAACATTATATTCGAATGATATTTTATTTAAGCAATACCGAAAATGGATTTATCGTATTTAATTTTAATATTATGCGAGTTCAAAAGAAGTTTCAAGACCTTTGTGCCTCAATGGTAAGCGCGTTGGCACTCAAGCCGGAGTTTGCGGGTTCAAATCCCGCCAGGGAAATAACATATTTTCTGTGTTCCTGGGTCATGAATGTGTATTATTAAATTTGTATATTGTATAATAAAATTTTTTAATATATGTAAAGTATAAAAAAGTATTGAATATATTTTTATTGTCTGGTACCCGTAACACGAGTTCTTCGAGAACTTACCACGGGAACAGATTATCGTGGTGTAAAAGCGTCTTTAAATATTATTATTAAAATAAAGATATAATTAAAAATAAGCAAGCGTCTATCTAGTCTCTTACTTCAGATGAGCATATAGGCTATAATTTACTACTATACAACTCCTACGGGAATGGGAAGTACACGGGTGAAAAAAACCAAGTGTAATTTACAGAAGCTCTGTTTCGTTGTTAGTTATAACGAATACTCGACGACTAAATGACCTTTACCTCCATGAAACCAGACGGGGGTATTAGGGTATATAGGGTCATAAATTACCTACACGATGGTCTTATAGGTATTGGCGAACTTAACATAACCTCAGTTTTTTTTATATGTATCAAATGCACAGGTTACCGCAAGACGTTCGTTTTTACCAGCAAGGAAGCAATGTTAACACGTTAACCTAGTCAACACCGCTTTCTTCTTTATTTGGGAAAATTTAGCAAAGGGGAAATGGTCTTAGACATCCCGCGGGGGAGGCGGGACACACCTTGTGGTCCGGTGAAGACGTCCACAGCTCCCTCGCTGGGTCACCCAGACGACGAGGAAAACACCGCTGGGGTTTAGTGGGTAGAGTTTACCATCTTTTCTGGCGCAGAGAGTCCCACATAACCCCCGGGCTCCCTCGGGCCCGGTGGTATGCATAAGAGCTTTCCCCAGCGTGAAAAAAACTAATGCCGCCTTTGGTGACGTGCGCCGGATCTGTTGAGCAACAGGGCACTAGGTTTAAAGTACCGGACCTCTCAAGTAGTATAACTACTAGAAACATAGCTACTAAAGACTGCCGGTAATTTACAAGGAAATAAATATAAAAATGTTTGAATTACAAAACAACCCTCGATAAAGCAGCTAAGTACCAGGTACTCCGGGTAATACGCAAAATAGTTTGACATTGAAAAGTGAACGAGACGCGCAATTCGCAGCGCGAAACTAGTTCTTGCGGGTCAATATCCGTAGCATTATTATAATTAGTCAAATGGACGGCTTTATGCATGTAAGGACCAATTACGCTATTATAAAATCTATTTATCGCAATCCAGGGCATTAGATAAAAAACAGATTCAGACCCCTAAATGATCACTATCATATGTGTGAGATTTGCTAATAAGTCATAATACACGTTTATATACGGTGAAGATACATTACAAATACATTATTTCGTTCGTTTTGCAAACAAAATATCAAACACAATGACATATTATGAGACATTTATCAAAAGTTTTTTATTAAATTTCAGTGTTTGCATGCATGTAGGTATGTGTGTTTAGTTCGGAAATAAATGCTTTGCTAATAAAGTGACGACATTCTACATCCAATATTATGTCGGATAGCAAAGATGGCAGAAGCTCATTTTTCACTATTAATTAATGAATTATTTATTTTCCAGTCTAATAAACGAGGAAAGAGATTCTATTATAACATTTTAAAATAATTAATAATAATACCAACTTTAATAAATTACGGTCGGATGGAGACCGCTGTAAGGTCATCGGTATAAAATAACCAGTCAAAGAATACAATCCTACTGTTTAATTCTTCATCAGCAATCAGGCGAAGAGAACAAATGTTGAAGCGAAGATCATCATGGCCATCATGCGGGATGACCATGACGAACTTTGGTCATCACGGATGGAAAACTTCACCTTGGCTGTTGATTAAATGGCATAGGCTATTGTACAAAGTATAAATGTATAGCCAACTTATTTGACCCTTGTGACTCTGTTGGGAGCGAGTCTTTTCCCGGAAATCTAAACGATGAGACAACAAGATAATATAATATGCCTAGCCCATTGCGACTCAAAGACTTTTAATAACATCAATATGTATACAAGTCTCTTAATGTAAACACAAGGAAATATAGAAAAACAATTTTTCAGGGGCGGGGAAAACTGTTATATATTTGAAAACACAAAAACATTAATTTTATTATTAATAATAATAATAATAATAATCTATGGACGCTTTCACACCACGTCAATCTGGTCCCGTGGTAAGTTCTCGAAGATCTTGTGTTACGGGTCTGGTACCCGTTAGAATCTTTGCACTGATTTTGATTCCTGAACTAGAGTTGTAGAAGATGTTTCAGAAAGAGTAGTCAAAAATGGAAAAGCTAATGATTCAATATCGCGATAGTCAATAGTGCTTATCGATTATAATAATAATAATATAATAATAATATCTATGGACGCTTTACACCACGTTAATCTGGTTCCGTGGTAAGTTCTGGAAGAACTTGTGTTACGGGTACCAGACAACGGAAATATATTTAATAATTTTATACTATACATATATTTAAGATTTTTATTATATAATACACATATTTAATACACATCCATGACCCAGGAACACAGAAAATATTTTTGTTCCCTGGAGGGATTCGAACCCGCAACCTCCGGGCTTGAGCGCCAACGCGCTTACCACTGAGCCACAGAGGTCGTCATACTTTTATATACGTTATATTTATAGAAGTTTTACAGCTATTATTATTTATATGCTTTGTTTGGCCTAATCTAGAAAACTAGACATGCTGACATTAAATTTAGCATATCTACCTAAAACAATTTTAAAATATTTAAAAACATAATCTACTTACAATTACCTAATATTGGATATACCAAAAAAGCAAAGCTGTAATGTTTTAATCACTACTATCGCATAACGCCATCACTCCTTTCACTTTCTGTACGCGCTATACGAAGTTCATGGTCATGCAGTTTTTCTCTCTTAAAGTAACGTGCGAGTATTTAAAAAACTTAGATTTTATGATATGGCCACGGTAAAAAACGCTACAAAAATGATATTTTTTTTTAATAAAAAAAATAAAAAAAAATTGAATTAAAAAATTTAAAAGTAACAATAATTATTTATTAATACAAAACGGCATGGTTTCAGACGTAGGTTATAGTTAAGCTACAACGAGTTATTGGCTGTCACTTTGACACTTCCAAGTTTCGGTCAAGCACATGTCAAGCATAAAAATAAAAAATCCTAGATTATTGAACATGGCATGTCTGACAAGATAACGAGGGTAATCACTATATTACGAAATAAAGATTGATTGATGTAAAAAATTTTTTATTTTATTTGACCAACATGTTCCTATTAAATAGTTAATTAGGTTTTAATGTAAGGTTATTATAAGGATTTCTTATTACAAGAAGATTATATTGAGAACATCATAGGTCATATAAATGTGATTACTACCACAACATACTACCAACATATTATGTAATAAAGATTTAAAAATGTATTTCATATAAAAAAGTCGACTGTTTCCCAGTATTACAGTGCTTTTATTATAATTTGTTTTGTTTTGCCACAAGAACAGATAATTATATCACAGTTATTACGCAGTACAATGAATATTATTTTTTTAAACGAAGTTAGTTAAACTGCGATATTTTATCTGAAAGGTCCTATCCGGCTTAGGAATAACTAGGTCAGCTAGTTTGACCCAACACAGTCGGTCCTGAAATCGTATTTGCTTGGTAAAAGGAACAACACGTTGCATAAATTGTGAGCAAATTTTATGAAAAAAAAAACCATTTTTATTTGGTGTACGCTTTAAAACCCAACCAAACGCTAACCAAACTTACATTTAAATATTTATAAACAGAATAATATTGTTATAGAGAACTCTATAAACAAATTAACTACTAAAGGCTATTGATATATTATATAATAATAGACTGTATTGAGAGCCAAAATATATTACATATACATAATATTATGTTACATAAAAACCTCCCACAATAAATAATACAAAAATGGTTTTCTAAAGTTTTTTTTTGGGATGGCGTCTTTAAGATTTCCTAAGCTAAATATTACATATTTTGGAATACAGAGTGTATTTTTTTATGTCAAGGAGGCAACTGAGCAATCGGAGCCTTATGGTGACACGCACAACCAAAAGTTATGCAGATGCGTTGCCCTCCTTTTCCCTATCCCCAAATGGGCCACCGGAAACTGACAAACCGCACGAAACCCGACAGCGTAGCTGTTACTTGACGCCGGTGTTATGTGAGCGAGAGGTACCAGCCCGGTCGTGCAGGCTCAATTCGGCTGCAAAGCAGCATGACACTACCTCTTACTACTATACCTATACTAGTTACAAGACCATCTGATCCTATCTGATCACAACTACATTGTCAATGATATTATATAATATTTATGTTGCAAGTTCATGGGATAACTCCATCGAATAGACTTAAAGGCAAAGGAAAGTTTAGATATCCATCTAACAAAAATCATAATAAATAATTCCAAGAAAACCCATAGAAAATACTTCACGTGTTCAATACTAATTGTTATAACATAATATCTATATCTTACCAATATAAGCATAATATTGTCACCGAGATTAAGTCACAGATTAGACAACAGTCTATTGTCTAATCTGTGACTTAAGCTCGGTTTACCGATTGAGCTTAAAGGCCATTAGGCCAAAAAGTCTAGCCCTTCCGAAAAAAAAGACAATAGTTACTAAGTAACTTTAGGGAATAACTCGCGTTTATATGAAAGGAATGAATAAACAACAGTTTGTAAGACCTTCGCACGTGTTCATTAATTTCGCACGTATTCGAAACAGTTGGTTTTAACCTCGTTACACATCAAACATACCTTCTGGCATTCTAAACAAGGAAGATCAAGGATTAATGTATGATAATGATTATTGGCCCTGTAGAGGTTAATATTTGACTGTATTCTGACAATGATTTTTTAAATATAATATTTCATTACATGTTTTGGTCCACTATAGAATTTTAAAAATGTTTCTACTGATTTTACAATAACAAATGGGATAATTGTAGTTAAATTCTAGAAGACATTTCAGTTTATATAGAGTTTAATATAAATAGTTTAAATATAGATAAACATAATTATCTATACAAATCCATTGGATATCACCCCTAGTTTACTACTAGTTTGTACTAGCAAAACAGTCGATGTCTTTCTATTCAAGTCCATTGGTCAACTGATATCTATTTATTCCGAAGCATAAAATATATTTCCAATATTCGATAAAACTTTAATAGTCATTACTTTTTATACTCATTATTCTACCTTGCAGCATGTGAAAATATCAATCTTAACAATTGTTTTACAAAAAAATCATTGAAGATATTTAGTAAGTTATTATTTAGTAAGAGGTAGTGCCATGCTGCTTTGCAGCCGCTATGGGCCGGTACGACCGGGGTGGTACTGGTACATACCTCTCGCTCACGTAATACAGGCGTAAACTGACAGCTACGCCGTTGCGTTTCTTGCGGTTTGTGAATTTCCAGTGGCCCATTGGGGGGATAGGGAAAAGGAGGGAAATGCATCTGTTCCTGGTTGTGCAAATGTGTATGGGCGTCTATGGTCGCCAAATTTCTCGTTTGCCCTCCTATGCTATAAAAAAAGATTTATTCTGTCTTGCCACGAAAACTTTACGCTAAAGTTGTAAATGTAGAGAATTTGCAATTAATTCAAAATTACGTCGTACTAACGGCCATGAGAGTCGTGAGCTTTTGGGCTCATCAAATATGAAATTTAGTAAAATTTCGAAAACTTTCAATCCACTTCTTTGTACCTAGCGAACATGACAACTATGTAAATTCAAGGCTTTACTATACTATGAAACTGACCATAGTTAGGTAATTAGAAGCGCATATTTAACAAATACTAATTGTACTTCCTTCCTCAAACGGTCATATTTATTAAAAGTGTGAATTTGCCAATGACATGAGAACTAACAATATTACAAACAGTAAATTTGCGAGTAAGGAATAAAAATGCAATATGATATGCAAATTGCAAGTCGGGACCCGTCGTCTTGGCGTTCATTGAGGGAGGTCGTTCAGTGGCCGGACAAATGCTGATGATGATGAACAAAATTAGTTTGGATGAAACCAAGAAGTATGGCGCGTGTCGCATCTTAACCCGAAATACTAATCATATCCACCTTTGCAGCTATGGATACAGATTAATAATAATGATGATAGCCCAATACTAAATATATTTAAAACATATAGTATTATGTTATACAGAGTGGATTTTTGAGACGGACCACCGGAAACTCACAAACTGCAGGAAACGCGACAGCTTAGCTGTCACTTGCCGCCGGTTATGTAAGTGCGAAGTACCATACCGGTCTTGCCGGCCCAAGTCGGCTGCATAGCAGCATGGCGCCACTTCTTACAAAAGAAAAGTATTCATAAGAATTGCTATCTATCATCACGTAGATCTTTTGCGTGTTTGCTTAACCTAAAGACGTGACCACAAATAAGAATATCAAAATCTACTACTAACATTAAAATTTACTGATGATGAATTATAATTAGTTTGGATGAAACCAAGAAGTATGGCGCGTGTCGCATTTAACCCGAAATACTAATCATATCCACCTTTGCAGCTATGGATACAGATTAATAATAATGATGATAGCCCAATACTAAATATATTTAAAACATATAGTATTATGTTATACAGAGTGGATTTTTGAGACGGACCACCGGAAACTCACAAACTGCAGGAAACGCGACAGCTTAGCTGTCACTTGCCGCCGATTATGTAAGTGCGAAGTACCATACCGGTCTTGCCGGCCCAAGTCGGCTGCATAGCAGCATGGCGCCACTTCTTACAAAAGAAAAGTATTCATAAGAATTGCTATCTATCATCACGTAGATCTTTTGCGTGTTTGCTTAACCTAAAGACGTGACCACAAATAAGAATATCAAAATCTACTACTAACATTAAAATTTACTTCCTTAATCAATTATAATATTTCCCATTGTTTTATTACTTAAGGAAGTAAACATACTAGAGTTTAAATGTGATACGTTATATTATACTTGTAACTGTCTCGTGAGTCGTGTGTTAGCTTTGGCGTGCTACGCCAAAGTTTAATAATGTCTTTGTCAAGGCTTATATCAGTAGCAAGGTTAAGGTCTGTGACCTTTGATTTAATCAGTCTCAAATAAGTCTACTGTTTGTCATTACTGATACTTATTCTCAATACTTTATTTTTGATTTGATTGCTAAATGTGATCAGAAACTTGATGAGAAAATTAGAGTTGAAAACGATTAACGTTAATTCAATCAATATTTTAAATTTATAAGTAATATTAAAATAATTTCTTAATTACATAAAAAAATTAGGGCTGTAAACAATGATAATCAGCAACGCAATAAGCGTTAATCAGCAACGCTTATTGTTTGAATTATCAATTTGCCCACTCCAGTGTCATGTCACGATACTACCGGACACGACGGTTGTTATCGTGATGTCTGAATGTTCGTTTGCATAATTTTATTACTAGTTGTTGCCTGCGGCTTACGTCGACTCGAATTTACAATATTGCATCGGTTTGCAATGACAGGTTATCCCATCATTCATGATTATCTAGTAATCAAGCTACATATCATTGGCATAAGCGAACGCTTTCTCGAAAGCAGGCGAGGAGGGAAACATAACGAGTTAACAAAGTTCAAACATCCTTAAACAAAAATTAGGAATGTAGCCTATATTCTTAACTTTTCCTAAAAAATCTGAAAATTCTTTGAAATACACTTTCGTGAGGAATAATCATGAGTTTTCTCAACTCATTGACATATTCTTTACTTCTTAATTCGTATTTATCCGTAGAAATCGTATTTTATGATGTCTCGTTTCGTGCGGTTTGTGAATTTCCGGTGGCCCATTGGGGGTATAGGGAAAAGGAGGGCAACACATCTGCATAACTTTTGGTTGTCCGGGTGTATACGGGCGTCGGTAGTCACCAAGGTCCCGACTGCTCGGTTGCCTCCTTAGGACATTAAAAAAGAAAACTAGGTTTTTCGTTTTTAATGTCAATGTTCAAAAGGAACATTTTAATACTCGGAAGACTAAATATACTTAGACTACATTGTTCCGTTTTCGAATTGAGAATACGGAACCAAGATATTATAATTCCGGCTCAGACTAAGATGTCAGTTATATACAAGTGACAGAATTATATAATTTATATTGTGTAATACAGGTTGGATTACACAATATGTGACCTACGTGAACGGAATGACAAGAGGATATTATGTTTAAAGGATACATAAAAGGAAGTAGTCGTATGCACAGTTTTGTGATGATTTTTTTATTGTTGATTTAGTGTATTTTTTGTTATATATGAAAATTACTATTCATATATTCGTACTTTAGTAATTAAACGCATATAGAAGTATGTTATTTCCTGCTCAATGTCAATTCTACGAAACTGGTTTGTCACTAAGGTATAATAAAATGTAAGTATACTGTCTGTACCGTGGCCTTCGTTTTAACCCGCTGCAAGACTTTCAGAACTTTGCATTAGTCGATTCAAAATCCTTTTATATGGAATCAATTATTCGCGTAACATAAAACTATTCATCAACATCATTCTCATCAGCCTTTATCCGTCCACTGCTAAACATAGGCCTCCCTAAATGAACGCCAAGACGACCGATCCCTTACCCTTCGCATCCAACACGGACAGCCCCCTGCACGGAAAAAAATTAAAACTACCTATAGGAAAAGATAAATATATTATAAATAAAATATATATATATTCCTAGGTTTCCTAACATCCTGGCTAAGTCTGAACCTGGATACAAAAAGTAACTGACCAGATTTTTTAAAAATTATATTTAAGATTTGGAATATGTATGTATCTATTAATTATTTTGCCAATGAGCCCAAAATGTATTTCCCATTTTTCATAAGGGAACCCTGTATTACGAACTAGTTTTGAAGTGAAACTTCTTTGCGCGAATGAGGGAAATTTTTTTACGGATGAAACGATACGAAAATGTGCAACGTTTTTGTCCAAGAAGAGGGAGAGAGTGATAGAGACCGATTGAGAGAAAGAGTGAGAAAGGGTAAACGTAGCATGAAGCACATAGCCATGGAGTGAGAGTAGTGTAGTAGTAGATAGTGAGTGAGAAAGATCGAGAAAGAAAGTGAATAGAGCGAACGTCGCATCGCAAGTCTTTGCCAAATAAGTTTCACTTCTGACACATTGTGTACTTTGTACGCACGCCCTTTTTTATGTATAACGGATTTTTTGAGATTGTGGATTACAGAAATACTAATAATACCGCAATAGTGTTCTGTGTTGTGGATACATAATTTTATCTCCTATATCCCAGCAACTTCCATTACAACGAAGGCGATAATGATGAAAAGGAATAAAATGATCATTCATAAATATAAAACATCGCTTACATTTAGATATTTTTAAACGACTTTTTTTTTCTTTTCGGAAGGGCTAGACTTTTCGGCCTGATGGCCTTTAAGCTCAATCGGTACAGTAAGTGAACAGATGGCTCACTTAAGAAATATTCGAAAGGCCCCCCTCCGCGCCCCGCAGGGGGCGCGGTTCATCGCGCGCGCTGCTCGGGAGAGCAGGATTTGGACTAGTGAAATCCGGTTGACGAATCTTTTACGGTTGAATTTAACCTATCATCATGAGGGCCGGCCCTCATCCCTCCCTCTGTAGAGGGAGGCGGGCCACGCGCGGGGTCCCAAGCAATCTAGCGGTAGCGTAGTGCTACCGCTGTTAGTGCGATCTGGGATTGTGTCTACTCGTATCGGATTCGATGACTTCGAAAGGGAGGAGGTTATATTATGTTCGTGTGTGTGTGTATATATATATATATATATATATATATATATATATATATATATATATATATATATATATATATTAATTATGTTCACCGATTTCTCTGTCAATTGTGACCGATTTTCAAAATTCTTTTTTCATTTAAAAGAGTGCACTTCCGAGGTGGTCCCATGATAAGGAAACCAGGATCTGATGAATATCATCCCAGAAAAATCGAGGGGAACTTTCGAAAATCGTAGGAGTAACTAGTGCGTTTAATATTTTTTTAATTAAGTATTTTAAAGCACTACAATTTCATGAACGTCTAGAGTTGATCTGATGATAGAGCTGAAAGACAGTCGAGGGAACTCCTCAACGATTTACAGCAGTAACCTTATGTTTGGGCTTGATTAATTTGTATTGATGAGAACTTTACACCTAGATAAATTATAATGATTATTAGGGGCCTGATGATGAAGACGAAGGACAGTTAAAGGAACTTCTCAGCAGTTTACAGTAGCTACCTTGTGTTTGGACTTAATTAATTTATATTGACGAGAACTTTGCACCCATATGGGTTATAAGTCTCATTATAGGTCTGATGATGGAGTATAGATAGAGAAGGAGTATGAAATGGTAAACGCAAACATTGTAATTAGTAAAATAACAAGTTGATAATAAGTTCTAGGCACAAAAATTAAGGAAACGCAATTATTTTATTATTTTTAGTTTATTTTTTACTTTTTGATGTCGATTTAAATTTTTGTTTAATTTTTTTTTATCAGTATTAGTGCATTCGAATATTTATTACTGTATATGTTTATGAGTCAATTTTTATTGTTATTATTCTATTATATATATTTTTTTGTGTTTATTTAATGTTTATATATAATTATACAAACATTAAATGAGCATGCAAGAATAATATTGTGGTACATTCTAAATTAGAACGCTACCAAGTTAACGGAACTGAGAACTTAGAAATAATAACTCTTGATCCAAATTATAATTTAATCGTATAGATTGTAGTATGATAAATAGAAAGGGATATTAGAATATCCAGTATTCTAACAATGAACTATATATTACTATATTATGTATCATGATCATCAGCTGATGATAGTTAACGTACACTTATCTTACTAATTATTCTAACAATGAACTATATATTACTATATGTATCATGATCATCAGCTGATGATAGTTAACGTACACTTATCTTACTAATAATTATTCTAACAATGAAGTATATATTACTATATGTATCATGATCATCGGCTGATGATAGTTAACGTACACTTATCTGACTAATTTTATACTTACTTACTAGTTATATAATATAAGTTGACCAACAATGGTCTAGTAGGTATGGGCTCGGCCTCTTGAGTGAGAGATCCGGGTTCGATCCTGACCCGTGTGGTGCCATGAAATGGGTTTTTCTATATTTCTGCGTGCACCTGAACATGACTTTAAGACTTCATCGCTTCCTCGCCGGTGAAGGAAAACATCATGAGGAAACCTGTCTGATGAGAAGGTCTTAAGGTTTGTGAAGTTCACCAACCCACATTGGGCCAGCGCATCGGTGAAGTATGGCCCGACACCCTCCTCGCCTGATTTCGAGGAGGAGAACCGTGCCCAGCTGTAGGATATATAAGGGATGACATTATTATTATATACTAGCTGTTGCCCGCAGCTTCGCCCGCGTTAACTTAGATATTCAGCCGTAGATGGATTGATTATGATTATTTTATAGCCTAAGTTACTCCTTAATACTGCTAAGCTATCTGCTAGTGAAAGTCCCGTCAAAATTGGTCCAGACGTCCCGAAGATTAGCCGGAACAAACAGACAGACAGACAGACAAAAATTGTAAAAAAAGGCTGTTTTGGTATATGTACCGTGTATACATCCATATGCATTTAGTAAAAAGCGGTTATTTTAATGTGTAACATTAAACATGTGTAAAATTTAACAGACACTCAAATTTTATTTATCTGTATAGATTATTATTAATATTATGTTTGTTAGCTAACACTTACCTTACTAGTTTTATACTTACTTATTAGTTATATAAAATTAGTTGTGTGTAAGTTACACATCATTTTGATGTGAAACATCTCTTGGCGCGCCTCGACCTCAAACGCCGTGACAGCAAATGGCGTGACTCTGACATGCCGTGATGGGCCCACTATGCTGCTGATCTCTAAACCTTTTGTGTTGACGCACGCGTATGCTGTTTTTTATGTCATAAGGGGCAAACGAGCAGTCGGAGCCTTATGATACCGACGCCCATACACATCCGCACAATCGTTTATGCAGATGCGTTGCCCTCCTTTTCCCTATCTTATTTTCCCAAGGGGCCACCGGAGACTCACAAACCGCACGAAACGCGACAGCATTGCTGTAACTTAACGCCGGTGTTATGTGAGCGATCGGCTGCAATGCAGCATGGCACTACCTCTTACAAGTTTTTATTTTATTTTATATCATCTTTCGTTACAAATTTCATAAATTGCAATATAGATGTGTAGGTACATTTGCGGGCTACCAGCTGTGACTGCTTACTTTTTTACATACCTACAAAAGTATTTCATTATCTTGTAAGACATACTACTGTATCAGGACTAAGCTATTGTTAAAAAAAAGAAAATAAATTCGAAATTTAAAAGAAAATACAAATATTAATATATTTTTAAATCAATGCCATTTTCATGAGGAAACAAAATTTTCGTAATAAAATTAGAATATATTTTTGTTATTAACAAAAGTATGATTTAATTATAACTTATCTTTAATTATTCCCAAGGCTATTATATAATTAATGTCATTAAAATGCTACTTACTTATTATTCTTGTATTATTATTCTTGTATTCTATAGCAGGAAAATAAATAAAAAAATCACGTGAAAATAGAAAATTGACGAAAGCGTAGAAAAACACATAAAGGCCAGGAATTGTTGTAAAAAAATCTTTTAAATTTATAATAATTATTATTATTTCTTTTATATTATAATAATTATTATAAGATCTAGTTATGATATGTTTTTCAACGCTCTTGAGGTGATTAGGTATTTTTATCGCTATTACCAAGACTCAGCTAATAATTATCTCTTTAGTTGTTTTTTTTATATCGACATGTGAAAGCCGCTCCCTAAATGACAATGAACTCTTGTAGTTGCTATTTATCAAATTACCTTTCGTATTATTTTAATCAATAGCTTTCTTTATCCTATCACTTTATCTGCTGCGAGTTCGCCTCCATACTCCATGCTATAAAAAAAAATTGTTACCTACTCTATAAGAAATTGTAATCGATAATAATTTTTGTAAGTCTAGAAATGTATTAATGAGAAAAAAATTATGCACTGACAAGAAATCGAATGCCGAGTATAATTAATAATACATTGCGCGAGTGTTAAAAAAATATTCATGGAATTGTTACATAAAATATTTTCCTTTTCGAGATGTTTTTGTGTTTAAATATTAAAAAAATGCATAAAATGCAAACTTTATTGAAAAATATCATATATATTTCTTGAGTCAACGAGCAAAAATTTCCTGTTAGAAATCATATGTCCCAAAAAGGGTCGGATATGGCTATTGGCTAATGTGGCGAGTACATTTACCTTATCCATTGGCAGTTGGCACGTACCTTATGAGACCAAACTATAAACGTACATTGGCTTTATTATACCCATATTCTAGATACTTCAATAGTCCAAAATGGTGTGATCTACCAAATTTAAATACAATCCTAAAACCAAGTTTAAAACATGTTACACCTTTTAAACTTGGTTACGGATTTACGGAAGTAAATTATAAATTAATAATCACAAAAAATATATTTATTTAAATAGCAATTGTTGTTTGGCCGTGATATAAGTTATGACATGATTACGGCCTATCTAGAACGAGACATATTAAATGTTTTGTCGTCGCCTTCATTGTTGCTTTGTAATTAACAAGCCGCTAACAATGGAATTCATGAATAATTAATTTAGAAGAGGAAATCGACCTAACTTTATAAGTTAATGAACGTAAAAGATTGTCTTCAAAATTACCTATATTTATTATATTATCTTCATAAAATATCCTTAATTTTAAAATCATTTAAAAAAACTTATGAGCCTATTTTATACAATCAAGCTAGTATGCGCGTGGCATAATTAAGGCGGGCCTTTCCCGATAAACGGCATTTTGAATTCTGTTTTATTTAGAAACTGAGCCGATTAAAGTTTTGAAAAAAAAAATATTATTTTACATTCCTTCATCATAATATTTCGGTCGTTCGATACACGATTACTTATACTTTGCTACATTTAAAAAATTGCAAAGATAGGTCAAAATTGAGATGAAAAAACCATTTTATTTGAGTAATATAAGGTTCTGTACAATAAGATTTATACCATTTTAAACCTTGTAGAAAATGTCGTCATTGTCGGTCATTATACATTATTTTTTTATAAATCCCTCCCTTCAGTTAAATAAATATGTGGTTTCACTCGCTGCCAAAGCGCTCGACGCGGTTTCGAGCTCCATACTAAATTAAGTTCTCGGACAGCCTATTAGTTTATTTATTTAAAATATGACCACAAAAAATCGATATTGCTCAATATATTGAGGAGCTCGTGGCTAAGTAATGACAGCCGCATGGATAGATCCATCAGGTTAAGCTACGCTTGTCGGGGTTGCATCAAGACAGGGAGACTCCTCCGTGCCGTTGGTCTCGGCTGTCATTCGTGGATCTTTGTTCGTGGTTACGGGTCGTCAGAACCCCAAAAGTCTGACAACCAGTCTTACCACGGGGTGTCGTACTACCCAGTTTCTGGGATGTGGAGGTCAGATAGTCAGTAGCTCTTTTTAAAATACTGGTATCCAGCTGCATCCGGTTAGAGGAAAAGGCTTGGCAGAAGAAGAATTATCTATACGGATAAACAAAATTGGAGTGTCTGTTTGTAGTATTAAAATAATAGCTTTGTACTAAATGCATATTATGGATGTAAACATGGTACATAATATAAACTAACATAATTACACCAAAATAACATTTTTTTCAATTTTTGTCTATCTGTCTGTCTATTTGTTCCGGCTAATCCCTAAAACGAGTGGGCTGATTTTGATGGGACTCACTAGCAGATGGCGGATGTTATAAGGAGTAACTTAGGCTACAAAAATATATGATCATCATCACTCCGAATACGGCTGCAAATCTAAGTTAACGCGGGCGAAGCTGCGGGCATCAGCTAGTTATCAATAATCGGCGACTATAACGCTTTTAAAGTTTCCCATGCCTTAAGTATACAACAAACTAAATATTTTGTCTAAATGATCAACCTTTTTTCGTCCGTTGCAGGACATTGGTCTCATTCAAAGAATGACAAAATTTAATGTATTCACACGATTTCTATAAATAAAACAAAGATTTGTGTTTTAAATATAGGTAAATAACTTTATAAATTATAAAAGTCAAATATAGAACATTTAAGGCGCAGTAAAAATAAGTGTAAAAGTTAGCACCAGTAAAAATCCTTTATGTTATCAAATTATACATAAATTTTGACCTTTACTTACTATCATTACAGTTCCTTGAAAAAAGCCTTTGCATGGACGAAAATTGGCTGATTGTAAGTACCTATTTATGAAGAGAGTCAACATTTAAAGAAATAACATGTAATAAAAATATTAGACTCACCACGAGAAGGATATTGCATTTTTATGCAATAAAAATCACGTCAAATATTAACATTTTTTTTACGCCGGGAAATGCTCTGAGGTATCCCGCTGGGGAGTGGGTCTTCCCAGGCGAATTAATAATTATTATTGTTTATAAAAAATGTAAAATGCGTTGTAATTAGATAACCAATAAACATGCGTCATATTATATACATTACTGACATTCTTAGATACTGCGTCATACACACCTGCAAATATTGAGCCGGGGTGTTACGATAGGGAATCATTATACCTATTACTAGATTTTGGATGCGGTTTTGCCTGCGTGGACTTAGACTCAAAATCGTATAGCTCTCTTGAGACGCCCAAAGTAGTGTTGAAGAAGCAATAAAGAAGAGTAATTAGTAAAGTAAGCGACCATCGTCGACGTATGGGCTCAGCATCTTGAGTGAGAGGTCCGGGATTTTTTTTTTTTTCCTTTTCCCCGCGGGGGTAAAACCGCCCCACGGGGGAGTTTATTATTCTTTTACCATTCACCCCTGACTTTATCAGAGTCATTATTTACAATTTATTTATTTTTTTACAATTTTTATTTATAAGAAAAAATTACATAATATGTTGCTTATACATTTTTAGAGTAGTTACGCTATTATTTACTTTTTATTACATTTATATTATGATTATTTCTGTTCATTTAATATAATACTGAGATTATTTATACATTTATCCTAATAACACCGGTGATTTACGTTATATGAATTTGTATGAATTTTTGATACATTTGCTGAATAACATTTTTCATATAGGTTTTATTCTTTATATAATATTATGTATGTTTATATAGCTATAGTTTTATTTTTGTTAACATGTTATATAACATTATTTTTACTTTGTGACATTATTTATTTATATCATCCTTTATTTAGTATTTAAATATTAATTACATAATTATATTATTTCTGTCTCTAATTTCTGTTTTATATGCTTTACGCTATTAAATAATAATAATATTTTATACTCATACATAATATTAATAAGCTATTTTTACTAAACACACACTTTTACATTTCTATATTTTATCATACATATTTTACAAATTATACCACTTTAATATAATATAGATACTATTAAGACATTCATAGCATTAATAATTTTATTCGAGGTCCGGGTTCGATCCTGACCCCCGTGGTGTCATGATGAGTTTTCCTAATTTCTACGTGCACCTGAGCATGAGACCATCGCTTGCTCACCGGTGAAAAACCTGCATGCCTGATGAGATTAAAAGTCTGCGAGGGTGTGAAGTTCAACAACCCGCATTGGGCCAGCGCATCGGTGAACTATGGCCCAACACCCTCCTCGCCTGATTTCGAGGAGGAGACCCGATCCCAGCAGTAGGTCATAATGGTTTGATATTATTATGAGTATGAATAAGTAGTAATGTCCAACAGGAGCTTAGTATTAGAACAAATATTATCCTAGTAGGTACTGCATGCAATGTTGTTGTAATAAAACTTTACAATTTTTCACATTTATAATATAAGCAAACTAACTAACTAACAAACTAACAAACTAGTAAATAAAAGTACAATCGGAGTCAGAAGAACAGATAAAATAAGACTAAATAAAATCGGTTGTCTGCAAAGTCGGTTTACTGACGATAGTTGAACGTGACAAAGTCATAAGAAAATGGAACGCCTCAGAGCGAGGTAACGCCGCATACGTCATCGCATACGATGTTTTTTTCGTTCTTGCAACCGGCTCCATCGAATTATAAGACGCTGTCACGTCAAAATTTAACTAAAAGTCCAGTCGGGGCAGACATTTAAATAGAAAAAAATCCGGGGAGCGAATTTTTTTTAAACGTCGGAGGTTCGGGGGGAAGGGGTTGGAAGTATAAAACTCGATTTTTTAACTAATCCCGGTAAAGGATTCGCCGCCATCTAGTTTTAAAGTTATTTTTTTTCGTTTTTCTGAAATAACTCGTTAATTTTCAACTTTAGAGCAAAAATGGCTGTATCCAAAGTTGTTGGAAATTTAATTTCTCACAAGTTTGATCATTATCATTTTTACGCTAGACGTAAAAAAAATTGCTCCCCGGATTTTTTTCTATTTCAGGCTAGTTTTATGTCTGCCCCGACTGGACTATAAATTTAAAGATGTAAAGAGTATGCAAAACACTAAAATGGAAATGGACAGGGCGGGCATATGCTGAGAGAAAAAAAATGAGAAATGGACTAGAGTAATAACAGAGTGGTACCCTAGGGATGGCAGAAAAAAAAGAAGTAAAGGTCGAGAAATAAAACGTTGGGTGCATGACTTTAAAAGAGTTGCCGGCTCAGATTGGACTAGAACTGCGAGAGACAGAGATAGGTGAAAGTCTTTGGAGAAAGACTATATCGAAGGACAAGCTGTTGTTGGAAAAACCGATGGTCAGTAACAAAAATATGAAAGAATGTAAAACATAGTAACAGCAATAAAGGCTAATTACTATTATCATTTTAATATAAGCACACTTTCCATAACATAACATGAAAATTTAACATTTCAGAATCATACATACATGTTCCTAAAGCTTACACAGGCTTAATTGCTGCTTTGACCGACGGTAATTTAGCTCGGTTTGTGGTAACGTTTGAGCTTTGTGCTACACCACAAAATCTGCATGTATATTATGTATTTTTTTTTTTTATGGCATAGTAGGGCAATGAGCAGGCGAAGCCGTTTGGCGACTACCGACGCCCAAACACATCCGCACAACCAAAAATTATGCAGATGCGTTGCCCTCCTTTTCCCTAACCCCCCCCCCCCCCAATGGGCCACCGGAAACTCACAAACCGCACGAAACGCGACAGCATAGTTGTCACTTGACGCCGGTGTTATGTGAGCGAGAGGTACCACCCCGGGCGTGCCGGCCCAATTCGGCTGCTAAGCAGCATGACACTACCTCTTAACAGCTATATTTTTTTTTAACTATATTTTTGAAAATCTACAATTTCATGATTGTAATCGTCAGCTACTGTTAGGTATCTGAGTAGTGTTTTAAAAGATTATGTAGGTATAAGATAAATATAGGATGAATGCGCATCTGTTAATTGTGCTTTTTTATACATATAACATAATAAAATTGCTTACGATGCATAATAAAAAATAATCTTGCAAATGTTACACAGCATCAATATACCTACCAATATACGGTACGGTACCCTGCTTCCAGCGTCGAATCATTGATCTTACGACCATACATCGATCAACGTGGGCGCCGTCAGCCGACACTGTTTTAACCAGTTGTTAACTCAAATCTGTATAGGGCTTTTTTACGCCGGGAAATGCTCTGAGGCCCTGAGGCAAAGTTTCATAAAAAAAACATTAGACGTGAAACTTATTCTATACTAATATTATAAAGCTGAAAAGTTGGTTTATTTGAACGCGCTAATCTCAGGAACTGGTCCGATTTGAAAAATTCTTTCAGTGTTAGATAGCCCATCGAGGAAGGCTATAGACTATATAACATTACGCTGTGACTAATAGGAGCTGAGTAACTCGGGTGAAGATGCAGGCAACAGCTAGTTTAAAATATAAATAAAATTACTGGTGAGATTATACTTGCACGAGTTTCCCGATGCCCTTAAAACTGAGTGGGCGATTCGTTGATGATAAATATGTTTACTTTGAGTTTGAATTCAGCAAATATTTAATTTAATAAATATAACGTTCATCACTATGAGATTTGGAATTTTACATACATCATCATCATCCGTTATCCGCCCACTGCTGAACATAGGACTCCCTCAATGAACGACAAGACGACCGATCCTTTGCCGCTCGCATTCAACACGGACCAGTTACTCGTTAATTGAATTATTATAGCAGAAATACGCCAACGAGTCATACGACTTTTCTAAGCAATTTTATTCAGCTTCTGTGTTTTCCAATGAGGGTAACGTCTTAAAGTCTAAACTAGTCATAATATTATATAAAAAATTCGTAACAATATTAATTCAAATGATCCCACTTATATAGAATTCGATGACTGGCTCCTTTTTTTCTATACTAATATTATAAATGTGAAAGTAAGTTTTTTTTGTTACGCTTTCACGCGAAAACTACTTAACCGATCATCATGAAACTTTGTACACATATTCTTGGAAGTATTAGAAGTAACATAGGATACATTTTATGAAAAAAAAAACTAAAATCTTATCCTGCGCAGATGAAGTCGCCGGCACCAGATAGTTATTAATAAATAAAATGTGTTAAAAAGAAAAACCGAGCCATGTATGAGTTCAGGTTATATTATAATATGAGTAGATGATGATTCTCATTTTATTCACTGACACAAAAAAACTATTATGTACTTCTTTTTACTGATTTAAGATTTTTGTACGTCTGAATGACACAATTTTTACCACAGGCAAAAAAACTATTCGTGAGAATTAAAAGTTTTTTATTTATTTCAAAAGTTGGAACTAACCCTCTACACAGTACAAATAGTTATTAATAGATGGCCGAAATGAACTTTGTAAGTGCGATTTACAATTCGGACCCTTTTCAATCAGTGCGTCGACAGCGAGGGTCAATTTAGACTTTACCGGACGCGCTACTAATAACTTTATTTATAACCATTGACGACCTCTGTGGCTCAGTGGTAAGCGCGTTGGCGCTCAAGCTGTTCAGGGGTTCGAATCCCGCCAGGGAACAAAAAGTTTTCTGGATTCCTGGGTCATGGATGTGTATTAAATATCTGTATTATATAATAAAAAATTATATGTATAGTATAAAAGTATTGAATACATTTTCGTTGTCTGGTACCCGTAACACAAGTTCTTCGAGAACTTACCACGGGAACAGATTGACGTGGTGTGAAAGCGTCCATAGATATTATTATTATTAACTTGGTGCGGTTTACTAAGATTTTTATATCTCGACGTTTCGGAGTCCTTACACCATTCACAGTCCCAAAGGTCTTTTAATACTATCAGCCCTCAAACTGGTCGAAAAAGTTGTTCCATTAAAATAAATGAATGAATGAAATTTGCGTAAAAATTAAAAATCAAGATGCGACGGTGATGATTACGTTACCAATTTTCTTCTAATTCTTCATATTCTATATTATCACACTTACTGTTATTTAGATAAATAGATTTATAATGAAACACTTTTTTACGGATTTTATCGCGGTTTATAAAGATTTTTACAAGCCCGACGTTTCGGATACTTTACATCTTACATACTATACATAAAATCTTAATAAACCGCGATAAAATCCGTAAAAAAGTGTTTCATTATAATGAGTGAAATTCGCGTAAACATTAGAAAACAATATGTAAATAGATATGTAAAATTCTATGCGTACAATCACTAAATTAAAATTTCTAGCTGAGGAGGCATGTTGATAAGATGAATTGAAAGAAAAACTCTAGTTATATCATTAACAAAATATAATCCATTCATACTTAATTGAAAAACCAATCAGGAAGTGTATTTTAATCGTAAATCAATTTATTCTGACCTTCAGAATCGATGGTCCGTGACACACATTCACTTGTAATCCTGAGCAAATCAAGGACAAATAACAGATAGCCAAAATAAAGGAAAAAATAAAAGAAGATATATCGTAAAAACTACGAAGAGGCAAAAAGCTAAATGCTGTAAGCTTTAATTTGGTGATACTTTTGTTTTGACATAATATGTAAAGAGTTTCAAAATAGATAACAATATTAGAAGACAATGTGAAAAATATGTGAATTGCAACGTAAAAAAAGTAGAAAAACATAATAAAAATAATAATAATATCTACGGACGCTTTCACACCACGTCAATCTGGTCCCGTGGTAAGTTCTCGAAGAACTTGTGTTACGGGTACCAGACAACGGAAATATATTTAATACTTTTATACTATACATATATATAAGATTTTTACTATATAATACACATATTTAATACACATCCATGACCCAGGAACACAGAAAATATGTTTGTTCCCTGGCGGGATTCGAACTCGCAACCTCCGGCTTAAACGGCAACGCGCTTACCACTGAGCCACAGAGGTCGTCAAACAAAAATCTTATTCATTAAAATCTCAGTCTAATCACTCGAGAAGTTAATATTGTGTGATCAAGAAATAAGAAACAATCAAAACGTACTGTAGGAAAAATATATTAGGTTGTTAATGGGGTTAAAATATGAAATAGCCGATTGGTACTGAATAAAAAAAAAAACTAAAAAACACGCTTTAATAGCAAACCGAACAAACCGAACCGAAGCTCGATATTCATTGTTAAAAATATTTCATCGGTATCTATTTTTAAAAAGTAAAGTTAGTATAAAAACTTAGTTACAAGCACCACGCTTTTTTACAATAAGTAATATCATTTATTTATTTTGTTAACCCATTTAATTCTTCTATTAAAAATTATTTTCAAATTTATAGTTCGGTTTGCTATTAAAGCGTGTTTTTTAGTTTTTTTTTTAAACTATAATTTATTTTTTACTTTTTGGTGTCAATTTTTTTTTAAAGATTTTATTAATTTAAAGTACTCAACTAATGGCAATCACTTTAGAAATGAGTGAGAGACTAAAAACAACACAAGTGATGTGTTGCGCGCCTTATGCCTTCCTAGCATGTGCTATCCTGATTATCCTGATCAGGATATTGGAATAATTTTATCAAATTATTGTATTGTCATCGGTCCTCGATAAATCTACAAAGTTTGAATAAAATCTGGCCGTTTAAAGTGGGTCAAAATCGCGCCCAAAGAAGTCGGTTACAAACAAACATACAAACATACAGGTGAAGCTAATAAAAAGCGTTTTTTTATTTAACATATTTATTTAATGAAAATAATTACCATTATTATCTATACATGGCTGCCATCTAATAGGAAGATCATTTGTTGATAGAACTCTGGTGATCTAGATTCGACAAACTGTGTATTTTGTATTGCTTCCTGAGAAAAAACTTTTTATCATGTAGAACATTGTCCAAATCGCGAAAAAAATGGTAGTCCGTTGGAGCAAGGTTTGGCGAATACGGAGGGTGACGAATGGTTTCTAATTGCAGTTCCTGTAGAGATAAAATAATAATGGTTTCTCGTGCTGTATGAGGTCTCGCGTTATCATGGAGTAATAATGGTGAAGATCGATTCAAGATTGAGGCACCAATTTTTTCATATCTTTTATTTTATTGATTTGCCGCAAATGAGTCAATATTGTTGGTAAGGTAACGTTAAACCATGCGGCTACTTCCTACGTAATTTGGCTCGGATCGGCTTCCACAACCTCTTTCAATTCATTGCTATTCACCTGTGTGAGCGTTCTTCCGCGTGGTTCGTTCTTCAAATCAAAGTTTCCATCACGAAAGCGTTTTAAAAACCAAAATCGCACGGTTCGTTCATTAGCAGTCCCTCTCCAAACCCAACATTGATAATGCGAGCTGTTTCTGGCGCGTTAGTTCCGCGTCGGAACTTGTATTCAAAAATCAATTGAATTTTCGAAGTATCCGTCTTTCTTGTCTAAGCTGAATAAAAATGCAACGAAAAGTCGATAAACAAATGTTGCATATTTTTTAAAAGAACAATTACATAGGTACCATGTGAAAAAAGTTTCACTCAAAAATCTCAATCCTTGAAGGTTCTGTGTCAATTCGAAGTACCTATTACAATAAAACGTCAATTTCATGCTTTAACCCCTATTATTAAGCATACATAATTTATAAGATAACTAGTAATGAATAATAACAATGTACGATAATCATTTTGCCCTAAAACTTTGTATGTGTTTGTGAATAATAAATATATGTACACATCATTAAACAACAACAATCATTAAATATATAAATCATTAAAGCATAACATAAAACTTTTTTTTTGACATATTAATAAGATATAAGAGACGTAAAAAAAACTTACTTATTTTTTTTGTTATTTCTAAACTTGTTTGAACTCTCGTTAAGATTATACACAATGAGTTTTTGCTCAATTAAAGCAAAATAATACACTGTCATTAAAGTGATGTGCCCTTCCTAAAATTGTAGACATATTAATCAACTAGGGCTAAGGCTGCGAATGTTGAAACCCTGACCTAAACACAACGAGCCCATCCAATCGACCGTAATCTAAGCGTCCTACAGAGATCCTTCGCATAATTCCATTAGCATAATTTATCTAATGTGACGGGTTCGATCAAGTTTAATATTCATTAAACCTAACCTATAAATATAAAATGTAGTAGGCATTTAAGGTTTAAGCCTTTTTTTCTATTACGCCGGTAAATGCTCTGAGGCATCCCGCCGGGGAGGGGGGACTCCCCAGGCGGGTATGTGGGACTCGCTGCGCCCGAAAGATGGTAAGTGGACGCAGCTCTACTCACTAAAACCCGACGAGTGCCACTAATGCCGCCTTTTGTGAGGTGCCCCGGATCTATTGAGCAAACAGGGCACGCCGACGGCTAGTCAGTGCCTCAAGGGACCGACGCCACCTCCAAAGAGAGGTTGTCCCGCACCACAGAACAATCCCACCCACCGTCGGGAAAGTGCAATGGGTGAGGTTCCAACCCTCGCCACTTGTTCCCTCCTACTCTTTTGTCCCCTCTTCTTATAAGAGGGGTTCAAAGAGCAGCCCCTTCATTTCACTTGGCTTCGTCCAAGGTGCCTTAGGATTTGTTTTTAGGTTTTGTCAATGAAGCTTTAAAGGTCGTCAGGCCATAAGTACCTATAACTTTCAATTTATTTTCTATTCGACAAAAAAGCGGTGATAAGAAATATTTAAATCGAAGTTTTGACTTGCTTTGTAAAATTTTAAACAGATCTCATGATTTTTGTAAGATGGACTCGAATAAAAGGCGAATTGGGGCCTGTAATTGTGACTGTGAGACCCTCTAAAACCGCACTGTCGTTATACCTTGGGGTACGCCTATATTTTGTTTTCTTTAATATTAGTCGGTACAGTAGGTGAGCAGATGGCTCATCTAAGAATCCTATAAAATACAGTTTAATCTTTAAACCTGTGGCCTGAAGCTGACAACACCACAGTTTCAGATTAACATGCCATTTATAAGAGGTAGTGTCATGCTGCTTTACAGCCCAATTGTACCGGCACGACCGGGGTGGTACTTCTTGCTCACATAGCACCGGCGTCAAGTGACAACTATGCAGTCGTGTTTCGTGCGGTTTGTGAGTTTCCGGTGGCTCATTGGAGAGGATAGGGAAAAGGAGGGCAACGCATCTGCTTAATCTCTGGTTGCGGATGTATATAGGCGTCGATAGTCACCACAAGGCTGCCTCGGTTGCCTCCTTATGACATAAATAAAAACCTTTTTCCTTTTTATGATAGACAAAGGTCTAAGTTATAAAGATCAGCATGAAACCGAAACTCAAAAAAAATAATCGTTAGAATAAGAACTTTAGAAATATATATAAACTTTAGAGTTTATATAATACTAGCTGTTGCCCGCAGCTTCGCCCGCGTCAACTTAATTAGATTACAGAGGTATACGGATTGATGATGATTATTTTTATAGCCTTAGGACATCAGATATCTATCAGTGCAAGTCCCGTCAAAATCGGTCCAGCCGTTTCCGAAATTAGCCGGAACAAACAGACAGACAGACAAAAATTGTAAAAAATGCTATTTTGGTATATGTGCCGTGTATACATCCATATGAATTTAGTAAAAAGCTGTTATTTTAATATTACAAACAGACACTCCAATTTTATTTATCTGTGTAGATGTATAGATTATTGAAAAGTAAATTTAATTTGTGTTTAGCAAAGTTTAGTTTAACTATGGTCATGTAATGACGAGATGACGACGATAGTTGATGAGAACGAAAGTTTTGTAACTTTAAACAGATAGAGAAAGGAAATTGAACTTAAAATGGAAATCTTCTTTCGCCATATTCCCAACACTAGGTTTCGTAATAGTCTATGCAAGGTTTTGTCCATTTGTATAAATCCTACATTTTCTCTAATTATTAGCATTTTTTCTTTTGTTCTCTAACGGTAACACGACTTTATCTATGAGAAAAAATAATGATATAATAATTTTAGTTCATAGCTTATGTACATACGTTATATTTGAATTAATTTACGTAACTACTATTTGTTTATATTACCCAATTATTATTATAACAGTATCTTCAGTCAAAGTGATTATTAAGGCAGAATTAATCAATTATTTTATATAACATGTACAAGTTTTCCAAAGTATAACAAATCATTATACATTATTTGTAGGTACTGCGGATATATAAAAACATTAACATTGATTGAATGATGTTTATGCAACAAAAAGGTGTTACGGTTTTTCGCACACTTTTTTTCGTACTCTACTCAGCCATTGCATGCTATAAGTTTCATGCTTTTCCTGTTTAAAATAGATATTTTCAAACAGCTCATAAATCAATCAATTAGAGCAAATAAGATGATATTTAATAAAAAAAAAGATTATTCACTTAATTTACTGTGGATTTTTTCTTATAATTAAATATGTATTAGTCACTAATTTGAATAATATTATTCATCACCTATGGTGGAATATCGAAGTTAATTAATAATAACATAATTAAATTTAATTATTTATATATCCAACAATATAAACAACGTCAAATCATTTTTTAAGTTACTTGCTTGTTATGCTATACTATAATATTATTATCTTATATCTTTAAATGAGCAATTCTTGTATATATATATATAATTGGAATCTTGGAATCGGCTCCAACGATTTTCATGAAATTTAGTATATAGGGGGTTTCAGGGGCGATAAATCGATCTAGCTAGGAATCATTTTTAGAAAATGTCATTTTATTTAAAAAAAAAAAAACGAGCAAAGCTCGGTCTAATACTATAGGTATGTAGGGGGCCTCGCGATGCCAAATGGGGATTTGCTCGAGAAACCTGAAGACCTATGAAATTTCGAAGATTAGATGATAAAAAGAAAAATTGTTATAATTTAATGTTTATCAGTCAATCGATTGTCAAAAATGTAAAAAAAGAAAATGTTATCTGGAACTATCCGAGCGCGTTAGAAATTGAAATTATGTATTACCAACGTATCTTTAATAATGAAGATTGATTATTCTGATGGTTTGCACGGTGTAAGGGTTGAAAATAAGAAAAAATAGAGCATGTCAGGTATTTTAAAAGGGGTGGCAAGCATTCTCAAAGAAAGTTCTCACTAAATATTCTGACAATTTGGGCGTTACGCATACAGCTACTCTCGGTGATTATTGAAATATGCAGAAAAAACAATTGTTCTTTTGAAATATGTACTCAAACTGGTCAGATAAAGATTTATACGGTTCATCTTAATGTCCTAGACATGCTGACCAATAATCTGACGTTTATTCGGAGGAATTTCATAAATCTGACGATTGAAATAAAAAATGTTGAATTTTGAATCATTGAACTTTGTCCATGAAAAAACACAGGAAATAGCATGCAAAGATAGATGTATATATTTTTTTAAACTATATTTTTTGGAAGAACTAGATTTTTTAAATCTTCGTCTTTATCCTTCGAATCATTTTCGTTTGGCTCGATTTCGTCGTCAACTTCATCCTCGATTTACACATCTGTAACAAGAAATCAATAAAATACTCAAAAGAAGAGTGCATATGCGACTGTGTCTGTGCTCCTCCTCCCGTGCTCTCCCTCCTGCTCGATAGACTTATGGACGCTACTGAGAACGTAATACTCGTAGCAGAGTTCCGGGCGGACAAAATTATGGCAGCCATCGTTAAGAAGATATACATATATGCTGATAGCTTATGTATTTCCTTGCTAGAATGAGATAAGAAAACAAGTAGTGTTCATCCTTCCTACTATTATAAAATGCATGTTTTAATGTAACACATCTCTATAAACTATGTTAAAGGATTGATACGTTCGGACAGTACCTACATATATTTTTTTTGGGGTTGGACCATAGACATAATAATATAGAAGGACTGGGCATACCTACGAAAAAAAGGTGTATACCTACAACTCAACAACTTAACATGGCTACCATTGCTAGGGTTTTGACAACAAAACCACAAACTATATAGAGAATACTACTGTGAAAAGGGCACTCAAGTTGGCGGATCAGGCACTCACTTACAGCTGTAAGTTTAAAGAAAGGGGCATCTCCTCTTATTTCCTAACTTCATGGGTTGGACACATATGTCACTTCTGACATTTCAATTGACGTAATAATGAATTACCACCTATAATAAGGCATGTGTACGTTGTTCACGTTGTAACTTTGAATTTTTCGGAATAAAATATACTAGTTTCATCAAAATTCGTTTAGAAATTTTCACGTGATTGAGCAACATTCATCAACATCATCAACATGATCCAAAGTTTCACATTTATTATATTATAAGATAAGATTTTCTGAGATACATTGAGAAGCGACCAGTCAGTCAGTGTCAGTATTCCAATGTTGGCTCTGTTAATGAATGTCAACTTGTTGATCATTTCAACTTCGGCCTTGTGAACCGGCGTTACGGGGAACGGATCGGTGGCGTGTTTTGACAGCACAATGGCGGGCATGCGACTAGCCAATTACGTTATTATCGGGATTTGGGTCAACGTTGTTTACTGTTTAGCATGATTCGCAAAAATCCACAATGATTGCTTTATTTTTCATTTATAAATTGATTTATGAGAATTTCTCTAATTGCGATGTTATACTTGCGGATCATATCGAGGTTTATTTAGATTTTACATTGCCGACGTCCCTGATACTTTATTAAAACTACGGTTTCACGGTTATAACTGATGTGAATAATATTTATATTCGCTTTTTTTTAAACATAATAATTTATAAAACAAATGAATTCTAGTCATTCAATTCCGTATATTCTTCCGACAACCTCAAATATCTTTAAAAAAATAACTAAGTATATTTGATAAAGTACGATTTTTATTTCGAGTATACATTAGTCTCAATCTTATAAATAAATTAAAAATCAAGTATGTTGCTAGATGGTTTTGTTAGTTCTGGTTTTTTTAAGGGACTATTCTTAATTGCTAATTATTAAACAAAATCTAGCTATATTGCATCAAAATTATTACTACTCTGTAATATAACCTAGTTTCTATCACGAGAAATATTGTATTCCCCTTGGGAAAAAGTAAACAACTCTATGTTACGCCATTTCTAATAATAGGATGCGATGTCCTTATTTTTATATAACAAATAATAAAATATAAAAATATAACAACAGTTTTTATATTGTTTTCTAGTATTTACGCGAATTTACTCATTATAATAAAACAATTATTTTCGGATTTTATCGCGGTTTACTAAGATTTTACAAGCCCGAAGTTTCGGATACTTTACAGCAACCATAAGTAAATAATTGTTTTTTGTTTCTAATAAAAATAAACCATGTCGAAATGTTTAAATTGTCTTCGATTAAAACGTCTTATGTATTATTATTATTTGTTTCAGACAAAATGTTTCACGGAGGCATTTGGACCAAGCTGCGGGGCCTGTACAAGTGGTACGTGCTGGGTCTGGTGTCCGTCGGGTACATCCTGGGAGAACTTGGACATTACATGATTGGTGAGGGAGATTTTTGAAGTGAAAACTTATTTTATCGCGCCTCGGTACGCATATTTTTAGATGAGATTAAATCTCTGGACTCGAGACACCATTACCACCATTATGAGACGCTATTCGACGTTTATATAACGTCCGATTTATTTATATAAGATTATGCAATATTTGTTTGTATAACCAATCGTCATACACACTGAAATGTCTATGTCATGCGGTCATTTTGTGCGCCGTTTAAATTATATAGGTTGTCATAATCGTTTACAGCCTGTATTATAGGTATTTGATTTTTTTTGTTTTCACTTCTATCGGCAGTCCCTGTGACTGGTTGGGTTAGTTTTTTTATGTAAAGAAGTTGTGTGTACGAAGTAACTATTTTTTCTAACTAACTACTTCTTTAAAAATTATGTTTACGTGAATTTCCCCCATTATAATGAAACAACTTTTACGGATTTTATCGCGGTTTACATATTATATTTTTTTACTTTGACCCAGTAACCATGGTTTCTATAAAATAATGTGAAAGAAATCATAAAAATAAAAAAACAACCGTTTAAAACATTGTGATAAAGTTTAGTGTTCTTATAAAAATCTTAAAATATCCTATACCTAAAATTTCGCATAGATAAGTATTAAAGTAATTTCATCTTTTTATGCGAGTTGCTGTTTGCACACGTTACATTTTTCTCAATGGATTGCCACATAGCAATGACCGTACCTTCTCTCTTATCTCTGTTACGAACTCATTAAGATTGCAGTCATGTTTGAGGGTCATGAGAGCTATGGTCAAAATTATACGTAATATAAAGGTAATCGCACACATATCAGAATAAAACGCACGTGCTACTAGCAAACTGGTTACTGGTCTCGCATAGACTTTGATATGCGACGTATAGCTGAATAGGAATTTTAGTTGTTGGAGTTGGAACCGGAATTAGAGTCGATTTCGGAATCGGAGGTGGAGGTGGAGGCAGATGAAAGATCTACTAAAAGCTGGTTTAATAAAACTTAATATACAAAGATATTTTAGCCTCTTTAACCCTTGGCATTGCATGGTGGCCAAAAGTTACGGGGTATGCTTGATGGGTCTGTCACACCCGGATTTCAAGTACATAGTTGTTTAAGAAGAAAGTTAACACTATTGTTTTAGACCATATTACTATTATATATATTTTAACAAATAAGCTAAAAGGTACCCTTTTACACATCACCTTTTACACTTATAAACAAGAGATAATAATAAAAACCATATTAGAAAATGCAAACTTTATTTAATTTTTGAAGAAAAAATAGACAATCGAACTTAAATAACATACCTATTATATGTATCTTTAAAAATAACACCTTAAAAAATATTTGACTTAATCTAAGGCACATATTATTATTATAAAAATTTAAAGAAAATAATAAAATACATTAAATGTCTTCATCACTTATTAGATTTTTTGGGCTTTCGTTTAGTAGCACTTTGTGCATTGAAAAATTGTATAGGTAGTCAAGATTCCAGAAGACCTATTCCAGAATCAAGTTGTCACAGTTGTGATCATAATGTGTTATAATAAGACATAGGTACTTTGGCCAAGACTGCAGAAAGTCGTCCGTTGTGTTTTCTTGATTGAATAAAATGTAATAACGTTCTTATTGCTCAAATACTTCGGTTTCGGTTTAGAGAAATTTACATAACATTTAATCCTAACTATAATAACATATATGCGGACATGCTACTTTACATCTTAACAATACACAAATATTATACTAGATACAATAACAACTATTAAATAGTGGGTAATTTTAAAATATTTTTAACCGCCTTCAAAAAGGAGGAGGTTATCAATTCGTCGGAATCTTTTTTTTTTTTTTTTTTTTAATTTTTTTTTATGTATGATTACTCGAAGATGGCTAGACCGATTTGAAAAAATATTTTTTTGTTCTAAAGGGTATGCTTCCCAAATGGTCCCATGATAAGGAAACCAGGATCTGATGATGGAATCCCAGAGAAATCGAGGGGAACTTTCGAAAATCATAGGGGCGACTAGTGCGTTTGATATATTTTCTATAAAGTGTTTTGAAGGACTACAATTTAATGAAGGTCTAGAGCCGATCTGATGCTGGAGCCGAAAGACAGTCGAGGGAACTCCTCGACGATTTACATCAGTAACCTTGTGTTTGGGCTTGATTAATTTGTAATGATGAGAACTTTGCACCAATATTGGGTATAAGCGCCATTATAGGTGTGATGATGGAGACCTTACACAGTCGAGGGGAATCCTCGACGATTTACAGGTTTTATTGGGCTTAGTTCATACGGCTAAATAATATACCAAAATCATGTAATTTTGTTTAATTCATTTAATTTTACTTGTCGTTGTTAAATGAACAAAAAACAACTGTGCCTTGGAAGCGCATCATAGTATTTCAAGGTCACGTTAATATCCATTCTATACCTATATATATTGGTGATGGTGATGTTCTATACCTATATATAACAGAATTATTTAATGAATAGCAGCAAATCTGCCGTGATTGCTTTCAATTACATGTATATAAAGTTTTACACAATTCCATTTCAGTTTTTGCATTTGTTATGTAATGATTTAAACCCTTTCTACGTTCATCTCATTAATACAGCGCTATCTAATCTGAGCAACGCGTTTAATAGTTCTACCCATATTTCAGACAAATAAAATCAGTTATCGAATTTTGCAATCACTAAAAATTAAGAAATAAAAAATTTTTAAACAATAATTAAAACCGACTTCAAAATATAAAAAAAAACTAAAAAGTAATAAAATAATTTCCGTAATCTTTGTCCCTACAATTTATAATCAACTTGTTCTTCTACTAATATAAATTCAACGAAGCCGGTGTCGTATTCGTTGATGTACCTACCTCCTTACTTACCTTGGCTGACACCGACTCCAAAAGTAACAATAATGACGTGGTAAATGCAAAGATTGTATATTAGTAGAAGAACAAGTTGATTATAAATTGTAGGCACAAAGATTACGGAAATTATTTTATTACTTTTTAGTTTTTTTTAAATTTTGAAGTCGGTTTATTATCAAAACAAACAAGCAAGCATCGGTCGACTCGTGAACACTTACATATACTTATAATAAATTAACTGCTTTCCCATTTACCCAATTGTTAATAATATTAATTAATGTAAAAAATGATTTATATTTAGCCTATTAATATTTATCGTCATAACAAAAATCAAAAAAAAAATTGCGTAAAAAAATTCACGCCGTATTCCTGATGGAGTATGTGGGACACGGGCATACTCTATATATTGTGTTGTATTTCGTCGATAGCTAATTTTGGCTTTTAAAAGCGGGTTATCACTCGGCTTATAATACTCAGCTAGTAGGAACGGTCAAGCTCAAAATTAAAATTTGGATAAACTGCAACGGATTACATGGTGTCTGGGTCTGACAGGGATGCCAAGGGCTAATTTCAGTACAAAAAAAAAAACAAATGAATTTGAGTAAACCTTAAAAATACTGGTAAGTTGAATGCCAACTTGAAAATTAATAAACAGAAAGCGCGCAAAGTGATTTCTCACGTCACAAGTATAATCTTGTTCGTACACTGCCTCCTTCGCCATCCGATTTAAAAGTGTCGGAACCGAAGTCGAAATCAGAGGTCTTATATTTATCTAAAGTTCCGAGGTTTTGGAATCGGAGTGGAACCTGCGGCTCCGTAGAGCTGACAAATGTGTGCTCACCTTATAGTTTAGCCTCGGCCGAGTCCAATCTGCGTACGAATTAGTTTTGTGTGTATAACACGCGGGTCCGCTAACATTAATATACACGACGCATACGATTCGATGCGATCGATTGTCTGGGGATGTGGATCTATGCCCTAGTTATAATAATTTGATTGGTTGTTGTTCGGCCTGACTTGCCCGGGGCTCGTGTTCATAATTGCCGAGTCCATATTTTAGTCCAGTTTCGAAATACGAGCTACTTATTAATTTAAGGCTTGTATTATTACTCGTCCAACATGAAATCCTTAGTTAAAATTAAATCCGTTGTAGTTGTTATACGAGTGATTTTTTTATGTTACTTGGATAGGCAAACTGGCAGACGTGTCACCTGATGGTAAGTGGTCAGCGTTACCCATGACCATAAACGAGTTTACCCGGAACTAGCCCAGACGACTCATTCAGGAAGCGCTCCAATAACGCCGCTGTGTTCGTGTCGGGCTCAAGATAGGAACCTGGGCCTGAATGGCACGACGTCGTCGTTGGGACTGCTTAGTAGCGGCCGGGCAGTCCCTCCTTACGAGTAGTCTAGCCTTCGCCCGGGCCAGCCGGTCGCTGAGGTGATCCTGTTGCCTGCAGATCTGGGACCCCCAAAAAGCGTCTGAAAGCGCTCGCAGTGGTTTTAGTTAGGATAGGCACTCCCAGGTGCGAGTTCCACATTTGGTCAGGATCTATCCGAAGATCCTGGCTGCACCCACAAGGGTTTCCCTGCGATATCAAAAAAAGGGCGACTCATTCATAGTTTGCCTATCCTGAGAGATAAGATGTTAATGAACGTTTTCACCAACCACACTTAAATCGTCTCCTTACTGTGTTCCCTTAGTGTAAGTAACACCCTAAACCAACACGTACCTAATTTTCGTTTTCACCAAGCTAAGTGACACTTACCTTTACTTTACTTACTTACCGATTTTTTCCGATTATGTTTCTTTCAATAATATATTTTCATGACTTCTTCTTAAATCTTATTATTCTAGGATACATTAATAGTATCTGTGCTACTGGCATTGCCTGTCCTGTCCTCCTCTCCGAAATACAGCAAAGCTGAATATTTTATTTCAGTCCATTATTAATTCTTATTTACAAATTATCGCATTTATAACATTGAATGTATTTATAAATGTTAACAATGTATTATTGTATATTTATTTACCTTAAATGTCTTTATTGAGTCTCTACAATTAAATGTCATATAAATAGGGCTTCGTAAAGTATTTTTCCTATATCCCTTTACCTGTTAATCGTGCGTGTGGTTTTACCCGCAAACCGGTTCTGCAATAACAGGCCCTAGTCCCTTTATTTCAAACTAGCTGTTGCCCGCAGCTTCGCCTGCGTTAACTTAGATTTACAGCCTTATCCGGAGTGATGATGATTATTTTGTAGCCTAAGTTACTCCTTATAACATCATCTATCTGCCAAAGTCCCGTCTAAATCGGGCCAGCCGCTTTAGAGATTTTCCGTAAATAAATAGCGGTTATCATATTACAGACATTCCAATTTTATTATACTTTTTTCTTGTTATTCCGATTGTTTTATTGGCGTTATCTATAAAATGAAACAATTTTTACGAATATTATCGCGGTTTATTAAGATTTTTACCGACGTTAGCCCGACGTTTCAGATACTTTACAGTTTACAGCATCCATAGCCCCAAAGGTCTTTCAATACTATCAGTCCTCAAACTAGTTGGAAAAATTGTTCCATCAAGGACCACGTCGTGACCATGGTTGCTGTAAAGTATCCGAAACGTCAGGCTTGTAAAAATCTTAACAAACCGCGATAAAATTCGTAAAAATTGTTTTATTATAATGAGCGAAATTGGCGTTATCTGGCAAACGCTTTACACTAGCTGAAGCTGCTATGTAGGCTTACTAACATGGTGATATTTTCAGGTACAACTTCAAAAGTGACCGCGGAGGATCTACATTATGGTGATAAGTCGTGTATGCTGAACGCAACACACCTGCACCTCAACCAATTGCCAGTGGTGTGCGAGAAAGTCAACTCAAGCGACATGTGAGTTGCCAGAATTTCTAATAATAGACTTCCACACCTAAGGATCGCCGCGGATCCCTTTTGTGTGGGTCTGTCAGAGTCCCACATACCCGCCTGGGGAGTCCCCACCTTCCCCAGTGGAATGAATTAGAGCATTTCCCGGCGTAAAAGAAAAAAAGGGGTTATTAGAATCCAAGAATCTGAGGAGCAGACTCAAGTCCGTCAGGTTTTGGATGCTGAACCAATCCAATGACGGGCGTAAACATAACAGTGTCTTATAAATGCTCTATCCGTCACCTAGGACTAGCGAACAGACTAGATCTATTTATTGATCCACATTAACGCGAGCGAAACCGCGGGCAAAAGCTAGTTTTTCTATAATATTTTTTAAACTGAAATTTATTTCTAAACTTATACTGATTCGATCATTACGCCTCAATCGATGTTTGAAGGCTCCATCTACATTTTTATGTATCTTTATATCACCCGAACAATTATTATTCATGAATAAATATATATATATTCATGAAAAAATCATAATTATTCAAAATCATTATCAAATCTTTCTTAAATCACTTTCAATAAACGCCGAGACAATATTTTATATATATATACAGTTAATAAAGGGTGCCAATGTAGTTAATCCATTTGATTAAAATGTCCATTTTCTCAATTGATTGCTAGTGTTACGTCAAGTGATAAAAATAGCCTAAGCTCCGCACAAATTAATATCAATTAATTTTTAATGCAACATGTATCTTATTGCTTCGTACACAGTATGATATCTCTAATTCAGTAATTAATGTTTAATATACTCTAGTATATTGGTATTTTTATTTTATTTATTTACCTACGTATTTAATAAAGTTGCACTTATTTTTTGTATGATTTCCTATTTTTAAACTGCATAATAATATGGTCTAAAATAAAAAGTAGTCAAGAAGTAGGTCATAGATTCGTAGGTTCGTTTTATGATGTTAATATCTCTATAAGCGTCCGTAACTGCAAATATTTACCGCACAGAATAAAACGCAATACAAACCCTTAGTGCTTCGTTATTGGTTGACATTGAATTATAATTATATCAAAAGCTAGCACTCATGCCAATGTAATGTCCGTGAAATTAGTTGCAATAAAAACTGGCCTGACTCAGGCTGCCACGGCGACTGGCCGTGACTCTATCGAAGGTCAATATTAGCGAAGTATTTATACCTAATTAAGTTATAAAACTTCTGTTTTAATGCACTTAATTTTTTTGCATATAATCAATTAAAATGTTCGAAAAGACGGAGGGTCTACTAAATGGATCGATAATCTCCATGCGTTGACGATCTTAACTGGATGCGAGTGACGAACGACGGCCGTCTTGGCGTTCATTAAGATGGCAAGCAATGGACGTAAAAAGGTTAAGGATTAAAGTTGAAGAAGTTAAAACAATACTCTACTAAATTCTAAGACTTTAATGTATTTCTTATCTGAATTAGAGTAATGTTGCATTTATGTTACTAGCGATGTTTTATATTTAGGTTACTAGCGATGTTTTATATTTATGTTACTAGCGATGTTTTATATACTTTCAAGGATCTAAATAAGTCTTTATTTATGATTTTTTATTTCTATATCATAACTTCTACTTTTATTTTTATATTTTTTCCTGTTTCGTTCTGTCGTGTATTAAAGAAGGCTTGTATCTGAGATTGCCTATTCTATTTTATGATTGCGTTTGGCCACTATCTCACCTGATGGAAAGTGATGACGTGACCGACGACTATTACTTTATTGTTAAAACTGTCTCTTAGTTAAACACATATTGTAGTATATACTTGCGCGCCTTTTTTTACGCTGGGAAATGCCTTTTGCATACCACCAGGCCCGGGGGGACCTGGTAATTATGTGGGACTCGCACCCGCTAAAACCCAACGATGTTCCTCCTTTCTGCATGGTCATGAGAACGCCAGGCATACTAGTGCTTCAAGTTATGAAATCATAACACAAGTTCAAGGATTCTAGATATATTATTTGTTTCCATGAAATAACAATTTCTTCGAACGTTAAATCGCTAACTCTCCACTGTGAGTTATTTATTTACATTTATAGTGATTACACAGTGAATGAAAAGCTCACAGTATCATCAATACTTGATATTATATTCATGTTTTATAAATTCTTTGTACAGTCCGTTCAATTTTGACATAGCAATGCAACGTTGTGTAAAAATTTCAAGTGTATTATGTTAGGCTTCATGTCGATATAAACTAAAAACACGCTTTAATAGCAAACTGAGCTAAAATTTTGAAAATAATTTTAATAAAAGAATTAAGTGCATTAACAAAAAAATTATATTACTAATTGTATAAAGCGTGTAGGAGGACCGATGACAGGTCCTTGAAAGTGTGTAAAGTTTCAATTTAATCTGACGTCTTAAAGTGGGTTAAAATTAAGTCCAAAGAAGTCGGTTACAAACAAACATACAAGTGAAGCTAATAAAAAGCGTGTAATAAAAGCGGAAACTGAATTTTTGTATCCCAATATTTCAAAACTGGCTGTTTGGCGCAACGTGTTACACGAGGCACCTCAGATTTATAGCCGTATCCGGACTGATGATGATGACTTTTATAGCTTATGTCACTCAATGACAATGTATTTATTTTCGTGAAATAATTTTTAAGCCGGATTCTCATCTGGCTTAAAAAAATATTTCTCTTTTTGAGGCTTAACTCACTCGAATTAAACCTTCAAAATCAAAATCATTTTTTTTTATTCAAAATAGTAACAATACAGCATCTTTATGAACGACAATTAAATATACCACCGGTTCCAAGGCAAGCTCACTGAGAAGAACCGGCGAAACAAACTCAGTTCAACTAATCTTTTCCAACATACAAACTTCCACATACTACCTCTTTAAAAGTACAGATGATATACTTTAAAATTATTAATGCTTTTTTCACAGATGTGAGACCTTAACACTAAATGGGACGCGCTACTGCGAGTGGGGCTACAATGGTCTGGGTATAGACTATCAAGTGCTAGCGGGCCCTGCCTTCATGGCAGTGTTCACTGTCGTCGGAGTAATACTCGGCGTCGCAGCAGATAAGTAAGGAAAAACTCATTTTTATCTTATCTATAGGTATAAACCTAAAAATTTTCAATCTTGCTCTACAGTGTACTCTACGTTGTAGAGCAATATAGAAAATCCTCAAAAAATAGCACCGGATCGAAACAAAAACCTTTAAAGCATCGATACAAAAGTTAAAAATCCTACTAATATTATAAACGCGAAAGTTTGTAAGAATGCATGGATGTATGTTTGTTACTCTTTCACGCAAAAACTACTGATGGATTTTAATGAAACTTTACAATAACATAGCTTATACATCAGAATAACATATAGGCTTTAATTTATTCTTTTACTCCCACGGCAATGGGAAGTACGCGAGTGAAACCGCCTGGATCTGCTTGTAGGTGTATAAAATTTTCTATATAGATCAAGAGCGAAATTTAGTCAATGAGGATCAATTTAACGTTCTCTTTACTCTTTAAATATTTATTGAGCATTTAATAATTTAGCATGTTTGGGTAGTTTAAATATTTGCCGTTTTACGTATTGCGCAATGCTATTCTTTTTAGCATTGTATACTTCGAATTATGCACACGCCATACACACCACATAAAATTAATTAATTATAAATGCTGACCTAGCATCACATATAGTACTTAATGCTGATGTCATAAATGTTGATTATTTATTGCATTAACTCTGTCAATTATTTTTTACTCCTACAACTATTAATGTCGTATTTTCCTCAATTAATAATTGTGTAATACAAGTTCTATTGATTATCTTATTACAACATAGCACCGTTTGTCCCCCATTATTAGTGATTCACTATAGTGCGTTGGCTTCATTCATAACTTCGATCAATATTTTTTATATAAAATCTTATGAAATAACTTATAATCTTATTAAATAATAAAATCTATCTTGCCGCCGTAAAATCGACTCGAATGTCGTGACGGCAAAAGAGATGTAAGTGTAATGTCGTGATATCCCTATTGCGCCACTGCTCTAGTCTTCTACTCCTATGTGGGTATTATCTTCTGTCTTTTATTATAGATATTTATTAATCATAAATTCTCATATTGACACGATGATGATGATGATGATTTCTCATATTTCACATCAATCGTGTATCCCGTGACGTCCATGATTTTTATTATTATTATTTTATTTTTTATTTTTTACTATCTATGGACGCTTTTACACCACGTCAATCTGGTCTCGTGGAAGTACCTAAGTATGTAAGTTCTCGAGTAACTTGTGTTACGGGTAGGTTACCACACAACGAAAATATATTTAATACTTTATACTAGGTATACATAATAATATATTTAAGATTTTTATTATATAATACACAGACATGACCCAGGAACACATAAAACTTTTTTGTTCCCTGGCGGGATTCAATTTCGTAACCTCAAGTTTGAGCGCAAACGCGCTAATCATTGAGCCACAAAGGTTGTCGATAATGTTTTTTGATTTATGATTACAAAATCATTATTAGCGTTAATTTGAACGAATTATGAGCGTAGGATTTTGTTATACAACAATGTAGGATTTAGTTTTAAACAGTCAATATAAACTGGTCTAAATGAGCTTGGAATGTAATATTTATTTAAGAACGAACACGTTTTGTTGAGGTCGGTAAACATGGCAACTTCAAGCCGCGCCAGAATAAAAAGTTCGGACTAATTCAGAAATTCCTAATACAAGTGGCTTTAAAATGACATCGTTAAAAAATCCATAACATACCATGCAGCATCAGACGCTTTCAGGTTCGATCCTGACCCCCTGTGATGCCTAGAAATGGGTATTTCTACATTTCTACGTGCATCTGAACATTAGACCATCACCGGTGAAGGTTTGTGAGGAAATCTGCATGCCGATGACATTAAATGTCTTTGAAGGTGTGTGAAGTTCACCAACCCGCATTGGGTCAGCGCATCTGGGACCGAAGGTCGCGAAGGCGGCAAGTGCACTGGGCAGATTCCTCCCGAACCTCGGAGGACCCAGCGCCGCCTGCAGGCAGCTATACTTCGGAGTCTGCCGTAGTATGGCGACGTACGGTGCACCCATCTGGGCGGATCACCTTACCGGGAGGAATAAGGCACGGTTGCGGTCGGCGCAGCGGGTCATCGCGGTAAGAGTGATCCGGGGGTACCGTACGGTTTCGTGGGCAGCAGACACTGCCCTAGCCGGTGACCTCCCGTGGGAGCTCGTGGCGGAGGTTCTTGCCGAGATGCATTCCTATGTCTCGGATAGGAGGTTTCTGGGTGAGAGCCTTCCGCTGGACGGGATCCTGCGGGTTCGCCGACTAGGGCAAGAGGCGTTAATGCGGAGGTGGGGGGAGGACCTGGCGCAGCAGCCGTATGGCAAAAACCTGACGGTTGCTCTGCGTCCGGTCCTTGAGCGGTGGATGCGCCGTAAGCGCAAACCCCTCACTTTTCGTCTGACACAGGTGCTCACCGGGCATGGTTGCTTTGGTGAGTACCTGTGCCGGACGGCCCGCAGGGAGCCGTTGACAGTGTGTCATTATTGTAGCGCGGCGGTGGACTCAGCCCAGCACACACTCGAGGTGTGCCCGAGATGGGCGGCGCTGCGTCACGGTCTGTCATCGGAGGGGACTTGTCTCTGCCGAGCGTCATCACCGCGATGCTCGGTGAAGACTAGTCCTGGACGGCGATGGTCTCCTTCTGCGAGGCAGTAATATCCCAGAAGGAGGTCGACAAGCGGATGAGAGAGGAGGCCGCCGTCGAGCCCTCCGACACGAACACAGGGGCATTACTGGAGGCGCTATTTAATGCGCCTCCAGTAATGCCCCTGTGTTCTGCGCTCGCAGTGGTTTAAGTTAGGGTGGGCACTCCCAGGTGCGAGTCCCACATTGGGTCAGGTACTACCCGAAGATCCTGGCTGCATCCATAAGGATTTCCCTGCGAAAAAAAAAAGAAAAGCGCATCGGTGAACTATTATAGTCCAAACCCTCCTTTATATTATAAGTCTGTACTCTGTACACACAAAACTATAAAAATTAAAACTAACCCAACCAGTCACAGGGACTGCCGATAGAAGTGAAAACAAAATAATTAAATTCAAATACCTACAATACAGGCTGTAAAAGATTATGACAACCTATACTATTTCTACGGCGCACAAAATGGCCGCATGACATTGATATTTCAGTGTGTTTGACGATTGGTTGTGTAAACAAATATTGCATAAACTTATACAAATAAATCAAACGTCATATAAACGTCAAATTGCGTCTCAAACCGGTGATAACGGTGTCGCGAATCCAGAGATTTTATCTCATCTAAAAATATGAAAAAAAAAATTAAGAAAAATAAAGAAGTTTTCACTCCAAAAATAATGAAATTGGATAAGCGGTCTTAAAGCTGGTGACGGAATTTTTATACATTAAAACACGTATTTACGTCGATTAAAATGCAATACGGGTATTTGAATATAAACCCATTACAAATGATTGTATGTACATTAATGTAATAATTATTACCAAGGTTTACCCCGGGGATTATTAAGAGCGTGTTGTCACTTTATTTATAATTCATAATCATGAATCATTGTGACTAAGCGACAGGATTAAATGTGTTTAATTTAATGAGTATGTAAACCTTTGTGAAAGAAAAAATAAATAAATATATAAATATTTGGTAGTACAAAATTCTGCAAATATCTATTATTATTCTTCCGCTGAAAAGGATGCGATGCCGCGCTTTCGTTTACATGGGTATCGTCAAACAGAAATGCTGTGTTTCGAAAGGAGGGCTGTCAAACAGCACTGCTGCGTTTCGAAAGAAGGGCTGGACATGCACAGAGACTTACCATATTACGTGTTAGGATAACACATGAATGAGTTGCCCGGGTGTCTTGGGCGATTCTGAAAGCAAGCAAAAGTAGGCACTGTTGCACCAAAACGCACCAAACACTTGACTTACATTTAACGCCGGTAAATGTTCTGAGGCATCCCACGGGGGTCTCCCCAGGCGCGTATGTGGGACTCGCTGCGCCCGAAAGCTGGTGAAGTGGACGCAGCTCTACCCACTAAAACCCGGCCAGTGCCACCAATGCCGCCTTTAGTGAGTGCCCCGGATCTGTTAAGCTAATAGGGCACTTCGACGGCTAGTCAGTCCCGCAAAGGACCGACACTACCTCCACATTTGAGGGGGGAGGAGGGGTTGTCCCGCACCATAGAACAACCCCTCCCAATGTCCCTACTACACAGTACAATGGGGTGAGGTTCCCATCCTCGCCCCCTGGCCCCCTGCTCTTTTATCCCCTCTTATAAAAGTAGTGCAAAGGGCAGTTCAATTTGCTTCGCCTAAGGTGCTGGGTTCACCTTAGGCTACTGAGCCGCACCGCCACGACAAGGCTTGAACCATGGTGGGGATATTCACTATGTCCTGTATCTAATTAGCTGACATAGATATCTCATCATTAGATGAAACAAGCCTGTGCTAGTCTCTTCTTCGTCTTTGTACAAAGTTTAATAAATAATCAGCGCGTTAATTGCTTGTAATTATAACAATTGTGATAAATCTATTTATTAACTAGCAGACCCGGCCACGCGTTGCAGTGGCTAAGGTATATAAAGTTTGTAAGGTATTATTCTTAACAAACGTCAAACAATAATGAAGGTCTAATACATCTTTCTTTTTAAATGCGTTTTGGATTTGACATCATCTTGAGAATTTGACATCTGCATACAGTAACTAAATATAAAAAAATAATTAGAAATAAATAAGTATTGCGATTATAAATTGAGATACAACTACCCTATCTCCCAAGTTCGACCAAATTACAAATGCTTACAAAATTTGATAAAGATTGGTTTGGGAGTTTATCGCGAACATACATCGTGACACGAATTTTTTATATAATACTGGCTAGTATTATATAAAAAATAGTTAGCCCTGTTAGCTTAACAGATCCGGGTCACCACACCAAGGCGGCACTGTTGGCACTCGCCGGGTTTTAGTGGGTAGAGAGGGCCTGACGGCATACCTCCGTTAGTGCTACGAACCTGTGCTCCTGAGTTGACACCCGTCCTTACGCGTCTTTTCCGGCACTCTTACTCATTAGGCGTCGTCCCATGCTCGAGGAAGACAGCTTTGGTACACCCGATCCCTAAGAAAGGGGACCACTCAGACCCGTCCAACTACAGACCAATAGCTATAACTACCTTGTTCTCAAAGATTATGGAATCCATAATCAACTGCCAGCTCCGGCGATATTTGGAGGAGCACCAACTGATTAGCGATCGCCAATATGGCTTTCAACGGAATCGCTCAGCTGGTAATCTTCTAATATTCCTAACGCAACGATGGGCGGAGGCAATTGAGAGCAAGGGAGAGGCGCTGGCGGTTAGTTTGGACATAGCGAAGGCCTTTGATCGGGTGTGGCATAAATCACTTCTTGCAAAGCTACCATCTTATGGGCTTCCCGAGAAATTATGTAAGTGGATCACCAGTTTTTTGGCAGACAGGAGCATTAAGGTCGTTGTCGACCGGACCTCAAGTCTGTAAATGCTGGTGTTCCCCAAGGTTGTGTACTATCTCCAACCCTGTTTCTTCTGCATATCAATGATATGCTGAAAACCAGCGGCATTCATTGCTATGCGGATGACAGCACTGGAGATGCTTTATACACTGGCCGCCCTAATATTTCTCGAGAACAAGTCGATGAGTGTCGGAACAAACTTGTGTCTGAAATCGAGTCTCTGCTGGCCAGAGTCTCGGAATGGGGGCGACTTAACCTAGTCCAATTTAACCCCAACAAGACACAAGTTTGCGCGTTTACCGCTAAAAAATCACCCTTCGTCGTTCCTCTACAATTCGAAGGCCCTTCCCTAACCGCCTCAGCCAGCATTGGGATACTTGGCGTCGATATATCGAGAGATGTGCAGTTTCGTGGTCATTTGGAAGGAAAGGCTAAACTAGCCTCGAAGAAAATCGGCGTGCTCAATAGGGCGAAGCAGTATTTCATGCCTTCACACCGCCTTCAATTATACAAGGCGCAGATCCGGCCTCACATGGAATACTGCTCTCACCTCTGGGCTGGAGCGCCCCAGTATCAGCTCCTTCCATTTGACCGCATTCAACACCGGGCGGCTCGAATCGTCGACGACAATGTTATCTCCAATCGGCTTGATTCTTTGGCGCTGCGTAGAGATGTCGGATCGCTCTGCATCTTCTACCGCATCTACCACGGGGAATGCTCTGAGGAATTGTTCGGACTAATACCTGCAGCAGAATTCCACCACCGGACATCGCGGAAAAACTCCAAATTTCACCCACACCATCTCGATGTCCGGAAATCCACAACAACTCGATTTTTACGGCATTTCCTGCCTCGCACGACTAATATATGGAATCAGCTGCCTCCTATGGTGTTTCCGAACCGATACGACTTAGGAACCTTCAAGAAAAGAGCATACTCATACCTGAAAGGCCGGCAACGCACCTGCTAATCCACTGGTGTAGCGGGTGTCTGTGGATGTCGCTCTTCACTTACCATCAGGTGAACCGACTATCCGTTTGACCCTCTTCTATAAAAAAAAAAAAAAAAGCTGCGCCCATTTACCATCTTTTGGGCGCAGCGAGTCCTACAAACCCACCTGGGGATGCCACGATGACCATGACCCACTCCCCTCATGCCTCAGATGCAGGCGGGATGCCTCAGAGCATTTCCCGGCGTAAAAGAAAAAAAAAAGGTAATGGATTTAACCTCATAATGGAATTGGGTAAGCGAGTGAGAAAGTCTGAGATGTCACTCGATCCTGGCGTCGTCGCGTGGAAAAATTCTTCCAAAATAGGTTTATTTTATATGTTTAGGTTGCATAATTCAAAATCTATACTATATTATCTTCTTCTAGCAATTGCAGTTCGTGACATCTTGGTATGTATTTAATACTCGGCCATTTACTGCTCGCAAAAATTAAAAGATGTTAATCCAGGAACATGCACCAATAACAAACGTAAATAAAAGCATTCACGTTATTTTGGATGTACCGCGTAAAGTCGTTCCAATGTCGTAGCTTTGAATATACGTGGACTATAAATGGAAGTAGTTATTTTATTAAACGAATACTGTAAAATTATAAATACTATTTTAATAATAACAATACCTATGGACGCTTTTACACCACGTCAATCTGGTCCCGTGGTAAGTTCATGAAGAACTTGTGTTACGGGTACCAGACAACGGAAATATATATTTAATACTTTTATACTATACATATATTTAAGATTTTATTTTTAATATACATCCATGACCCAGGAACACAGAAAATATTTTTTGTTCCCTGGCGGGATTCGAACCCGCAACAACCGGCTTGAGCGTCAACGCGCTTACCACTGAGCTACATAGGTCGTCAATTAATAATGAAGGTCTAATACGTCATCTCTCTGTCTAAATGAGTTTTGGATTTGACATCATCTTGAGAATTTGACATCTGCATACAGTAACTAAATATAAACATTTAATTTGCAATAACAAATATTGAGTATTGTTTTCTAATGTTTGCGCGAATTTCACTCATTATAATGAAACAATTTTTACGGATTTTATCGCGGTTTATTAAGATTTTTACAAGCCCGACGTTTCGGATACTTTACAGCAACCATGGTCACGGGAGGACTGAGGTGACAGATGTCCTAATGTTACAAAGTTATTCGAAACTACCCTATGATACATCATTATTTTAATAAGTCCTCTCTACGCAGAAAGTGCTAACTGCATCTTTAATCTGTGGCATATTATGCTTGGTTTTTGATTTAATTATTTTAATAATGGGATCCCAAGCAGGTGGTAAGAGCCAGCCATCTTCTCTATTGAAATTTGGATGTTTTTTAATTTCAATAGCCTCGCGGATCATCCTTGGTTGGAATCGGTGTTCTTTTGCGAGTATCTGTGGTTTATCAAATCTAATATAATGGCGAGCTTTGTCTAGACTATGTTCACAGATTGCAGACTTAGTGTAGCGACGGTGTTTTAAGTCAGCTATATGTTCTTTAACGCGAGTTTTAATTGATCTTTTGGTTTGGCCTATATAAGAGAGGCCACAATCACAATCAAGCTTGTATACTCCTGCATCTTGTAAGGGTATATGACACTTGACAGATGGTAAGAATTGACCTATCTTTTTAGGCGGCTTGAAATAAGTTTTTATAGAAGCTCGCTTTAGGATGAAGCCAATCTTGTCAGTGACGCCTTTCATAAACGGTAGCACAGCAGGTACTCGCTCGACGGTGGCTGGTTTCACACGTTCACTGTGACGGAGACGCGGTACCCGAAGCTTGTTGTCACGCAGTACTTGCTTGACATGTTGAAGTTCGGTCTCCAGGTGCTGCTCATCACAGATCCCTTGTGCTCTCTGTAACAAAGATTTACCCACGGTAGCTAACTGTGTTGGATGGTGGTGTGATTCGCCGTTTAAATACCTATCCGTATGGGTATGTTTCCTATACACTGTGTGGCTTAAGGTGTTATTGGGATTACGGATAACTAATACATCTAAGAAAGCTAAAGAATTATTTGCCTCCAATTCCATTGTGAATTGAATTTTAGTATTGATGGAATTGAGATGGTTTAAGAATATGGTTACTTTATCAGATGGCAATATTGTGAAAGTATCATCTACATACCGCTTGTAGAACCTGGGTGTTATTGGTGAGGTATGCAGAGCAGTCTCCTCGAAGTCCTCCATGAATATGTCGGCAACAACGGGGGATACTGGTGAGCCCATAGCTACGCCATCTACTTGCTGGTAGAACTGGTTATTCCACAACATGTAGCCAGATGTCAGGCAATGTTTTAGAAGTTCAGCATATTCTATTGGCATGTCATTCTCTCTTAGCTTTCTTGATACAATATTAATGCAATCTTCCACCGGTAACATGGACAAACCAGAGCACATACACGGGATTCATACCACTTTGTTAATGAGATCAAACACCTACATCTCAGCAACAATGAAACTATGGTTAGTTTTGATGTGCAATCACTCTTTACATGCTTACCGGTGGAAGATTGCATTAATATTGTATCAAGAAAGCTAAGAGAGAATGACATGCCAATAGAATATGCTGAACTTCTAAAACATTGCCTGACATCTGGCTACATGTTGTGGAATAACCAGTTCTACCAGCAAGTAGATGGCGTAGCTATGGGCTCACCAGTATCCCCCGTTGTTGCCGACATATTCATGGAGGACTTCGAGGAGACTGCTCTGCATACCTCACCAATAACACCCAGGTTCTACAAGCGGTATGTAGATGATACTTTCACAATATTGCCATCTGATAAAGTAACCATATTCTTAAACCATCTCAATTCCATCAATACTAAAATTCAATTCACAATGGAATTGGAGGCAAATAATTCTTTAGCTTTCTTAGATGTATTAGTTATCCGTAATCCCAATAACACCTTAAGCCACACAGTGTATAGGAAACATACCCATACGGATAGGTATTTAAACGGCGAATCACACCACCATCCAACACAGTTAGCTACCGTGGGTAAATCTTTGTTACAGAGAGCACAAGGGATCTGTGATGAGCAGCACCTGGAGACCGAACTTCAACATGTCAAGCAAGTACTGCGTGACAACAAGCTTCGGGTACCGCGTCTCCGTCACAGTGAACGTGTGAAACCAGCCACCGTCGAGCGAGTACCTGCTGTGCTACCGTTTATGAAAGGCGTCACTGACAAGATTGGCTTCATCCTAAAGCGAGCTTCTATAAAAACTTATTTCAAGCCGCCTAAAAAGATAGGTCAATTCTTACCATCTGTCAAGTGTCATATACCCTTACAAGATGCAGGAGTATACAAGCTTGATTGTGATTGTGGCCTCTCTTATATAGGCCAAACCAAAAGATCAATTAAAACTCGCGTTAAAGAACATATAGCTGACTTAAAACACCGTCGCTACACTAAGTCTGCAATCTGTGAACATAGTCTAGACAAAGCTCGCCATTATATTAGATTTGATAAACCACAGATACTCGCAAAAGAACACCGATTCCAACCAAGGATGATCCGCGAGGCTATTGAAATTAAAAAACATCCAAATTTCAATAGAGAAGATGGCTGGCTCTTACCACCTGCTTGGGATCCCATTATTAAAATAATTAAATCAAAAACCAAGCATAATATGCCACAGATTAAAGATGCAGTTAGCACTTTCTGCGTAGAGAGGACTTATTAAAATAATGATGTATCATAGGGTAGTTTCGAATAACTTTGTAACATTAGGACATCTGTCACCTCAGTCCTCCCGTGACCATGGTTGCTGTAAAGTATCCGAAACGTCGGGCTTGTAAAAATCTTAATAAACCGCGATAAAATCCGTAAAAATTGTTTCATTATAATGAACAAATATTGAGATCAATAATTGTGATAAAAACTACCCTATCTCCTAAGTTGGACCAAATTACAAATGCTTACAAAATTTGATAAAAATTGGTTCAGTAGTTTAGGAGTCCATCGCGGACAAACATCGTGACAGGAGATTTACATATATTAAGACTAGTGGCACCGACAGACGTTGTCCTGTACAAAGTATTATTTTTTGTGAATCTAAACCATCCTCGAATCCCCTTGAACTCACACAAAAAATTTCATAAAAAATAACGTTTAATAATTTATCTTAATTCTACAATTATTTAGATAATATTCAGATTAGTAATGTATATAAGGGAAATGATACTAAAATTATTGTTTGTATTACTTACTCTACTCTCAAACTGTACTCTAGACTTCGAGCCCTAAAAACAATACCCAGCCTGACCTCCTAGCTATGTCCAGATCAGCTAACATTGGCAGCCTAACAAATTCGCAGTTTTTTTATTGCATAGGAGGGCAAACGAGCAGTCGAAGCTTTAGACTACCGACGCCCATACACATCTGCACAATCAGAGATTATGCAGATGTGTTGCCCTCCTTTTCCCTATCCCCCAATAGGCCACCAGAAAATCACAAACCACACGAAATGCGACAGCATAGCTGTCACTTGACGCCGGTGTTATATGAGCGAGAGGTACCAGCCTGGTCGTGCCGTCCCAATTCGGATGGAGGATGGCACTACCTCTTAACAAAAAAGTTATCCTTGTAGAAGTGTATAAATAGTTTGTTTAAAAATTTACACCAATAATTTCGTTTATCTAATAGGACAAATGTGTCACTGTAGTCTGTAGCAATACGAGCCAAACCGAGGTGCAGACTAGCAGATGAAAAACCTGATGGTAAATTGTCAATGTAACCAAAGATCTTGCAGGGAAGTTGATTCCCAGGTAGATTACCTAAGGAAGCCATAAAATGCGTCTCATTTCCACGTGCATTAGTAGAATATAATATATACGCGCAATGCGTTAGTAGAATCTATGCTAATATATAAAGCTGAAAAGTTTGTTAGTTTATTTGAACGCGCTAATCTCAGGAACTACTGCTCCGATTTGAAAAATTCTTTCAGTGTTAGACAGCCCATTTATCGAGGAAGGCTATAGGCTATATAACATCACGCTGCAGGCAACAGCTATTATAATATATACGTGCAATGCATTAGTAGAATATTTATATTTTTTAATTTTTTAAACTTAATGCCACTTTACACGATTAATAAAATATTCTTATTTTCAGATTCAATCGAGCTCGAATCCTCAGTGTTTGTACCGTGGTTTTTGTGGTTGCGATCCTACTGATGGGCACAGTCACTGAATATTGGCATCTGGTGCTGCTGCGGATGGTCATGGCTGCTGGTGAATCCGGATGTAATCCCCTGGCGACTGGAATCCTGACCGACCTGTTCCCAGAGCACCAGCGAGCTCTTGTGCTTTCTATCTTCAATTGGGGAATCTACGGCGGCTATGGTATCGCATTTCCAGTCGGCAGATACATTCCTGAATTAGACGCTTGGGGACTGGTATGTTCTATTTACACACGACACTTAAATAAAAAATCCCATTAATATTCATAATGATTCATGTTGCATGAATGCGAATTCATAAATCACGATTTCTTAATAAAACCGATTTCCAGAACAAAATATTTTGTTCATCTTTAGGGTAGTTTCCAACCATTATGGCATCGCAGCTGAGATTTTTACGTAGTATACATACATAAGAGATAAAACATTTTTCTAACTCTTAATTTGTCGGATTTAACGTTACTACGTTATGTTACAGAACTGGAGGCTTTGCTACTACGGTACGGGTGTCGTTGGTATTGTGATCGCAATCCTCACATTCTTAACTCTGCGTGAGCCGGAACGGACTACAATTGGCGAAGAAGGTATACATGTTTTGACGTGACAACGTCTTATAATTCGATGGAGCCGGCTACACTAACGACAAAACATGACGCATGCGGCGTTACCTCGCTGTGAGGTGTTCCATTATCTTATGACGTTGTCATGTTCAACTATCGTCAGTTAACCGACTTTACAGGCAACCGATTTTTATAAAAGGTTATGATAGTAAATTGAAAATTAAGTTCAGTAAAAAGGTATGGTTTTACCAAAATTTGGTATCTTTTTTAGATAAGATAAGAAGAGATACGCTAATGGGCAGTTCAGTCTCTAAATGTACTTGTCACCCAAAAGTTTCAACAAATAAGTTGAGGTTTTCTTCTTGTAAATTAGCATTAGTTCTAGATTGATAAAATACTATATCTAATAAAATATAATCTGTTAACTTTTCTTTCTTATTTTCTACATAAAATAATAACCACATGTAAGAGTAGCTATTGAATTAGCAATCTTAGCAATAATCTTAGCAATCATTATCTTTAGATAACTTTGAACTTAATTTGTGTAGGAAATTTCCATGTTTAATTATTAGCAGATAAGTTTATTCCATACAATTAAGCATTATGTGTAATTCAATAGTGTATTATGATTATATATTTCATGATTTGTATTCCCGCATATTGTAGTGGACCGATAGGGGCTGATGATGATGATGATTACCGCCTAGATTTAGACGAACTTTTACTATCTGATAAATGTTCGTTTCGCTAAAATTATAGTATTTTTCAGGTACTGGACAATCCAAAGCAGGAGATGCTAGTCTAGAATCAGGAAAAAGTACGCCACAAGTAAACATCTGGCATATCATCGCGCAGCCGCGTGTGATACTGCTATGTCTGGCAGCATCTATCAGACACTGTGGTTTGTACAGACAATTAATATATAACTCTTAGGTTAAGGTTACCTGGGAGGGAAGCGCTGTGCCGCGCTCCCGGCTGAATGGGTACCATCATCTTGCTTGTTTCTCCTGTGAAACAGCTTTGCTGTGTTTCGGAGAGAAGGGCAAGACAGGCAGTGTAATTACTGGCACCGAGACTAAACATCTTATGTCTCAGGATAGGCATCACATAGATGAGTTGCCTGGGCTCGTTCCAGGTTACTAGTTCATGTTCATGGGCGACGTCGACCACTTACCATCAGGTGGCACGTTTGCCAGTTTGCCTATCCAACTAACATAAAAAAATCATTAAATTTCTTATCAAAAAATTTCAATGTGCATGTTTAGCAGTATAGTTTAGTTTAATTCTTTTGAAAGTAGCTAGTAACATAATTGGAAGGGAAAATATAAATATTAAGTGAAGCCTCTTTACTTAATTTTTTTTATTGATTTACCTCTATAACCTACTTTTTATCTGCTTTAATATGTGCATTTGTATTTCCAGGCGGCATGACTTTTGCATACAACGCAGACCTTTACTACAGGGACTACTTCCCTGACGTCGACCTAGGGTGGTGGTTGTTCGCAGTCACGGTTGGAGTCGGCTCCGTTGGCGTTGTAGCCGGCGGTCTCATCTCCGATAAGTAAGTAAAGTAAACACAAAACAAATATTTACCGGTGGGAGGGAAGCGCTGTGCCGCGCTCCCGGCTGCATCTTGCTTGTTTCTCCTGTAAACAGCTTTGCTGTGTTTCGGAGAGAAGGGCAAGACAGGCAGTGTAATTATTACTGTCACCGGGACTTAACATCCTATGTCTCAGGATGGGCAACATATTGTAAATAAGTTGCCTGGGCTCGTTCCAGGTAAACTAGTTTATGTTCATGGGCGACGTCGACCACTTACCATGAGGTGGCACGTTTGCCAGTTTGCCTATCCAACTAACAAAAAAAAATAAAAAAAATGAATGTTGAATGGAAATAGGTATTTCCATTCAACTCAAACATCACTACGATAATCGTACACTAGAACGCAGGATACACTTTAGATCTTCATTAATCTTATGTTTCTTTAAACAACCACCACGCTTTTATATTTTATTCTGTAATCGATAAGCACTATTGACTATCGCGATATTGAATCATTAGCTATTACATTTTTGACTATTCTTTCTGAAACATCTTCTACAACTCTAGTTCAGGAATCAAAATCAGTTCAAAGATTCTAAATCTTGAAAAAAATTTGATTCTTAAACTAGCTGGTGCCCACTGAATCTGAAACAAATCGAAAACTCTTTTTTATATATCCTTCTTGACTTTTCTCGTACATTTGATTCGATAGATATACCCTTTGCCTTTGTTTTGCTGTCTAAATTAAGTTGTTTTAGTTTTGATAGCTTACTCTTGAGGTGGTTTTATAGCTTCATAGCTAAAAAAAAACTTAGAATTGACATTATTAAATTTAAAAATTTTAGTATTAAAATTGACATTATAGGCCATGATCCCGATATAAAACGACCTTCACCGAGATGTTTTTTTGATGAAACGTATTTTATATTTAATTTAATATGTCAATAAATATATTGCATATGGGTTGCCTAACAAATTTTAGTCCAGGGTATCGGTAGCCTATACTATTATAAAATTTTAAATTTTAATACTAAAATGTTGAAATTTCTTAATGACGTCACATTAGAAGTGTTCCCTGACGAGTTAACGATGTTACCGTTCCATGATTTTTGTTCACCTAAAAATTAACGCATCTAAAGCAATTTTCACTTAAAAAAACTCTAGTAAGTATATAATATTTTGTGCCGCATCAGATTCGTATCGCGAATGGGAGTGCGGTCGCGAGTTCTGGTGCTGGCCTTGTCGCAGCTGGTGGCCACGCTGCCAGCCTTTGGCTCCATCGCATTTGGCCCACTGTGGGCCATGATCACCCTGGCCATTTCCTACTTCTTTGGTAAGTTATACTTTTAAATTTATTGTTTATTACGCAGTTTTTATAGAAAACTGTGTAATTACACAGTTTTTATAGATAAGAAAACATTATGACTTCGTTGAGTATGTTTGTTACTATTTCAAGTCTGAACCTCTTATCGGATTTCAATAAATTTTAGTAAGGGACAGATTATGGAAATGATAAGGAGAATCATAAGCAACATGAATTGCCAAATGATTTGTTCCGAAAAAAAGTGCATGCGTAGGTACAAAGTACACATGTAAGAAGTGAAACTTATTTGGCAAACTAATCTTTAAATCTCGTTTACTCTCAACGTCTCAATCACTCTCTCCCTCTTCTTGGACAAAAACGTTGCACATTTTCGTGACGTTTCATCCGAAAAAAAAATTACCCTCATACGCGCAAAGAAGTTTCACTTCAAAAAATCTTGTTATAAATATTAATGTTATTAATAATTTTACATTTCAGCTGAGATGTGGTTCGGCATCGTATTCGCGATCCTAGTAGAGATCGTACCTCTTTCTGTCCGTTCGACGACAGTGGGCGTGTTTCTGTTTGTGATGAATAATGTGGGTGGAAACCTGCCCATCCTTGTGGACCCTGTATCAAAAGCCATTGGCTACAGGGAAGCCATCATGATTTTCTACGCAGGCTTCTACGGAATCAGTAAGTTCACTTATATACATAACGATCGGATGATGATTTCACTAGATTTAAATCATTTACAAATTATAGTTTAACTTGATCTACCAATCATTGTTGTTATATCTTAAGGGAATTTTTAATAACTTTGTGACATTTAACACCTCAGTTCTCTCGTTGTAAAGTGTCCGGAAAATCGGGAATGTCAAAATCTATAGGTATAGCTAAGTTCTATGTGTATAATTCCCTATTAATTCCTACAGGTAGTATATTATTCTTCCTTACAATGTTCCTGATGGACGGACCAGTAGAAGAGGCATCCAAGCAGGACACACAAAGAAATACGGCGGCAAACAAACCGGAAGGTCTTGACAACAGAGCCTTCACTCAGGATGAGCTTGTCAGGAGTCATCGGCCGCCCCTCCCAGTCGAAAACACCAGTAGACTTTAGAGAAATAGGCGATAATAATATAAGTCGATAATTTATAATATTATCATCTCCGTCTCCCCACTAATGTCCGTCTTATGGCAATGTGCATAGTTATGTTAGGGCGCAGCCCCACCACTGCACACGGAGAGGCTACGCACGTTTTTCAAGTTTCACTTTGCAAGAAAACGTATGTGATCGTTTCCACTGCAACTCAGGGATACGCTACGTACCTATTAATGGAAATTTTCTTGCAATTGACATTTCAACTGACACGTGCGGAGCCTTTGCGTTTAAGGCAAAGTTCTGTTTTGATTGCATGAGACCAATTTGTTTTGACAATACGTATGTATTGTTATGAATTAAAAAAACAAAAGCGATTATTATTTATATTAACTTTAAACAAAGTATTTTTCTATCATGCCAAGAACTAAATTTTCTGTCTTACTGATAGCCAATAGATAATCGAAACTCGTATATTATGGTACTTTTTTGATAATTGGTGAAAATGCAACATGAATATAAGATACAAAATCGCCTTGAGCTTATTTGAATTGGCTGGTGTTTCAAAGAACTGTCGAATTATTTATTTTACATAAATCAGCGTTCCTTATTATTAATGTACGTAAGTTAAGTAATTTAATTTAATTATTGTATATTTATTAAGTTAAATACAAGAGAGATTTAGAATAAATAATATCTCGATTCAGTCAGCAAAACTGCTGCATGAACTTTATTACCTTATGCATTAGGTAATTTATTGTAAAGAACGCAGAGCCTGCAGTGAATGAGTGTGGAAAAGACCACATTTAGAAGATGCAATATGGAATTACTAGGACTTCGGAAGTATTTAAGCTGCACGTTAGTCGTCGTTCGTTGTTCAAGTGTGTATATTATACTGGTGTAAATACAAAAACCAATTACAGTTAAAAATCTGCCTACCCAATTTGTTATATGATAAACTATTGCAAAAATGAAATAGTAATCCGCAAACATACACACAGCAATAATATTTAAAAGTAAAAAGAAAAGAAATATAAGTAATATATATAATATTACTTTCTTGGAAATAATTACCCACAACATGTAACTGTATTTTACCTATAGGTATTATATTATGGTAAATTGGCTAACAGTTGATTCTCATACTATCTTATGAATATTCGAAAGTATTCGTGATATTTTTAATGCAGATTCAGATTATGTGTACTATTTTGCGGTTCCATTTAATTTTAATACCCTATCGCCATGAAAAAAGAAAATGCTTTTTGGGTAATTCAAGGTTAAGCTACTATATGCATATATATGCATAATTCTCCCCTTTGTTTGATGCGTGGAGCCTTGTATAAAAATGTATTAAAAATCTTGTTTGTGTATATTGTATTTTCTAAATATGTTTTATTATTGTGATATTTACGAGGAATGGAGTGAATGTAATAAATAAATGAAATTTGGATTTTTTATTATTTGATGTAAAATTACTATTAATATTCGTCTCACAAGAAGCCAATGTTTTATTATAAGAGCTATAATTACTAAGAGAAAAACCTGTGGCTACTCTTGCCAGATTTAATCCTGCTTGAGCCAACGTCTTGTGTCGGCGCAGTTTCGACTTTCGACTGCTACTAGACGCCCATACACATCTACACACCCAGAGATTATGCAGATGCAATGACCTCCTTTTTCTTATCCCCTCTATCCCATCCTTATCCCCCTAAAATAGCGAGCATTCTACCTACTCAGATTCTACCGGTGTCAGGATCTGGGGAATATGGCGACGGTCTGCACCTCCGCGGTAGACCGGAGCGGCCCCTGCTTCTGCTGTGGAGAGGCAGGGCACATCGCTAAGATGTGTACGGCAGCTACTTTCAAGTGCGCGTTGTGCACTGCCACGGGGTAACCCGCCGCCCATAAAGTAGATGGCGCAGCGTGCGTCGCTCTACGCTGTGCGCGGAAAAGCGGCGTTGTCGGTGCTGTAATGGTGGTGATTGCCCGATCTCTACCCTGCCTGCCTTTCCGACCGTGAATAATACCTTCGGGGTCCTAGTGATGGAGGAGGTTCCCATGGCGTTGGAAGAGTAGTTGCCATGGGAACCTCCGGCAGGCGGGGAGACGCGGCGGCGACATGTTGTCGCACTGCCGCAAGACACAATATGTGCGCGGCTGATCGGGGGAATAACGTAAATGGGTGGCACATAGAAAACCCGCATTTAATGCGTGAAGATCGCTCCCAATAAAAATTTAATGTAAGAATGTGGGCCAGAATTTAAACGGACAGATTGTTGGACCGTTTTAACTACCAGAAACCTTAAATGGTGACAGTTGGATTTACTACAAAACGATTCACCAAATTTTTTAGAGGACGCGCCACTTGGAGATATGAACTATGGAGACATGCGGTTTCAATAAGAATGAAAGTTGAAGTTATCCAGCGCATTATACTCCCAGCGCTCCCCCCCACCCCAGCGCCGGTATAACGCACAAAAACACATAACAAACAACCCACTACGAGTTGCCTTCAGCCGCTTGAAGAGGAATGTCCCGGATCTATCTAACACAGAACACACCACGCGACCAGCTGGTTCCCTGAAAAGGGCTGACCGGTCTTCTCCCTAGGAGATGGAGAAGTGTTTCTCATTTGGTGGGTTGCGACCCGGTACCTGGGGGGAATCCCCCCCCAACCTCAGGCGGAGGCAGTGTCACTTTTATACGTCTATGTATTTTTGAGTAAATAAAAATATTAAAAGTTATAATAGCAAGTCAAGGTAATTTTTAATTAATTACTGGTGGAGTGTATTACAAAGTTAGCTTAAAAAATAAACTTAAATCGATAGTACAGTGAATAATAGTGTAACAGTGATCAGCTGTTTTGCTAAACGAACGGTTACGAACTATAGTTACCCACAAATAGTGTTTACAACTGGTGTTTGAGTACAAAGAACAGTGTAACATCCCATGTAAGGTATTTTAGCTCGTAGAACTTATAATATAGTGACCAAGTTGTATACTAAATTAAAACACTTGCAGTAATTAAGTTAATTTTTAATATAATATTTTAATATAATATTTATAAAAGCGACATCTAACTTAAAATACTAAAACCAATACAACATGGCTAATAAATGCAGTCAATGTGGCAAGTTCGTGTCAACCACAGAGGGCGCTAGATGTGCCAAGTGCTCGGTTGTTATGCATCGATCATGCGCGGCTGGCTTCGATTCCAGCAGAGCGTCTAGTTGGCGGTGCCAGAACTGTAAGGAGAAAGCATCTAAGAAATCTTCCACCACTCCATATGATGCTGCATCTGAGGATGCTTTCCAAGATGCCAATCTAGGTGATAGCTTAACAAATAGTCTAGCCGAGGAAATGAGGCTTCTGCGCGTTGAGATGGTGTCAGTGAGGCGCGAAATATCGTCATTTAGAACCGAGTTGGCTAATCTAAATGCCAACATGTCAGATTTTTCTAAGCGGGTCGACGCCATTGACGAAAGGCTGACAGTTATAGTTGAGCAGAATATAAAACAGAGAGAGCCCTCAGGCGAGGCGAGTTTAATGGAGACCATTACACAGCTGAAGGTGGAGCTCAATGAGCGCGAGCAGGAAGGTCTCCTAAACGATATTGAGATCACTGGGTTGCCGGAGAAGCAGGGTGAGAACACTGTTCACTTGGCAGCACTGGTTATCAAAAAATAGGCGTCGAAATTAACATTGGCGACATTGTAAGTGCTGAACGAGGGGGCCCCCGGCGCGTGGCAGCTTGTAATGGTGAGCCGCAGCGACCACGGTTGATCAGAGTGCGGCTTGCGCGCAGGTCGCTGCGCGATGACAAATTGCGCGCTGCTCGAACGCGCCGTCCGCGTCATGCCGACACAACTGGGATACTCGACGGTGAGAAGCATCGTCTGTATGTTAATGAACACCTCACGCGCATGAACCGCCACCTTTTCTATAAGGTGCGCGAGGAGGGACGCCGTCGAAATTGGCGTTTCGTGTGGACTCGCGGTGGCCGTATCTTTGCCCGACAGGACTCCGATGCTGCTGTCCATCTTATTCGCACTGAGACCGACATTGATAGAATTTTTAGTGGAAGTCCTGTTCGCTCCTAATAACTTTAATATGTACCCAGTTTGTAACACTCTTTTTCAAGATGGGAGCTGTTTGGAGCGGACGAGCTGAAGAAGGAAGATTTAGCATATCTCACCATAAGGCAGCTAAGTAGTTTTTGTAGATCAACACGTAGGTTTGAGGGGGTGACACCAGAGGGGCAAATGATAACCCGTCCCCGCATCTAATCCCAGAGGCGAGCCCGGGGAATTGGGTGAAATGGTCCCGTTAATGAGGACTGATCACCCGTCTGGCCTTGCTGGTGTCCCCACCCCTTAAATAATAATAATAATAATAACACTCTTTTTCTATTGTTATCTATTGTATGTTGTTAACTTAATGAATGGTTTGTTTTCTTACTTTGTATTAGAGGGATTATTAGAAATAGTAAATATTATGTACTTAATTTTAATTTGTGGGCTTAGACCACAGCATCTGCATCGCAGTGCGGTGTTGGAGAGGCTGAATATGACGCGATGCAAAGAGCACAATTATAGAATCAATATAACATATTACCCTAAAGTCTGTTTATATTATAGTATAATGTATATTTACGCAATCTTTATATTGTACTAGCTATGAATACCCGCTTCGCTGGGTCATTTTTAATTGTATACTTATTTGTTAATGTTAATAATCTATCACTACTTACTTCACAATTTTTTCACATAAAAGACACATTTTCTTTTTTCTTATTAATTTATTGATCTTACTTATTTTTACATTAAAATCTTAGGACTAAGTAGACATTAATATCTTTTATCATCTAACATTAACTGATATACTAAACAATATTATTGAAATACATTCTTATATACTACGTTTACAGTTTTGCATTCTGGTGCATAAACAAATAAATTTTCTTTCTGTCCCACGCGTGAAAAAGCTACATAGAGTTGACCATGTGAAAAACAGGATTCTTTTAAATTAACTCCACAAAATCGGAACGTCTGACCTTGCGCCTTATGGATAGTCATACTATATGCTAATCGTACAGGAAATTGTAACCGTTTAAAACAGAATGGTAAATCATTCGAAATTATTGGAATTCTTGGTATAAAAACCAAGTTTCCTTTTTCTTTGCCAGTGACAACTTCTGCCTCAATGATGTTGTTTAAAATTTGTTTTACGCATAATCTTGTACCATTGCACAATTTTGGCGTATTAAGATTTCGCATTAATATGACTGGTGATCCAATTTTTAGCTTTAATTCATGAGAAGGCATACCAGGTGGGTTTAATGAATTTAAAAATTCCGTTGAAAAGTTTAAACTTTCATCTTGATTCATCATTGTATCTATTGATTTATAGATTTTTTCCTCTCCCGGTAAGCTCAGACAGCCATGTCGTTTTATTTAAATAATTTTGTTGTATCGATGGATAAATTTTGTCTATAAGGTGTTCTTCGGTGTCTACCACATGACATATCTCTTCAGTTAAAATTATTTTGCCAGACTGTGGATCTAGTGGGTAGGTGCCATTCCCAATTTTCAAAAGATTGTCGGCAAACTCTTGTGCTTTTGGATCTCCAGTAATTAACGCTCGCATATTTTCTGTCAGTGATAACTTTTCAACATTGTTCCAAAAAATTGATCGCTTTAAACACGCATTTATTTCGTCAGCTGGTGTTGATTTTGGAATAACTGGTAATGTTTGTCTAAAATCCCCTGATAGTAGCAATAAAGCATCTCCCATTAGTTTTGTATTTTTCCGAAGATCCTGTAATGTTCTATCCAGCGCTTCCAGTGATTTTCGATGAGCCATCGTGCACTCATCCCATATTATAAGTTTGCATCTTATTAAAATTTGGCCACGTACAGAAAATTTTGTGATATTACTGACTGGGAATTCTTGTTCAGCTACATTTAATGGCAAATTTAATGCAGAATGTGCCGTTTCTCCTCCACCTTCCATTAATGTCCCGAGGATGCCAATGCTAATGCTATTTCATTTTTCACCCGAATTGTAGCTAGGACCAAATTAATGAGGAAAGTTTTTCCAGTACCTCTGGGTGCATCTAAAAAGATTATTCCTCCTGCATTCGTCTCAATACGATTTATTATTGTGTTATATACTATTCGTTGTGTTCGTGTTAATTTTGGTTCATTTTCTTCAATGTAACGTTGCAATTCATCTTTATTATAATTAAGTTCTTTTGTTAATTCAGAATTAGTCACGCTTAATTCGTTTCTTTTAGGAGACTGCACTCCGAGAGTAACTAAAGTTTGATTACATATTGCGAAACATCTATCTTCTAAAATTATCAAAGCTTCATTATAAATATTATCGTTGAATGTAATATTCATATCTTGATTTTCTCTACGTAGTCTTGCTAGAATATCATCACTCATACTATCACGATATTTCAGCCATAGTCTATTCGGATTTGAAGGATTACACGATGTTAGAATTATAGCTAAGAGTTCTCGCAGTTGATTCGCTGTTGCTGTTTCTGCTGCCTCTTTCATTGCCTGCTCCCATTGATTATCATTTTCTAATAAACCACGACGCTGGCATGCTTCACGATACGTTTCGCAAATATAACCATCTACTGTTCGAAGATCTTCAAAAGAAGTTGATCCACGTACTTTATGAAGTAGTAGACGTAAATAGAAACATTCAGCATTCTTTGGATGTACCGTATATACTCGACCAATAGCTTTATCTTTGAAGACACCTTCAAATCCTTCAACCGAAACTCCTTTCTTTCGTCGATTAAATACTTTTCGCGATGAGTCCCATGTGTAATAACTGGGAACATCTCCATAAAGAAGAGTTCTAGCAAACAGATCACTTCGACACAATTCGAAAAATGCAGTTAACGTAGTATTAACAGGTTGGTTTGCAACTTTTTGTGCTGTTTGATTGGTAAAATATATCCGTTGCCCATTCTCAAGGTGAACTGCTAAGTGAAAAACAGCTGGATCCCTGTCATGAATCGGAAACCCCAATATACGCCAAGCTGCCTCATAACTATTTATATATCGTCCCATTTGATAACTTAAAATTTCATCATATCTATTTTCATCAGTAATTTCAAAGACAGCCATATCACTTCCTTTGTTAATATAGTTACACACATATTTAATTGACTGAACTGAACTGCAATATTCTACATTTATATGTGCATTAAACATTTTCGATAATAACGGATTATAAGGGACAACCCATCGATTATCAATTTAGATTTCTTCACCTCGTACTCTAATTTTTGCTGTAAATCCTCCTTCACTCGGTGATCGACGTCGGTATTGCGGATATCCATCATCTCCCGTTTGCGTCTCACTCAAAAATGATCTTGGATATCGTTTTGAGCATTTATTATTTTTTATACAGAGTGATTGCATATTAAGTGCCCCGCAAGTATCATTTGTTTCCATCATGTCCGTGTATCATTTTTTTCACGATTATTTCATATAGAACAGGATCTTCAGCCGGATTTGGGAATTCTGCTTTAATAACGTCATCGATTTGATTTGGGTGATTTTTTTCTTTCAACAAATTAAATTGTGTGAGTGTGGCTACCCTCACTTTTGCCACTCAATGGCCATCCACATCCAGCTAATAATATTTCCGAAAATACAACTCTTCACAATTGCATTAATGAATTTTACTTGTTTCTGTTTAAAAACGCGCGCAATTAAATCATGTCTGTCATGTGACTTTTGTCCAAATTGAAACTCATCTTTAATTTCCTTCCATGACGAATTGCACGTAAACATTATGAATAAGTCAGGACGACCATATTTTCTCACATACGTCATTGCGTCTTGTGCATATTGACGCATATGCCTAGGGCTACCAGTGAATGTAGAAGGCAAAATTACTAATCGTCCCAAATTTTCAATATCCCCATCATTGGCTACCGCATCTCCTAAATGAATATATTCATCCGTTCGTAATTTATTTTGATTTTGACGAATATCCAATTTTATATATATAAGAGATAAGAGATTATATTGTTATAAATTTTGTTAGAAAGCTCTTATATAAATATCTTATTCTACCACTATTTCTTTTAAAATATTATTGGCACAGATATGCGTATATCACGTTATTAAGAATATTAAGTATATATATAACATTAACTATACCTACACAGCGATCATTGTATATCCCCAACACAATACCAATAATGCGTAAGCGTCGCTACACGAACGTAACCGAATAAAATCGCCCACACCTGGCTATCCAATAGGTACTAAAAATGTATATTATTATCCGTGTTATCAATGCCGAAGTCTGTTAAACTAAGAATTAGTTTCCTCAATCCTGGTTCCTCATCCCGCCATGATGAGCTTCTGGCTGCTATAAATAAGCACAATAAAGCAGCAATAAACGAGACCTGGCTTCGAAATGGCGAAGAAGGTCGGGCCCCGCTTGTACCTGGCTATCAGCTACGCCATATACCCCGCTCTAGCGGAACGCGGACGCGCGGTGGTGGGGTCGGCTATTACATTCGCGATGGATTATCCTCTCGTACGCACGCCCACCCGATCACACCCATGGTCGAGCAGATGTGGCTTTCTATGAGCTTTGGGGGTAAATCGTATTTTATTGGTACTGCCTACCGGCCACCCTGGCTATCAGTTAGGATTTTTTTGGATGGGCTCACGGAAACAATTAACTCACTACCGGGGGATGATTATATTGTGCTTGTGGGTGACTTCAATATTTATTATTTAAACGTTAATCACCATCATTATAGAATGCTACAGGAATTTGGACCGAGTGAACGTTGATTATATTCCCGATTTGAGTAATCACTCTTTTATTTATTTTGACCTGAACGTATCTAAATTTATAACGCCACCTAAAAAGATAATGTGTAGGCCAATGAAAAACATTAATAAAGAATTATTACAAGAAATGCTAGACATTATTGATTGGAGTAGTTTATTATAGATCGAGGATGTAGATAATTTGGTCGATGAATTCACAGATATCTTACTATGGGTGTTCGACTTACTCGCTCCAATTAAAACAACCACGATTAAACCACATCAGTATCCGTGGATCACCTATAACATCAAATTGATGATGCGTGCTCGTGATGCAGCTGGTAGAAGAGCTCGCGTTTGTAAAACTAGTTCGTCCGTTGATTACTACAGGGAGCTAAAGCGCCAGGTTACTCATGCAATCGCTCGCGAGAAACGCGTGTATTTTAATACGTACATTTCTTCTAATGTCCATAGCCCGCGCGTACTATGGAATCATTTAAAAAAATATATAAATTTTATGAAAGCTCCCGATCACCAGCTACCGGACCACCTCAAGGACCCAACAAAAATTAATAAACACTTTTTAGATCTGCTGGGCAGTAGTTGTGTGTCACCTACAACTATTGGGTTCTATGAGTGTAATAAATTTTGCACCTCAGGTTTTTCACTTAAGCCTACTGACGAACGAAATGTTTTGAGAATTCTAAAATCACTACATTCAAATGCGATAGGGTATGACGGTATTTCTTTGGGCATGCTATTGGCAACCTTGCCGATTAGCGTAGAAATTATTACAAGAATTGTCAACTTGTCTATTATTACTAATAGGTTTCCCCTTAAGTGGAGAGCAACGGTGGTTAAAGCCATACCAAAAAAAGATAACATAACCGATATTAAGGACCTTCGACCAATTAGTATATACTCCCCTGTACTTCCAGGATATTGGAGAGAGTTGTTTGTGATCAAATGTCTGAATACATAAATTTTAATAATATTCTTCCCATCACTCAGTCCGGGTTTCGCAAGCATCACAGCACTACAACGGCTCTAGCCGATGTAATTGACAATGTTCTTTGCTCTCAAGATGTGGGAGAGGGTACTATCCTTGTACTCCTTGACTATTCGCGTGCATTTGACACGATCAACCGTTCATTGTTAATGTCTAAATTGAAGTATTATGGCCCCAATATTTTTGCCCCAATACAATAGCGTGGTTCCATAGCTACCTCAGTGAACGCACACAGTTAGTTGAGGTAAGAGATTGCGATGGCTCCACTGTACGATCTGACCACAGCCCCTCAAAAAGGGGTATTGTACTACTGCAAATACCATATCTATGCTGACGACATCCAACTGTATATATCGTGTAAACCCGCTGATATATGCACGACGATAGCCAAATTAAATGAAGACCTCTCCCGTATTGTCATCTGGTCTGAAGCAAATACGTTAGTAATTAATCAGAGTAAAACTAAATACATCTTACTAGGCACGCGTACTCAGATATACCGAATGTCGCAGAATCCTCCTGTCGTCAAAATATTAAATAACCAAATTGACCGAGTGGTTGAAGCGCGAAATCTTGGTGTCCTAATTGACGAGAATCTAAAGTTCGAAAAACACATTATACGCACAGTTAGCAATTGTTTTTATAGGCTGAAAGTTTTATATAAAATAAGAAATTATCTAACTACTGAACTCCGCATTAGTGACTGTGCGAGTCATTAGTTATGTCAAATTTAAACTATGCAGATGCGGCGATCGGGCCATGCCTACTTAATCGCTCTAACGGCCGAATACTCAAACGAATATCAAATGTAAGACGTACTTGAATACTACGACGTGTCAGATTCAAAGAAAAAAAGAGGGACAACACGAGTACGTACGTCTTAAATTTGAGATTCGTTTGAGTATTCGGCCGTAAGGCCCGTATTAATAAATCGAACTCAGCTCTGAGAGCGATCTCAATCACGCTCTTGAGATTCTGTTCTAATTAATAAACCGAACCCGAGTTCACATTGTAAGATCCCGTAACCACTTGAGTGACATTGTATTAATAAATCAAACTCGGCACTTAAGAGAACTCTTGAGATCGCGCTCAGGTGTGTCTTTGCTGAGTGCAGCCCAATGGTGACTTGAGTGCATGCATTGTCAAGGTTCTTGTTCAATTTAAGCTAGCTATGCAAATATGGAAAATATTATAAACGAAATTAATTACTACGAAGCTATCGATCACTACAATGATATTAGTTTATGGCCCAGCAGAATTCGTTTGCCAAAAATTTACATAAGGAACGCCCAAAATCCCTTTCAAACCCCTACTGAAAATTTCAAGAAAAGGTACAGATTCAGTCAAGAATCTGTTTTATTTAAAATAATAATAATATGTAGGGATAACTCGCACCCGGCCATCTGATCCCAAACTAGGCAGAGCCTGTTCTTATGTCAACCAGGCAATACTAATACTAACTACATACTAAATACATACATATTATAGAAAAATTACACCCAGACACAGAATAAATAATCATGCTCATCACACAAACATTTGTCCCGGGTGGGAATCGAACCCACGACCTTCTGGTTTAGCAGTCAGGGTCACTAACCACTAGATCAACAGGCCAGTCAATAACATCTTTAATTAGAGGACACCTGCAAAAAGTCGACAACAGAGCTCTTCCAATAGCACCAGAAATGGTAGTGCTCTTGACATTAAGGTTCTATGCATTGACTATAGATATAACCAATTAGTTACGTGCTCTCTGGTTTTATACAACAGGATCATTTCAGGTAATATAAGGCTTAAATAGTTTTGAGATTCTTTTTTTTTTTATATTATTAAATCTACAATAATTATGTACTTCTAAGTTACTTCTATATTTGTTATAAATAATGGTTTCCAAGCCAACGGTTGACAGCGGATCAATTTATAAGACGTAATCACGTCAAAATGACGCTTACTTGAATGCAGAATCTCAAAATCTTGAGATGCTGAACTTGAAACCGATCTCAAGTTATATGCGCTCAAAATCCGTCTATTAATTAGCCACGAACTTGAGATGCTGTCCGAATCTTGAGTGTAACTCAGGTGAGATCGAACTATTAAACGGCCCTAAAAATCTAATACAAAAAGTACAGAATGCATGTGCCCGATACTGTTCGATGTCCCTCCAAGTGAGCATGTATCCCCCTTCCTCAACAATGCTAAGATTCTTCGCATGAATCAAAGAAGGGAGCTGCACTTTGCCACCATGCTCTTCTTCGGCGTCATTAGATACCGAACTCCGCCGTATCTGTTCGATAAGCTTCAATGGGCCTGTGATAAGCAGCTTACTCATTCCACGAGAGGCTCAGCATATATGCTTATAACACAAATACACAAATCATCAGCATTCCGGGGAAGTTTCAGATACTTGGCGACAAAGTATTGGAACAACTTGCCTCCACCCATGCAATCATTAAAAACAGTTGGTAACTTTAAATGTAAATTTAAGAAGTATTTGTTAAACATGCAACTTACTGGTAATAATTAATTCTCTCTTATGTTGTAGGTTAGTGTGTATTGTTAATTTTTATTTTTATTTTATATTAGTAATTTTCTGTTCCTTAAAAATAAAAACATTATGTAGGTATAAATGTCTCCTCATAATAGCACGATACATAATAATAATATACTGCGATCTACACGAGACGAGCGATGTCGACATCTGCTACTGCGCCTTTGCGTTTCGATCGAACGGCTCCATTTGATATAACTAAATGTATCAATTCGTATCTCTTATGTACCTCTTAGCATTATACTCATGATGTAATTAATATATCTATTTAATTATAGTATTCAATTGTGTACTAGTATTCAAAACTATCTATTTATTGTATATCTATGTATGTATTGACTTCTTATTCTATTTTATATTATAATGTAACGCAATTCTTTATTGAGCTATCAATCTTGATAATATTTTAAGTAGTTAACTGGTATTTTTCTAGCTCTGCACTGCATTTCCTCCGTCTTTCCTTCCTTTCAATCCGGATGTGACTGAAAATCGGTGTTGGTGTCAACATATGTTGAGTTACATCCCTTCAGTGCTCCTTACATTGCACTGCTTTGCAGATGATAACACCGTTGTTTTTATATTTTTGGTTTGTATCTGATGTATCTGTTTTTTATTTTACTTATTTTGTATTAGATTTTCATGTATAGATTGTTATTACTATGTAAAATTTTGTGTTTGATACGTCCTATCTGTACTGCAGTGACGTGTACTGAACATCGAATAAAGCTTTTCTATTCTATTCTATTTTATAACCCGGTCACGAAAAAAAATACCGGGTCGCAACATTGACTGCTAATATTAAACAAATACTCGGAGAGCTTGATTTAGTTACTTATTGTAATACATACATAAGTATATTTATATTTGCAATAAATGTAAACTATATAGTCTAATTTTTAAACTCCCAACGTCGGGACAATACCATCTAGGGTGAGGTTCCCGTCCTCGCCCCTTGCCCCCTGCTCTTTTGTCCCCTCTTCTTATAAGAGGGGTAGTAAGAGCCCCCTTGGCTCAATTAGCTTCGCCTAAGGTGCAGCGAGTAGCGAGATCGGTCGTCTTGGCGTTCTTTGAGGGAGGCCTATGTTCAGCAGTGGACGGATAGAGGCTGATGATCATGATGATAATGGTGAAGGTGCAGCGGCGCCCTAGGCCATTGTTTTGAACTTAACTTTGAACTTAAGCGTGTAGTCTAGGGTGTCAATTTTCAATATTTTCAAAAATATACGCAAGTGGCATGGATTTTTTTATTATTTTTCCAAGAATTGGTACGACTTTGGGTTTCGGCACGACGCATACATACATACACATACATATATATTAATTGTTGTCTTTAAAGTTCAAATGTCAAAGAATCAGGGTTAATAATTTTTAAATTTAATACGTTTTATTACTTTGGTGTGGATTTTAGGAATCCTTATAAATTATTATACGTGTCGTTTATTGAGTCGAAATCAGCATTCATTTGCTAAAATTTCAGTGATTTACTTGGTTTTACTATATTTAGGAATTAGCCTCGAGTTTTTTAATATTATGCTGTACAATGCGAGACTTTATATACCAATAACAGGTATTGTCATTGCAGTGTTATCGAATTCATGACAATATATCGATAATTTAGATTTTTCACCAATGTAATATATATTATTACATATTCTGCCTCACATGGAATACTGCTCTCACCTCTGGGCTGGAGCACCCCAATATATATAACGGCTTGATTCTTTGGCGCTGCGTAGAGATGTCGAATCGCTCTGTAACTTCTACCACATCTACCATGGGGAGTGTTCTGAGGAATTGTTCGGACTAATACCTGCAGCAGAATTCCACCACCGGACATAGCGTAAAAATTCTAAATTTCACCCTCACCATCTCGACGTTTGGAAATCCACAACAACTCGATTTTTACGGCATTACAGTAGATACAGATGTTAAGGCTATGAAAATTATTTCTGACTAGCTGTTGCCGCAGCTTCGCCCGCGTTTACTTAGATTTACAGCCGTTCGGATTGATGATGATTAATTTTATGACAAAAGTTACGCCTTATAGCATCAGCTATCGGCCAGTGAAAGCCTCGTCAAAATCAGCTTAGTCGTTTTAGAGATTAATCGGAACAAACAGACAGACAAAATTGATTTTTTAATGTAAATACCGTATATTATTTCATAGCTTTTACCCGCGACTTCGTCCGCATGTAAGAAGTATTTTTTAAATCTTATTTTTCAAATGATATGGTTCCAATTTACAAACTATTATAATTTAAAGAAAGTTATTAGCTTCCACTGTAAGGCACGATAGTTGTGTGAAATGAAAATTCTTTGGGTGAAATGGTCCCGTTAATGAGGATTGATCACCCGTCTGGCCTCGCTGGTGGCCCACCCTTAAATAATAAGGCCCGATAGTACGTTTTTATAAAATGTATTTATTTAATTTAGAAGTACATTTTTATTATATTTAAATAACTTTTACGGATTTTATCGCCGTTTATTAAGATTTTTACATGCCCGACGTTTCGAATACTCTACAGCAACCATGGTCATGGGAGGATTAAGGTGTCAGACGTCCTGACTTTACAATGTTATTCGAAACTAAGCTATGATACATCAATATTTTAATTCAAACTACTACCAGCAAAAAAAAAACTACGAAAAAGAAATGTTATATATTTTATTCATATTATATTTTTTTATTATAAAACATATTCTTTTTTTTAAATATCATGAATTCTATTGATAAATTCATTGAAAACGCGTGCTATACAAAGGTGCGATCTTCATAAGGATTTGCATCTTGTAATAGATAGCGTGATCTACATTTTGTGTTAACGCCATCTATAGACACATCTAAAAAACTTATTGTTACACTTATACAAACCTACCTACATTGGGTCTCAGACTATCTCCATATCAAATTTCACTCAAAACGGTTCAGTGGTTTAACAAATACACAGTCCCGGCGTTTTAGCTGCACAACTCCCGTTCCCATAAGATTTTCAAGATAATATTTATTTTAAGTCCTACGTTAAGTTTCAAAGTATCTTCATATCAAATTTCACCCAAATTTGTTACGTGGTTTAGAAAATAGACAGGCCCGGGGTTTTACTCGCACAACTCCCATTCCCGTAGAATTTTCAGGATAACAACTATTTTAAGTCCTACGCTAAGTTTCAAAGTATCTTCATATCAAATTTCACCCAAATTTGTTCCGTGGTTTAGAAGATAGACAGTCACAAGGTTTTACTCGCATAGTTCCCGTTCCCGTGGGATTTTCAGGATAACAACTATTTTAAGTCCTACGTTAAGTTCCAAAGTATCTTCATATCAAATTTCACGCAAATCTGTTCCGTGGCTTAGAAGATAAGTCAGTCCCGGGGTTTTACCCGCATAGTTAACCGTTCCTGTGGGATTTTCAGGATAACAACTATTTTATACCCTACGTTAAGTTCCAAAGTATCTTCATATCAAATTTCACCCAAATCTGTCCCGTGGTTTAGAAGATAGAAAGTCCTGGGATTTTACCCGCATAGTTACCGTTCCCATAGGATTTTCAGGATAAAAACTATATTAAGTCCTACGCTAAGTTTCAAAGTATCTTCATATCAAATTTCACCTAAATCTGTTCGGTGGTTCAGAAGATAGACAGTCCCGGGGTTTTACCCACATAAATCCCGTTCCCATGGGATATCTGGGATAAAAACTATCCTATGTCCTTTCTCGGGTTTCAAAATATATTTGTGCCAAATTCCATCCAAATCTGTTCAGCGGCTTAGGCGTGAAGAAGAGACAAACAGACAGACAGACAGAGTTACTTTCGCATTTATAATATTAGTAAGGATTCACAAGTTGGTATCCCAGAGTTAGAATAAAAATCATGAATAATATTATGATAGCGAGTAGATTTTAAAGATTTTATAGAAGTTAAAGTCAAAGATTTAAATCGATTTACGATTTGGTTAAAAGATGGAACATAATAATAGGGAACATAATATAATATGGAATATAATAATAATAATACAGTACATAAGTAAAGTACCGTTACCTTAACAACAATGTTGACTCATTTGCGTCAAATCAATGAAATAAAAAAATATGAAAAATGGTGCTTCATGATTTGACTGATCTGCAGAAAGAAACGCGTGTAGAAACTTGTGTTGCCTTGTTGAATCGAAACAGAAATGAAGGAATATTAGATTTGTGACATAGGATGAAAAGTGGATTCTTTACGATAACCGTAAGCGGAAAATACAATGGCCGAACAAAAAGTGTTCCTGGGTCATGGATGTGTATTATAAAATAAAAATCTGAAATATTTGTGTAGTATAAAATTATTAAATATATTTCCATCGTCCATAACACAAGTTCTTCGAGAACTTACCACGGGACCAGATTGACGTTGTGTAAAAGCGTCCAAAAATATTTTTATATTATTATTGTTATAGCGTTATAGCGTTTGCAATAAGTGAAACTCACATAAATATTAATAAATGGGTTTTTAATTTAAACACTTTTAGATAACAGTCGCGTTTTATCATTAAAATATATCATACAGTTTTAGCGCAATAATGCAGAACCCGAGGGTGATTTTGATTGTAGCCAGACATGCACTGTACTGGAATGTATGCAGCTATAATACATTTTTTAAATAATTAACAATCACTTTTTTGTTGGTATATAATTTGCATTTATAATAAACAATGAATTTCAATTGCTATATAAGGCATAAAGCTTAAAATTTTTGTTATCGTCACACGTGTGTTTGTTTCGGTTAGAGTTATTCGCATAAAATACTAAATCTTATATCTTATATAATCGCATAAGCTGTCCAGGGTCGCAGTTTCAATTTCACCGAAGCAAGGTAGAAAATTGTATGTTAAATAGAAAGATGTGAATCAGTGCCATGGACAGGTTATACATTAGTCATCATCATCATCATCATCAGCCTGTATCCGTCCACACTGGTGTCATGAACAGGTTATGTACTAGTCACCATCATCATCGTCATCAGCCTCTATCGAATATAGGCCTCATTCAATGAACGCCAAGACGACTTATCTTTTGCCACTCGTTTACCACATCCAACACGGACCGGCCACCCCACGGAGATCGTCTTCCCACCTGGTTAATGATCGACCAACACTTCGTTTCGTTTATATACAAGCAAATAGACAAAATTTCCAAAAGAGAATTTATTGAGTGTGGTATATTTTTATATAAGTTCTTCATTCATAAAAATAATAATATAAAAGTGTTTTGAGACTTGGGGAGTAAGCTGGTGAATGTATGACGAGAGCATTACAAATGTTGAGAGGGCGGAAGTTTAAAATGTAAAAAGAAATGTTTACTAACTATACAAAATATTGTCGCTAGGGTAAATTCGGGTCTTTAGTATCACTTGGTTGTCAAATAAGAGAAGTGCGTTCAGAAATTTAAAATACCCTAAAAAAAATATAATTCTTTGTCGTATTTATGAAATAAGTTTTAAAATTTGAAATACAATTTTAAAAGTATTTACTTTTATTGCCAGTCCTTGTAACTGTAATTTTTTTTCCATTAAAATTAATTTCTTAAAAGCATCAGAGCTGAAATCCAACACATCGAACAGATAACGTGATGAATATTGTGTGGCTCTGCTGGTAGGAATAGAGTGGCTCTGCAAATGGCGAATGCTCGTCAACGCTGGATAAGCGGCCTCGCTATAATCCTGAATCCAAATCATCGACCATACTCTTTTTTGCCAAGCTGTAGGTACCTTAAAATTTCCAACCATGGGATTAGAAAACTAGAAAAACTTCTGATGATATTATGTATATTTTTAGCAAATCAATTAATAAAGAAAGAACTAAACAAAAATGACAACGAAATTAAGTGAACAATCAAATCCAAACGATGAAACAATGAACGATCCAAAAGATGGAAGAAGTTTCGGTTACAGGATCGTCGTCTCCGGAATGTCGGGTCTCTTCCCAAATTCCCATAACGTCAAAGATTTATCACAAATCTTGTATAATAAGGTATGTCTTTATAGATACATTATCAAAGTATTTTCGTCTTTTGATTTAAGGGAAAATGTTTATCTTGTCTTGTTACGGACAAAATATATAGTGTTTAATATGTGTTTTTGGGAATCAGAAGTGAAATACGTGTTAAAGTAACAATTTAATAACAATGTTTAATTGATAAATTAGGGTTTACAGGTAATATTAAGATGTATCTACACGCATGTGCATGCATAAAACACCTCCCTCCTTTACACACTCTGCACATATATACACATACAATATATTATGCACCATAACACTCTCGCTACTATAACACAATTAAAAAGATGAGGTTTGAGATATCTTTATTCTCATAAGAATACAATAATTCACTTATATGAGAATACAATTTCTAATTAATATCTCTCTCCTCTCTTCCTCCTCCTTAACCGCCGGTGTACTGGTGGTCAGCAGAGTTGAGAGCACCCAGGATGTTGAGCGGGATGGCCGGTTGTATAGGATCTACGAGGAGAAACGTAGGATCCTGCAGCTGGCCATCAATCCGGTCAAAGAAAAAACGACTGGTGAACATTGTCGGGGAGTTGTGCCCCGACCCCCGGTAGGTTTCGTCCCTCAGCGGATGGCCAGACGGATGCCGGACTCGATGGAAGAGGAGGGTGGTCTACCCACCCACCATCGACGCTGAAAAGGAGGCGGATCTGTTGCGCCTCCTAAGTAAGAAGAGGGCGCCAGGTCCGGACGGGATGCACCGGAGAGTTGTATCCATAGCTCTAGTGCACCTCGGAGACAGCCTCCGGGAAGTCTTTGACCGCTGTATGCGGTCCAGTCAGTTCCTTAAGACGACGTCGAAGGCGACGCCAGCCTACCACGAGTGCGGTGCTGTGGAGGAATCGGCCCAGCACACCCTAGAGGTATGCGATAGAAGGGCCGCACAGCATCATGACCTCATGACAGTTCTTGGAGGGGACCTCTTGCTCTCGAGTGTAGTGCGCTGCATGCTCGAGAGCGATGAGACCTGGCAGGCGGCGGCGACCTTTTGCGAAACCATTATTCACACAAAAGGGGGCCGTGGAGCAGGACAGAGAGGACGACAACGACATACCTCGCTTTTGCAGGTATAATTGGGTGTGAGGATGACGTAATAAAAAAATCCTGCCGCTCAGCCGTCCTACCCTCATTTTTATAAAATATCCACATTATAATATTTTACAGATAAATCCAGCCACTAAAACTAACTGGGGCTTAAATCATCCTGAATATACACAATATAAAGGCAATATTCCGGATCTGGAATATTTTGACGCACAATTCTTCAAAGTGCACTATAGACTTGGTATTAACATGGACCCTGTGTCCCGAAAAATTCTTGAGCAAGCTTATCAGGCCATCTATGATGCAGGTAAAATAGTACATTATTTTTTATGCCGTTTTATTATGACATATTCTCTTAATCTAACATAGGATATTTACAGAGATCAGCAGTTATTATTTCTTCATATAATTTTTGGTAAATAAAATGTATTAATTTATTTATTTATAATAAGGACAACCAATGGTATACAATAAGTTTTAAGTTGACATCTTAAAGCAATTAAATCTAATTACCTCATCACCACGGCTAGTTATTAGTTTATAAAACAGAGTTTTTAAGAGCAAATAAAATTTAGTAGTAATATGCTCGTAATTGCCACGCTGAGCAGGCGGATTGGCAATCGCAGAGGATGATGGATTCGAATCGGCGTCACTGCTGCCTGCCACTGATCCGATTGATGGTCCCGCCATCACTCGGTGTGATCGATGCTTAGTGATGTCTTCTAGTCGATGATGAAGTCTATCTCACTGTCACGATGAGACAGACTGACACCAAGCAAACGATTCGCAGGGTTAACCTCCTTTGATGTTTGGAGGCTAAGTGCCCTTTGACGACTTCTACGTCACCCTGGGTTGGTGTTGGGGTAGGGGTATTCTTAAGCCGCCCTTAGAGGGCTTGCAGGAGATGCTGCACATTAGCCTTAGGATGAACTTGGACAAGAATCATGTTCAACGAACACGTTCTCCCTAGGCCGGTTAACGTTGATGGCATAACTCTCGAAGTCGTGCAAGAGTATGTCTATCTTGGGCATACTTTGCAGCTAGGTCGACATAGCTTCGAGAGGGAAGGCGATAGGAGGCAGCATTCAGGAAGCTTAGCCATATTCGTATACACGTCGTCTAGACCGCAGAATTTGAAGACGAAAGTCTTCGACCAATGCGTTCTCTCCGTGATGACCTACGGGGCTGAAACGTGGCCTCTAAATTTACGACTGCTCCGTAAGTTTACGTGCTATGCTGGGTGTTTCTTTGGCAGATAGGATCCAAAACAAGACATCCGCCAGAGAACTAAGGTTACCGATATCACGCAAAGAATAAGCTCATTGAAGTGGCAGTGGGCTGGTCACACACTCAGGAGAACGGATGGCCGATGGGGCAATAAGGTTCTAGAGTGGAGGCCACGTTTAGGTAGACGAAGTGTTGGTCGGCCATTAACCAGGTGGGAAGACGATCTCTTTCAAAGATGGTACATTGGTTTAGTGTCAATAATTTGTTACTTAACTGCAATAAAACTAAATTGATTAGATTTACACTACCTAATGTTAAGCAAGTACAAACCAATGTAACATTAAGTGGGGAGATAATGGACTTGGTGAATTCAACTACCTTTCTTGGCATTACCTTAGATGCCAATCTCCAATATAGCTACCTTATCGAGTAGACTCAGTTCTGCAGTTTTTGCGATTAGAAAAATCAGGTCAATTACGGATGTTAATACGGCTAGACTAGTATATTATGCGTATTTCCACAGTCTTATGTCCTACGGCATTTTGCTTTGGGGACATGCCGCTGATGTCAATACAATTTTCATACTGCAGAAGCGGGCTATACGGGCTATCTACTGTCTGGGTCCCAGAATATCATTAAGAGAGAAATTTAAAGAAATAGACATTTTGACTGTAGCATCTCAATACATTTTTGTAAACGTGATGTATGTTCGCAAAAATATAAATGAATTTGTAAAAAAATGCGATAATCACAATAAAAATACAAGGAACAAACATAAACTTGTTGTGCCATATTTTAGGCTACATAAGGTCAGTAATTCTTTTATGGGTCAATGTATACGCTTCTACAATAGGATCCCAGAAAACGTTCAAAACCTATCGATAAATAAATTTAAAAAAACTGTTAAAGAACGTTTGTGTGGTAAAGGATACTACAAAATAAAAGAATTTATTGAAGATACCACTTGGGAATAAGGCGTTTCCTACATGGCTTCTATGTATAATTATATCATATTATGTACCTATATTGTATAATATTGAAAAGATTAGTTTCACTGAGTTTGTTTCGCCGGTTCTTCTCAGTGGACTAGTTTTGGAACCGGTAGTAGAGTCATTTGACGTTCAATAAGCTACTTTGACGTACAACATTGAATAAAAATATTTTTATTTATATTTATTTATCTCCGTGCGGTGGCCAGTCCACGTTGGATACGAGTAGCAAGGGATCGGCCGTCTTGGCGTTCATTGAGGGATGCCTATGTTCAGCAGTGGATGGATAGAGGCTAATGATGATGATGATGATGATGATGATGACTTATAAATTATATAACTTTCATTTAAGGGCCCGTATTTATATTGTGTATTAAACACAATTTATTTAGTTATACTAGCATTCTTTAGTTTCCGAGATTTAAAGGTTTCTTTAAGGGACCCAGATTTATTGCTCTCGGATGTATTATATCCAACACATATAGCAATGCAATATTGATTCCACAAATTTTTTATTATCACATACAAGGTTGATAAAAGCGAGAGGCATTAAATTAAACCACGTATACTATGTACCATTTTCAGGCTACACACCAAAACTTAGACCAATAGAATCAATCGTTTAGTCACAGGATATTTTTAAAGTTTTTAAGCCGCTCCGCTTTGTTCGACCCGGTGAGACGCAACCTGTGCCGCACCGACGCAACGTGCTGTGCGACGTTGCCTTTAAGATTCGAAGGACATTTTACAAAGGATGTTTACGTTTTACTTTGACTATTCACGTATTTAAGTTCTTTGAAAAACTTTTTTTTTATTGCTCTCAAACTATTTTTTAATAGTTTCGGATTAACCGTAAGCATATTATGTAGTATATGTGGTTTAATTTAATGCCTCTCGCTTTTATCAACCCTGTATATTATTTATTTAGAATAAAAAGCACTTATTTTACTAAATAGATATTTTGACCATAATTTTTACAGGTGTGAATCCAAAAAGTCTCTCAGGTAAAAAGATTGGAGTATTCATCGGAGCGACTGACTCGGAAACCGAAAAGTTCCTGTTTTACACCAATACTACAACCGGTCTTGTAATAACAGGGTAAGTAAATGGATAACGTTATGACTTCTCCGTCTTCCCTAAGGTGCCCTACACTTCAAAATTCTAATAGCTGACTGTTTGTCATTTCTTCGTCATATGTGCCCTGCCCACTGCCACTTTAGCTTGCTTATTATTCATGTAATATCTACTGCTTACTTTCAATGGCAGGTGACTTGATTGCGAATCCTATTCAACTGAGAAATTCCGAGTTTTGCACGTTCCGTTTTAGTCATTCACAACTTCGAGAGTTGTGCCATCGACATTAATTAGCATAGCAAGAACATGGTTTAATTATGTCAAAAAGAGGCAAACAAGCAGTCGGCGCCTTATGATGACTGCCGACGCCCATGTACATCTGGACAACGAGAGTTTATCCAGATGCGTTTCCCTCCTTTTCCCTATCCCCCAATGGGCCACCGGAAACTCACAAGCCGCATGAAACGCGATAGCATAGATGTCACTTTACGCCGGTATCATGTGAGCGAGGGATACCACTCCAGCCGTGCGGGCCTTGCTTTAGCTGCAATGCAACATACCACCACCTTTTATCATTTTTTTTATTTTTATAATTATTAATTTTTATAAGTATTAATTTTGGCAAAACTACTTTCTTTCTGATTTTAATGCGCCTTAGTTATATGTTTAGCAACAGTTCAAAAAACTATCTACTTCAATAATTACAAAAATAAAAGTACTTAATTGTTATTTGTTTTTTGTAAGTATAATTATGAAATATGCAGGAGCAGATCATTTGATGTAGTAGATACCTGATTTACTTCAATACCAATATGTGTCGCTTAGACCATACACGATTTTTGTAGAGGAGAGTATGAATATTTTTTAATTTTTTTATTTACTTTTAAAATTAATACATAATATAACTAAATATTCTGTGAATATTTTAAGCATCTACCTGTTTCTGTTATTAATATCAAGCAAAAAACGCCAAATAAATCAGGTTTTTATATGGGAGCCCCCCATAAATATTGATTTTATTTCTGTTTTTGGTATTCGTTTTATATCAGCAACAGAAATACATCATCTGTGGAAATTTCAATTGTCTAACAATTTTATTGTCTTTAAATTATCACTACTTTAAATTATCACTACAATTATCAGTTGTCTACAAAATTATCACGGTTCATGAGATACTGCCTGGTGACAGACGGAAGGACTGATGAAGATACGGATAGCGGAGTCTTAGTAATAGGGTTATCGTTTTACCCTTTGAGTAGGGATCCCTAAAAATCGTATATTTGTTAATTGCTCTTTCACATCTATCAGGTTAATATAATTATAGTTTGCAAAATACATTTTCGTCGGCAAGAGTTCCATTTGTTTATTTATTGTGTTATACATTTCAGGTGCAGTAGAACTATGTTCGCAAATCGCATTTCCTATTGGCTTAACGCGAAAGGTCCTTCTCTATCCATCGACGCAGCATGTTGCAGTTCAACAGCTGCTATAGAGATGGCGTATTTAGCTATTAAACGAGGAGACTGCGAAGCAGCTATAGTGGGGGGTGGTTCTATATGCTTACATCCGCATACCTCTTTTAACTATGGGAGGTTTGTAATTTTATTATTTAAAAAAAATACGATTATCAAAATTAGTATAGCGTAGCATAAGCCACCTTTGAACGTTCCCGGTTCCACCGCTGAACCCAGCGCGTATCTGCGCTTCGAAATCAGCGCAACGAGATCTCGATAAAACACGGAAAAGTTGTTTCATCAATTTAGAAAATTTTATGAATTAATCTTTCTTGTGTACACAAACAAAAGTACATAATAACCGTTACATAATATTACGTAAAACAAAATATTTAATTACCCAAGGGGGTTGTATTGCTTGCATAGCAATTTCTTCCTGACAACCTTTGTGTATACGAGAGAGAAAAAAATAAAAAAAAACACATAACATTATAATAATACACATTGACGATACTAGTGTACTATATGAATGTCTAGTTCAGTCTCGTGAACAAGACTTTCGTAGATAATGTTTAAATTTCGAGCTCCGCGAAATAAAAGTGAAAAACATGGTGATTATCCCGTTTTAAATAATTTTAGTAATGAAAATGACCTTGTTGACTTAAAATCATATTATAATGATAATGATCATGGAAAAAATATAATGAGGTATTGAAATATCGGTCTACATAATATCATACATATTATATACACAACACAATGAACGATGTTATGATTGGTGAGTCAATAAGAGCTATCTTGAGAGTAGGCATTGTTTGAAGGCAAGGAATAAACAATATTAATTACGAATTTGTTTACAGAATTGTGAATATGAATATGGACGGAAAAACGAAGTCTTTTGATAAAAATGCTGCAGGTTGTACGCCATCTGAAGCTATTAATGTACTTTTCCTACAAAAAGCCGAGGATGCACTACGGTACGTTGCAATATACATATACGAATATTATAAAGCTAAAGGGGTTGTTTATTTACTTCCTAAAATTTATTCACAGGATTTATGGTGAAGTGGTTCACGCAAAATGTGAATTCATATCAAAACTTAATACTGATATAGGACCAAAGCATGGCTTTTATCGTAATCCTAATGATTCGATAAACTTTTTGAACACATTTTACAAGGAAGTAAACGTATCTCCTCAGGTGGTTCAGTATGTAGAAGCTTTTGGGTCGGGTAAGTTTAAGCTTACTTAGTAATGCTTGCTCACGAGTAACAGATGTTATTGAATATATTTTTAATAAGTCATTGTTCAATAATATTAAAAAAAAACATAGCAATCAAAACAAACGTAAATTATTTGCTAAAGCCGGTTTTTTTGTTTTTGTTTTGGTACTTTAGCAAATGTAGTGATAATTGTAATTATAAGCTACGATATACATGATTTACTACTTCTTAAAATATAAATCGTGCTGTCATTAAATTACTCCATTGAAATTTTCTTCTTAATCAAATTGTTTTTATATTAGCCACACCAGAAGCCGATAAATCAGAATTAGAGACTATTGACAAAGTTTTTTGTAAAACAAGAAATAAACCGCTATTAGTAGGAAGTGTCATGTCTAATATTGGCTATACGAGATCTGTAACAGGAATACCTGCAGTAACAAAGGTATATATCATAAAACTATTTTTTACGGATTCTAGCGTAGCCTCTAGAGATTTTCTCTCCTGCGACCATAATTGCAGTAAATCCACCGTAATAACTCGATAAAATCTATAAAAGCTAGTTTAATTAGAATAATTGGATTTTGAGTAAACATTAAAAAATATGATTTATGTTTTACTGCCACTGCCATCAAATCATTTTGTTTTTCTGCAATTGTAATTCTAAGCTTGTTTGAAAAAGGGATCTTACATCATATAGTTCAACTCATCTTTGCGCGCGGTGCTATATGTGCATGCGCTTACTGCTTTAATTTATTAAAGGTATTTATTATTTATAATAAATACCTTTTAAAAATACCGACACAAAAAAGTAAATTCTACAGCAACTCCTTTAATACTTTAAGTGTGAGACTATAGAATTCGTTACCGGTCGATATAAGAGAGGCTAAAAGTTTAAAAAGTTTTAAATCACTAGTCAAAAAACATTACTTAAAACTTAATTAGTGTTCTACGCGTTTCTTCTTCTTCTTCCTTCTTTCGTTAGTACTAATTAGTTAATATCGATTATTTTGTAACTTTGCTTATTCTACACTATTACTTTTTTATTTTTGGTTGTTATTATTGGCTTAATTTTTATCTATTTATTGTTTGTGTTAGAATATAAGTATATTGTGTTGATTTAAATTTGGTTCGTGCACACAGGAGAAAAACCTAAAAAGTGCATTTCTTTCCTGTGCTGGTTGCCTGGAAGAAATCGCTCTAAAGCGATAAGGCAGCCAATTGTACTTATTTACTTTATCTTTATTAATGTGTAAATTAATATGTATGTGTGCAATAAAGTTTATTATTATTATTATTAATTTGTGTGGCAGTCACGACTGATATCTTAGGGAATATAATATTATGTTCTGTGTGACTGACACGGGCGTTCTCTTTCGAGAAACACGCGTTCTTATGGTTTTTATAGTGTTTTACGGGTACAGTTGTTAAATTAAATGTCAAGTTCTTCACTGAGAAAATGGTTAAGGAGTCAGGTAAATATTTTTAATGTACTAATTTCGATATAATTTTTATTATTATGATTCAGTGATCTTTAAAAAGTATATAATTTTTAACATTAACGTAATTATCATTGCTTAACTTTTAGACTCGTGAAATTATTAGACCTGGGCCTGTAGACAAAGTGACATCGCTTTGTAGCCGAAATTCGTTATCGTCTTTGAGATAACGATAATAATTTTCTATGTATGAGGTCTATCTACATAGATATTAATTTTAATTTTTTGGTCCGATTTGACACTTCTTGTCGAACTTTGTTGACATCTGACAGTTGTTGTCGTTGCACTGTCACGATCTTTGATTGATCATTGGCTAGAAAATTATTATGGTTATCTCAAAGACGATAACGAATTTCGGCTACAAAGCGATGTCACTTTGTCTACAGGCCCAGGAAGCCTTTAATAATAACAAAAAATGAATAAATAATATTAGTAGGATGAAACCCATTGGAATACATAGGCTGCACTAAAAGTATCGGGAATGGAATATTTCCACTGTTCCTGTCATATTAAAATCTTTTTAATTGAAAACTCCTTGGTTTTAAAAATCGAATACCATTTATTTATTTAAAAAAAGATTCTCGGTCTTGTCACAAGGTCTGGTCAAACTTGTTTAGTCGTTGAAAAAATGGAATTGACTCGAGAAAATTTTAGAGCGATGATTTATTATGACTTTCGAAGTGGTTTAACACAAAAACAGTGTGTTGACCGGATGATTTCTGCATTTGGTGATGAAGCCCCATCCAAAACCATAATTTATCGCTGGTTTGCTGAATTTCAACGTGGACGTGTCAGTGATGATCCCCGCCAAGGTCATCCAAAAACTGCAGTCACCCAAGAAAACGTTGATGCTGTGCGTAAGCTGATTGAGGAAGATCGACATGTGACATACCGCGAAATTCAGGCAACTTTAGACATTGGCATGAGTCAAATACAAATAATCTTGCATGAACAATTAGGTGTAAAAAAGTTGTTTTCCCGAAGGATTCTTCTATATATAAAAAAAAAGGATACCGCATTTGCTCTGTGAAGAGCAAAAAGCGGCTCGCATTACTTGGTGCGTCAGAACTCTCGAAAGATTCCACGCAGGATCCTCAAATGCTGTATACAACATCGTATCAGGTGACGAATCCTGGATATAAGCGTACGAACCCGAAACAAAAAACTAGTTACGAGTTTGGGTGTTCGAAAATGAGTTAAAGCCAACAAAAATTTGTTGGTTCACGGAGTGTTGCAAAAAAAAAATGGTGGCCACGTTTGTCTCCAAAACCGGCCATGTTGCGACTATTCCTCTTGAGGGACAAAGAACGGTTAATGCAGAATGGTATGCTAGCATTTGTTGGCCACAGGTCGTTTCTGAACTCCGTAAAGAGAACTGCAGCTGCCGCATCATCCTCCATCACAACAATGCGAGTTCTCACACCGCGCACAGAACAAAAGAGTTTTTAGAGCAAGAAAACATAGAATTATTAGACCATCCACCGTACAGCCCCGACCTAAGCCCTAATGATTTCTATACTTTCCCTAAAATAAAGAATAAATTGCGTGGTCAGAGATTTATTTTAGAAGAAGCTGTGGACGCCTACAAAACGGCCATTTTGGAGACCCTAACTTCCGAATGGAATGGTTGCTTCAATGATTGGTTCCATCGTATGGAAAAATGTGTAAAATTTCACGGAGAATACTTCGAAAAGCAATAAATACATTTTTAAATAGTAACGTTGTGACACTTCATTGATTCCCGAAATTTTCAGTGACGCCCTCGTAGTAACAAAAATGTATTTATTGCTTTTCGAAGTATTCTCCGTGAATAATTTACGGGCAATATGAGGACGGGAAAGTGGAAAGGAGGGGGTCTAAGGGCAAAAAACGGCTTATCTCAATTTCCGGCGAGCGGCTCGAATCGTCGATAGCAAGGTTATCTCACATCGGCTTGATCCTTTGGCGCTGCGTAGAGATGTCGGAGCGCTCTGCATCTTCTATTGCATCTACCACGGGGAGTGTTTCATGCCTTCATAGTGCCTACAATTATTATATAAGGCGCAGATCCGGCCTCACATGGAATACTGCTCTCACCTTTGGGCTCGAGCGACCCAATATTAGCTCCTTCCATTTGACCGCGTTCAACGCCGGGTGGCTCGAATCGTCGATAGCAAGGTTATTTCCAATCGGTTTGATTATTTGGCGCTGCGTAGAGATGTCAGATTGCTCTGCATCTTCTACCGTGTCTACAACGGGGAGTGTTCTGAGGAATTGTTCGGACTAATACCTGCAGCAGCATTCCACCACCGGACATCGCGTAAAAGCTCCAAATTTCACCCTCACCATCTCGATGTTCGTAAATCTACAACAACTCGATTTTTACGGCATTTCTTGCCTCGCACGACGAATATATGGAATCAGCTGCCACTTACGGTGTTTCCGAACCGTCACGACTTAGGGACCTTCAAAAAAAGAGCACAATCCCATTTGAAAGGCCGGCAACGCACCTGCTAACCCTCTGGTGTTGCGGGTGTCAGTGGATGTCGCTATCACTTCACCACCATCAGGTGAACCGACTGGTCGTTTGCCCCCTCTTCTATATAAAAAAACTTGTAGGTACTACCACCAACCAAGTTTTTTATTTTTATCTTTTACAAAAAAAAAAAACTCACGAAATATGGTGAAAATTTAACTTTTTATGTCCAGAATACAAAAGTTATAATTTTTTGCTTCAAAATATTTGTTTTTTCACCTCATTTCGACTTAATATCGAAAAGCAGTCTTATTTTCAATCGAAAATTTTTACGTCAAAATTTTTGATTTAAAAAAAGAAGTCTTCTCGTTCAGTCAGAAAATGCAAAACACGAGTACGATATAAAGCCCAGACCCTACTAGCCTATAATTTATTTCTTTTTCAAAAATTATCGACACTAGTCTTCATTGCCAAGGTACTCGTAAAAAAAGACTAATCTAGACTATCGACATTTTGTTATGGAGCAGCGAATTCGAAAATTCATCATTTTATTCTTCTAGTAGCATTGTACAGAATATGTTCAATAAACATGCATTTAACAAATAAGTTGTTTTTTTTATCCATATAAATACCTACAGCAGGTTACAAGAACGTTAAAAGAAAAATAATCAAAAGTAATTTACAATTATAGTTATTATTCGCCATCAAGTTGTAATTTTTTTATTTTAAATTTGTTGAAATAATTGTATTAGAATTTTGTACTTTACTGTACTTCTTGTCACGCACACAAACACTGTATATTATATACACTAGTCACATAGTGACGCGCGCAAAGATGAGTTGAACTATCTATAGCATAAAAATATATTTATCACTGACAAAAGGTACTATTGGGCTATCACTACGGTACTCTGGCAGCCAATCTTCACTACGAATCATCTCCGGAGGATTTTTCCGCAATAAAAGAAGGACGTATAGAAATATTGAAGGAACACGCGGGATTTGACCGCACTTATACCGCGGTAAATAGCTTGTCTATTACTGGGGTCAACGCTCACATTTTACTCCACGGGCATTACAAACCCAAAGTAAGTATTTGTTAAACACTGGTGGTGGTAATGTTAAATGTTGTAAAGGAAAATGCAGATAAATTATCCTTACTAATATTATAAATGCGAAAGTAACTCTGTCTGTCTGTCTGTCTGTCTGTCTGTCTGTCTGTCCGTTCTTCACGCCTAAACCACTGAACAGATTTGGATGAAATTTGGCACAAAGATAGTTTGAAACCCGAGAAAGGACATAGGATAGTTTTTATCCCGGATATCCCACGGGAACGGGATTTACGCGGGTAAAACCCTGGGACTGTCTATCTTCTGAACCACAGAACAGATTTGGGTGAAATTTAATATAAAGATACTTTAAAACTTAACATAGGATATAAAATAGTTTTTATCCTGAAAATCCCTCGGGAACGGAAACTATGCGGATAAAACCCTGGGACTGTCTATCTTCTAAGCCACGGAACAGATTTGGGTGAAATTGGATATGAAAATATTTTGGAACTTATCCTGAAAATTCCACGGGACCGGGAACTATGCGGGTAAAGTCTCAGGACTGTATATTTTTTAAACCACGTAAAAGATGCTTTGAAACCTAACGTAGGGCAAAAAATTGTTGTTATCCTGAAAATCCCACGGGAAAGGGAACTATGCGGGTAAAACCCTGGGACTGTCTATCTTCTAAGCCATGGAACAGATTTGAGTGAAATTTGATATGAAGATACTTGAGAACTTAACCTAGGGCTTAAAATAGTTCTTATTCTGAAAAATCTACGGGACTGGGAACTATGCGGGTAAAGCCTCAGGACTGTATATATTCTAAATCTCGAAACAGATTTGGGTGACATTCGATATGAAGATGCTTTGAAACCTAACGTAGGACATACAATTGTTGTTGTCCTGAAAATCCCACGGGATCGGGAAGTATGCGGGTAGAACCCCGGGACTGTCTATCTTCTAAACCACGGAACAGATTTGGGTGAAATTTAATATGAAGATACTTTGGAACTTAACGTAGGACTTAAAATAGTTCTTATCCTGAAAATCCCACGGAAACGGGAACTATGCTGGTACGACACCGGGACTATCTATCTTCTAAACCCCGGAACAGATTTGGGTGAAATTGGATGTGAAAATACTTTAGAACCTAACGTAGGACATAAAATATTTCTTATCCTGAAAATCCCACGGGAACGAAAGTTGTGCAGGTAAAACGCCGGGACTGTGTATTTATTAAACCACTGAACCGATTTGAGTGAAATTTGATATGCAGATAGTTTGAGAACCAAGGTAAGATATAAGATGTACGAGTGTAACAAGAAGTTTTTTAAATATGTCAATAGATGGCGTTAACACAAAACGTAGATCACGCTATTGATTACAAGATGCGAATCCTTCGTATTACACGCGTTTTTAATGAATACTATTTCCATATATGTGTTACTTACTAATTAATAATAAAAAATATATGTAACATTTCTTTTTCGCAGTTTATCGCTGGTGGTTTTTAGTAGTAATTTGAATTAAAATATTGATGTATCGTAAGGTAGTTTGGAAGAACTTTGTAACGTTAGGTCATCTGTCACCTCAGTCCTCCCGTAACCATGGTTGCTGTAAAGTATCCGAAACATCAGGCATATAAAAAATACAAATCTTAATAATGAAATCCGTAAAAGTTGTTTCTTTATAATAAAAATGTATTTCTAAATTAAATATATTTTATAAAAACGTACTATCGGGCCTTATAGTGGGAAGTTAATAGTATTTTTTAAATTATAATAGTGTGTAAATTGGAACCATATTATTCGAAAAAAATATATGAAAAAAAAATCTTCTAGCGTGCGGACGAAGTCGCGTCTACAATCTATGAAATAATATACGGTACCTACTTACATTAAAAAAAATCAATTTTTGTGTCTATCTGTTTGTTTCGGTTAATCTCTGAAACGGCTAAGCCGATTTTGACGAGACTTTCACTTAGGCCATAAAAATAATACTCATCAATCTGAACGGCTGTAAATTTAAGCAATCGCGGGCGAAGCTGCGGGAAACAGCTAGTATTTTTATAAATTGTTTTTCGGCTTATTAAGCAGTACTGTGGCAATTAAGACTTCTGATATTATATTCGTAGAGAAACCTATACATAGTCTGGCCATAATTACTGGTACAATTAATAATAAACAAAATATTACATTTGAATTTGGAATCTGACATTTTTATGCGATTGTTCAATGTGTTTTCTCATTTTCGCGCCAATACATTATAAAATATTTTGTAATATTAAAATGGAGTGAGGTGATAAAGAGAACCGAATCGCTGTGATTGAACTACACAAAGTAGGTATGGAGCCAAATACAATTTTTAAAACTCTCCATAGGCTTGTTTGTGTACGTGCTATTGATAGGTACAGTGAAAGTTAGAGAGCATGGTTTGCTCTAAATGCCATGATAATTTGGAGTCCCTAAAACAATACATACAATTGGCAGCAGTGAAAAATTTTCCCATGGAAAGAGTGCGTGCTTTTATTGATAACTGGCCTCTAGGTTTATCCATCTATTATTTATTTTGTATCCGTGTACTGTTGCTACAATAGCCCATGCAAATCTTGCAATTTTTTTAGGCACCAAGGTTGCCAAGCCATTATTGTATTACGCATACGTACCTGTATTGCGCATCCAATGGTCATATATTATTTGGGTCTATTTATTCATAAATTGTCCGAAATTTTAAATGCATGTAATAATTTTTAGGACATAAATAGATACAAAGCAAATATTCCACGTATAGTGTTATTATCAGGAAGGCTGGAAAGTTCCGTGAAGAAAATCATCGAAGACCTGAAATCACGGAGCATTGATCCCGAAGAACACGCCTTACTTCATAATATTCACGAGATGAGGATACCTGGTCACCTGGGACGGGGATATGTAATTCTTGGTAAATTTAACTTTTTTAAATAATTATTTCATTAAGTACACTAGAGCTTTTTCTTACAAAACTTTTTCTTACTAAATCAAATTATATTTCAGATACAAACGATAAGAATGAAACTGTGAGCTTACGTGAACATAGTGAGTATTTTGACCAAGGAGAACGACCTCTGTGGTTCGTATATAGCGGCATGGGTTCACAGTGGGTGGGCATGGGGAAGGAACTTATGCGAATACCGATATTTGCTGCTGCTATTGAAAGGTAATATTATATTAATAAAACTAGCTAAAAATCTTGAAATATTATTTATTGCATAGTTGATACATCATCAACCTCTTATATTACGTACAATATTTTTTTTTAAATAAAAAATTAAGTATATCATAGTATTGAGCTTTAAATAGCTTATTCAAATTAACTATAACCTTTTTGGTACTTCAAATATTTTAGCTTTTTCTCGTTCTAGCGTCTGGTAGTGACCTGTGACATACACGAAAGTAATGTCACAAAATAAATACTAACAGAAGGCAATCTCATGTATGTACTTCACTTTTCATACCTACACTCACACTACATTCGGCGGTCGCGCTAGGGTTGTCGCCTTTGCCTTATGAGCAAAAAACTATCGTGGTAGTGACACTCGTATCTATTTATACTTATAATTTTTATTTATATATTACTTATTACATCGTATAATGTTTGATTTATTGTTGAGAATGAAACGGGAAGAACAGAATTATAAACCAATAACAACTAAAATATGCCAAGTTGATGATATGTTTACACTAGCTTTCGCCTGCGGCTTCGTCAGTGTTGAGTTCGAAATAGCAGCTTATATTTTATTTCTCTGCTACAATGAGATAAAAATACATGTAGTGTTTATCGTTTATTAAACATAATAAAACCGGAATAGAGTAGTTATGTTTTGTATGAAAACAAATTCCGCCAAATTTGTGCTGTGACGCTTGACCGATGGGACGTACATAAAGATCACTGGTTGGTTGAATTGCAATTACGTCAGTGAAAAATCGCTGACCAGTTTCGGAATTTTATGACTCACGTAACTACTGTATTTCTAAAAGATCAAAGAGTTAATAAATATTTTAGCCAAGTTTTTGTTGGGACCCTTATGTGCACCCCGGCGTCATACTGTCGTGCTCGCCCGTTTTGCGCCGGCGCCCGTGGTGGCGGCTGCGCGGGTAGCCGGCACGCTGAGCTCTTTCTCGAGCGTATTTTTTATCATTTATGCTTAAATAAATAAATACTACCCAACAATCATACCGCGTTAACCTAGCTCCGTGGTAAATTCGTAAGAACTTGTGTGAACTTGCCTACGAGTACTAGGAAGTAGGAACGAAAATAAATTTAAGAAAAGTATATTGTAATTTGTAATAAATACACCGGGTGTAAATATATACATTTCTCAAATTTATTCCCCTTCCTATTACATGTACCATGACCAGACATCATATAAATTATATGCTCTTGGCGGGAATCGAACCAGCGACCGCTGCGAAAAGTGTCTAGTAGCCTGACTTTTCTTCGACCAGCCGATTGTCACAATACAAACAATATTTTGTAAAACAGTTGACACCATTATCTAATAATTTGAAGGCACAAATTCTTTAAAAACACACTTCAATCTAGTTCTTAAAAAATTAAGATGGCTCTTCTTTCTAAAAAATTAAAAAAATATATTTAAAAAACTAATTTTGCCAACGTTAAAACGCATCATTGAAATACAAACAAATACCTATTAACGGTACCGTGAAACTAGCCAACTTTGCCCATTTTTTTTAATAAAAATGAAAAAAAATCATGAATTTTGTACAGGAAGGTAGGTATATTTTGTCGTTTGCAACAACTTTGTAAACTTGTTCACGTTCTTGTTGTGCAAATTTTGTAATAAGTTAGAATTTAAAAAGAATTTGGACTTCTAGCCAACATTGCCCACGTTGATTTTTTTACAAAATATAAGTCGTATACGTACGTCATCAACACCTCGACCAGAATTTGTGGTAATCTTGGCTTAGATTTTAAAATGATGTATGTAGTTTATACGTATTTGTAAATAAATTACTGGATAATGTTACCCAGAGATTTTTGCTTTTTCCCATATTATGTTACGCAAGTAACAATTTAAAATGTTAAGGGTTGTCACATCTAAGTAAATTATGAAATATAGAGACTTTTTTATTTTATTAACGATTGTACGGCTGGGGATGCCAAACTGTAGTTTGGCGTCTCTCGATTATGTTTGTTTTGAAGAAACTGATACACACGCTAGCATTTTCACCTGTCTTCGGTACAGTTTTTATAAGCGCGAGATCCTATTTTGCAAATACATTTTTTTTACTTCTAGATTTGTGTTTGTTTGTCTGAAAATAAAAATAAAACAGGTAAACAGAATTTTTATTTATAAGCATAAATGGTTTAAAAATCAAAAATGTACTTTAAGACACGATTATCGTGATTAACGAAATATTAACATAATATATACAAGTTTGTAGATAACTCTCAGTGCGCAGTTTTAACCTCGCATCTGCACCATTTACGTTATGTTCATATAAGTATTTATCACATATACCACGTAAATAGGTATTCGTAGTTTTTACATTCATATTTATTTTACAGGTTTATTCTCAACTGAGGCCATTATTTTACAGTTTTACAATATTGTGTACTAAGGATTTAACAAAGTTATGTAGTCACTTAAATTAAATGTTGGATAGACATGAATTGAGGATGATTATAAAATATCATAAATTTATTTTTTAAGTATGTAATGAAGAGTTGAAGACTTTTATTTATAAATTTAACATTGTCAAATGTACAAAGTGTAGTTAAAATTACATTTTGAGTTTATTAGGATTTTTACATTAAACATTGTATAAAGGCATAATCTTAAACAAAGTACCGATCGAAAGATGATAACCCTAAGCACTTTTCAATGACGGGCAATGTTGGCAAGTATGAGTCTAAACAGCTTATGGTAACTTTGCCCATCGTGGGCAATTGCGAGGAATAACGACGATAACATTAAAACTATAATTAAAATGCTCGGCAATTTAAGATATTAAATTATATTATATTAATTAGCAATTATCCCGCGAAACACGCAGTCTTTACAGCAAATGTGTGAGTGCACGCATATGCATGCATATAGCACCGCCTCCTTTCCCACACTGCATATGCGTACACTCGCATGCACCACCACCCCACAATATCTTATATAATCGATTTCCGCAAAGTAACGTCTGATTCTATTAACTATCTACTCAGCAATTGTTATTCTATAGTAAACTGACAAATAAACTTAACTGGGGTTTAACTGATGAACTATTCACGGAATCTTCGATCAAGAAATTTGCCCGCCAAAACACATGCCACATTCGACAAGTTCACGTTTCGACATTCGACTACAGCCAACTGAAGGATTTTGAAAAGAATGACGTTACCTAGTGTTGTCACAAATATAATCTACTTTCCATAAAACTTCTAAATGTTGTCATAAAATTAAAATATTTTCCTATGGTAATGATATTGTATAGAAACTGCATTTAGGGTAAAGATACCTTGATTGGCGAAGTTGGCTAGTTTCACGATAGTTTAAAAAACAAAAATTTACTATTAAATGTTGAATATAAAAATCTGTCCACTGAACAACTATAATAACTTCCGTGTTTTTCTTCCATTTGCATAGCACAAAAAAATTGCCGCGTGTCTCGAGCGGGCGACAGACACGAGTCGATACACAAGTCTTGGTTTGGTCCGTCTGGTCCATAATATCGCGTCCGTGAACGGTGTGCGTTGTTCGAGCGCGCGTTGTATGTAGATTGCCTACTGTTAGTATTTATTTTGTGGTAATGTCGTCAAACTTAATACACAAAATAGTGTAAACTTTGCCAACAATAACAAACCTTAAAGATCAATCACTTCGATTTGTGTTACATCACAGTGAAGAATTTCCTATATTACGATTATACAAGTCGACAGATTCTGCAGCATAACCTAAGAGTGCAAGTGATTACATAGTACAAAAAGTCAACCGTCATTTCGCATTAGTTGAGCAGGGTCAACCTAGGAGAAACAAAAAGTTCCAAATTAATAAAATGCACCGAACTCAACCGAACTGATTAAATAGTCTTAAGTTACGGACCTAAATCACATGAATAAATAAACGGAACAGAGGCAAAGTTTCATACAACTGCGCGAATCGATTGCACTACTACAAGCTCCGACGCGTGTGTGCGGTAGCACTCGTGGCTCGTCACGTAAGAGCAGAAACCGGTCGAAATCGGTTCGACGAGTGCTCGACCGCAGGAACGTGTAATTGTACTGTTCCGACGTTGGAAGGGGTTGTTCTGTGGTGCGGGACAACCCCTCTGTGGAGGTGGCGTCGTCGGTCCCTTGCGTGACTGACTAGCCGTCGAGGTGTCCTGTTTGTTTACTAGATCTGAGGCACCTCACCAAAGGCGGCATTGGTGGCACTCGCCGGGTTTTAGTGGGTAGAGCTGCGTCCACTTACCAGCTGTCGGGCGCAGCGAGTCCCACATACCTGCGTGGGAAGACCCACTCCCCCGCGGGATGCCTCAGAGCATTTCCCGGCGTTAAAGAAAAAAAAAAAAAAAGAAGAGGGTTAGCAGGTGCGTTGCCGGCTTTCGAATGGGAGTATGCTCTTTTCTTGAAGTGTATAGTTAGCTTAAGTGTATAGTTTCCGAGATATCGACCATTTTTTTAAGATGGCGCTTGAAGCTACACCTGAATCTGTCAGCATTTTGTGATTTTGGTTGTAATGGTTGATGTTTTTGAGAGCATAGTTAGTTATAGGAGTCGCTTTGTTGATGATAGTGATTTTACATTGTTGCAACGCGTCTGCATATTTTTTGGTTGTGCGGATGTCTCGGTTGCCTCAATATGACAAATAAATTAAGTAGCAAGAAAAAACTGGATGGATATTGATCAGAATAGGAAAAATGGCACAGGATGGAGGAGTCTTTAACCCAAAAGGGATCCCCATACACAATACTAACATAAACTAATCAATAAAATAACTAACAAAAAAAAGATATGTTTGCTAATAGAGTGAATATTATATAGCTTTATTATTATTATTACTTCAAACCATAATATTAATTAATATTATTATTAAAAATATTCTAGATGCCATCGTATTCTCGAACCCAAAGGCATTAACATTGTAGACATAATTACATCAGACGATAAGAAAACGTTTGACAATGTACTACACTCATTTGTTGGTATCGCTGCTATACAAATTGGACTTACAGATGTACTGAGTGAACTGGATATACACCCGGACAAGGTTATAGGTAAAACACGTGTTTATCAACTAAAAACTAAATTAGCACATGACAAGTACACTTTTCTGTAACAATTGCGCCTCTTCAGATCATGAACATAAGTAAAGATATAATGCCAAAATGATAAGAATTCACTTGAATTGGGTCGGAAAATGTTTTAGTTGGAGAAAACGGTAATGAGTATATGTATATAATATCTTATATTCTATCTATTCTATTAGCTAGAATAGAAGATATTATATATAATATATATTAGATAGAATATAAGAGAAAATACATCATTAAGGTGTCGAAAGCATGTATTTTAGCTGAAGTTATAACTTAGCTTAACTTTTAGCCTTGTACATTGTACATTTTTTTCTCATTGGTAATTTACTATATTATATTGTATAGTTAAAATAATTAGTATAGTGTCAAAATAGTAATTAATAATTATCATAGAATTTTGAACATTCTCAACAATTTATAAACAGGTCACAGTTTGGGTGAAATCGGATGTGCCTATGCAGATGGATGTTTCAACGTTGAGGAAACTATATTGTGTGCTTACAGTCGTGGTCTTGTTGCTATAAGTACACCATTAATACGAGGATCTATGGCAGCAGTTGGCTTAGGATATAAAAAGGTTCGTAGTTGTCCTTTTTTATCAAAGCAACTGGTACCTTGACATGTATATAAAATAAATAGCTTATATTTTTTCCCAATAATTGACCTATCAAAGAAGGAAAGAAAACAAACAACTCTTCGGCATATAAAAATACGGGTTAGAATTTATGTATATAATGTTTTTAGATATCAAAGTTATGTCCGCCTGAAATAGAGGTAGCTTGTCATAACTCATCTGAATCCAGCACTATCTCAGGGCCTGCAGAGATCATGAGTGAATTCGTTGCCAGTTTAGTCAGTCAAGGAATATTCGCCAAAGAAGTGCAATGCTCTAATATGGCGTTCCATTCTCGCTATATCGCCGACATTGGTAATATTTTTACAGTGTTTCTGCTTTCTTATATTTCACCTCTAGGTTGATTTTATTTATCGCTTTCGTCATTTCGATTCGAGTTCGATTTTAAGTTTTGTGTTGGTTCATGCTAATTGCAAGTTCAACAAGCAACAAGCAAGTGAACAAGACCCACATTTAATAGTTTACACATTTAGTAGTTTAAAAAATTTATGAAAGAAACGAAAAATGGAGTCACGATTATGGCCTCTAATAATATTTTAGATTGTATTAAAATTACCTTTTAAGGATTTAATCGCGGTTTAGTATGCAATTTACATTTTCTATGTTCCTGATATTTTTATGAATTAAAGTCGCGACAGATGACTGAGGGTGTGAACAGTTTCCAAACGGTTAGCTTCAACTTTTGGAAACGTCCCATAACTTTCATATGATGTTTTGCGTATAAATGAAACAATGAAAACCTTAAGTAATTGTAACCCGCCCGATTATTACTTTTTGTTTCAAATATATAATTAAAGTTGAAATATCATTAATATATATTTTAACTAAATATGTTTTATTTAGGTCCCCCTATGGCCAAATATATGAATGAAATTATTACATCACCTAAGCTACGTAGTGAACGTTGGGTGTCTACATCAGTACCTCAAAACAGATGGGATGAACCGTCGGCTAAATATTCCTCCGCCGAATACCACACTAATAACGTTTTGGTATGGTTTTTTAGTATCACTTAAAAATGATAAAAAATATTTTCCCTTAAATAAACTTACGCTACACAACTATGTGTAGCGTAAGTATGACTAACTGTTATTATTGTCCTAGAAACCAGTGTTATTTGAAGAGATTCTGAATCTAATTCCATCTGACGCAGTGTTGATTGAAATTGCACCGCATGGCTTATTGCAAGCCATTCTCAAGCGTTCTCTATCTGAAACCTGTCGACTTATACCCTTGACACAGCGTGGACATCCCAACAGCACTCTTTTTTTACTGGAAGCTATCGGAAGGTAAAGTAACTAGTCTTTTACCCCACTGCCAGTGATTTCTTGTAGATCTGTTATTTTGTCTAGTAAGTTATGAGGCAATTAAATATATTATTAACTTCAGGTTGTCTATTGAAGGATTCAATCCTAAAGTAAAAGCACTATATCCCAAAGTGGAGTTTCCTGTTTCTACAGAGACACCTATGCTATCTCATCTGGTTGATTGGGCTTATCACGAAAAATGGTAAATAAATTTATACATTTTAGATTACTTAACAACAATTATTATTTTCTACCAATTTACTACTAATGAACTACATTTTTAATACATAATATAACTTATAACTAATTTTAGGGACCTATATCCATATGTTGGTTCAAATACAAAGACTCCGGCAGTGTCTAAATTTCTTGTATGCACATATGATAAAGAACATACTTACTTAAAAGGACACGTTATTAGAGGTACAACATTAATATTCTGAATATTTTTGTTATATCATAGTAATATATTATTTTCTATTTATTATAATTAATGAACAAAATAAAACATTTTCTTAGGAAAAAATGTGTATCCATATGCTGCGGCTCTCGTCTCTGTGTGGGATACTCTCGCTATGTGTTTGAATGTAAAACCAAAATGTCTGTCGATCGAATTTCGAGACCTAT